>CAMZMU010000117.1:99311483-99911483 GCA_947311845.1 Poa pratensis | reverse complement strand
ACCTACCGGTTCGTCGTCCCCGACCACTCCAAGGAGCCGTTCCCCGAGCCTTTCCGCTCCTTCCTGTCCAAGTACCCCACCCTCTTCAAGTTCTACCACCCCGTCTTGGCAGCGCGGCCTGGCTTCGTCGCCCTCCGCCGCGACACCCCCGAGACCGGACCAGCCGACGCGTGTGTGTTCAACCCCATGATAGGCTACATCCACTTTTGGGTGAGGTGCCGGCGGCGGTGGAACCCTAAGGGACGGGGCTGGGGTCGGTAACGAGCTACGCTTCCCGCTTCAGGTCCCTTCCTCTCACAACTGTTCCCCATAGCCTAGCCCTCCTTGGCCTATTAACATCCGACCTAGCTCTTGTCTTTCTTCTTCACGGGGTCCACCCCTACATCTTTCGAATCCAAACAATATTGTCAAAAGAAGGTTTTGACTTTCCGTCAATAATTATTTCCCATTTTTGAAGTGTCGTTCAGTATGGTGTCAAATGACATCTCTTCAACTTTAACATAAAGTATAGCATTCTAGGTGGTTAATTCCAAAATAGTTTTTTTCCGTACACTACAATGTTTTTTTTTCCGATTTCACAATGTTAATTGAAATTCGAACAAGTGCGTGAAACTTTGGACCTAAAAATTGTCACTGAAAGATATGAGCCATTGCTATGTAAAGATGTGTCAGCCATTTTGACCCTGTTTTGAAAAAAAAAACTATAATCCTTTAGTATGAATTCTTTTGTGTGTATTAGAAGCCAGGAAAAAATAAAAACTTGAATTGTGTCAACTTTTCATTAACTTTTTTTTCACACAATGACCTATCAGGCATAATCTCACGACTTTAATGACGCATGACTAAGTTCATGGCCATTCCGATGACATAGTTCTTGATAAAGAAAGATCCCATATTTTGCACACAGGTAAGTCTTATCATGCCAAACAGCACACCAAAAGAACTTTTTTAACTTTTTGTTACAAACAATATTTTCCATTTTATAAGTGTCAAAATGAGTTGTTTTTGCGTGAAGGAAGTGAAAATAGTATGGTGCAAAATGACACCCTCCAATTTTCACACAACGTGGACCATATTGGATGAAAAATTCATAATTATTTTGAATTTTATAGTCTTATGACTAATTTCGTACATTCAATTAACTTTCAATCGATTTCCTAAAAGTAATTCAGTTTTGAATTATAAATGTGTGATAGTTTTGCCATAAAACTGTAAAAGATCAATTTATTGTATCGAACTATGAATCTATGCAATAGCCGCATAGGGTGGTGGAAGATTCAACACATGGCTATGGAAAGATGTGTCGGCCATTTAAACCCTATTTTGAAAAAAAATCGAAGAAAATCTTGAAAGATCCAATCCTTTGGCATAGAGTAGTTGTATGGGTACTAATAGCTACGAAATATTATAAACTTGAATTTTGACAATTTTTTTTTAAAATATTCTTCACAAAACGGCCTATCATGTATAAACATTCATGTCTTTCGAGAGAATCTCGAAAGAAGTAAAGTCATGGCTATTTCATGATGAAGTGCCAATATTTGTGGCATATGTGAAGCTTGCCAAAACAATGTTGCCAAAATGGGTTTCTAAATTTTTATTACAAAAACTGTCTTTTTTTAATTTCTAAGTGCCAAATTTATTGTTTGGGAAACAAGTGCAACTAATATGGTGCAAAATGGTACATCTCCCATTTCACACAAAGTAAACCACATTAGATAAAATCTATGACAAATGTTTCAATCGAAATTCATTCCACGCATACAATAAATTAAGACAAACCTAACTGTATGTACTACCTACTTCAAAGTTCAAATTTTAGGAGTGAAATTAAACAAGGCTAATATTCACATTAGATATTGTCTCGTGGTAGATTTTATCTGGATTTAAAATTTTGCAGCATAGCTCCCGGCTATGCCAAACGATATTTGAATATATCAACAACTCAAGTTCTAATACATTATTGTCATCTCCCTCCGGAAAGACCACTGATTGTTCCCATGGTCAGCATCGTGGCAGACGACGGGTTCGACGCGGACAAGACGAACGAGTCAAACCCTTCACTCTGCATGAGGGCCAGCATGCTGAAGCTCATCTGCGTGGGCGTCAGCTCGGGCAACGGCATGTCCCCTTCGAGGTACTGCATGACCTGCCGCATGCTAGGCCTCGCCGCAGGCAACGGGTGCGAGCACATGAGCCCCAGCTTGAGCGCCATGACAACCTCGTCGGCGTCGTAGTCGCCGCCGAGCCTGGCGTCGACAACCTCGAGGAGCGACTCCTTCTGCCAGTGCTCGAGCACCCAGTCGACGAGCATGAGGCGGCTGTCATTCAAGGCCTGCTCGACGGGTCTCCGACCGCATGCGACCTCGAGGATGAAGGCGCCGAATGCGAAGACGTCGGTGAGCGGCGAGGCCTTCCCCGTCCGCGCGAGCTCCGGGGCGAGGTACCCCATGGTGCCGACCACGTGCGTGGTCTGCGGGTCGGCGCCGTGGTCGTAGAGCCTGGCGAGGCCGAAGTCGCCGAGGCGGCCGTTCATGTCGGCGTCGAGGAGCACGTTGCTGGCCTTGATGTCCCGGTGTATGATGACCTGCTCGAAGTCGTCGTGGATGTAGAGCAGGCCCGACGCGACGCCCTTGATGATCCGGAACCTCTGCACCCAGTCCAGCGTGGCCGCCGGCTTGTCGCCCTTGCTGCTGCCGTAGAGGTACTTGTCGAGGCTGCCGTTGGACATGTAGTCGTAGACGAGGAGGAGCTCGCCCTTGCGGCGGCAGTAGCCGAGCAGCTGCACGAGGTTGCGGTGCCGGAGGCGACCGATGGTGACCACCTCGGCGACGAACTCCTTGATGCCCTGCCTCGACTCGTGCGACACCTTCTTCACGGCCACCTCCAGCTTGGACTTGGGGAGCACCCCCTTGTGCACCCGCCCGAACCCGCCGAAGCCCAGCAGCGTCTTGCTCTTGTACCCTTCCGTCGCGCGGAACAGGTCCTTGTACGAGAACCTGTGCGGCCCGAACTCCGACTCCCAGTCCTCCCGCACCTCCGCGTACTTGGACCGCCGCCGGACGAGCAGGATAACAACTGCGACCACGCCAAGGACGAACACCGCAGTGGCGATCGGCAGAACAATTTCTAGTACCTTGGAACGCGCCTTGGCGCCAAACAGCGGCAGCTTCGGCAGGCTGCCGATGTCGATGGGGGGAGCAGGGCCGTCCATAGCGAAGCTCCAGCCGAGCAGATAGTGGCGCGACTTCACCGTGCCCGTCGACGACGAGAAGCCGGCGTACGCTGGCTCCACGAGCACTTCCGAGAGGTTGCTCTTGGCTGACACCAGAGGCGTCGAAGGCTTGGCGCCATTCTTCAGGGGAGCCAGGAACACGTTGATCTGCGTGGACTCGCTCTCGTAGTCCACCCACACCTGCATCGCCTTCCCGCTGATCAGGAGCAAATCCCGGAACGCGCCGGTCTCGTCGTCGTAGTAGCCGGCGGGGTGCACGGCGACGGACTCGAGGCTGTTGACGTCGATGCCGACGTGGTTGTCGTTGGGGTCCTTGAACTCAGTGCTCTGGATGGTGTCGAGCTCCACGCCGAAGATGTGGTTGGTGGCGTTGCCGTTGTTCCCGCTATTGAGGAGGCCAAGGTACTGGCTCGGCAGCGCGGTGGAGAAGTTGTCCTTCCCGACGAAGAACACGATGCCGTGGCCGCTCAGGTCGGAGTAAGGGGGGATGATGCCGAACACGAAGGACGCCGAGAAGGAGCGCACGGCGCCGCCGGCGACCTCCGCAGGCGCAGCGGCGTCCGGTGGACCGCGTGGCTCGAGAGCTGGGCTGTGCCGTTGGTCAGCTCGAGGAGACCGCTCGGCGTGACGACGGCCGTGCCGTCCAGAGACAGGGAGGCGTTCGAGCCGGTGAAGCCGGAGTAGACGAACTGCTCGTTGTCGCCGGCGCCCAGGACGGCGACGCTGAAGCCAGCGAGGAGCAGGCCCGCGATGAGGACCACGCGAGGATTCTCCATGCCAGCCACGGCACACCAGCAAAGAGAAGACTGTGCTGCCAGCGCGCTGCCGATTCGCCTTGATATATAATCGCAGCTCGGAGCTAGCAGCTGCCACGTGAGTGTCGGGCTACTATTCTGCGCGCTTGACTTCGTTGCTAGGGTCTTCGTCACATGCCATCTATATCTTCTTCCCGTTTGGACCGGGTTGGAAGCTTCCCGTACACACTCGCCAATGGCGATGCACTGACACTGACATTTGCATAGCAATGGCTTAAAAAGGCAGACGTGATCGGTAGATCGAGACTGCTCTGAAATTTAAGGTCGGCGAGATTAGATCGAGACGTCAGGTACAAGATGTCAATATCTTGACCGGACCGTGATTCTCTCGTGCTAATAAAATGGATGTGTCTGATTTTTTATTACTACTGTAGAAAATATCATCGTGGCTAGGTTTTTATTGCAATATCTGATTAGTTATAGGAAAAGGTCTTTTTTTTTTGTTATTTTTGGTAAACTCTAACTTCAGTATCATACAACACCCTCTGTAAGAATTGCAAATTGTACGAATATGATGCTTGACGTTTAACACTAGCAAAACTAATTTACTCACTCTGTCCCTATTTTGGTGGGCACACGTTTTGCATGGTCTAAGTTTGACCATATATTTAACAAACGAAATATGTATTATATATCACAAAAGTTATATCATTGAATTCATATTCTTATAAAGTTTTTAATGATATAATTTTTTGCAACAAATAATCAAATTAGTGGTCAAAATTGGAGCACGGAAAAAGATGGCGCCACATGAATTGGGACGGAGTACGTATTCGTGAGTAAAGAAAATATTGAAATCAACGGAATTTAAAACCATGTAAAAGAGATTTACTAAATTTAATATTTTAAGTTTTCCCCAAATTTAGAAATAAAATATTGAATGATATAGAAGCAACAATTGACTACTAAAAAATGGTGATTAAAATTAATGTTCATTAATTATTTCTGATCTTGACTAGTGGAGTGGATGTACAACCCAGCCACCCAGGTTCAAGTCCTCACGGGCACGAATTTGGGTTCTTATTATTTAAAAAAAAACTTTTTTGACCTGCAAACCGTTGGGGAAACCCCTACGGTAATTTTCTATTAACCATCACAACCACAAAAAAACTTGTCCCTCGAGAGGGGGGACAAGCAACAGTTCGGGGGCGAAATATTTACATGGCGGGGAGAGGGGTGGAAGAATAGCAACTAAACATAAAAAAAACTCGCTGTGGGGGCATCCCCACCACTTTCCTTTCAATTTTTTTTTTTATTTCTGATCTTCCGTCATTTTCTTCTTTGTAATTTCACATGTTTTCATTGATCGTTTCAAAGGATAAAAAAATAAAACCGTGAAAAATATATCGCCTAAACGATTACCTTTTCCCATTATTGTACCATAATTGTTAGCCAGCCTATCGAGAATCAACCATTGGTCCGATGATTATGAATTCGACACTATGCAACTTCGGTGTTTGTTAGATGTTTCGTAAATGTGTATTGTAGTGGCCAAGTGGTGTGCACGGCTTAGGGGAGGTTCTATCGTCCCTCCTGCCAAGTGTAGCCACTCAGGCTTGTTGGTGGCATGACGCATTGTGTTATGTGATTTTCTGTTGCAGCATTGTTGAAAGAGACATTTTCAACATGTTTGTCGAGGTTTAAGCGATGTACTGGATGTTTTTTTTTCTTAATTTGCACATAAGAGACATGGAGTTATCATTTTGTGCGGGGGAAGAGGTCGGCGTGCAAGCGGACGGTCCGGCAGGACAGGGCGGACGTCCGCCAGACCTTCTGTTAATTAGTAATCACGGGACTGCTAAGCAAATTTTTCATTGAATCGGTCAAATAGGGAAGCGTGACGGACAGATACTTTAGTCGGAGCGGACGTCCGCGCCTACATGCCTAGGAAGAGGCGAGGAATTAACCTCGAGATTTCTAGAACGCTTAACAGTCAACAGTCGCGTCACTGATCTCTTTGTGATGGTAGTATATATCTTTGATTCCAAATCCGCTACTCGCAAATACAGTTCATGTAACATCAACGGGGAAAGTATAGTCGATTCTGCCACTTGTTCCAGTCGACAAGAGTAAATGTAGAAGGGAGGCGGAGGACGGCAACGATCGGAGTGATGATCGCCGGTGACTTGTGCACGCGCGCATGCGTGGCAGGCGAGGATAGCCTCGCTCGATGAACCTGACTGTGACTAGACGTTGATCTCGGCCGCGATGCTAGTCCAAAAATGTTGAAACGGCCGGGGCTGTGCTAGTGCTACAGTCGTCGTCGGCCGCCGCTGGTCTGACTCGACTTGACTCGGCGGTGGCGGATGGCGAGGCGAGGCGAGGCGAGGCTGCAGCGCGATCGATGCGGACTGGCCGTATATAGTACCCTCTGTTCCAATTTAATTGATTTGCTATCCACCACACGTGATGTATCTATATACGTAACATGTCTAGATACATCCACATTTGGTGAAAAGTAAGTCAATTTTATTTTGAAAAGTTCATTTTTTTAGGATCTAAAATTCTGAAAAAATATACAAGTACGTATATATGTCTTGTATGTATAACTAAAATTGTACTGAAATATAATATATGCGATCTGCATAAAAAAACTTAAATGGTAGAAGGAAAATGAGTTTTTTTTTTGCTTTTCTAGATCCATGACTGTGTTTTTTATGTATCTTATAATGCAGTGTATTATCTAACAAAATTTTGCAGATGTGTAGATAACATGTACGTATCCATATAAAAAAATTATTGGGCTGCTGGAACGGGAAAAATCTCTCAATTGGAGGGAGGACCCTGCTTATCAACACATCGCTTTCTAGCACCCTTCTCCATATGCTTTCCTTTTATAGGATTCCAGTGAATAAGAGGA
Organism: Poa pratensis; assembly: GCA_947311845.1. NCBI lineage: Eukaryota > Viridiplantae > Streptophyta > Magnoliopsida > Poales > Poaceae > Poa > Poa pratensis. The sequence continues at coordinate 99,904,573 of CAMZMU010000117.1, read as the reverse complement.
AATTTTTTGACAAGCTGAGGTCGGGTTTTTTGTGGAGTGATAAAATGGAGAAGAAAAAGTACCACCTGGTAGATTGGAAGACAGTCTGCCTTCCAAAAGGCCAAGGGGGTTTGGGTGTGTTGGATCTAGAGATTATCAATATTGCTTTGCTAGCAAAATGGTTATGAAAACTTTTCAATGAAAAAGGTCTATGGCAAACCATGCTGCAGAACAAATGTTTGAGTAATATCACTTTGGGCCAATGTACTGCGAAAAACGGGGACTTGCATTTTTGGCAAGGTTTGATGGAAGTAAAACCTCTGTTCTTATACTGTTGCAAGTTTAAGGTATGTAATGGGAGGAGAACGAGATTCTGGGAAGACCTATGGAACGCAGACACTTGTCTTGCGACACAATTCCCTAGGTTGTATGATGTTTCTAATGATTGTAACATCACTGTTCAGAACGTCTTTGGCTCAGGGATTAATTCCTTGTCTTTTAGAAGGAATTTAACCGGAGTCAAAGCCACTGAATGGGAAAACCTGAAAAAATTGTGTCAAGAAATTATTCTCACAGAGGAGGATGACGAATTAATCAGGCTTCTTTCGGATACTAAACAATTTTCAGTTAGTTCCTTTTATCTGGCTATGCAATCGTTTGGGAGTGTGCCTACAAAATTCTTGTGGAAAGTTGGCATACCTTTGAGAGTGAAACCTTTTTATGGTTGATCTTGAGTAATCTAACGCGGGATGTCTTGCAAAGAAGAGGAGGGAATTGCACAAAGAACTGTCTGTTCTGTGGACAGTATGAGAGCATTAACCACCTGTTTTTAAAGTGTCATTTGGCTCGATACATCTGGAACATTGTCAGTGTGGCGATCGGAATTAACTGTCATTTTGATGATGCTAATTTCCGTCTCTCGAACTGGCTAGACTTCAGTAAAACTCAGAGAAAGAAAGTGGCGGTGGGAGTGGCAGCAGTCTTCTGGGGGATTTGGAAGACGAGAAACTTGGCTTGTTTGGAACATAAATGGCTTACTGAGCCGATTGAAGTAGTACACAGGATTTGTTTTTGGATTGACCATTGGGCTAATTTGCAGAAAATGGAAAGCGTAAAGCAGGAACTGCGGCTGGTGCGGGTCGCGGAGGACATCTTTAGGGGAGCGAGGAGCTGGGCGACATGGAGGCCAAGGCTGGGAGGTTGATGAGTTTCTTCAAAAAAGGAATGAAGGCAGCTGGAGGAGACCCTAAGCTGCTGCTAGGAGTGAAGCTAGAGGAAGGGGAAAGATTGTAGTCTGTAGTGTTGTTGGGTTGCTTTTCTTGTTTTCCTGCACTAGTTTCTCTCTTTGGTGATGTAAGAGAACCCTTTCTGGTGGTTGTGGAGTTTTGGTGGATCTTGTAGCTAATGGTTTCATTAATGAAATCGGGGGAAACCCTCTTATTCTAAAAAAAATCCATATAAAAATTGGGATTTTTTACTTTTAAAATATTATTTTTAAGAAATTTAAAATACCGAGATCCCTAGACCTCGAGAGCCAAAACACCTCTTTTGTGGTGTCGTCATTTTATACGTTAGGTATACCCAAAACAAAATCCATATTTTGACCTAAAGGAGGATTCTCGTGATAATAGAACAGATGTATTTGATAAGTTATAGGAAAATAAATCTATTATTTATGCTTTTGGTAAACCTAACTCAAGTATCGATGAATCATAGCACTAGGTAACTTTATTTGAGTCCTGACGACAAAAGACTCACAATTTGAGTACATAATCACTAATGTAATAGATGTTGGCAAAGGGCTGGTAAGTGGCCACTGAAAAACCTTAGCATTGATGAAAAGGAGTTGTTGGTCATCTCTATCTGCCAGGCCATCCCAACATATTCCATGAGTTGTTTGTGTCTTTCGGAAAATATGCAAGAATATTCCTAGTTATGTGGTTGTCTTACCTGCGAAGGGATTCTTGTGGTACTACGATGGTTGTATCTGATTAGCTATAAGAAAAGTCCATTTTTCGCTACTTCCAACTCCAGTATCATTCAAATTTTGATCCTAAAAAATTACTAAATGTTAAATCATAAGTTTTCCTTATTTTAGAATTTCGATCAACTCACAGATGATTTAAAAACAACCACCAAAGGCTAAAAATGGTGATTTTAATAATTGTTCTCTATTTTTTCCCGACTTCTCTAAATTCCCACATCTTTTCATTCATAGTTTCCATATTTTTTGTAACTTTTCTACAAAATTTATCCTTTTTTATAGCATTGCTGGAGTTTTTCCTTCACATTCTTTTGATATTCCATGAGGCTTTGGTCTCTTTGTGCAAGTGGATCTAAATGCCTTTTGATCTTCCTCTTGGTCGTACTTGATTTTCATTCTTCTTTAAGTATTCGTTCTTGAGTCATTGTTGCGAACATGGAGGCTCCCTTTAAAGTGTTTTTTCTTCTTTATGACAAGTTCAAGGATAAAAAAAGTAAATTGCGAGTAATCAAATGACTAAAATGTGATTTCTTCTTCTATTATAGTAAAATTGTTAGCCCGTCGGCCGAAAATCAACCATTAGTCACATGCTTGTAAGGGTGGTTCCGTGGTTGTATCTCCATCTCAACAAAGATTAAACTCTAGATTTTTACGTCATGTGTCTCTCAATATATAGATTGTTCTTTTAGTGGGGAGACGGTATACCTGGCCATGGGCCGGGCTTAACAAAGCCCACGGCCGAAATCCCAGGCCCACGCTCAGGCCCATCTGACCATCGAGCCTATATTTGAGTCCCATGCCCACCCGTGACTGCAAAATCCCATCGGGCTTTTGGGCCGGGTACCGGGCTTCTTCCTGAAAACGCCAATATACAAAGGCTAGACCCATGCGACCTCTGGGCCGAAATCTTAGGCCCAGGACCGGCACATGGACAAGCCCAGACAGGCCCGTGGGGCCTTGGAATTTCGGGCCGGTCGGGCTTCCCATGGCGAGGTGGTCGCGACCGGGGGGGGAGCGGTGGTCCAGGCGACAGATGCAGCTCCTGGCGGCCATGGACAGGAGCGTCTGCGACATCGATGGCGAGGAGGTGGGAGGCGGAGGAGCTTCGTGGGAGGTGGAGAGCTTCCAGCGACGGCGGAGATGCGTAGACGCCATCCAGCGACGGCGGCGAGGGCGGCTGGAGATGCCGGCGGTGTGAACCCTAGCCGCCTCTCGCGCGTGGGTCAGTAGCAGGAGGGATACGGTTGGGATTTGGGGATTTTTTTGTACGTGGGCGCGGTGGCATTTTAGTGTAGATAACCCGAACTTGACGGGTAATTTCGGATACCGATTCGCTTTTCAAGTTACAAGCTGCGGGAAGCTCCGAGAAGTACCTCCCCACCAGCTTGTGGGCTTGCAGTGCAAATTGGACAAGCGCTTAAATAAGCCAGTTATAGAAATTAGTTGTTTGGCTAAGCTTGTGCTTCTAGCGACCCAAAAGCAGGAGAAGCTGAAGCCACAGCCCAAACAAACAGGTCGGTGATAGCGAAACACGAATCTCAAAACTACTTAACCCCCAACTCTATGACGTGCATGCTTGCTCTCTATTACGTTTCTCAAAAGGCTATGACCTTTTTGATTTATTTGCATTTAAGAGACAATGAATTAATCTCTCCCTTCCTTCTCTTTTAAAAATCTCTCTCCTTCTTCCCTTCCACATTTGCAGGTAAGCGACAATCGTCGAGAATTCTAGAACAATCCTGCAGGTCTTTTATTTTCTTTCTCTGATTCCACAAAGGTACATTTATTTGACTCCATATCAATATATCATGTACTCTCTCCATGTCAGTTCATAACTTCAACGTTGAAAGTCTTGTACATTCATGATTCATCCATTGTTCCTGCTTGACAAATGTAAACATGACGGATGTGGATGATAACGATCGAACTGACGATCGCTGATGACTTGTCTGCACGCGTGCGCGCCAGACGTCCGATTTCGGCTGCGATACTGGTCAAAAATGTTGAAACGCACGCGCCGTACTATATCGTCTGTCGGGAAGGCGAAGGTCTGATTCTAGCTAGTGGCCCTTCTTTCTTCCGGGTGCTACCGTTGTCGACTTGTCGTCCGCCGCCGCCGACCTGAATCTTGATTGCGATGTGAGGCGACGAAATGCGATGTGAGGTCCGTCATCCTGGCGCGCGCGCATGGCTAGCGAAGCTAGCTAGATCACCCTTTCTTTCGGCCCAGTATTGTCTGGCCCATTGTAATTTGATGCGTAAAATGAGGCAACATCACAGTTTAGCTAACGAACCTGGTTTCTTAACTTTCTTTTGGATTTTTTGATATTGTGTACATGTGCGAAAAGTCATTTTGTCTCCGAGATCTAGTGATCTCGCCATTTTCAAAAAGTTAAAATATTTATTTAAAAGTGTCAAAAAAAATCTGAAAAATCATGTAGGCTGTCAACGATATATCCTACAAACGTGCAAAATACAATACGTTTTGAGCTAGACAAAAAAGACAAATGTTGGAAATTTGAAACTACATATTGTTCACTATATTCAGATATTTACATTTTTCATTTTTGTGTAGCTCAAACCGTAAATTATTTTGCATTAAGATTTTGCGAATATTTCGTTGAGAACATGTATGCTTTTTTTAGTATATTTCTGAAACTTTTAAATATTGCAAATGAATCTGCAGCAACGATATTCTTGCTTACCCACTTTTTTGTTGCTACAAACACATGGTTTTTTGTTGTAATAGATTTTGATTTTTGTTAAAATTGTTGGCGATTTTTGTTATGAAGCAGTCTAAAGAAAAAAATTGTTTAATCAGTTTTGTACCATTTCTTGTTTTTGAAATATTGCGGCAATTTGTTGCAATATAATATATTTTTGTACACGGGACGACAAATTTGTTGTCATGCTCATGAATATGCTGAAATACTCAGGAAAATCACCATGGTGGCATTTTTGGTGTAAATATCGTGAAGCCCGGGGCAACTCGATATACCACTTCGTTTAAATGTATCTGCTGTGTAGTGCGGGTTGAGTTCCGAAAAACTGATTCTGGACGTATGATGATGATCCGACGGCTCTAGAAGGGACCTAAATTTGACATACGGCTAGCACTGGCCCTACAAAAGGTCGAAAACATAAGTCCAGTTCGCTGGCTAGAAAATTCGTAAGGAAAACATAGGTCCATTTTGTTTGTTGAGAAAACAAACCATGTTATTCCAAATCCAAACACCCCACCGACCCAGCCGTCAACAGTCCAGCGCGCCTTCCAGTATGCGATCTGTACGGACTACCCTATCTCTCTCTAATAAAAAAAACTTGCCCCAAAAAAGAAGTCCAATCAAAACCCTAACCCTCGCCACCTTAACCTCCAGCCCTCCCGCCGCGCCTCCGCCCTGCACGCCGGTGGACGGTGCTCCATCCAAGGCAAGGTAATCGACCTGATCGATTCTTCCCTCAGAGTTAGCATTGATTGCATCCCGGCGATCCCAACGCTCCCGACGCCACAAGGCTCAGCCCGACGTCTCAACTCTAACCGCCGACGAGCGCCGCGCGGAATTCGACAATCCGTGCGATCCTGCCGACTTAGGGCTTGTCGACGTGTTCTGTTTAAGTATTGCTCGTTCTGTCTCACGATTTTGCAATTCTGTAGGATTATGTTTTAAGTTATATATAGGTCTAGTTATCTGCTCATTGACACGGACTTACAATTTTGGTTCGCCCGTCTTGCTTAACTGCTTTTGATAATCTAGTGTTTCTTTTGAGGTTGACCAATCCATCAGAGTTAGTCCGTAAGGATTGGTTTAATTCTCGGATAGTATGACATATATGTGTTCTGATGATATCATTGTCCTTCTGCCAGCATGCGGTTCAAATATGCTTCGTGTGCCTTCTTCTGTAGTTTGCATTCATTATAATTCTTTCTCAACTTGTAATTACTCTGCAGAACTTTGAATCTAGCTGAAGGAAAAAAGCAAGCAACAACCATGGCATCTCGTTTTTGGGGACAGGTACTTGTTTTCTCACTTGTGCCGAGTAGCTGACTCCAATTCTTTGTTGCATACGTGCAGTAATGTGTAGGTCTTTGCCAAATGCATTAATACCTTTTGTCTTTGTTCTGTTATACCAAAACAACAGGGAGACAGTGACTCGGAGGAAGAGCGGCAGGAGTTCGAGTCAGAACAAGGGAGCGATAGTGAAAAATTAGAAGCTGGTGATAGGGAACGTGGTGGTACCAAGAATCGCTATTTGAACTATCTGGTGGACAGTGATTCTGATACTGAGAACCACCGTGTCATTCGCTCATTGAAGGACAAGCTCAATGATGAGATGGTGGCCACTGCTGACCAGATGCGCAGTGCAATGGAGATCAATGACTGGCTTAGTTTGCAAGAGAGTTTTGAAAAGCTAAACAAGCAGCTTGAGAAGGTTGTTCGAGTCAATGAATCTACCAAAATTCCGAATAGGTATATCACAACTCTTGTATTACTGGAGGACTTCCTGATGGACGCTCTTGCAAACAAGAAAGCCAACAAGTGGAAGATGAGCACCAGCAATGCAAAGGCGCTCAATGCAATGAAACAAAAACTTAGGAAGAACAATAAGCAGTATGAAGACCTGATCCAGAACTGCCGAGAGAGTCCAGAGAGTTTTGAAGATGATCTTGTAGTTGAGGAGAATCCGGACGAGGGCGACACTGATAGTGAAGGAGAGGTTGTGGATCCTGAGCACGCAAGTAGTTCTGAATCAGAAGATTCGGTGAAAGGAGATGATGACGGTGAGGAGGGTGGAGCCTGGGAAAAGAAAATGAGCAAGAAAGATAAGATTATGGTCAAGCGATTCTTGAAGGCCCGAGTGAGATTACTTGGGATATTGTTGATAAAAAGCTCAAGGAGATTGTGGCGTCGAGGGGTAACAAGGGCACTGCGAGAGCTGAGCGCGTGAAGCAGCTAACGTTTTTGACTCGTGTGGCAAAAACACCTGCCCAGAAGCTTGAAATTCTTTTTCATGTGATCTCTGCGCAGTTTGATGTCAACCCCAGTCTTCTGAGTCATATGTCAGTCAACGTGTGGAAGAAGTGTGTTGATAATATGCTTCTCGTGCTTGATATGCTGCAACAGTATCCTAATATTGTAGTAGACACCTCAGTGGAGCCTGATGAGAAGGAAACTCAGAAGGGTGTTGACTACGATGGAACTATCAACTCACAAATGACTTAGGAACAACAACCAAACGCTAAGAAATGGTGATTTAATAAGTGTTCTCTATTTTTTCCCTACTTCTCTAAATTCCCCACATCTTTTCGTTCATATTATTCATAGTTTTGTAACTTTTCTACTCCGTATAACATTTATCTCCTTTTTTTTTAGTTTTCTAGAGTTTTTCCCTTTTACATTCTTATGATATTCTATGTGGCTTTGGTTTCTTTGCGCCAATGGATCCGGATGACAATTTTTGAGAAACGCCATAGAAAGCACACACATAAAAGAGAGTTGGGGTTGAGAAGTTATGAGTGCCTATGTACGAACCCAAAAAATATATGATATAGGATATAAGAGAGTTTTTCCCTTCACATTCTTTGTGACTGATGTTATGAGTACCTATGTACGAACCCAAAAATATATGATATAGAATATAAGACGAACAAAATCCGTTTGTATAACTGGTAATCTGGTTTTATCCTAATTACATTCATATATTTATATCTACTCTCTGTTGTAAGGATTAAAAAAGGACCACCATGTCATTACCACATGGGACATGGGGTAAGCTATCCCAAAATACAAAAATATTAAACATGCCATTAAAAATGTAGAAAAGTTGAGCATCCGTTGTGTAATTTTAAATACGTGCAATGCACGTAATATAGCTAAGCAACATGTTTTGTTGTAACCATTGTTCTGAAACCTGCTTTAACTGGTTTAACGGCCGCAAGAATAACAAGTTAAACGTCCTGTAGGGCTCTCAAACTCATCATGTACTGAAACTAAATCATCCTGGGAAAGGAGCCTTCGATGGAAGTCAGTTTAAAAGTATCACAAGTTTAATAATGGAAGTAGCCTTCGATGACTGCATCAGTCACATGCATATTTTATTATGTTGCATTATTTCTATTGAGAAAATTTTAGAACATTATATGATCAGATTACATGGCGGACATCTGACTCAACAAAAGAATAGAGCTAGGCAACGATCTTTTTTGGTTCATCGACAAATATAACATCAAGTGGATTTTCATCAAATTTCTGCATATTCTTCAACAGGGTATCAGTGGCGGAGTCAGGATTAAAATACATGGTTGGTTCACTTATCGTACTTCAGGAAAACCTTTTTACGGTCACCGAATACGCATCTTGGTTCAACTACGGTCACAGGCTCATATGACGTTGTGTATTTGATGACATGGCATTCCGTTGACTGGTCTCCAACATTGCAATTTTTTTGCAAGAAGACCCTCCCTTAATCCTCCCTATTATATCCAAGACCCAGAAACTACTCAGTGAGGCCCAGTTGTCAGACTGACCAGTGAGGCCCGATCACCAGGCTCACCTCTTCTCTCTTCTCCAAACTTCATCACATAATGTGGGAAAATACCATGAAATCCAGGTACAAATGTATGTGGAAAAGTACCATGACATACAATTACGAATGTTTTAGCATCTAATACAATTTTGCACATACATCACATTGAGTATTTCTAGTAGCCCACATTCTAGCTCGGCCGATCGAATAGACCTCAGTTTTGGTCTCCCTTCCTAATAACAACCACTACATACAACTTGCTATGCTTACTAATAACTATTACTACATACAACCATGAACCATGGTAGCTTTCAGATCTTTCAGCCATAATGTACTGCACGTATATAGTCCCAACTAAATCATACTACCTCCATTCCAATGAATAAGTCCTATATTATTTTTGAAAAGTTGAAGTTTGACCAAGTTTTTTGAAGAAATTATGAACATGTACAATACAAAATAAACATGCTTAGATGCATCATGAAATACATTTTCACATGATATCCATATAAATTATAGTTGTTGATAATTTTTCAAAAAGTTTGGTCAAAGTTTACTTAGCTTGACTTTTTTTTAAAAAATAAGCCTTATTCATTGGAACAGAGGGAGTATCAGTTAAAATCGAAAATGCAACACCACAACTAACATGATATCCACCAACTATCCACACCCTTCATTTCATCAAGATTCGTGCAACAAATTCATCAACGAATCTTCAAATGTCAACGCATTATCAATAATTGATGGATTTATGTAACATGAATTTTAGATTCATGTACGAACATGAATTTTCTGTGCATGCATTGAGAAAAAAAATTAAAACCACGCGTTAACATATTTTTTTATTTTTTTAACACATAAAATAGTAGGAATAATATGGTTCGTTGGATGCATAATCAACGGTCATGATAATATGTGGAGATCCTATTAGTTGTGGAAAAATCGCGTTAAAATCTAGCTAGTTGGATTGCTTGCTCAGAGGCAGGACTATGGGCATAATGACGAGCAGCTTGCGCGCCCACATTGGTCTGCTCATATTGCCCTGGACTTTTTGCCAGTAAGGCAATAAGAGAAGAGTAATCTCAGTTCAGGGATTTGGGAAATCGAAAAGGGTGAACAGTGGTCATAATTTTCTTGAAATACTTAAGAGACTTGAAGAGGCTATTACAACAGACAACTGACAGCGCACGCCGTCGTCGTTTAAAAGTAATTCAATTAAATAATAGAGAGGTTTACCTGAAACACAATTCCAGCAAGAAGCAAGCGCCACTGATCGAAGAAGCAGGTCCACAACCGTCTCTGTTCCGACCTTCCTCCATAGCTGTGTAACCTGCAGCGAGGGAAAGGATAAGTTGAAACGCTGTGTACACACAAGGTACATGATCTTCCCGGTGTACTAGCGAGTTTTAGGAGGAGTGACTGGGCTCTCAATCCGCAGGAAATAGTGATTTTTGGATCAAATTTGAGGTAACTGAATATGCACTACTGCCAGAACTTCACCATGGTGTTCCAATAGTGAACCTGAGCAGTTAACCTAGCTCAACGGATGAAAGAGAAGTGTGAATTCCTAAATCCAATCCTATTCGCACGCAGAGCAACAAATATGTGAGCGACGAGCCAAGCAATCCCTTCCTTCGCTTAGGTAATTACCTGGTATAGGGATCTCGACGCCGTTCGGGAACGGCCCAGAGAAGCCATTACATGACAAATCCAGAGATAGCAGCTTCTGAAGCCGAACCCCGGAGGCACGGCTCCGGTCAGGCCGTTCATGGACAGGTCGAGAGCCTGCGCGTCCACGATGATTATCAGGCAAGTGACGCCAGTACCTAGTGCGGCAGAGAACGACGGGACTGCGGCGCCAGTACCACACTGGTCTTCGCCGCCGGCAAGGCTCTGCGGCGCCCTCTCACGTCCATGGCCACCCGCAGCCCGGCTTGGACGGGAGGAGGAAGAAGGGGAGGGCGCCGCCTCGCCGTGACTCCGCGGAATATCACGGGACGGGGTGGGACGACGGGCGTTCCGTCCGGAAGAGGAGAAATAAAAGAACGAACCGGTACCATGGCAATTTAGTAGTATTATGTGATTGGTGGGAGGGCAAAACGGTAAAATCTGGGTGTGTTGAGGCTCAACATTGTTGAACCGATCTGGTCCATTGATCTGGTATCAAAACGACTCAAATTTAATATTTAATGTATCCGTAACATGTTTGCTCGTTTAATAGTAGTATAGATAAAACTATAATAAATTGCCATGTAATTCGTCTGTTATATGCCGACTACGCACAAATACAGTTTTCCACGATGTCGTGCAAATCATATTTTATCTATGCCGCCTCTAATATTCTAGAATGTCAACTAACCATTTTCTGGTTAAAGGATATATTGCTATATATACTACATACTATACTTTGGGGGTGAGAAGATGTTTTTTTTGTTTTTCTCTTACTTTATTAGGCCCAGTTTGAAAATAAAAAGGACAGCAAACTAGAGCAAACCCCTAGCCGTAGGGTTTGCCTCATCCCTTCCTATCCACTGCCTCCCCTCTCCCTCGCCCATGCATGTTTCGTCACAACACTAGCGTGTCCATCAAATTGCTTAGTACTCTTAACATCCCATATTGTAAAACGTTTTGAAAAGCCAAAATAGCTTGCCAAAACATTTTATATTATGGAACGGAGGAGTACTTATTGATCGACCGCTCTTTCTTTCACTTTTGCCTCCTCGTCACTTGTGAGAACCCTCAATACTATAATTGCTTATTTCATTTCTTCCTCCTTGCACGGTTGCACCCCATCTCGCTCGTCTTCTCCCTCCTCCATTGTCGTGCTAGGCTCATTTTTTTTAGGGAATAGCGCCAGGCTCATATATTCCGAAGGTTCGCTGGATAGAAAATTCGGAAAGGAAAACACAGGCCCAGTTCCCCAGCCCATGTTACTCAAATCCAAACACTGATCCGGCGGGCCACCAACAAACTCTGATCCAGCCTTTCAGGATGCGATCTTTACGGACTGCCCTCTCTCTCTCTAATAAAAAACCCTAACCCTCGCCACCTTTAACCTCCAGCTCTCCCGCCGCGCCTCCGCCCTGCACGCCGGTGCTCCCTCGTAGCCTCCATCCTCCGCCGCTCAGGCACCCGCAGCGCTCGGCCACTCCGCCGCCCCCACGCCTCCGTTCTCCTCTAGATCAGATCCAACTCCGATCCACCGCCGCGACTCCAAGGCAAAGGTAATCGACCTGATCGATTCTTCCTCATAGTTATCATTGGTTTGCATCCATGGACAAACGCTCACGACGCCACAAGGATCGTCGGGGCCCAGCCCTCCGTTGCGTCTCAACCCTAACCGCCGACGAGCGCCGCGCGGAATTCGATAATCCGTGCGATCCTTCCGACTCTAGGGCTTGTCGACGTGTCTTGTTAATTTGGTTGCGCCTTTGCTCGTCCCGTCTCACGATTTTGCAGTTCAGTAGGATTATGTTTAAGTTATAGGTCTAGCTATCTGCTCATTGACACAATGACACGAACTTACATCTTTGGTTAGCACGTCCTGTCTAACTTCTTTTGATATCTGTTGTTTGTCTCGAGGTTTGACCAATCCATCAGAGTTAGTCCATAAGCATTGGTTCAATTCTCGGATAGTATGACATCTATGTGTTCTGATGATATAGTTTTGTCCTTCTGCCCGTCAGAGTTAAGTTCATAAGCATTGATTTACTCTCTGATGGTGTGGCATATACATATTCTGATAATATGGTATTGTCCTTCTGCCCGTCAGAGTTAAGTTCATAAGCATTGATTTACTTCTCTGATTGTGTGGCATATACATGTTCTGATGATTTAGTATTGTCCTTCTGCCTGTCAGAGTTAAGTTCATAAGCATTTATTTACTTCTCAGACGGTGTGGCATATACATGTTCTGATGATTTAGTATTGTCCTTCTGCCAGCCTGCGGTTCAAATATACTTTGTGTGCTTTCTTCTGTAGTTTGTTTTCATTAATAATTCTTTCTCAACTTGTAATTACTCTGCAGAGCTTTGAATCTGGTTGAAGGAAAAAAGCAAGCAACAACCATGGAATCTCGTTTTTGGGGACAGGTACTTGCTTTCTCACTTGTGCCAAGTCGCTGACTCCAGTTTTTGTTGCATACTTGCACTCTTGCAGTAATGTGTATAAACTCTGTCTTCGCCAAATGCATTAATACGTTTTGTCTTTGTTCTATTATATCCAAACATCAGGGAGACAGTGACTCCGAGGAAGTGGAGGACATTGACTCAGAACAAGGGAGCGATAGTGAAAAATCAGAAGCTGGTGATGGGGAGCGTGGTGGTACCAAGAACCGCTATTTGAACGACCTGGAGAGTGATGATTCTGATACTGAGAACCACCGTGTCATTCGCTCCTTGAAGGACAAGCACAATGATGAGATGACAGCTACTGCTGACAAGATGCGCAATGCAATCAAGATCAACGACTGGCTTAGCTTGCAAGAGAGTTTTGACAAGCTCAACAAGCAGCTTGAGAAGGTTGTCCGTGTGAATGAATCTGCCAAGATTCCAAATAGGTATATCACAACTCTTGTATTACTGGAAGACTTCCTTGCTGAAGCTTTTGCAAACAAGGAAGCCAAGAACAAGATGAGCAGCAGCAACGGAAGGGCACTCAACGCGATGAAACAAAAACTTAAGAAGAACAATAAGCAATATGAAGACCTGATCCAGAAGTGTAGAAAGACTCCAGAGAGTTTTGAAGATGATGTTGTAGGTAAGGAGCCTTCGGATAAGGAGGATAGTGATAGTGAAGAAGAGGTTGTGGATCCTGAGTACCCAAGTAGTTCTGAATCAGAAGATCCAGGGAAAGATGATGATGAGGGTGAGGATGGAGGAGCCTGGGAAAAGAAGTTGAGCAAAAAAGATAAGATTATGGACAAGCAGTTCTTAAAAGCCCCGAGTGAGATTACTTGGGATATTGTTGATAAAAAGCTCAAGGAAATTGTGGCGTCGAGGGGTAAGAAGGGCACCGGGAGAGTTGAGCGCGTGGAGCAGCTAACCTTTTTGACTCGTGTGGCAAAAACACCTGCTCAGAAGCTTGAAATTCTGTTTCATGTGATCTCTGCCCAGTTTGATGTCAACCCTAGTTTACTAGGTCATATGCCAACCAACGTGTGGAAGAAGTGTGTTGATAATATGCTTCTTGTGCTTGACATACTGCAACAGTATCCTAATATTGTAGTAGACACCTCAGTGGAGCCTGATGAGAAGGAAACTCAAAAGGGTGCTGACTACGATGGAACGATCCACATGACGGGTGACCTTGTTGCGTTCCTGGAGAGAATTGACTCTGAATTTATCAAGAGTTTACAGTGCAGCGATCCATATACCAAAGATTACGTTCAGAGGCTCAGAGACGAACCCTTGTTTTTGGTGGTTGCACAGAATGTACAAGATTACCAGGAAAGGGTTGGGAACTATAAGGCTGCTGCAAAGGTTGCATTGCGTCGTGTTGAATTAGTCTACTACAAGCCTCAAGAAGTGTATGATGCAATGAGGAAACTGGCTGAGCAGGCGGAAGCTAGCATGGATGATGAAGATACTGAGGCAGGTGAGGAGCATGAAGCAGCTGATGACAATAGGGGTCCGCCACCTTTTGTTGTGATTCCAGAGGTTGTGCCTCGGAGGCCTACTTTCCCACAAAGCAACAGAGCTTTGATGGATAGTCTGATGTCTCTGATTTACAAGAATGGAGATGAAAGGACCAAAGCCCGAGCAATGCTGTGTCACATTTATCACTATGCAATCTCTGATGATTTTTCAGTGGCTCGCGACTTGCTCTTAATGAGTCGTTTACAAGATGGGGTTCAACTTATGGACATATCAGGACAGATTTTATTCAACCGGGTCATGGCCCAACTGGGGCTATGTGCTTTCAGGGCTGGTTTTATCGCTGAAGCTCATGGCTGCCTGTCTGAGTTATATTCAACTGGGAGAGTGAAAGAGTTGCTTGCGCAAGGAGTACAACAAAGCAGATACCATGAAAAAACTCCTGAACAGGTGAACTCCTCCCCGCCCCCAAACACATGCACACAAACACACACTTCCGTTATCCTTGTTTGAGTAGCTGCACACTGGTCTGTATGTCGCTTAGTTAACTCTGATGTTTTATCACTGGTCTACACTGTATGCCATTTTCTCCATGTTGAAGATTATCTCCTCTGATCCTAAATATTTCCAAGACTGCTATATGGGCTTCAACTCATTGGTTTAGCTATAGGATTTAATTGATAAAGCTACGTATTCATCTTCGTAGAACACTATGTACACATTTTTACACTGCAGTTGCTCTTATTATTGCAGGAAAGGCGTGAGAAGAGAAGAATGATGCCTTACCATATGCATATAAACCTTGAACATTTGGAAGCCACACACTTGGTTTGTGCTATGTTAATTGAGGTCCCCAATATGGCTTCCAGTACTTTCGATAAGCGGAGGCCTATGAGCAAAACATTCCGCAGGCTTCTTGAAATGAGTGAGAGACAGACTTTTGTTGGTCCCCCGGAAACTGTTCGGGATCATGTATTGGCTGCCACAAGAGCCCTCAAGAAGGGGATCACGAGAAGGCTTTCAGTATCATCAGTTCACTCGATACCTGGAAGCTTTTGAGGAACAAGGATCATATTCTTGAGACGCTGAAGCTTAAGATCAAGGAAGAGGCTCTCAAAACCTATCTGTTCTCTTACCCGTCTTGCTACGAGTCCCTGAGCCTTGACCAGCTCACTACCATGTTTGACCTTAGCGAGCAACAGGTTCACGGCATTGTTAGCAAGATGATGATGCATGAGGAGCTTCATGCAAGCTGGGACCAACAAACCAATTGCATTGTTTTCCAAAACGTGGATCAAACTAGGCTGCAGGGACTACTCTTCCAGATGGCAGATAGACTCTTTATCCTTGTGGAGAGCAACGAGCGGGCATATGAGGCTAGGACTGGTGCGGCCCTTGAGGGGGCACCGCCCAGGCGTAGGGGTGGTGATGGTCAGGACTCATCCAATCTGGGCAAGTGGCAGGAGAACTTTGTGTCATCACAAGGAGGGCGGCGAGGCGGTGGGAGGTTTGGTAATGCTGGCCGAGGCTCTGGACGTGGTGGTGGCTACCAAAATGACAGGTTCCAAAATGAGAGGAGTGATCAGGGTTCCCGCGGAGGCTATGGTGGTGGTGGTTCGCGGTTCCAAGATGGAAGGGCTCGCACACAGTCCAGCAGAGGCGATGGGAGTGCGCGCATGGTGAGCCTGAGCATGCCTGGTAGAGATTAGAAGAAGCATACACTATTCATAGTTTTTTAAAATCTTGGCATAGCAAGTTTTGAGGCACTGGTTTCTGCCATCATTTAGAAATCTTCAGTCGTTCCGAGTCTAATCAATCCGTTAGTATATTTTGCCGTATTTTTTAGTTTGAATCTGTAATGAAACTCAGACTACGGTATCTGCCTTGTATTGTGGATGCGAGGTATATCTGCACACTCCACATCTAGTGCTACTATTTCGTTTGAAATTTATGTTGTCTGCAGTCTTCCGTGGCTTGTTTTATTCAGGTATTTTGCGCAAAGAAAGTATTATCGACATATGTCACTAAACAAATAATATATCGATGGAAGTTATAGCTCAGCAGCTGTTTGTGACAGTAAAGACCACCAGGTGTTGGTACCAAACGCTTTGGACAATACAGTTACAAACCTTACGTACAAATGTACACACTGGGACCATTTTCTAAAGGTACCTGAAAACTTCGAAAAATCAGCGTAACATTTGGTTTATATAAAGTGTATTTTTTGCCAAGATTTGCCAAGATCCAGGCACGGATCAATAAAGTAGATCAGACTATCGGCTTAGTCTAGTCGTCTCTACTAAGACAATATTCTCATTTCTCCATGATAGATAGTCACCACGCGTGGTTTTGATTGGTTCGCGGCCGCATGAACACTTAATTAGTCTAGCCTGCTGTGTTTCGCTCCGATCTGACAAAGTCGTATGCATTCATCATACTCCCTCGGACGAAATGTTGATTGTTCCGATCTGAGTATGTCGTAAGTAAAAAAAAAAAAGAGAGTACCAAACGGAAGCACATGAGACACGGAATTGACCCCGGACGAAATGTTGATTGTTTTTTATCTTCATCAGCATTCCACATCTTCGAAACGGCTGGTTTGACATGAAGAGAGGTACGGATTACCATCTCGTCTTTAGTTTTGATATGTTTTCTTTTGGGATTGTTTGGCGACATCGTTTTGGCGTGGGGACGACATTCTGTGCATCGAGGTCTCATGACTATACCTCTCCTGACGTGATCGTTGTGGCCAACTCAATGAAGCCAATGGTTATCGCACTCGTTTTTTATGCATTTGGTCAACCGCGTCTCATTCACGCTCTCTCAAATTTTTCTTACCTTTCCTATGTAAATAAAAAAGTAGGCTGACTGCTTACCGGAAATTTGTCTTGGATCATATGTGTAGATGCACCCATTGTTTAAAAATTATATTTCAAAATGTCAAAAATTTCAAAACAATAAATTCGGGTGTATATCTGAAAATTCTATGTTTATACAAAAAGTTTCATGAAAAAAAGACATTTTTTGTGACTTGTGTAAAAAGACAAATTTCAGTGTTACAAAATAACTTTTCACGAGGCACAAAAAATGTCTTTTTTTTTCTTCCGTGAAACTTTGTGTGAATGTTGAGATGTACACACAATTTTTTTGTTTGGAATTTTTTTACCATTTTGAAATGCACTGGAAAATATTCTTTATAATCGGTGCATCTATGCTACGAGTCAAAACATAGTGTCTGCACTCTATGATGCCCCAGCTCCTATAATAACCCCCGTTTTTGGGGTTCGAGATGAAATTTTGACCCGTGCAGATCCTGCAAAACTGCCCTGCCCAAAAAACAATATTTCGGGGGAGTGGTAACGAGCCGCGTTAAACATAATATACTCCGTTTTGCCGCCTGCATATCCCGTTCGGCGGATATGTGCCCAGGATTTGGCGGGAGGGACATTTCAACTCCTCCTCGCGCTAGCGCCGCGATCGCTGATCTCCCCGTCCCCTCGCGGAACCTCCCACTCGACCCCGTGGAGCACCGGCAGCAGCCGTGCGGCGGATTTCCTGTCGCGCGGCCTCTTTCGGCACCCCCTCGATCTCCCGCGCCTCCCGCAGCCGGCGTACCAGCCGGTGCGCCCAATCCTGATGCCACCTCGGGCAAACAGAAGTGACAGGGCAGCCACATCATGGAAGGAGTAGTGCCCTCTGCGGCTGCCGGCTCCGGTATCTCTACCGCAACGTCCCGACGAAGGCGAATGGGACGCAAGGTCGGGTAAATCGCAAGCTGCCGGACCGGCGAAGGACGGGCGCCTCGTCCAGGCCATATGTAGCCTGCCGCCGCACCCCGTGCTCCCGTCTACCCACCGGCCCACAACTTGTTCGACCGAACCCGGATAGGTAAAATTCAATCCTTTCTCCCGACTAGTAATTGAGCACGTGCACATGCACGTTTCATACAATGCCCATAGTGGATGACAATATAACAATTCGTGTCTCTGTCACTGTCATCTGATAATATGAGCTAGCCCGTTAATTTTCAACAGCTTTGGAAAAGTTTGGAAAGTATTCTACTGTTTCATAAAATTCAAGATAATTGTTCTAATTTTTCATATAATGCAAGAACATCATAATTCATTAGAGATACAAGTCAAGCCCCACCACTTACTAATTATGTAGCCATAGGCTTTACAACGTATGGTCCTTTAGAGTTCTTTGTGCCTGCCGCCATGAAGCTCATCAACTCGCCTGAATCTCGGCGCTAGAGAGCTGCTGCCGCCGAGAGCCATTGAAACACCCTCAACGGTTGAAGTTGGCGATGTCAGAGACCAGGAATGACGAACTTCCTTCGCTTCACCCCTCAATGTGCATGCAAGACATATATATAACAAGAACTTGTAGGCTGCCCCCATTATGCTGGACTTGGTCCTCCAATAAAGTTGCGGGAATACCCTGAAATTCCATTATAAGCAACTCCATTAATTAGATTTATTCAGTCACTTTTAATATCATTTATAAGCAATATTGACAACTTCAGGAAGAACTAAGGATGACTATCAAATGAAAGACCTTGCTAAGAATCAACGAACATATTAGTGTATGAGATGATATACATATTCTATCAGTTAAATTTAACCTATAAATAACTATACATTTTCAGAAACTTTGCTTTCACTTACTCAGATTTGTCCAAAGATGTACATAAAACAACAAGAATAGATTGGCACGTTGCATGCACTTACTCAGATTTGTCCAAAGAGAATACAATTGCTCTCCGATCCGATTGGCAACCAATGTAGCATACAATGAAATAATGTTTGTATTGTGTCAGAAATTTCATTGACAGAACACAATTGATCCAACATGCCTGAACATCAGAAAAAAATATCAGAAATATGTTCCAAACAACTACAAAGAAAATTTGGAAGCCAACATTTACCAACAGCCTACACGAAGCAAAATCAATACTGAACAACTGTAAGAGATATAAAAGACCTTAGTATTGTTTAAATCACTCACATGTATAGAATATTGGAGCATTGGCCTAGAGTTGTACCTGGCAAATGGGAAGGACAGTGCCAATATTTGAAGTAAAATGTCAAAAAAAAAATTTGCAGTAAAGGAAGATTTTGCAAGAGGTAGAAAACAATAGAAATAACTGTAGGAGGTAGAAAAGGAGCACAAACTGTTAAGCAGCAGGCTGTTAATTCTGAATGTTTTCTGAATAAAACACTCCATAAGAGCAAAATCGTCATCAAGTTGTGCGAGCTGGTTGACCTAAATAGGACTGGAAGACTGGAAGGGGATAAATGATGAAATGCACAATGAGAAAAAAATTCAATCACATGTTTCATGCTATCCTGACACTAATGTGTTAGCGTGTTAGTTGCTTCAATGTATGCAATACCATGCAAATGTATTCTCTTGTAGTACAAAAACGATGAACATAAATGGTAAAAGAGTTCGCGTTCCGTTCCTATTCATAGTGGAAAATATCATCCCAGCAAGTATATAAATGGGAGAAATATACGATTAATGACTTGGTAAAAAAACATATTTTCCTGAGTGTCCCGATTGATTTCACCATCTCCTACTAAACATGCTGCAACTGATAATTAGACTCTACAAAAAAAAAATGCTTGGTGGAAGTCATCATGTCTCAAGTCTACGATGGAGATATCCTTTTCCAATTCTAATTTGTATTAACTCGTTTATACATTTAAAAGTTATTGATGTTCTGTCAGCTCAATTATGCAGCAAGTTACAATTAAGAAAACGCTATCAAGCAATCAATTGAACACCGATGAAGCATAGTACCTTATTCATGATTATGCCATAGAATGGCATTCCGACAACTCATCCATAAATAACATTTCACATCCTTTGCTAAATTATCTTCCTGGTGTCTTGATGACGTGAAACACACGTTCGTTGGGAGACCCCAAGAGGAAGGTATGATGTAGTCAGCAGCAATTTTTCCCTCAGAAAGAAACAAAGGTTATCGAACCAGTAGGAGCAGCAACTCTTTAGAAGGTTGTCAACGGCGCCAGAAAAATAGCTGTCGAAGGGATTCTGGACTGTTGACGTGGAATCTGCACACAACACAATCAAACTACTTTGCCCCAACGACACAGTGAGGTTGTCAATCTCACTGGCTTGCTGAAAACAAAGGATTAAACGTATGGTGTGGAAAATGAGTATTAAATTGCTGTGAGATCCTGGCTCAGGGCTTAACAGGATTGATAGAATACTCATATCAATAAGTGCAACTTCTTTTCCGGAAGCTCATCTGGAAGGAACTCCGAGGTTAAGCGTGCTTGGCCCGGAGCACTCCAAGGATGGGTGACCGACCGGGAACTGGTTCCCGGGTGCGCACGAGTGAGGACAAAGTGCGCAGAAAAGACTAGTGTTGATCTGTGGGCCAGTCTGGAGATCCTAGCGAGCTGCCAGGGGTGACAGGCCCGACCCGGGGGTGGCCGGGGTGTTACAATTGCAGAGAATGAAAAAGGAACAGTTTGCAGTTTGTGGTTGTTTAATCAGTGTAAAAGAATGGACCGGGGTCCACAGTTCACTAGTGGTGTCTCTCCATAAAAGATAACTAACATGTTGGGTGAACAAATTACAGCTGGGCAATTGACGAATAGTGAGCGCATGACAATGCATATACATGACATGTTGACTACTATGATATTTAATTGGGCATTACGACATAATACATAGACCGTTATCCAACAGCATCTATGACTAATAATCCACCGCCGGGTTGTCATCCGAGTCCCCCGTTGGTATTAAGTTGCAAGCAACGGATAATTGCATTAAGTAAAGTGCGTAATGTAAACAAACACATATGCCCGTGGACATAGCATCGTTAGGTTATCCCTAGTGGCAACAGCACATCCACAACCTTAGAACTTTCTGTCACTGTCCCAGGTTAAACGGAGACATGAACCCACTATCTAGCATAAATACTCTCTCTTGGAGTTACAAGCATCTACTTGGCCAAAGCATCTACGAGTAACGGAAAGCATGCAAGATCTTAAATAACATATAAGATAGATTGATAATCAACTTGACATAATATTCAATATTCATCGGATCCCAGCAAACACAACATGTAGCATTACAATAATATGATCTTGATCATGTAGGGCAGCTCACAAGATCTAAACATGATGGCACAAAGTGGAGAGACAACCATCTAGCTACTGCTATGGACCCGTAGTCCAAGGATGAACTACTCACGCATCACTCCGGAGGCAGGCATGGCGATGTAGAAGCCTCCGGTGACGATTCCCCTCTCCGGCAGGGTGCCGGGAAGAGGTTCTGAACCCTCCCGAGCTAGGGTTGACGACGGCGGCGTCTCTGGATCTTTTCGTGGATATTTGCTCAGGTACTTAGGGTTTTCGCGTCGGGGGGAATAAGTAGGCGAAAGGGCGGCGGCTGCGGACCCCCGAGGGGCCCACACCACCCTAGGGCGCGGCAGAGGGGGGCCCGCGCCCTAGGTGTGTGTGGCCTCCTGGTGGCCCTCCTCTGCTGCTCCTTCGCTCCGTCAGGCGTGTTCTGGAAAAATAGGCACCCCCGTGTAGTTTCGTCCAATTCCGAGAATATTTCCAGACTAGCTTTTCTGGAATACAAAAACAGCAGAAAACAGGAACTGGCACTTCGGCATCTTGTTAATAGGTTAGTCCCAAAAAATGTATAAAAGTGATATAAAGTAGATGCAAAACATGTAGCAATTGGTATAAAACAAGCATGGAACATCAAAAATTATAGATACGTTTGAGACGTATCAGCATCCCCAAGCTTAGTTCCTACTCGTCCTCGAGTAGGTAAACGATAAAAACAAAATAATTTTTGAGGTGACATGCTACCATCATAATCTTGATCATATAATATTGCAAGGCACATGTAAATGAATGAAGTGATCCAAGTCAATGGTCTATAATTTGCTACCAAATAGATAATGAGTAAACAATGAATCACACAAGCTAAACGTTTTCATGAATAGTACTTTCGAGACAAGCATCAAACAGTTTTGCATAAGTGTTAACTCATAAAGCAATAGTTTCTAATAAAAGGTATTTAATCAACACAAAGGAAGAATTTAGTTTCAGCATTTGCTTCAACTTTCAACATATTTATCTCATGGATATTGTCAACACAAAGTAGTATAACAAGTCCAATACATTGCATATAACGCATGTTGTAACAAAGTTGACACTAGTGTTTGCTTGTGGAAGACAGAAAGAATAGGAAAACTGACTCAACATAAAAGTAAAAGAAAGGCCCTTCGCAGAGGGAAGCAGGGATTAAATCATGTGCTAGAGCTTTTAGGTTTTTGAAAGCATATAGAGATTGCATAAAATATTTGATACTCCTCCCAACCTTGCTAACACAAGCCATGGCTAACCGAATCCTCGGGTGCCTTCCATCAATCACATACCATGGAGGAGTATCTATTTTTGAGAGGTGTTTGTTAATTGTCAACGAATGGTAGCGGGTGAGAACAGTATTCTACCTGTCGAACGGACTTTTAAGAGCGGCTCCCATGAAGGACGTTATTTCTACCAGCAAGGCAGATCATCCCTCTTTCTCTTTGGTTTACACACATTCAGGTATTTCACTGTTTGTCATTGCTTACTGATGAATCAGGGCAAAAGTGTGAAGAGAATTAATTGGTTAAAGTTGTAATTAATTGGGACTGGGCACCCCGTTGCCAGCTCTTTTTGCAAGTTATTGGATAAGCGGATGTATATGCCACTAGTCCAGGTGTAAAAGTCCATTCACAAATAGAATAAAGAATAACCACACTAATTCCTCATGAGCTAGTAAACATTGACACAAAAAGGGAATAATAACATTTTGAATAATTTAAAGGTAGCACATGAAAAATTTACTTGGAGTGGCAAGGAAATACCACATATAGGTAGTTATGGTGGACACAAATGGCATGGATTTTGGCTCAAGGATTTGGATGCACGAGAAGCATTCCCTCTCAGTACAGAGTTTAGGCTAGCAAGGTTATGTAAGCAAACAAGAATATCAACCCGTACACCAAGTTTTATATGACAAACATATTGCAAACGTTATAAGACTTCATACCGTCTTCCTTGTTAACCAAACCCTGTTATTAGAAAATATCTAGACCTTAGAGATACCACCGATGCAAACCAAATTTTCAACAAGCTTTACGGTAGTTCTTCACTAATAGGCTTAACTCATGTGATGCACAATTTAATCATGATCTACTTGTTAACTCAAAACAATTGACAAGCATCAAGTTATCCATTTTAGTGATCTACAAGATTAAGCAAGTTTTTCCTTATACCAATTACCACATGCAACATTTTCTGAACCAACCAAACACCAATCAATTTATTTCATCAACTCTCCAAACAAATATAAGTGAAGCAAGAGAGTACTTTCTACAAAAGAAAGCTAATAGCTCTGACAAGAGATACATGAAAACAAGAGCTAAAAGCTGAACAGCGCTAGATATGAATACTCAACAAATATAAGTGAAGAATAGGAGTATTCTCATGAAAAAGCGGAGCGTGTCTCTCTCCCAATCAAGAATGCTAGGGTCCAGTCAAGCTTTATTGAAAATAAAAGTGCAATACTGAAAATAAAAGCACACAGACGCTCCAAGAAAAGCACATATGATGTGAAAGAATTAAAATATAGTTTCACTAGAGATGACCTGATAATTTTGACGATGAAGAAGGGGATGCCTTGGGCATCCCCAAGCTTAGACGCTTGAGTCTTCTTGAAATATGCTGGGGAGATCCATGGGAGCCTCCCCAAGCTTAAGCTCTTCACTCTTCTTGATCCTATTATATCATCCTTCTCTCTTGACCCTTGAAAACTTCCGTCACACCAAACTCAAAGTAGATCTCATTAGAGGGTTAGTGCATAATCAAAAATTCACATGTTCTATAAAGACGCAATATGATTTGTTACTTTAAACATTAGCTACAGCCACTGATGTTATGTGAAGCTCTTCCACCCAAAAAAGAATTTCACTCAACACTAGTAAAAGAGAGAATGCAAAATAAAAAGGCATAATCTGTCTAAAACAGAACAGTCCGCAAAGACGAATTTTTTCAAGGCACTTACGACGCTCAGATCGAAAACTCTGAACTAATGAAAGTTTCAGACATTCATAAAGATTACGCACAAAAATTTCAGATTTAATTAACAATCTGGTGATTTTAGGAATTTCGTACAGTGAACAGCAAAAATCTGTTTCTGCGCAGCAATCAAAATTAAGCATCATCTTAACATTAGAGGCTACTCTTGGCACAACAATGCGAGAAAATAAAGATACAAAGGAGTTGCTACAGAAGTAAACACTCCTTGACTAATACTGAAAATAAAAGATAATGGGTTGCCTCCCAAAAGCGCTTTCTTTAATGCCTTTTAGCTAGGCTAGAAGATTTTAATGATGCTCTCATAAGAATAAGAGTTGAAAAACAAAAGAGAGCATCAAGAGGCAAATATCAAACACATTTAAGTCTAACCCACTTCCTATGCAAAGGAATCTTGTAACAAAATAAATTATTGAAGCATAAAGCAACTAGCATAGAAAGATGAAACAAATATAGCTTCAAAACTTTCAACATAAAGAGAGGTGTTTTAGTAACTTGAAAACTTTTACAACCATATTTTCCTCTCTCATAATAACTTTCAGTAGCATCATGAACAAACTCAATAATATAACTATCACATAAAGCATGCTTTTCATGATCTACAAACACATAATTTTTATTAAGCTAAAAACAGTAGGGTTATCAAACCCACTTTTGACAATAGTAGTATAATTAATATCATTAGGCAATATAGGACCATCATCAAGAGCATTATCATATATAACATTAGGGAGCACATTTTTACTTTCTGCAATTTCCTCTTTTACTTGAGTCAAGGAGGATGTTACTTCAAATTTATCAAAAAAGATATTTCAATAGAATCATGACATTCAACAATATAGCATTCTTCCTCCTTAGGTAGGCATGGAGGGTAATTATATAATGTAAGAGTTAAAGAGTTACTGTCATTAGAAGGTAGATCCTCCTTTTGTTCATCACTCTCTTCCTCTTTTTCATCAAATGAGCTTTCAGCTTCAGCAATTTCTTCTTCCACATTTTCCTGCAAGGCATTAGTCTCTTCTTTATGAGGAAAAATCCTCTTGACATGTTCAGTAATATAAGAATTTTCATCCTTATAGTTATCAAAACAATATTTAAGTATAGCAAGACTTTCAGATTTATAAGGGGCATCAATTTTATGCTCAAGATAAGAACTAATTTCAAGTGCACCCTTAAAGACAATAAATTCTTCCATCCTTTCTACCTCATAAGCATTATAGTAACCTTTAACATAAGAAGCTAAGGTTTCATTTTCATTACAAGCACATTGGAAAGGAAAGTGTTTAGACTTCCTATGACAATCAGATTCATTAAAGCAAAAAGATTTGCCAAATATATAGCATAAATTTCTAGCATATTCCTCTAGTTGATTTAACAATTTCCATAAGTACATCCCTTTTTGTGACAAGCGGTAATTCCTATAATATCTTCGTTCATCTTCCGTGGACCCACCTTGCCAACAAGATCTAGTTTCATAGAGATAAGCCATTGATAGCAAATAAACAACTAGACATAATAACAAACCGAAATAAACTAAATGCAAGTAACTAATTTTTTTGTGTTTTTGATAATTGAAAGCAAACAAGATAAAATAAAATAAACTAAGCAAGACAAAAACAAAGTAAAGAGATTGGAAGCGTGAAACTCCCCTTGCAGAAGACTGCTGTCTCCCCGGCAACGGCGCCAGAAAAATAGCTTGATGGCGTGAAACACACGTTCGTTGGGAGACCCCAAGAGGAAGGTATGATGCAGTCAGCAGCAAGTTTTCCCTCAGAAAGAAACCAAGGTTATCGAACCAGTAGGAGCAGCAACTCTTCAGAAGGTTGTCAACGGCGCCAGATAGCTGTCGCAGGGAGTCTGGACTGTTGACGTGGAATCTGCACACAACACAATCAAACTACTTTGCCCCAACGAAACAGTGAGGTTGTCAATCTCACGGCTTGCTGAAAACAAAGGATTAAACGTATGGTGTGGAAAATGAGTATTAAATTGCAGAGAATGAAAAAGGAACAGTTTGCAGTTTGTGGTTGTTTAATCAGTGTAAAAGAATGGACCGGGGTCCACAGTTCACTAGTGGTGTCTCTCCATAAAAGATAACTAACATGTTGGGTGAACAAATTACAGCTGGGCAATTGAAATAGTGAGCGCATGACAATGCATATACATGACATGTTGACTACTATGATATTTAATTGGGCATTACGACATAATACATAGACCGTTATCCAACAGCATCTATGACTAATAATCCACCGCCGGGTTGTCATCCGAGTCCCCCGTTGGTATTAAGTTGCAAGCAACGGATAATTGCATTAAGTAAAGTGCGTAATGTAAACAAACACATATGCCCGTGGACATAGCATCGTTAGGTTATCCCTAGTGGCAACAGCACATCCACAACCTTAGAACTTTCTGTCACTGTCCCAGGTTAAACGGAGACATGAACCCACTATCTAGCATAAATACTCTCTCTTGGAGTTACAAGCATCTACTTGGCCAAAGCATCTACGAGTAACGGAAAGCATGCAAGATCTTAAATAACATATAGATAGATTGATAATCAACTTGACATAATATTCAATATTCATCGGATCCCAGCAAACACAACATGTAGCATTACAATAATATGATCTTGATCATGTAGGGCAGCTCACAAGATCTAAACATGATGGCACAAAGTGGAGAGACAACCATCTAGCTACTGCTATGGACCCGTAGTCCAAGGATGAACTACTCACGCATCACTCCGGAGGCAGGCATGGCGATGTAGAAGCCTCCGGTGACGATTCCCCTCTCCGGCAGGGTGCCGGGAAGAGGTTCTGAACCCTCCCGAGCTAGGGTTGACGACGGCGGCGTCTCTGGATCTTTTCGTGGATATTTGCTCAGGTACTTAGGGTTTTCGCGTCGGGGGGAATAAGTAGGCGAAAGGGCGGCGGCTGCGGACCCCCGAGGGGCCCACACCACCCTAGGGCGCGGCAGAGGGGGGCCCGCGCCCTAGGTGCGTGTGGCCTCCTGGTGGCCCTCCTCTGCTGCTCCTTCGCTCCGTCAGGCGTGTTCTGGAAAAATAGGCACCCCCGTGTAGTTTCGTCCAATTCCGAGAATATTTCCAGACTAGCTTTTCTGGAATACAAAAACAGCAGAAAACAGGAACTGGCACTTCGGCATCTTGTTAATAGGTTAGTCCCAAAAAATGTATAAAAGTGATATAAAGTAGATGCAAAACATGTAGCAATTGGTATAAAACAAGCATGGAACATCAAAAATTATAGATACGTTTGAGACGTATCATGTCTTTAGTAATCCAGAAGAGCTTTCTTGATAAGAGAAGGTTAGAATCAGTGAATAGCACGTCTTCTAAAAATTCGGATGCGTGTATTTAATCCTTATACTGAACTTTGGAAACTCCTTGTTTCAAATCAAAACCTCCAAGGTCATCCAATTCTGAACCGATATACCACATCAGAAATATACAGTACACGATTCTTAAGCTAAATCAGATTTTACAAGTAAAGGGCTATAGACTGCAGGATGTCCTAAGAACCATGAGAAAAAGATAACTCGCTGAATGGTTCATCGAACTATTCAACAGACATTATTTAGGTGAACAATACTAAATAAGTAGAACTTCATTTTCTAATGTCATGACTGAAGCTATACATAAATATGTTATGCACCAATACCAAATTCTGACTTTCTTTTCCACAAATGACCGAGGAAACATGCTGACCTTGTACACGGAAAACAAACGATAGCTTTAAATCAAAACATATCAACCTTTGCGGGCAGATGCACGGCACCGTCACGTATGGACAAGCATTGAGAAAAATTACCACTTCAACGACCTCAAACTGAACGATGTGGAAATTATTCTGCACATGATTTAAAAACCACGTCCAATTCTGAATGAAAAACTTATAAAATTTGGTGCAATTAAAGTTGAAACTTTTAAAATTAATTATTTTGTACATGATTTATATGAACAGGGCAACCGCCCTTGCTCCACTGTTTTCATAAAATGCAAGATAATTGCTCTATTGTTCACCGAGGTCATATTTCCAGATGTATGATTAGTAGGTTGACGTATACACATAAATCTCAAAGGGAAACATGATTTTCATGAACCCTGAAGTTGAATAATGCTATACATTCTTACCACGATCAAAGAAAATGAACTCAAAGAGAAATGACTTATTACTGTGTTCGGACAACTTCTGAACATGCCTTAGAAACAATCCATCATAAGTGAGTGACCTGCTGTTCAGAATGTTTTTTCACTGAGGTCATACTTCCAGATGACAAGTTACAGTGTATAAACTATCTGCTTGCTTAATTTTGCCAGTAGGGTTCGAGCTATTGATCATGGATCTGCTAGTAAACAAGTGAATCCAGCTGCAAACTTCAAGCTCAAACAGATGGTACTTCAGTTTTCCCTTGCCTAACAATTATGACATGGTTTTGCCATTATATTAACTGGTACTTCAATTCCAGACCGAAAAACTGTGTCATGAGGAAAAGAAAAATGCAAAGCTGAACAAAAGCTTACAACTGATGCAGCTCAAATATGCTTCTCGTGAAAATGTCTTCAGAACACTTCAAGATAAGGTATGGTGTGTCAACTCTCATTTCTACATGACAGGCTAAAAAACACTTCATACATGGAATTACGTTCTGACATAATTACTTCCGTGCAACAGATAAGGGAGACTGAGCAAGAATGCTGAACACATCAGCAGCGGGTACATATGAGATTCAGTTCGGTTTAATTCACCAGGACTGAATCGTGTGTGTATTTTTCTATCCTAATGTGTTTATGACATTTCTCTTGAACAGGTTCAGAACTTCAGATAGAAGTGCAATTGTGAGCAATTCAGATACCTGAGACGGTCCTGGCCCGGGCAGTGTGAGTGTATGATGGCGACGGCGGCGGAGGTGGCGTCCTCTCCGGGGCAGTGCAGCGGCGGCGGCGGCGGTGGTGTCCCCGGTCAGGGGCGGCGTCGTCGTCCGTGGAAGTTCGGAGGTGGCGTACTGTCCGGGGCAGTGCGACAGCGGCGGTAGCGTCCCCGGTCAGTGGCGGCGGTGACGTCCCCGATCAGTGGCGGCGGTGGCGTCCCCCGACGGTGGCGTCCATGCAGTGACGCACTGATAGATTCCTCCCGCGGGCTGTGGCTTGAGGCGTGCGCCCGCGTGGGCAGGGTGTGCAGGAGGTGGGCGGCAGGGGTCGCCGTGGCGGTGGGCGGCGGGGGTCGTCGCGGCAGGGGTCATCGCGTCGGCGCCAAGGGGATTCCGCAGCGAGCCGGCGGGGAGGCAGCACGTCGCGGAGGAATTAGCGTGCGGTTTTATTTTTCCTTTCTTACGATTAGGATTTGCTTGTTGGATGAGGGTGCTTGTCGTGGGCTCATCATTGGGCAAATCGTGACTATTGGATTCAGTGGATGGACGGTTCTGAGTAGGGGGTACGACTAATGAGAGCTCATCATTGGTTAAATTTGGATCATTTGTTGATACTAATCATGGCTGATGTTATTTGGATCAGCCACTTTGGGTCTTTTTGTATTAGTGGAGATGTGTGCGGAATTTGTTCTAATTTGCTTGATTTTGACAAAAAAAAAATTGAAACTGTGGGGCAAAAACTTTGCCCCATATATTAATTAAGCAGAAGGTGCCCGGTTTATTAGTGGAAGAAACCGGGCGAAAACCGTACAACAAACACCAACAACAGCGAACACCACGGGGCAGAGCCCACACAACACCCACTCCACGCCCAGCCGGCCAGCAATCGACCCTTGCCGGAGAGAAGAATCCGCAACTGCTAAGGGAGGAGCACTTACGGGACACTCCGTCGTAGATGAAAGCGGCCACCACCGGGGAGCCTCGACGACGAACAGCACCGAGAGCAGCCTTTGTCGCCCACACGACACAAGGAGGAACGCCCTCGATGATGCAGAAAAACTCGAAGCCGCTGCCCCGACATCCAACCCTCCATCACGCCCTGCGCAAACCACCTAGACCACCTTCCGGGGCCGCCGCCCCGACATGCCACCACCCACACCCGGACCACGACGCCGCACGACTCGGCCACCCACAGCCCAAGCTGCACCAGGTAAGCCGCGCGCAGACCACGGCCGTCGTACCAACATCCGGGGCCGCCGCCCCGGCCTAAAAGGCAACCGCTGCTGCCGCTGCCCTAGCAGCCCCGACAGGCTCGCCGCCAACACCCCCTTCCGGGACCGCCGTCCCGACATAGCAGCGCTCGCCACCGAGCCACGACGCCGCACGAAGCAGCCACCCGCAGCCCAAGCTGCCCAAGGAGAGCTGCTCGCAGACCACGGACGTTGTACCAACATCCGGGGCCGCCGCCCCGGCCTAAAAGACAGCCGTAGTTGCTGCCGCCACACCAGCCTCGACACCCACGCCGCCACCTCCCCGCAACCACATGTCCCTCCAGCCGGTCACCACTCCAAGAACGATGCCCCCAAGGGGGAGCATGACACAGAACGCCATCATCGCCCGATCCCGGAAGATCTAGGGTTTCCCCCGGAGTGGTCCGGGTGAAAGGCGAGCACCACATCTCGACGGCATCTCCAAGAAGAGAAACGGCGCCCGAAGGCATCGTTGCCGCCTGCTCGACGTATGCTATGGCCGGTGGTGTTGACGACGATCTTCGTATTGCTTGATCGGATCATCGTCTCTTGGTGTTTGCTTGCGCATGCTTTTGGTGTTGATGATTGGACAGCTTAATTCTTTTGGTTGTGAATGTCCTACTACTGTTGCTACCTCATCATTTCCCCATTATTTTGGTCGTGAATTATTGTCCTACTACTATTGCTACATATTTTGGTGTTAGTTTGGTGTATTAAATCTACTTCATGTCATTTATTGTTGATGTAAAATGTGCAATCCGAAACCTGTCTTTCGGTTTGCAAACTCGTTGGACAGAACTGAAACTTGTACCGTACTCGGCCGTACTCGGCGAGGGCGGTAGATTTTTCTTGAGGGATATTCACGTCAAGATCAGTTGTTAGCGCTATTTTGGAACCCGGGCTAAATGAAGCTCATTTAAAATAAAAACGAAGATCGATATTTTTAAGTTTCTAAAAAACGTGAAAATATTTCTGGATGTAGATATTTTTATGATCTACAATCATGTAAATTCTCAACTCCAAATTCGTTGTATTTTGGGCTGTACAAAAAAGACAAATCGGGGGAAATTTCAAATTTTTGAAATTGTGTATTCTTCACCACCCAGATCGACCTATTTGTCTTTTTTATGCAACCCAAAATAAAACGAATTTGAAGTTGAAAATTTGCACGATTGTAGATCTCGGCAATATCTACATCCGGGAATTTTGTCACGATTTTTGGAAACTAAAAAATGTTGATTTTAAATTTTCAAAAAAAGGGGCTCCATATAGCCCGGGCTATATTTTAGATTTCGTAAAAGGAGGGTACTATACAAGCGGGAACAATTAGAGCTAAATTACCGCGGGGTGGGGCAAGTGGGACCACTAACGTCTACACCAGTTTTTACCGAATCATGGTTACGGACTTACGTAGAGAAAAGCAAAGTGATTCCGGTCCTCAAATCACGTAAGGCAAACCGATTTGCACCGGTTCGTTGCTTCCACATCGCTCTCACGGGCGGACCTAGACAAAAATGATCCGGTGTCCATCACATGTCACCCATGTAAAACTAATATCCTGGTTCAACGATGTTGCAAATTACAAATATCGAAACAGAATTTCGTCCCGCTTCATAAATAAATCCACTGGACCGAACTTATATAAGGTGATGAGTAGACTCTCTTACAAAACAGATAAGCAATAAACAAAAGAGAACAAAGGAAACCAGACATGCCACCGAAGGCCCCTATGCAAAGTCCAGAAAGACCGAGACTCCATGACGACGCCCCTAATAGGGTGACGACATAGAGCGCCACCGCTGTCGAGACTGAGACAAGCAAGGGTTTCACTCAGAGCTCTAGCGCGGAGAAGGTACCCACAACAACGTTTCCAATAAGGTTATGACACACACATCCGTCATTGGTGCTGGAGCACCGAGCTTTCACCCGGAAACACCTTTGTACCGTGACCCGCTCAAAACCCTCCGAGTCCAGCCTCCAGAACGCGATCTAGGAGCCGTCATGGCCTAAACGCTGTTAGCACCAGAATCTCCGCTGCCTACTCCTTGCCACCCACGTAGCTACGGAAAAAGACCATCACCACTGCCACGTCACTCGTTGGAGAGTCGACCGAGCAGCCCACCTTCCAGGGCCGCCGTCCTAGCATCCGAGATCTCGCCCCACAGTGTAGCGAAAGTCATGACGGAAGTTCCTCCTGAGCGGACATGAGAAGTACGACAGTGGGGGTACGACAAGCAGGATGCACCCGCCGATCGCCGAGCAAACATGGTTGTTAGGCGGTCACGGATCTAGGCCCTCCTCGGCCGGATCCAGCACCCCATCCACATGGTCGGGGAAGGGCTCCCAACCACGCCGGAGCCACTAAAATCTTAGAGGCAGCAGGGCACGACTAGCCCGGATCAGGCCCAAATGGGCCCAGATCTGGACCGAGAGCTCCTCCGCCACAGGCTAGCTCCACCGGCCACTATCCTGGAGCTTCGCCGCCCTACTCCTCTTCGCGACAGGTTCCCGAGAAGGCTTCGTCGCCGCCGAAGTCCATGGCTCCACCGCCCCCCGTCGTACGAACGCCGTGGACGTGTCCATACGCCGCCAGACCACCAAGGCTCCTCCAACCCGCCCACAACGCGGCGCCATAGGCGGCTTGTTATCGAACCTTCATCTGAAAGAATATTCCGCCTTGAGATAGTATGGTAATGTAGGGTGCGAGCAAAGAATTCACCAATGCATAACAACTTGAAATCTCTTGCTGATTACCTTGTTTGTTCATGGCATATAGTTTTGTTCCATATTAACTCATGTGCATTTGGCTTGTGGGGAATAATTAGAAAGAAGAATATCTGCCTTGCCACACTTATGAATAGGCACCTACCGTTCTCATAGTTGGGAACCTCACACCCTCCGACGGTTTTCTTTTCTTCCCCACGCCCTCAGGAAACAGCACCCTCGCCCTCAATATAATTAGACAAATCCCCAATTCGTCCCTCCGCAGTCCGCACGGCACGTTTCGCTGAAATTTTGCCCTCGCGCCGCGATGGAGGTCGGTCAAGGAGATGGCCCGGTTGACCGGACCAATGTGGACCAGCGGCACGAGGCAGAGGAGTCCCGCTCCGCCGACGCCGCGCCTTCCTCCACCGCCTCCGCCGATGCGGGCCCCTCCTCCGCCGCCTCCGCCAATGGGGCGCAGCGAGCCGCGGGAGCCGAGGACGATCTCTCTCCGCGGCCTCCTCTCGATACCCTTACCATCCTTCGCCCCCTTTCGCGACTTCGCATCACCGAGTACGCCGGTGATGAGGATGCAGCGGCACCGGCGGGTCAAGCCCCACCACGGCGGCGGACCGAAAGGTCGATGACGTTCTTGTTCCTGCCCCTTCATCCTCCTCCTCGAGCTCGGACGGAAGCACCTCCGGATCGGACGTCGACCCCTCGATACCAGAGTTCGTGGCGACAAGGGACACGGGTGCGCGATGGGAGGTGGCGAACAAGGTATGGCGTGGTTGTTGGGAATCTTGCTCACGCTGCCTTTGAATCTTGCTATCTTTCCTTCGAATTTTGGATGTTGAGTAATCTTGAACGCTGTTATTTGCTCTCACGTGGTTTATCAAAATCGCTGATTATTAAAGATTTAGGTAGTATTGGTGGCAGTCCTGATTGGTGGTAAGGATGGACATTTATCGCTCAAATTGTGGGCGTATTTTGTGATTGCAGTGTCGTTGGTTCATCGCCAGATTAGACGGTTCCTAATTTGTGATTGCGGTGTTGTGGAATTCAGTATACAGAAATGTGTTTGTGAAGACGAACTTGTAGTGTCTCGGCTGGTTTTAATATTTTAATTAAACGGGAGCCCAGATACTTGTAGTTTTAAGATTACAAATGAGAAGATAATAGGGATGTTTATTTGAGATTGTATAAGTAGAAATATTTTCTAGTAGTACATTAATGACCATTTACATGAAAGGTCACTGACCACATACTCTGGACTTCAGTAGAAAAGTTTCACCTCCAGATTAGATGGTTCCTAATTTGTCATTGCAATTTTATTATACAGTAATGTGTTTGTAAAGACGAAATTGTAGTCTCTGGGCTGATTTTAACATTTCAATTAAACGGGAGCCCAGTCACTTGTAGTTTGTTGTTACAAATGAGAAGATAACATGGATAGTTATTTGAGATCATTATTGACCATTTACATGAAAGGTCACAAACCAGTTACTCTGGAGTCTGGACTTCAGTAGAAAAGTTTCACGAGTCCTCTAATAGTGCTACTTTGGTTAGAAGATAATTCATGTAAACAAATTGACATGCACGAGTATTTTTATTTCGTGATTATGTTCTTTCCTACTCCCTAGGTTCATATTCTCAAACAGTGAGACTCTTAGATCACATGGTACACCGTATATTCAATGTTCACTTTCTGTACAACCAACTTTCGAGTGGGATTATGTGCTCTTGTCTATGATGGAACCTGTCCTTAATCTGTTTTTTATTGGTCTTCACCTTATAAGGTATACTGTACACATAATATAGATGAAGGAATCATGCATATTGATTGTTTCAAACTTCTTCTGAGAACATGGAATTAGGATAGAAACGAAATACATCTTTTTTGCACATTCTACATATTTTATGTTCTAATCAGTGTGATCTGTATTGCCTTATTTCCGTGTCTGCTGCAGACTCTCCCCATTAGTGAAGTTTCTGATCATTATTGCATTAATCCTGTTAATGAGGCTGTGATAGAAGCATATTGCAAATTTAGACCAGTTCGTGGAGATGGGAATTTTTTTACAGGAGCTTCATATTTTCTTACCTAGTAAGTATCATCCTCTCTTATCTTAGGCAGCATATGATGCATGTTTATTACTTAAATACTTTTACTTTAATGTACAACAGGAGCAAGTTCTTTATATGAAAGATAGCTTTGACGAACGCCTTATCCTGGCTGCTGTTGAGAGAGTCGCTAACCAATGTGCACATCTTGGCTGGCCCTCCAACTTCTCCACGGGCCACAAAGTAAGCCTCTCGCCTGATTCATATTTTGTTCCTGAGATAAGCATGCCTACAAGGGATGATTTTCTTGAATTGCACTATAATTCATTACTTAAAAACTGGATCTGGCGTCTCATTATCTTTGTTTTGTCAATTTGCAGGACTTTACAGTATTGGGGTGTCATCACAATTTTACACCTTTTCCACATTTATAACAGAAGCTGTGTCATTAAGACATTAACAACCCTATTATAAAGAAGTTTCAGAATTGAGATGTTTATATGCAGGGAGACTAATCATGTGAATTATGTCCATCATTATACACTGAAATGATGTATTTGTTCTGTTTCTTAATGGTGTTTCCATACTATTCTTATATCAGATTATTAATGACTCAAGCTTCACAGGCAAAATATATAATCCTTTTGTGTTTACTTGTATTTTCTTACACATTGTCATCTATATGTATTTTGTAACCATTTTCACATAGCAAGGTACAGGCTGCCAGTTACACTCCTTTCAGGTGCAAAATACTTCTATGCAATGATTATGGAATGAAAATTTATCAGGTCATTGATTCTTTCAGGCATTTCTAAAGCTCATTCAGAAAGTAATGCGATGGAAAACACAGCGCAAGGTTGAAGCATCAAATAACAGGTTTTTTATATATTTGGTTTTCTGCAATTTTAACAAATTATCGTGTCTGGCATGCATTCTGTTTCTCACTAGCTTCACATGTGTCATTTCTTAGCTATTGTGGACAGAAACTTTTGAAGTTCTTCAACTCCAACAAAAAGATGCAACCAAGTGAGAAACTAATCATAAAGTTTTCTGTCATTTAGTTTACCCTAATTAATGGTACTGACACTTTTCCTTGGTTAGTTTTTGTTTTCCTATTGGTTGCTGCTATATGGATATGCTCGCACAAGGAGGACTATGAACCTCTTATAACAGAACTTGGAGAAGGTTACGACTTGCAGAATGTTAGTATGACTACCAGCATTACATTGTTTACACTTACACTTAAATTACCCTGTTTTGTATTTTCAATATGTCAATTCTTTAACACTTATGTCTGATTCTGCTGTTCATGCAGTGGTGCTCATGCCATGTGATTCAGTGTAACCAGTGGGCTGATCATATACAAATGACTGCACTGAGTACAGCACTTGAGATATCACTGAAAGTTGTAAATCTGAATAAAGGACCTGCTCAAGACGTGCACACCTTTCAGGGTGCCCCTTGTGGATTTGCTGTTCACAGGCAATCATTATGATATCATTTACCCCGGTCAGCTTTTGGATAAGTCAGTGCCTCTGCCCGACTCAGGGAGCACTCTCCACTCCCAGTCCCATGGGGAAGTTGAGATAGGGTCACAGCCCATTGCAGCAAATGACCTCCTTTGCCAGCCGCTGTCAGGCACATCAGATACTGTCACTCCTCTGATCCGCTCAGTCTGGCGTCAGAATTGCGAGGAAGAGCTTGACACACTTCTGTCAGTGGTTCGTCAGGGACGTGTGACAATTGCAATTGATATGGAGTTTGCTAGTACAGCAGGGACACAAAGCAAGCCGCAAACAACTGCTCACTGGTACAGTAATATCCATGCCTTGGTGAATGGGGGTGATATACTACAGGTTGGGCTTGCTATTGCCTTGGATTCTTCTTCCAGCACACAAGCATCACATGTGTGCGAGATTAACCTCAAGTTTGATGAAAACAGCCGTTCATACAATAAAGATACACTTGAATTTCTGAAGGAAGCAAAGTACGATCTTAAAGCCCACAACAGCAATGGGGTCCTTCCTGCCCGGCTAGCAAGATGGATACTGGATGATTTTGACAGGTTATATGATTCGGATATCACCTGGATAGTCTTTCAGGGCGATGGTGATGTCGGGTTCTTGCTGAAGCTCATAGGCAATTTGATGCCACAAACTCGACTAGAGTATTTGCAGCGGCATAACTGCTCTCTTCCCCACTTGTATGATGTTCGGGTATTGGCAAGGATTTTATTCGGTGGTCACGCAAAAGGACTGAACTGGGTTGCCGAAGCTATAAAGGTTAAGCGTATTGGCAGGGAGCATTCAAGTGGCTCGGATTCTTCTGACGCTGGATTGCTTCTTGGAGTAAGGAGACGTCTTGGTTTTGACAAGATACAAGAGTACAGAGGTATCATGGATGGGATATTCGCAGTGGATCGTATTGTCAATGAAGCCCTCCCAATGGGACATCAGAGTATTCAGGTAATTGATGTCTGGGAGCATAATTTTGAAGAGGAGGTAAAAGTGATTGTACAGGCCGTGCAAAACAATTTCAGCATTGTGGGAGTTGATGGCCGTTTCTTCCCCGTCCTATGCCCAAGGCCATTTCATAAACTTCAACAACTCTGTTTGGATCAGATGTTTGAGGTTCTCAAAGGTGTATGCAGCTATGAAATTTCCTTAGCACTTGTGAGCTACACAGGACAGATTCCACAGGGAAGATGGTGGAGGATTCATGTGTCAGAGTACTATGCTTTTTGTTTCACCCCAGGTGCTCCCATGCATGTTCATTTTACAAGGTTTGCTGATATGCTGATATCATGCAATCTACTCAACAATCCTAAAATAACATGGGGAGCTTTCGAGGGGGCTGAAGTATTTGCAAGTCTATACCACATGGTGCAGCGCGGCACAGAAGCAGATTTTCCTCTGAATGTGCTGCAGTACCGAAGGCGTCGATCTTTCATGTTCCCTTCTCTCCGTGATGTTAGGCTTCTAGTGTCCCCGGAAAATGCTACTTCCTTGGTTGATATAGCTCGGCAGCTGGGCTTGTCTATCACTCATCAGCAGTCTGGATGGAATGCCCTATTGATTGCTCAAATAATGGCTCAGCTTCGAGAGATGTTGGGACATTCAGATACCATTCTACAGGCTTATGCAGAAAACAATGGGCACTTGCGGTCTAAGTGCTGCTCCCATTCATAGGCAGCACTCAACTTCACCCGAGCAGAATATGTTGGCTTGAGCTTTGACCAGGAGTTTCTCCCCAGGGACTGTATTGACTTAGACTCGATTCACAAGGATAGCGCACATAGATGACGCCATACTGATTTCTGGAGCAACTGCTTATCTTAAATCAACAATAGGATCTTGAATGCGAGCATCCCCAAGTATGGTGGAATTTTTTTCATGTAAACGATGTAAGTAGGTAGGCTTATAGTAACCAGTAGCTACTCCCTTGTCTGAAGCGTGACAAGGAGAAAAAACTTGAATTTTTCTTTGAATTCATGGCTGAGGTATGAGGATTCTGTGGGAACACCCTTTTGGAGTTTTCTTGTATATACAAGAACTGTAATTTTTGTGTGTGGAAAGTTTCTGTATTTGCTGAACTTCTATGTACATCTCCCATCTTAATTTGCTGGGTATCCAGTTTGTGTGCGTGAACCAGCAAGATAGCCTATCGCAAATTGTCTGAATTGTGCAGCTGGATGCTGCCACTTCTTGTACATGCTCATTGCTGTTATATTATGGCAAACCGGAAAATGAGGATGCTACGATTTTTTTCTGTAGCAAACAAGCTTGTAATATGGTTTACAGAAGCTGAGTATGAACTGTGCAATATTGAATCTATATGCTCTTGTTATTTTCACAAAATTAATCTTCTATATCTTTATTTTGATAAAGGGAAGGTTCTACATTTCACCAAAATAAATTTTGTATATCTTCTGCACAGTTCTATGTCTTTTCAATGTTTTTGTTTACTTTATCTATTTCTTCTTGTTTTAGTTGTACTTTTCCATATTCGTGCCCTGGATGTCTGGGTGTAATGAAGGAATTATTTTTCAATCAACATGTCTCCAGGTCGTCTAACTCGCGTCGGTCATTTCTGTGGACACCCGAGTTATTCTCATTAACCTGTAGAGAATTTTTATTAACCTGTGGAGAATTTTTATTTTCTTATGTATGCATTACAAAAAAAATATTGAAAAAAAATCTTGTGGAGAAAGAAGTAATCAGAAAATTATTACTATAAGCTTGTAAGCGTGGTCACTGGTCACTGACCACCCGGCTGCTGAGGCCACTCCCGCCATTGTCAGTCTCGACCTCCTGCTTACCCGCAACCACCCCCTTCTCCATTCTCTCGACCCCCTCCACCCCGCTCTAGAACCTACGGCGGCCGCCTTCGGCGCCTCCTTGGTTGCTTCTCTGATCCCCTGTTCCCCCTTTCCTCCCCTTTTCATCTCAATCTCGATCTGCAGGGAGGAGTCGGGCAAGAACGCCATTGGATTCAGCTCCTGCCCACCCCTCTCCCCTCAACGCGAGCTCACTCCTTTCCCCTCCGCCAACGGAGGATGTCGCTGCTCCACCCACCGCCCAGGCGAAGTATCGCGGCAAGGCGCCGGCGTCCACGGACGACGCCGCTGCTCCTCCCTCTGTCCCGGCCAAGCAGCGCGTCCTGGTGCCGCCGTGCCAAGACCGCGCCGTCGATGCTCCATCCGTCCCGGCAAAGCAGCATTCAGTTGCCGTTGTGCCCGGAGGCCACCGTCGCTGCTCCCTCCGTCCCGGCAAAGCAGCGGCCCGGAGATCGGCGCTTACTCCAAATCCTCGGAAATGTTCATCCCACACGCCCGGGCGCGGTGCGCTACACTGCCCTCGCAGATCCAGGAAGGGCTTCTTCAGTCTGACGCTCGGCAGTAGTTTGGACTCACAATGAAGTTCTTACGGCTGATGGTGGTTTGTGGTCTGTTAGCCACACTATGCCTATTTTAGTATGGCTTGTCTGGAACCATGTGTGGGCTGTGGCATGTAGTACCGGTACTCTAAATCAATTTTGGAGAAGCCTTCAATGAAACGGCGGTAATAGCCCGCCATACCATTGGACAGTTGAACTCAACTGTTAATGGGAATCAAATTGAAGCAAACTCAACGAGGGGTTCAGATCAAGGACAAGATGAGGAAAATCAGAGAACAAAGCAGCGATCATCAATTGTTACTGACTCCACTCAAACTCAATACACTGATACTTTTACAGGGAACAGGATTTTCAGCGACGCGGCCTGGGAGGCTGGGAGGCGCAGCAAAACAGGGAACTGTCTTCTGCAGGTCTGGGCATTGTTCTCACGCTCCACGCCAACACACACTGCAGCCGAATCCACGTCGCAGCTTCCTCACCTCCGGCCACCTCACCACTACAAGCTGAAGCTCTTGCGCTGCTCCTGGCAGTCAAGTTGGCAGATGCGATGGCAATGCAATCCCCTCTCTTTCTAACTGCTGACTCCATCTTCAGGGCTGAGGGGCATTGGGAAAACAGGCCAATTCTAGCAGAGATCCAAGCCTCTGCCTCCTTTCATAGGACCAACATTCAGCACATTAGCAGGAACAACAATCAGAAGGCACATCATCAGGCAAAGCTCGCTCGGAAAATCCATAATAAACCTCTACTTCATAGATGTCTTTGTAACTCTTCTCCCAAGGTTAAACAGTGCCCTGTCAAGGACACTCTTGATGTATCCAGCGTGCTCCCGTTCACGCTTCACTGTGTAAAATGCATCTAAAGGAATAAAGCTCAACCATGTTAAAAAAATTGAAGCGTGGAAGCAAAAAAATTATTTACCATTTAGGGATTTAACTTGATATCTGTCGAATCAGGATGTAGTTTCATCCATGGTGTCCTCTGCGTTGGCGCCTGCGGATCTGGGAGAAACCGAGGAAGAAGGAAGGAAGTCAACTGGGACGGACGGACCGACCGAACGAACGAACATATTTTCTAGTTTCAAAAAAAATAAAAAATAATAATGGAGTATAAAGATCAAGGGGAAGCGTAGAATTTGCCGTCACGGTTTTCTCGGAGTCCGGATTCGCCGCTGGGAAATATCATTATCGCATACGTTTCGGATCCGGGCTACGGTTGCCAATCAGCGATCATAGGTAATCTATATAAAATCTTCTCGGGGACGACGGCTTCACCCCCTACTATTAGATCGATCGATCGATTGATCTG
Organism: Poa pratensis; assembly: GCA_947311845.1. NCBI lineage: Eukaryota > Viridiplantae > Streptophyta > Magnoliopsida > Poales > Poaceae > Poa > Poa pratensis. The sequence continues at coordinate 99,863,244 of CAMZMU010000117.1, read as the reverse complement.
ATATCTGAGGACCTCGTTGGAGAGAAGGAACATGTCGCCGGGTAGTGAAGAAGGCTGGGCGGGCAAGGCCCGAGTCGTGGAGGTTTGGGGTCATAACGAGGACACGGAGCTGACTCGTATCTCCGGCCTCTTCCGGGAATTCCCCATCGCAATCATGGCCACGTCCCACGACGTCCCATCCCGCCCCGTCCTGCCCTCGTCCCCGCGGACACTCAGACTCGAGGCCGACGTCGACGGCGTCTACCACGTCATGGACTGGCTGCCATTCCTCCGTCCTTTGGACTACAACTGCGAGTGCCTTCACGCCCGGGTTAGGGCCGTGCGGTTCCTGAATATGTCGCTCGCCCTCCTCAACCGCGACGGCCACCTCGCCATGGGCCGCGTCTGGCGGTTCCACCTGGGCACGCTGGGCGCCGAGGACGACCGTTTTCTCGTGGAGATGGGCGTGGAGCCCTCCGTTCGCCGCGCCAACGGCTCTCGCCTGGCCAGGGCTCTCACGAGCTGCTGCGCCGTCCTGAGCACTGATGTCACTTGGGTGACCTCCGACGGCACCGAGGATGTCCTCCACCTATTGGACTGCTTGTGCCCTCACCTCTACTCTAGGAGCACCGACCGTCACACCCTCATCCGGAGTTCCCGTGCTTTCTTTCCAGAGTTGTATGACCTCAGGTTCCTGGCCGAGTGGCGGACTCTGGCTGGGGAGGAGCCTCCGCTGCTCGCGGCTGCCCAATCCGGGTCGCCAGACGCGCTCCTCCGCGGATTCCTTTCGCTGATGAGGGAGCCGACATTCGCGGACAGGATGGTGGGATACACCGGAATGCTATCTGGGCTCGGACATTGGGAAACCCCAGATATCGACCGATGCAAATTGAGCCTGGAGGAGCACTAGCAGGAAACACAGTTCAACGAGCAACTGGCTGCGGTATATGGCGATGATTACGATATTCAGCACATGCCTGTGCTCTAGTCAAGCGATCAGCCCCACAGTAATTTGCTTGATCTTATGATATGTAAGAGCATCTCCAAGCGGAGGTCCCAAACCCACCCCAAACGTCCGGGCGGACAGCCCGGACTCGTTTTGGCCCAAAAACCGCGACCCAACGACGGCCCTCAAAGCCACCCCAAACGTCCGGGCTGTCCGGCACACCCCAAACCCAGCCCATATGTAGGGAGGGTTTGTGGGCGTCCGGACGCGCCCAGACGCTCTGTGCAATGCGTGGTTGTCCACCCCGTCGGATCCTCTGACCGGAAGACACCACCGTGGTACGTTCTGGGAGCGGATCGGTCAAGTGTTCAATGCAAACTCGGAAGTGTTCCGCAATGAGGGCTCCATCCGCCATAGATGGGGCACCATAGTGGCGGAAATCAACAAGTTCTCCGGATGCTTTGCTCAAATGGGTTCCGTAAGTTCTATTGTTAAATTTTTTACAATGTTGGATCCATTAGCACCGATTCATGGAGTGTCTATTTTATTTTTATAGATAGACGAAGCCGTCATGCTGTACAACGCACTTGGGGGGAAGCCGGAGACGACGGAGTGGAAGTTCGGCCATTGTTGGGACATGTTAAAGGATAGCCCTTTCGTGGACTACACGCCGAATGAGGAGAGGAAGGACATGATCCGCCGAGTGGAGACCCAAGCTCGACAGGCACGCCGTGCTCGGCAAAGGGAACGCGAAGCACACGAACGTGAGGAGGCCGCCGCCGCCGCTGCCGACCGGGAATGGCAACGTGCATCCGTCGCCGCTCACGCACGGGAGCTGGAGCGTGAAGCGGGAGCCCGCCGTTGCCTTCGCCGTCGCCAAAGGCGTGAAGCTGAACGTGCGGCGGCGGCCGCCCGGGGTCCTGTTTGAGCGCGCCTCCGATTTGATTTATGAATGTTTGAACTATGTTTGTGAATGTTTGAACCATATGATGTTTGAACTATGTTGATCATTTGATCTACGTGCATGTCCAATATGGGTTTGGGGGAGATTTTTTGAGGGTTATGGTTGTAGGACACCGTTTTTTGGGGCTGTCCGGTCACCGTGCCCGGACGCGTCCGGTCGCAGTTTGGGGGCCGGATTTGGAGCCTCCGCTTGGAGATGCTCTAATCTTTCGAAATAGTGGAGTACCAAGATTTACCTTGTACCGCTCTACTATTCATACGCTTGTTTCTATATGTATTCAGTCATTGTCACGCGGCAGCTTTTCCTATAGGACACAAGTCTTTCTCTAAAGCACAACCTTTCGAAAAGCTCGTTTGCAAGGCGTGAAGAGTTTGACCAACAAGCTCCAAGAAGAACTGACTAAAAGAGAGTGGATTTGTGGCTCCCGACTTCCAGTGCACCCGTTTTTTGTAAATTTTTAAAATGATATTTTAAAGTTTCAAAAAAATTCTGTGAATACATATACATGTTATCTACATATATGCATAATTTTGTTTGGTAATATACTATATTTTAGGCTACACAAAAATCACAAAATCATGGCTCTCCAAAAGGTGTAAAAGAACTCATTTTTCCTTATACATTTGTCCTCCTTGACGCCGCTCGGCCCTACGCCATCGTCGGTGAGGTTGAGGAAGGAGACTCTGTTCTCCTTGCCATGCTCCCTCGCCGACCACGCGCAGGCATCCGGCATGGGAAGCGCAGGCAAGTCGTTGCGCGACGCGACGAGGGCAGCCCCTGCGATACCGTCGTCGCCTAGTCCCTCCCGCGCCCCATCAGCTCGAGGACCAGTTGTGATATCTGCTGCTCCTGCTTCACCGTTCATCGGCTCGGCCATGAGCGTGAGCAGCGGCGACGAGCTGGAGCGGGAGGAGGAGGCCGAGCGTGAGGAGAAGGTGGCCGTACGCGACGTGGAGCACGACGCGGAGGCTTCCATACACAGTGCCCAGCGGCTGGCAGCAGGAGGAGGAAGAGGCGCAACCGGGATGTGAAGGTGGTCGCCGCCGTTGCGGGTGTGGTCGAGGACAAAGTCGAGTGTGCGTCCCGGCACACCCCATAATGCGTCGCGGCCGACGACATTCTTATCCATCGGCACCAAGCCCCGGGCCATCCCAACGGGCGGAACGCCACCTCGTCGCGCTGGAAGTTCACTGAGCTGGATGGATCCCACAGGAGACCGTCGCACTCCTCCGGCCTCAGGTCCCTCCAGTATTCGCCGAGGGCGGCCAGGCGGAAGTCCCGGTTGGTGTGCGTCAGCGGCTGCGGCACCGGGATGCCGTCGATGGATAACAACCACTTCCCAGACTCGCACATGTCTGGCGATGCCGGGTACCTGTTTGTCGTGCAGCGTGTGCACCTGCTCGACGAGGAGGGTGGGCCTCCAGCTTCCGACCATCGCCCTCATCTCTAGGGTTTAGGTTCGCGGCGAGATTAGTGTGCGAGTGCGGCGAGATGTGAGTGTGTGGCTACCGCGTGCGGAGGGCGAGCCTTTTTAAGGTCGCCAGAGGGCGGTGGCATTAATGTCGCTGCACTCGAAAAGGCGCGCAGCATTGCGCCGCTGTGCAGGCGCAGTGGCCGACAGCGGATCGATGCCTCCCTGCTGCGGCCGGCTGTGAAAACGAGGTGATAAACACGATTTGACCGTGGACCATCGGTTGAAGGCGATGTTCCAATGATAGGGTTGACCCGTGCGTTGGAGTCCTCCGTGGCGTTGCGCGCGGCTTCGTCCGGCGCAACCCAGCGTCTCCCATGGGAGGGTGTGGGCTGGGCATGCCGGACCAAATCTACATTTGGGCGCCACGAGTGGGAGTGATTTTTTGTCCGACGCACCCCAAATGCCTTTGGGCGCCGTGATGGAAATGCTTTAACGGAACAAAGTTCTTCAAGTACCTAAAACTTGTAAAATAAAATAAAATCTTCCCTTCTCATTATTTTAACATAATTTTTATTTGCATTATTTGACAAAAGATATGTTTGAACTTGGTATCTATGTGGGTGGATTTCTTCAGGACTTCACAAAAAAATGTCTATTTTCTTTGCGAAGATCCACATAACACATGCGAGGACATTTTTTTAGTCCAGTCGACTCTTGTTGGACCATATTTTTGTTTTATTATATATATTAGCAGCAAATAGTAAATGGTAGAGATACATGAGTTGACTAGAACGATTACGAAATAAAGACTAAAAGAGACGAGCAAATCTTCGAGATCTTCAAGGCCTTTCTTCTTTCATGACACAATCTTATACTTTTCTGAAGGCATCCGTAGAACAATGAAAAAGATACCAAATCATAGGCGCAATGTCAAGGCTTTGTGCACGCACGCGGCGATTAAATTAATCAACCAACATCGACAAGAGTACCAACACTGATATTACAGGGAAGAACAACCGAACAACTTGGTCGACCTCGTTGGGAGCCGAGAGAACGAATCACCATTGTCGAGAACGTAGTAGTCGGGACAGATATTACGAGGACAACCCTCCTCGAGGCAACCATGAGAAAAAAAAATCCAAAATCGACCTGACGAAGTAAGATCTGAAAAATCATACCTAGACAAATATAATATTTCAACACCACCATTGACGTCGGGAAGGAGATCTCATCGCCGAACGAAGGGCCGAAGATTACTTATTGTAGACTAAACCATCTCCATTAAAAAAGAAGACGACTACCAAAACCGTAATCCAATCTATTGGGAAACACTAATTTTATTGAAAACTCCACTCATATATCGGGTTCCCACCCCTCCCAATGCCAGCGGAAAGAGGTAGAACCGATCTATGATGAGACGGAGGTGGTGGCGGCGGCTAGTTCTTCAGAGAGGAGCTCTCATACGAACGGGTATTACCACTAGTTCAAACCTGTTTAATCTTATTTTTGTTTCTCCTTGATTTGATAGATAGTTACCGCAACCCACATCCTTGTGGTTTTACGTGCTTCCGTGTGGGTTTGATTGGTCTGTGGCATAGAAACATTTTTATGCCCCGTTTTGTAGTTTACACACTTCTCCTAACATGACTAGTCTTTGTTTATACGTCATTTATATCTGATAAGCTTAGCCATCTTTTTTTTGCGAATAGGACCCTTCTATTAAAAGAAACATCGAACGGTACAAAACATCTCAACAAAAAACGAAATTACAACAAGATACTTGAGATGCTCTTCGTCTTCAATCTCCAGACCATGTCGACGGCGCGCCGTCGCTGCCGCTCCTATCAGAGCCGGCCTGACGTTGTTGGTTGCGGACGGGAAGTCGTCGAACGGGTCAAAAGACCACATCCGTCCCAGAGCCGAAGAAAAAGGATGAACCGCCAATGAAGCTCCATGACGATCCGGAGACTGCCACCACCAGAAGAAGTCCTACAGAACCACACCACTCCCATGAGCTTCTCGACGTCGCCGCCGAGATGGGGCTGAAGCCGGGGAGACATTATTACAAGAAGCGCGGTCGCCACCAACAAAACGCCGCCCTAGCAAACCTGAACACTAAACCAGAAAAACGGAGCCCTCCCGCCGACAAGGGCCGAGATCCACCGCGTCTCCATGGCCTAAAGGCACAGAGGCGGGGCAGACCTGCGGCGGCCGCCGATGGAAGGCGTGTACCAGATGCGATCGCCTCTCTCCTCTCAAGCTTAGCTTCGAAGAGCTAAGGATCAGAAATTTGTGTCCTGATTCATCCAAAAGATGAATAAAAGAGAGACCAGCTGTTGCAACGAGTGCCGAGGGACAAACAGCTCGAGAACGCAACGACGCGACAACGAATCCCGTAATCTCATCAATCGTGCTCTCCGTTTCAGATCACAGCCTAGCAACTGTTCAGGCATGCAGCCCTCACCCCATATCCTTAACAACAAACAAGTACTCCTACTACGTTTCCTCGTGAGCTCTCCGTGCGACCATGTTCGATCCTCATGCAGGTACAAGCTAGTTAAATGCTGCAGGCAGCTCCTACGTTGCTGTCACAGGACAAAGGGCGCGCGATTTCCGTGGGCCAAACAGTAGCGAGAGTACCAGGGCCTTCGTCCAGCAGCAACGAGCAGGCCATGTCTCCATTAGAAAGCTGCACAGATAGTTAATCGTCGGCTCCTCACCGCCGCTGCCACTGTGCGCCGCACAGTGTCGCCGGACGACGGCAACGTCGCCGGCACTGCACACAGACCCGCTCCCTCCGGCTCCGGGGATTGGCGTGTCCGCGTCGTTGGGAACGCATACAAGCAGGCAATCCCGGCTTTCCAGTGAGGGGCCTGTTTTGCAGCCACTGTTCAGCGCTTCGATCCTTCGTTCCTGTGCACCTATGGCTATCTTTTAGCACATGTTGAGCACGGAGATTAGGGAACAGCAAGACAAAGTTTTCACGCACTACGTCTGATCTGACTTGCCATTCCCATTAGTTAGCAAAATAATGTTTTGACAGTGCCGAAAGGACACACGCAACGATCTCGACCTCCGTTTTTACCTTGGACGCGAGCTGATGCACTACATATATGTGTATTTACTGATGAAGAACCATAGATCATAGCAGTGGTACGTAGCCGTCACCGGCCTTGCGTGCCGAATGCCGTTGCCATACCACGCCGACGCCGGCCCTCTTCACTGAAACCGGGGGAGGCTTCAGGATCCGAACCGGTACATGCCGTCCACCATGAACGGCGACCTGTCCATGTACAACGCCGCCGCGGCGCCGGCGCCCTGCGTGGCGGGGTGGAAGCCCACGCTCCCGTCCAGCATCGCGTACGGCATGTCCTCCGCCGCCGGCTTCCAGTGCCGCTTCCTCTGGTTGATGAACCAGTTGTTGATCTGCTTCTGGTCCAGCCCCGTCGACTCCGCCAGCGCGATCTTCTCCGTCTCCTGCACGTAATCATCACACGAAAATTGATCGACGTCGGCAAGGTATATACATCCGAGCTTGATGGACGACGAATGCATGGTATCAAGCGCACGTACAGAGGGGTAGGGCCACTTGGAGTGCAGCTCCCACCAGTGCAGCAGCTTCTGCCGGGCCTCCTTGGGGAGCTTCCCCTTCTTCCTCCTCTTGCAGAACTCCTGCCGGAGGCTGCCCACGTAGCCGCCGTACTTCCTCAGAAGCTGGTGCTTCAGCTCCTTGTCCTCCGCGCTGGGGTCGATCTCCTCTGGGCAGCTCGTGTCTAGGTCATCCTCGGACGACCCAGCGCCTTCACAATTATTCTCTGCAGGCGACAAAGGAAAATGTTGGTCCCATATGTATCAGGATTCAGGAGGAGCCTTGGTCCTTGGACCACGTAGGAAATAAAATAACTTATTTTTGTGGATTGAAAATCCATGGCACCTGGTTTTAATTTCAAAAGGGGTGTTCCCTTCTGTTTGTAGGAGAACATCATGCAGAATATCCTCGTTCAATGTTTTTAACAAATTAAGACTGCACGTATGCTGAACTTGTGCATCTACCTTGTAATAAAAAAATGAATTTGCTAAATCTACTTATGTACAAGTTGATGTCCTTAGCCAATTGGTGTCTCCAAAGGTTTTGAAATCAGCATTAATTTAGAGTTTTAGACATAAGAAAAACACCCCAAAAAGAAGGGACGATTCCAAAGTTTTAAATAGCGGGCTAAGCCATTTAGCGGGAACCTGCGAAAATAGCTATAGCGCTGCTAACCTTATTATTCCTTGTCTGGATTGGTAATAGTGAATATCTGCTGAATTTGTCACCAGGAAGCACAAAGTAGAGTGGTGACTTTTGCTCTGTATCAGTTGTTTGCTGATCTCCCACTACGTCAATTGCTTACTGAACCATATTCATCACTTATTTTAAGATGGCAAGAAGGTTAGAACAGCTAACACACAATCCTATCTGATAACCTATAGTTCGTTTGGGTCTTTCTGCTATATATTGCATGTTTTGAAAAAGAATAGGTGAACTAGAATTGTCATAAACATCAAGGGTGCTGGATACTGAGGACAGTCGAAGATCTGGGTTTGTGGATATGCTATTGGATATAGCCCGCTATTTAAAACTTTGGACAATTCTAAAGTAGATTTCATATGTTGAAGGTATTTTTAAGGAATAAAGTAGACTTTCGAAGAACTATGCAAGTAGAGGTGTTGTGTATAGTGGCATGGTTGGGTAATTGCATCTATAAAAATATATTTTTTGCCGTCCGTTGATTAAAAGAGGGTTCACAGAATCAATGGTCAAATGGTTTGCTTTCCTGTGGAATTTTCTAGCATGCCTATTTTATTCTAGATAACCCATCATGTAGTTTTAGTTAAAAAATAAATTATCATCAAGGCAATAAATGCCTCACATACTAACAGAAGCTGGCTAATAAGTTACTCACATAACTATATGAGCTAAAATAGTTATTGAACTAACTTAAGACAGCAAATGAAGGAACCATTTAACGATATGGTACTTCCAATTTTTCTCCCATCGCGCTGACAAGAACATGTTTCCAACCTGATGCTGCAGAAGGTAGCAGCAGGTTTCTTTTTTTTTTTTTTTTGAAACGGCCAACCTTTGGTTGGTATATATTGATATAAGCAGGGGGAAACAATTACAAGGTCACTTTAGCCATGAGTATACATGCTAAGGTACCCAAAGTAAAACTTTTTAAAGAAACAGAAACGTAAAGCTTAAGGAAAATTCATGGTGGTTCAAAAAGCAGTCTTTTTAGGGCTTTTGCCCCAGCGAATGCCCAGCCTCTGGCCTCATCTCTGATCCAGGAGACAAGACTCGGACAAGTTGACGAACGCTGATCAAAGATCCTTCGGTTTCTCTCTGTCCAAATACCCCAGGTGGCGAGGATGAACAGGGAACAGAAACCCTTCCGTTGACGCTTGTTGAATGTGCTCGCCATCGTCTGCCAGATGTGCATCGGCGAAGATAGGTGCGTCCATCTCATGGGCTCGAGACCTGCGCATCCCGGCCATTGGGCAAGCGCAAGCCAAATGTGCCGCGCGAACGGGCATTCGAAGAACAGGTGTTCTGATGTTTCCAGGCTCCTGTTGCAGAGCTTGCAGAAATACTCGTTGGGCCAACCGCGACGCTGGAGGCGATCCGCACACCAAAGCCTGTCTTGGAGCAGTAGCCAAGCGAAAAGCTTTAGACGTGCAGGAGCCCATGGTTTCCAGACGGCCGCGGGCGTGATGGAGCGCTGATGGCCTTCGAACTGAACTTTGTAGGCTGATTTGGCTGAGTAGCAGCCATCGTCGGAGAGGATCCATCGTATGGAGTCCTCGACTCCTGAGGTTAACTCTGGTCCCTGTTGTTGTAGTTTGCGCCACATTGCCAGGAAGTCTTGAAGAATCTCGGTGGTGATCGTGGCCGGAAGCATCAGGTCCTGTACCCAAGCGTGATTTCGCAAGGCCTGCTCAATCGTCTTGTTCTTCCGGCGAGAGAGGACGAAGATGGAAGGAAATTGGCGGGAGAGCAGCAGGTTTCTCATGCAAGCTCTCCAAGTGTATTCACGCAACACACAGAGAAATGAAGTGTCCTTCAACCTCGTAGGCAAAACCTACCGAACTTGATTTGTACAACCTGATGTCGAGACATCTCTAAACAAAGGTGACATACATGTGCTAGGCTGTGCTAATTCAGGATGTACGAGTACTAAAGTACCAAAACTAGTGAGTCTTGAAAAAAAAAACTTGATGAAAAGCTGGAAACAAATCAGAACTTAAACACAGATAAATATTATTTTATGAAATATAATCAAATTCAGCCCAGTTTAACACATAAAAGCCCAGAGAACACAATTTCATACTTCACAGAGCAATATATATAACAAAAGATTTATTATATACATCAATTTTTATCCTTTATGCTAACCAGTGAAGTTTTATGTCATAATTTTTATGTGTAGATATTTCATGATACCACTTTCTTTTCTCCTATTAATTGAACACACTGTGACTAAGGTACGAAGTGAGGAAATTAAAGGCATGTTAATTGAGTAGAAGTGTAGAACCCTAATACATTAACTCCTATGAAATTAACGCACTCTGTGATTATGATCCCAAACTGGGGTTTGTATTATTGGCTCAGAGGAGCATATGCTCTTGGTATAAACAGTAAATTCTAAAAACAGAAATAAATTTTGAAAATTTGTGTACTTTTTTTGTATGGTCTGTGTTCGTGCAAATTCAACATGTGTGTTTCCCAACGAAAAAGTTTAAAATTTCAGTGCTCTAAACAAGCAACAAATTTGGCACTCAACTTGTCTTTTTAAAATTTGTAGACAACCAAGGGAAACAAACATGTACATTTCTAAATTGTTTTCGTATTTTTTTACCATTATTAAATAAATTTTCGCATGCAAGACCATATGCTCTTGGGAGCCGAGTTAAATATCTGCCAAAATTGTGGAAAAATAAGAGGCCTCTTAATATGTATTGCACGCCCCACGATATCCTCAACTATATGCCCCATGATTTTAAGGATCAATAAGTATTGCATAGCATGATCAACATTTTTCCCTGATACGAATAGGCCACTTGTATTCGACACCGAGGACATTATATGATATTCAACAAACTATCCAACACACAAGAGTGGGTTTCTACTAAACCAACAACGACAAAATTTAGGAATCCTGAAAGACTTGCACAAACAAAATGTCTCTTCGCCAAGGAGACATCGATCGACAGCTAGTCAGCTACAGATTGCACATCAAACTTTGAGATAACATTTTGAGATTCCTGATGAAGTTTTTCTGCCACAAATAATTCATTCGCCTCTCACTCTCATCCAGGATGCTCTCATCTCACCCCATCCGCTCCGACTGGACAAAGAGACATAGTGCACAGTGTAGTAACAGTGCCTATCAATCTCAAACAGTGCGGCGATTTATTGAGGGAACACCCTGATACTCGCGGAGGAACAGAACTGCTACAGGTCCACCGCTCATCCACCGCCACGTACACGTGTATGTCGAACAGCCATCTGAATTTAATCACTCTAAGCCGGCCCACCGAATAACACGGCCGGTTTAGTAGTTTGTTAACACTAATCATCAGAACATACAAGCTAATCTATAGTATGGCAATTACAAGCAACTACTTTGATGTAATTTCTTTATGCTGGCTAATTGAAAAGGGGAAAACTTATCGATCGGAAATTCATACCAAGCAAGAATTGAAGTGAAGATAAGAGATAATTTTTAAGAAAGATAAGATAGAGATAAACTGTCCAAGCATTCGTCTTTGTAGCCCTAAGAGGCTAAGCCAAATGTCTATTGTCAGTTTATCAGATTGCAGTGATGAACTTCAGTGATGAACTCTCTATAAATTGAAGTAAAAAATGAGAGCTGATGTTAACAAAGGAAAGGCTGAGATTGGAATCTAGATCAGCTCACTGTGGGCTCGTGATGCATATTAATTACGGTATACTAAATTAATATAGTACTGCTGATGTGTACTATCAGTAAGATCCAGGTTATAATTAAAACTTGTTGTCCAATGCATGCAAAAGCCTTATCCCCTTCCCCAAATAAACAAAGCACAAAGTAACCATGGCAAAAACAAAACGCAACAGCATGGATCCAAAGAGGGAAAAGAGGTGTCTCCCTTCCATGCCACAAACCGAACAAAACATTTCCCAATGCGGCAAGCTCGGAATCTCGAAAGAAAGCATGCACTACCTGTGATGGAATCGAGCTGCGTCTCGACGCTCTTGAAGAACTCGGCCGCCTCCTGGATCGGCCGCGCCAGCTCCTCCCGGTACTTCACCAGCATGTTGCAGTAAGCCTCCTGCACGCCAGCAAGCGACAGACAAAAATTAGCACAGGATCGAGGAAGCATATGACATGGCATGATGCGACGAGCTTGATCTATTGAGAAATAATCACGACGACGGACCATGAACTGGTCGAGCTCCGGGTCGGCACGCGCCGTTTCCTGCTGTCGCCAGCCCTGCGCGACGTCGTCCAGCTTTGCCGCCACAGCTGAGAGCTTGTCCAGCACCTCCGGCGGGGCGCCGACCTAGCAGAAACCAAATCACGCGTTCAGCACCATGTACTGTGACCTAACTATTTATTTGCGTGGTTTGGGCCGCTACCTTCTGGCAGTCGAGGTAGGAGGCGAGGAGCGGCGGGTACAGGGGGTGCGCCATGATCTTGGCCTTCACGGTCGCGGCGTCCACCGGCCAGATCTCCTTGTGGTGGTGACCGCGCTGCGTTGACGAGGGAGGCGGGGTGGCTAGCAGCTGCTGCAACGCGAGTCGCGAGCCGTGGTGCTCACTGGCCAGCTCGGGCGACGACGACGACGCGGCGGGCAAAGGGAGCTGCAGGAAGGAGGCCATGGAGGCGCTACTACTGCTGCTCCCTCCTCCTCCTCCAAGATTAGGGAACCCCTCCATATATCCTAGCCGGTGTTCTTGCACAGAAAATTGACAAAACCAAAGAAGACAAGCGAGGACGAGGCCAAGAAAACCTAGTAAAGGAAAGGACGGAGATGAGATGATCTCTCCTGAAAAGGAGATATTGGCGTTGGACGGAGGAGGCGAGGAAGAAAGGAGGAGGATGAAGGTAAATTATGATGATGAGAGTGTGTGGCCGGCTGGTGGGATGGCTTTTTCCCACGTCAAATCATGAGTAAAGAAGAAGCTGTGTTGCGTGGCTGTTGCTATGGCTAGCCGCTGTTGCTGTTACGACGCGATCACCACAATCTCACGCCGCGGTCGAGGATAGAATAGACGAAATGGATCCGTAAGTGAATGCAGACGTGCATGTTCTCATCTAATATTTTTCTTGTTGGTCTTTGCTTCCTTTGAGGTTCTCTGGAGCTGACCGGTCGAGCAACGCAGTCAGTCAGTCAGAGTTGTGACTTGTTTCATCTGCCAGGGCGTCACGTAATGGGACTGTGGAGACAAGTTACAGGTTACAGTTGCGCTGTGCCCGGCCTGTCGTCTTATCCACGTCTAAATCCTTCGTCCTTCCATGCATGTGTTGAGCAATAGTCCTCCTTTTCACCAGGATGGAAGGATTCTTGGAAAAGTAGCATGCCGCTGCCGCGCTTGCAGCTGCCCCGTCCATCTCCATCTTGTACGTATCTCTTGTTTATTTCCAATACATAAATTTATAATTTGAATATATGCTGAAATTTCTAGAAAATGAAAGATGTATTGAAGCAATGTAAATAAATTTGTTATTATCATCTTTTTTTTTTATCCATTTCGCATTTCTAGCCAAATATCTGTAGGTCATGTTTTCACAAGGTCCATATAGAAATCATACAATGCAACTAGAGCCCCTAAACTAAGATAAATTACGGGGAAAGAGAAATGAGTAAATCTATGGAAAAACCGTGTTCTAAAATTAATGAACTTTAATTTCTAGAAGCTAGAGGGGTCTAGTATTTTTAAAAACGTGAGAAAAAAGGTAATTACAAGACTGCTAAAACTTCTGAAAAACTAAGGACAATTGAAGCAATCTATATACTTTTTATCATCATCTTTATCTCTTCATATTGTATACAATGCGACTAGGGACGAAACTAAGATAAATTTTGAAAAAAAAATGACATGAAAATCTTGGGAGATTTTTTTTTGCTAAAAGTTAATAAACTTTTATTTCATAGGCTATAGGGATTGTAATTTAGGGGATTGTAATCCTTAGAAATTTGTATATGAGGGTTGTTTGATTTGTAGGATTAAATACTATTGGAGTTTGTTTCCTTAGGATTATCTTGCACTACAACATGCATGCCATGCAAAAAATTTCCATCCACTCCTACCTTTGCAAAAGATTACTTCTTTCCTATGATTCAAGTGAAACCACAATTATATATGTAGATACTAGGTATCCAGTTAACATGGAGATGCAATCCACCATTTTTTTATAAACTTATGTTTATTTTATACAGCAAAATTAAGGCGCGATTCTATAAACAAATGAATATGATATGAATGAACTTGAAAAATAGAGGATTGAAAAACATAGTAACTTGAAAATATGGTCAAATTAAAGATAAATCACATGGAAAACTATAATTGAGATGGTACTATGCCACTAAAGGTCTCGTTCCTCATGCGTAAATTTTGGAAAAGAGGTTTAAGTGAATTGTAAAGTTTCTAAGTGTTTCCTTTAAAATCGAGACCAAATGAATTTGACCTGTATTTTTCCTTGTTCATTCCTTTGAATCAGACAGGTGAACAATATCACGAAACAAAAGCTTCCTATTCCTATGTTACTCTTTCACTTTTCCACCAAATAAGCCCTAGGCTTGTCCTTTTGTTCTGTTGATCAAAACTAAGAAAACTATAACGCCCAATTAAATATGTGTTTCCTTCACTACTTCCTTACATAATATAAATTGAATGCGTTTATAGAATCCAGATTACGAAAAGCATTGGTGATATCGTTCTTCAATTCCGCATGAAGCACTATTTGGTTTATGGTATGTGTAATTATCATTCGACATGTTTGCCTATTTTTTGTAATGACATATATATAACATTTCCATGAGTGAACCCTTATTGAAAAGTAATAAAGGATAAATAATATACAACATGTGTGCGTGAAATCGGATATGTTGAAGCTTTGGGATCTAATATGATTTCGTTATCATTGGAATTGAAATCTAACTACATGTTGCACCATATATAAAAAAAGAGAGAAAAACACTCCATTGTTCAAATTCAGTCCATGGATCATGGAATTATGAACACAAGTGGCTAAATTAGACAAGCGAGGCTAAAAAAGAGAGAGGAAAAAGCTAGAGCGAGCGAAACGAGTTGTTCGACACCACCCTCAACTCTGGGAGAGAGAGAGAGGCTCAGAGGAGCCCGTGTTTTCTGCTCGTCCTGTCAAGTCTATGTCAAAAGATGGGCTACTAGAGTTGCCAATGTTCAGTTCATGTCATTCAGAAAAATGTTCAGTTCATGTGGTGCAAGTGCAAGCACGGGCACGTGACCTTCATTCTTCCCCCAACAGGCGATGTGTGAGCAAAGACGAGAATACTTGTTGTTGCTGGGCTCCCGAGTCAGTGACTCAGTGCCCAGAGGATTAACATAAGAAACAACTTTGCTTCTACCATTTTTTTGATATCAAGATCCATTAAATTTCGTTTTCCGATTACCACCCAACAATGCAGCTTTAGCTATGACATACCACTAAGTTGCCGATCTGTTTTGGAGAAAAGGCCGATATTTTATTGACTCAGGATAATCTGCTTTATAGTCTGTCAGCTAAAAAGGATGTAGATGTATAATTGTAGGCTAGAAAATCTAGCCGGTCTACATAGTATCTTACTGATATCTTTTGGACATACAATGGTCAAAGAATCTTATCGAACAGTAAGGAGGATGGGACTTAAAGCTTGGCCGCCTATCATGTCATCTCGTGTACCCCTAGGCTGTAGGGTTGATGCTACGTCGGCTCACCCCATCGATGAGCTAACTGTTGTAGGTATACGTACGTAGTACGTATTCCATGACATGATGGCGATATTTTATGTGGTATGTGTCAGCCTCTACTGATCCGTGCTTGAATGTGTATATATAGCGACATCTACATATGTTCGTGCCTGGGAAATAACAAAATAACTTTGTTTTGAAAAATTCAAATACTAAGTCGAGTAATTTCTCTGTGTACATAACGGCATATACGTATGTTCGTGTCTACGGAATAACAAAATAATTTGTCTGAACAAGTGTCAAATATGTCGACAAGTTCATTTCCTAGCCCACAACTAGAGAGAATAGTTAATTTCCTTGTTGAGATTGTTAAGAGCTAATGGCATCGTCATCAGCAGTTCTTCATGCAGATTAATTAGCCGAGCTAACAGTGGGTGAGTGGGAGTGGAAGCTCGAACGGATACTGACCAGCGGGGCCCATCCGAGTTGAGTCGGAGCGCCGCGCGAATCGCGGGAGTCGAGCCTTCCTGGTTTGGTCCGTGCATGGACGCGGCACGGCCCGTGCACTCGATCTGGTGCAGCGCAGTGGGCAGTGGCTCATGCACCTATCAGAATCATTGCTGGTCTGGGCCAAAAGGCTCTGCTCCACCCATGCGGGCAGGCCCGTCTTCAGACTAGCGTCCGTGGAGTACATCGCTTCGATAGGCAGCATCTCCGTTGGATGCCACCAGAGCTGGCGCAAAGGCTCAGGCCCTTCCGGACAACGTTTGGGCCAAAAAAAGCCACCCAACCGCACCCATATAGTCAGCCCAAATGATCGGGACACACATCAAACCCAGCTCATATGTAGGGCGGGTTTAGGCCCGCCCGGACGCGTCCGCCACGTCGACACTGACACCGCGGACCCACGACGGGAGGCTGATCGTCGCCGCTGAAATGTTGACCGTCGCCGCTGAGACGCTGACCTCCGCCGCGTGGCACCTCCGTCCCCACAAATACCCCACCGCCGGAAACCCTAACCTCACTCCAGTCCACTCCACAGTCGTCCATACTCCCCGCCTTCTCCGCTCCGGTGAAATGTCGTCTTTTATCGACTGGAGTTCGTCGGAGGAGGAGGTGTCCGATGCGGCGGCGCCGCACCGCTCACCTAGGCCCGAAGACGACGATGAGGAGTCCTTCCGCATCGCCGTTGAGCAGTCGCTCAAGAAGGTGGGCGGATCCAGCGCCGCGGCGGCGGCTAGCTTGCGCCGGTGCGGCGCCGTCCACAACCGGCAAGATCTGTTGCGGCTTCATCGGCGCCTCCACCACGCTCGGCTCCTGTAAGATCCGCCACTACTAGGAAAACGGCTATAGGTTGGAACCACTTTCTGTGGCGCACCAAAATAGCCATGTGCCACAGAAAATATTCAGTGGCGCACCAAAAGACATGCGCCACAGAATTCTGCGACTTTCTGTGGCGCATGCAGCCACATGCGCCACAGAAATATGGTGGGGCCCGCCACCAATGATTGGCTTTCAACTTTCTGTGACTTTCTGTGGCGCATCTGACCACATGCGCTACAGAAATGTGACTTTTCTGTGGCGCATATGGCCACATGAGCCACATAAAGCACAATTTCTGTGGCGCATATATATGACCACATGCGATACAGAAATGTGATGTTTCTGTGGCGCATATGTAGAGATGCGCCACAGAAATTAGCTTTCTGTGGCGCATATGGGCCGGAGAATTGTTGGGCGGGATTCAAATTTTGAATCCCGCCGGCGCCCCCCTTCTCCTTCTCTTTTCCCCTTCTCTCCTCTCATTTACTCCTCCTCCTCCTCCTCCTCTCCTCCACTTCTCCTCTCCCCTTCTCCTCCCTCCTCCTTCTTAACTCATAGTTACCCTTCTCCTCCTCCTCCACCTCCACCTCCGGCGACCTCCTCCTCCTCCACCACCTCCGGCGACCTCCTCCTCCACCACCTCCGGTGACCCCCCTCCTCCACCACCTCCGGCGACAACCTCCTCCTCCTCCTCCACCACCTCCGGCGACATCCTCCTCCTCCACCATCTCCGGCGACCCCCATCCTCCACCCACCCACCTCCGGCGACCCCCTCCTCCACCCACCTCCGACCAAGCCACCTACTGCCATGGCCACGGGCACCACGGCCTCTGACGAGCTCCGACGAAATTCCAGCGAAATTCCGGCGGCGCTAGATCCAGATCTAGATCTGGCCGCTTTTTTTAATTCAAAAAAACAATTCTGTGGCGCATGTCTGCGGGATGCGCCACTGAAATATTTCTGTGGCGCATGGTGGTGGGTGCTCCACAGAATCTTGGTCTTTCTGTGGCGCATATGGGCATGCGCCACATAATTGCAATTTAGTGGCGCGGTGGTGCGCCACAGAACACTGAAAATGGTGTGCCACTAATGACCTTTTCCCTAGTAGTGCGCGCCTCCCCACGCCCCCCCCCCCCCCCCCCCCATTCCAAGCTCCACCAGGGTGGAAGATTTTGCCAGACGGAGCCGGCGGATGGAGGCTGCTGCCAAAGACCCCGCCATCAACGAAGCGGATGCGCACGCCAGAGACGGAGGGGAAGGCGTATCGGCAGCTCCACAAGGCGGACCCCGCCGCGGTGGAGCTGCCATTGCTCGCCGCCGCCAATGAGCCGGTCCCTTTGACCGTCTTGGCGCGGTCGTACACGACCGTGGAGACGGACGCCAGGCGCCTCCGCCGCAAAAACAAGGCCATGCTCGACGCCGCCATCGCCGAGTCGAAGAAGGAGGCGGCGAAGAACGACCGCGCCGCTAGGCTCGCCGAGGAGCAGACCCGCGCCGTCCGCAACATCGCCGCTCGCTCCAACAGCTCCAGTTCCTCTCACGCCGACCCGTACGCGGCCTTCGAGCTGCGCCGCCGCCACCGCCCTCCGGTGATGACTGGGGGAAGGGACCGGCGTTAAAGCTCTGAAGCTCCGCCGATGAAGGGAAAGAGACCGGCAAGCTCAGAGGATGGCGGCGTCGCCGGTTTGCCCACTTTTGTTTAATTTGTCTATATAGTTTAGCCCTATGTATGAAATTCGCACTGTATGAGCTCTGATCGATGGATTTTTATGCAGTCCGTACTACATTTGAGCTCTGATCTACGTTGGTTTACCTATGTTGCATGACTTGTATGGTTTTGGGTGTGGATTTGAGGGACATGGTTGAAAGAGACCAATTTTGGGGTGTGTCCATGTAGTGTCCGCGGATACGTCTGGACGTGTCCGCGGATACTTTGGGTGCCAAATTTAGCAATGACGGTTGGAGATGCTCTTAGAAGGTCTTGCTAGAGAGGAAATCAGCTTACAAGAGAAATGGTACAACAAGCAAACAAGAAATAGACAATATACGCCATTTAAAAACGCTACAAATCCTTAGAGAATCTGTAATGGGAAGTAGCCAAATTCGTGTATGGCAGCCCCCCAGTTGTTGGGGCTGGTGGTTAGAGCAACTCTAACAGCTGCCCTATATTAGGAGGGATGTTTTCGTGTATAGGGCACCTGTTTTAGCGTTTTAGGGCACCAAAAAAATTTCTGCTTTATCAGCAGCCCTATAATAGGGCACCTCCTCTCCAACAGTGCCCTATTTTAGGGCAGCGCGGCCGCTGTGGCGCCCCGACCCGACTAGTATACAGTGATGCTGCGTGTCACCGGTTAAGCGATACAAGCGGAGGTTACGGGTTTACCAATCCCCGGCCAAAACCTTTGGCAGGCGTTGCTGGGCACACCGCTCCCAACAACACAACACCCCGATTGATGCCTTAACACGGGCGCAACCCTCAAGGCATAATAGTAAGATCCAGACTTGTGGAACAACTGGCACTTCACAGACTCTACGACACAAATCATATAGTTCAACTCTTATAATAGAGAAAGATAGCAAATGACAACCAGAGGTCACAGACCCAACAATACAACCAGCGGAAGCAAAATAGGTTGTTCTAAACAACAAGAACCAAATTATGGCCTAAGAGGCCTGCAAATAAACATCCAGCGCCAGCTGTTCCGGGATGTCCCAAGCTGCCACCTGGGAACCCCAGACTACTCATCGACGTCCACAAAGAACCCACCTTCGAGGTCGGTGAAGTACTCACCTGAAAATAAGCAAACGACGTTGAGTTCGACGAACTCGCAAGATTAAGAGCTAATATATGCTCGATGATTGGCTTTCAAGGTTTTATGGTTGTTTTGCATAAAGCTGATTTTATTTATGAAAACATAACTCAAATGGTATCGACTAAACAGATTATTTTGAAAAGGGGTAAGAAGTAAATCTCTTTTCTTGAATCACCTTTCTCATCATCAACCATCATCACCACTGTACCTGTTCATCAAAGGCACCTCCCCGAATCACCCTCGAGGAAGCTCACCTCGCATTTGTGAGTGGTACCTCTAGTACCCAGTTTTTAATCATTCCGTTCAAGTTATTCTATGATCCTACCTTCACTTCCCAAGTTGTCCGTAACCGTGGACACGGCTTTTCGAAAAGGTTTATCCCTGCAGGGGTGTACAAAGTGGAAGTCCCCGGAGTCCCAAGGGGCTCCAGCTCCTTCACCACGCGTACCGTCCGGCCCATTACCTGTACAATTAGCTCTCTTCCTTGGAAAGCCGGCTGGGTGGGAGCGGTGTCGACTTCTCCCTCGTTAAGGACTAACCCAGGATCATCAGTGAGGACGAAGCACGGATCATCGACACCGTGCCCCGTGGCCACTCATTTTCCTAACGCCACAATCCTCATCTCAGTTCAACCCACCATCATCACGCACGCGCAAATGGAAGCCCGAACTAGAGGACCCTGGCTAGCCCCGCCCGAGTTATTTAGTCTATGAGGGTTCCTGCAAATGCATAGGCCTCACGCATGGTTGCACGCTCAGTCTTGGTTCAAGAGGTATAGAACTCGCACCTAGGCGGCGAGAACGAGACAAAACACCACAACAACAGTGGCCTCTCATCCCCACCTTTAAGCATTTTATTATCCATCACCACAATTTCTCCACCATCATTCTCAACTCATCACCTGTTTCCAACATGAACCATCCATCGGACGGCTAAGCATTTTAACTAAGCATGGCTAAGCAACAACATAGCATAAATAAGAAGCTCAGGCCAACAATACAAACCTATGGATAGTAGGAGGGAAACCAGGTAATGGCATTGGAATCATAATGCAACTATAGGATACTCTAATCCGAATCAAATTGACATTTGGAACCGCATGCAATATTATAGTGGAGAAAATATTTGCGGAAAGTAGGATAAGATATGCTCAGAGGGGGGATTACGCTTGCCTTGTTGAGCAGAGTAGTCAAACTGCTCGGCGGAGTAACGATGCTTAACTCCGAACTCGTGATCTACCGGAGAGCAAACAACACCGGAAAACAGAAACAACAATCAACGCATGGCAGTTGTGCAATGCATACAAGAATGATGATATGGCATTTTAATGCAACTAGGAGATCCTAGACATGATCATCGAGTTAAATGAGTGTCCCAGATAATTAGGCATTATTTGGACTACCCTCATATCTATCTTAGTGATTCTGATACTACTAGAAGTACATTGTTGTAAATGTGATCAAGTATGCATGATGATGATGATTTTAGTTAGTTCACCTTTTTCTGAGCATTTTGGTATAACAAACACAATTTTCTGACGAACTGATAAAAAGTTATTACTTTTATAAATTACTATTTTGAATATGTGCTTTTAATTATTTTCTTTCCTCTTTTAATTATGTCCTGAATATAATTTAATCCAACACAAAACGATTATTTAACAACTTAGAGAGACAAGGAAAATAAAACAGTAAAGAATTTTTCTGGTACTGGACAAAATCGGAATTTCCGGTGTAGTTCTAACTCGGATTATCCGATCGAAAAAGCATACCCCAAATTTGGCTAAGGACTGAGCACAACCAGTACTGGTATAATTCGGATAATCCGAATTTTGGTAGAATCGGAAAATCCGATCGAGCGAAGGTCTGGAAATACTGCTAAGGACCTAAAAGAGCATCGTACTGGAAAAAAAAAATAACCGGATTATCCGGTTTCTGCTTCACTCGGAATATCCGACGCGCGCGTGGGCACGGCGGCGCACGGCCGCGTGCGGTGCGACGGCAGCACAGAGGCGACGGGGGGGAACGGAGTGCGCTGGGGAGGTTTAGTAGCTCACCCTGAGCACGAATCGGCGATCGGGAGGCGGGGCGAGGTCAGACGGCGACGGGCGCGGGCTCGACCACGGCGGACGGAGTCGGGGAAGGCGAGCTCGATTCACTGGGTGCCCTCCATCCCAGCTCGAGCTACTCGACGGGGAGGGAGAGGCGAGCACGGCGGAGCTCGTGGTGGCCCCGGTTTGGTCGGAGAAGGCGTGACGGCGGCGTATTCGGGCGGCAGAGCCGCGGACGGTGGCGGCGACGAACTCGAGCGGCGGTGGCGATTCGCGGCGACTCCGGTCGATTCCTTCGGCGTGTAGGTGGAGCGGACCACGGCGGACCTTCTGGTGGTGCTGGATTCGTCCGGGGTAACGTCAAGCGGCGGCGACGAGCTCGTCCATGCGCGGCGGCGTGGAGCGCGTAGGGAGAAGAACATGTGCAGCGAGGGGCAGGTGAGCGACAGTGGGTAGGGTAGGAGGAGCAAGTGGGGCTCGGGTGCTCGTTTTCTTCTCTGCAGGGGAAGGGCAGCGCAAGGGGGCCCCGGCGATGGCTCGACGCGGCATGGCCACGACGCCAAAGGAGCTCGTGGCTACAGGAAGAAGAGGGACATTTCGCGAAAAACCCCCTGCAACTTTATTTCCATCACAGTCAGGTCCTTTTCCCTTTTAAAATATAAAACCTTTTAAAACCAGCAGCTTCAGTGATTTACTTTAGGCACCAAAACATTTTCAAAAATTAAGAAATAATTTGGGTGGCCTTTCTACACCATGAGGAAGCTCCACAAAAATTGGCGCCCCAAAATAAAATGTTTTGGACGACATTTGTTCATAGGTTCAAAATAGGGCATTTTGCTCAATTCAAAAATGTTGTTCCTTTGAAAAATTAAAAGCAAGTGCAAAATATTGTTTTGAAACCTTGGAACCTCCTTGACAAAGATAAGAGGTCAAAGTACTTTTGTTTTGCAGGTTTGAATTCTCTCATTGATTTGGATTTGTAGTTGAAACAGTTTGGCATTTGTTTTTAAACGGTGCCAAAACCATTTGTGTGTTGTTTAGCAAGTACAATTTGGATGCCATGATGCAATGCAACACAAAAGCGAAAATTTTAAACGGGTTTTTAGGTTTTCAAAATTCGGGCTGTTACAGCCGCGCCCCTCCATCCATCTTTTGACACATTTGAACATAGATATCAAACAAATAATATGATAAATGATCTAAAATAAATTCAAACAAATACAAATTAAATAGTAATTAATTATTACAATACAGTACAAATAGTTTATCAAATAGTAGATCAAACAACACACAAATGTTTATCAAATTGTTCATCTTGCATACAACACCACCGAATCAAGTACATGGCCTTATCTATGCCTTCCATTCCATGCCCACCACAGATCCTTTTGAAGACCTTCATGCAAATCGGAGTCTCGAATGTCGTGGTAGGAGTCACCAAAGCGGGCAACACGGTCTCCACCTCGCCTCCGCCGAAACGGCTGGCCCATCAACTCATATGTGCCATAGATAACATTTTGGCCACGCTCGTTCCCTATGATCATGTTATGCATGATCACACATGCATGCATTATGTACCAAAGGATCTTTTGATCCCAAAACCTAGCCGGTCCTCTCACAATTGCAAATTGGCTTGTAAAATCCCAAATGCTCTCTCCACATCTTTCCTAGCCGCCGCTTGAGCATTATAAAAATCAAGTTCCTTCTTACCTTCGGGGCCTTGCACCGGCTTCACAAATGTCGCCCACTTGGGATAAATCCCATCCGCAAGGTAGTAGCCCATCTTGTATGTCTTGTCGTTTGCTTGGAATTCCACCGGTGGTGACTCTCCATTGGCTAACTTGGCAAATAGAGGAGACCGTTGGAAGACATTGATATCGTTGCAAGAACCGGGCATGCCAAAGAATGCATGCCATATCCAAGTCTCTTGGTCGGCCACGGCCTCAAGAATAATGGTGGAATCCTTCTTGTGCCCTCGGAACTGTCCATGCCACGCAGCAGGACAGTTCTTCCACCTCCAGTGCATGCAATCAATGGAACCGATCATACCTGGAAAGCCACGGGCCTTGTTCATCTCCAGTAGCCGAGCCGTGTCTTGAGCATTGGGTGCTCTCAAGTACTCGGGCCCGAACACCTCAACCATCGCCACCGCAAACCTCTTCACACACTTGATGCTCTGACTCTCACTCATTGCCAAGTGATCGTCGACCATATCTGCAGGAATGTCGTATGCCAACTGCCGCAATGCACTAGTCACCTTTTGATAGGTGCTATGCCCTTGATCTCCGGTACAATTCCTCTTTTGCTCAAAGAATTTGTCGTGCAGCTTGACACTCTCGGCGATGTGCTTGAACAAATCAATGCTCATGCGAAACCGGCGGCGAAAGTACCTCTCGGGAAACACCGGCTTATCAACAAAGTAGTTGGCCATGAGCTTGGCATGTGCTTCTTCCCGGTGCCTCCGAATGTATTCCCGGCCAATTTGAGAACCTCCATGCTTGGGTCTCTTGTTCATATTGCTATGAACCATCAAGAGCATAGCAATGTCCTCCTCCTCTTGAGTATCAAACTCCTCATCGGATGTGGTTTAGTCAAACAAAACCATCTACAGACACACAAGACTAAATTACAATCTACTTCTACTTCATTTCTGCACAAAATCATTTACAAACACACAAGTCTAAACAGAAAAAAATGCTCACCTTCGTTGCCGAGCCGGTGCGGCAGGAGGTGGTCGGCGACGGCGGGGAATCGGCAGGGCGGCGGCGGGGAAGCGGCAGGGAGGCGGTGGCGAAATCTGGTTGGGGCCGACCCTCGGCGGCGCCGGAGATGGCCGAATCGAGGCCGGGCGGCGGCGGAGCTTCGACGGTAATTCACGGCGGCGCCGGCGCGTCGGAAGCTTGCGAAGGGGCGGCGGAGCGTTTCCGCGGTGGAGGGCGGCGGGCGAATCGAGCTCAGCGGCAGCGAAATCTGGTCGGGGCGGGCGCGGCTTGGGGGCGGGAGCAGCTTTCAGCGTGGCGGTTGGTGCGCGTGCGGTGAAAATGAATGGAAAGGGCAGGGGGCGCGCGCGGCCCTATTTGCCCCATATTTGGGGCAGAGAGGACGAAATTTTGGGGCAGCCCCATTTTAGGGCACGTGATAGGGCAGCTGTTGGAGACGTGTTTTTGCCCTTTCGTGCCCTAAAAAACGGTTTATTAGGCACCAAGCCTAATATAAGGCTGCTGTTAGAGTTGCTCTTAGGCTCTTGCGAAAACTTTGCATGGCCTTTGGGCTTTGGCCGGTGCCGCGACGATGACGCTCTTGGGCACGGCTCCCCTCTTTGGAGGCGTCGCCTTCTAGCCTTCCTTCTTGAGTTTCTCAAGTCACGAAGACAGCTGAGCTCGTGTGTCTCATGGTTTGCACTGTCTTGTGCGTGTGAGGATCGTTGGTTTGTTTGGTCAGTTGCAGTGCCACACCCTTCATTGTCAGGACCAAGCGCTCTACCTTAGGTTTACCTAGTTAGGTTAGGGCATCTCCACTCGTCCCCCCCAGCGCCCCCCCCCCCCCCCCAGGAGGCCTTTTTAGCGCCGTCGCGAAGGATTTTCTACCAGTCGCCCCCCAGAACCTCATTTAGCGCCGCTTTGCGTCGTTTTGCGCTAGCGCACCCAAGCCAAACCCAGCGCACCGGGGCTCGCTTGGGGGGGCAAAATGCGTCCGTGGGCCAGACCTGTCGGCGAGCCATGGCGATTTCCCTCCATAATTTTGCTCTTTCCCTCCATTTTCGCCCCACATATACCCTCCCCGCCGGCCGATCCTGCCATTTCCCTCAGATCTGCCCGCCATGGCTCCCAGCAAATTCACCGGCCCATGCATCACCGCCGTCGCCGCGAAGAAGCCGAGGAAGCCAAGGGCGCCGAAGAAGAGGCCCCCGGGCTGGACCAATGCCAAGTGGATCGCCGACGAGGCGCGCCAGAAGTCCGAGAACACGCACCGCCGGGCGAGGGAGAAGGTGCTGCGTGCCAAGCGCTTGGCCGAGGGCCTGGCCGAGGCTGCCGCCGAAGAAGAAGAAGAAGAGGAAGAGGAGGAAAAGGACGAGGAAGAGGAGGTGGAGATGGCGGTGGAGGAGCCGGCTGCTTCTGCGGCTCCGGCCAAGCTGAGGGTCGGCCTCCCTCCTCATCCCCATTTCGCCGGATGGGCCAGCCAAGCCAGCGTCGCCTCGCCGACCGACTACTCTCCATCCCCGTCGCCGCGCTGGAGCGCGTCCCCGCAGCACTACTCCTCTGGGTACGCCGACGCTAACCCACATGGTGGCTTCAACCCCAATGTCGCCTTTCGCCACCCTCCTCCGGCGAGATGTACGCTTCGCCGGGCTACTCGACCTCGCCGTCGCTTCGCCGCGCGCTACCTTTCGCCCCTCAGAGGCCCGCTTCCTGTTCGGCGGAATGCACGCCGACTCCTTCATGGAAGAGATCATCACCACCGGCTCAATGGCGACGGCGGCATGCCGGGCTTTCTCTCGCAAGGTGGGGATTTTTTCTCACAAAGCGGCGGGGAGTCCGGCGGAGGAGAAGGCGGCTCTCGTGGCAGCTCTGCTGGCGGCTCTGGTGGCGGCGCGTCTGAGGAAGGCGGGGCCGATCCGGCGGTCGTGGACGAAGGAGGGGCGCCGGCCAAGGAAGACGAAGCCGGCGGCCGGCGACCCAAGAAGGTGCCGAAGGTGTCGAAGACTCCCGTCGAGCCTCGCGTAAAGTGGACGGCCAAGGAAGATGTTCTCCTCGCCGAAGCATGGAAGACGGTCAGCCTTGACCCGATCGTCGGCGCCAACCAGAACATGGACAACTACTGGAAGAGGGTCAAGTCAGCATACGATGAGCGCCGGATGATCGACCCCGAGTACTTCGTGTGCGTCACTCCGCGCGGCGAGAAGGCCATGGCCAACCATTGGGCGAACATCCAACACGCTTGCAACAAATGGCATGGCGTTCAAGAGGAGGTCGCCCTTCGGCCCAAGAGCGGCGCCAACTACGAGATGGAGGTGAGCCTTCCCGCCATGATTTCCTTTTTGACCTCGCTGGTTTGCTCATTCCGGCCGGTTTGACATGTAGATGGTCCGGATGTTCGAGGCGTACCGCAACAACGAGAAGGCGAACTTCAAGTTCCTCCACGTCTTCATCGTCATTGAGGGGTGCGAGAAGTGGGCGCAAGTGCGTCATTCTCTCGGCAAGGGCAAGGCGTACGTCCCGGACGCGCCGGCAGCCAGATGGGCGCCCTGACGGCCACAAGAAAGCCAAGGCGGCGAGGGACGCGGCCCAGCGGCGTTGAAGCTGCAAGCATCCATCGACACTTGCATCGCCGACGCTCAAACCCACGCTGCCGCGAGAGAGGAGAAGGCCGAGGCGAGGTGGAAGACGCTCATGGACAAGGCGGACATCAAGCTCGACCTCCTCAAGACCAACACCGCGGCGAAGAAGAGGAACAACGACCTCGCTTTCCTCATGGGAGGCGGCGACCCGAAAGCGATGGACCCCGAGGTCAGGACGTGGTTCATGGCACAGCGGGCGTGATTTCAGCCAGATCGCCCCGGCCCTGACCCCGACGGCGACTCCGACTCCGGGCTCCACCACTCCAGGCGACCCAAGCTCGGCCAGTCCAGCCGACAAGAGTTCGGCCACGGTCACGCCGCGCCGAGCACCGAGCCTACCGCCGATCCTACGGCCACTCCGACCTCTGCCCCTGCTCCGACGACCACGCCCATCGAGCTCGACGATGATGCCGAGGTTGCCGAGGTGTCGCCGGCGACCATCTGATCTGATCTGCGTATCAGCAGCATGCCGAATGTGGCCGTTTCACCAGATCGCCGAACTGCGGCTTGATCCATTCGCCGAACTATACGGCTTTTTTTGTATGATCGCCCAACTGTGGCCGTTTTGATCGCCGAACTCGGGCTGTTTTTGGCGGCGGGAATATGAACTTTCAAATTATATTGTTGAGTGTTTTAAGCTGGGGCCGAAACGACTAGGAACTTCGCTCCCCAAGGTCCCAGATTGCGCCGGCGCAAATGCAAAAAGGCGCCGCACCAAAACCTGGGGGGGGGGGGGGGGGGAACGACTGGAGATGCCCTTAGCTTGTCCTTGTTTCTTCCATCTCTCCTGTTGTTATTTGTTTGTGCTTGTAATCTGAAGGGTGAAGGTGTCAAGCCCAGCAGTCTGTTGTAAGTGTTTATATACTCCTGACCGTTTGTGATTTTTTTTTCAAGAACACACAAGTTGCGTGCCTTCATTATTAAGACAAAGAATGAGTTCAATTACAAGATTGCGAGGTATGATCACAGGCGATCACCTCAGCTTCCACTTCGCAACACAACGCGACTACTCTCTAACGATCAGCTCCGCTCCACATAGCTTGGCCTTACGCCAAAGCTGAAACTCCTCACGGATTTTCCTACAAACCGTCCACAGCAGCGATGCTACCTTATCAAACACCCTGCTGTTTCTCTCCAGCCACAGGCTCCTGGCGATCAAGCATACCAGCGAGTTCAATTCCTTCCTCAAATGGCGAGGAGCAGCCCCAGCCAACGTCGGCCACCACTCAGCCAGAACCGTTTGCCTCGTGGGAGTGAAGCGATGGAGGCGTAGGGGCAACAGCATCGAGTACCAAACTTCCCTGGCAAACGAACACTGCATCGTTAGGTGATTTGCCGTCTCCTGTTCCTGACAACACAGAGGGCATTCAGCCGGGTGCTCCAATCCACGCTTCGCCAGCCTATCCGCAGTCCACAATCTTCCCCTCAGCGTGAACCACAAATGCAGCTTATGGTTCAGTGGTGCACCCGATGACCAAATTTCCTCCGCGCACGGAAAGCTCTCCCTGCCAAGGAAGAACGCTTCATAGGCAGATTTCGACGAGTACTTGCCGGCCGCCGTCAGTTTCCAACTGAACCTGTCCTCTTCCCCGCTCAGATGCGTGGTCCTCATCAGTTCCCAGATGTTAAAGAACTCCACGATCGCCGGAATTGATGGCGCTCCTCTAATGTCCGCCACCCACCTGTTCTCCGGCAAAGCCTCGGCCACAGTTCGCTTACGCCCAGCGGGGCTGACGAATTCGAGCAAGTTCGGTGCCAATTGCATGATGCTCTGCCCATTGATCCACCGGCCAGTCCAGAAATTGAGCTTCCTCCCATCCCCCAGTTCGCACTTCGTACACGCAAGACAGATTTCTTCCGCTTCTAGCGCCAAGGAAAACTCCAATCCCTGCCACGGTTTCCCGCGTCGACCGTTTGTGATTAAAACCGAGCTCTTTGAGCTATTCATCCAACAAAAAACGTGAAGGCGCTAACTGACCTCCTAAGAAGTTTTTTTCTTGATCTTTTTATATAAACCGCATGAAAGCGCCAGCGCAAAATCGTTACTCCTCTCACACTTCCAATTTTGAGAACCTTTCCCGCAACTCTCTAATGATACAAATCGTTCAGGCTTAGAGCCTTGGAGCAAATTGTCTTAGAAATGGAGGAGTCAGGCCTAGAAATATTGGAAGTAGACTAGCAATGGGCCAGAGTGACAGCCCAAAACACTCAATATAGCCTATCTTCCACAGAACAGTTCATTTGCAATCGTTTTTCAAGCGGATTCTAAGCAAAAAAATAAATGCTTCCATCATGACCTTTTCCATTTTCCACGAGCCAATTTCTTTACCTCTCCCAGCCCCCAGGAAAGAAGCGAGCAGTTTGTCGTGTGAAAATAGGATGAGCAGCTAAATGACAGTTGGTCTAATCACACCTACTATTAGAAGTTACTTTCACGGGCGATTCTTCAGAATATGAGTGATGGTTAATATATACATAGTTTTCTGTCATTTCTTCAGTGTCGTTTCCTCCTGTCCAAAGTTACCTCACTTAGACATCTGCAGTCATACATAGAGACGTCCTTTAATCTCTCATGTAAATGACATCATGAATGTAAGTAAGCTAATCTTCAAATCAAGAGCCAACAGAAAAATTTAGAATTTCAAACATTAAAACGGAGCGGTATACTCACCTACGAACTCTCCTTTTGTCTGGCAAAAAAAAAAAACAGCTCACAAGATTTCGAGTAACAAATAAATAAGCTGAGAACTAAAAATAGGTGCATATACTACAGATCTAAAAACTATCTTGCCTCACACCACAATAACCTGATATATGCTGAGAATAAAGTTTACTACCAGGCAGCATGAAGCGTCGAGGTTTAAATTCCAGGAAATATATTACTCCTTCATGACGAGCAGTAAAAACAAGATTAAATACCCCTACCGCAGTTCCAGTTTTCACAACAGCAAAAAAACGGAAATCCATTCGACTATTACCAATTCTGTTGTTATTTGTGAATTAATAATTATTATAAGAGCACAGATCAAACTGTGAAATATAAATATTAGCCCAAACTTCTCAAGTAAACGGACCTACTCCCTCCGATCCATAACTGTCGTGGGAAATGAACTATGGTAGTATAATTCCATAGCTGTAGGTGCGTCAATTATTTAGGATCAGAGGGAGTACAAAAAATGTATACCACCAAATAAATTATATCTGATACTACCCGGTCTACGTCACCATACAAGTGACACCGTAGTACCATAGAGTTGATAGTGACTGAAGAGACTCAGGAGTCAATAGGTGACAAATGCCCATGGTTTTTGTTTATTCTGCGACTATATGTCGAACCACTTGAAGACCAAAAGTAAATTCTTTGACCAAAGTTCTCTGCTAGTGGGCTTAATTGAGGCACATAAACACGCAGGTAAATAAGAATACTTGCAGGGTTTCCGTGCACATCCACGAAAGGAAATTACATCAAATGGCTCCAAGGATGCGCGCACTGCCTCAAGGTTTTGCAAGGAGCCAGTAAGAAGAGGACGACTGCCCGCAGGATTCAGAGAAGATGCAATCTGCAGATCAGATCATGCTACTAATTAATTATTGTATAATTTGTACCATATTAGGACATGCAACAGTCATAGATCGGAGCTTCAAGATAAAGCAACATCTCATACAGTACAGAACGATAAGATGTTATTTTTGCTAGTGGACTCCAATGCAAACTCATGTGCTTTTACCAAATGTTATGTTAACACAAAAGAAGGATGGGTAACACCCTCCATCAGAAGAGGAAACGATTAAATGTGCAATTAGCGTGTTACTTCCGAGAATGTTTCTTTTAGTCTATACCTTGCAAAAGCTTTACATATTTCCTAGTTGATGTGACGCCATAATTAAAGATGAAAGATAATGGTGTTGTATCTTATTTAACATACGGCTCTTGAGCGTTACCGTAGATTAAAAAAATGCTAGCCAAATCCATGCATCATGATCACAAAATAGTTAAATGCAAAATTAAATTTATACAACCCAAGCAATGCATTGAAGCGGTCTTTTAAAATAGACCACTACATAGGTTACCACGATGAGAGCCAATGCATTGGGGAAATGTCTAAGAGCAAGGCTTGTAGCCCACTTATGTGACACTTTTTGTCCATGTAGTGGAGAATATATATGGAAATGAGGGGAGTGATATCTCATGCAAGATCCCACCCTTATACGTTCTCCTAGACAAATGTGATAAATGTGAAAAAAGAGATTAAGAGAATGTTGTGAAAAATGTCTTCAAGTAGAGATTGTACGAGAGATGCAATTGACAAATGAATGAACTGTTGTCTCTTTTATTGATCATGGACATGATTATATATGGTGGTTTGCGGCAGTTGCTGCTCTGGATATTGTGGAGCACCTCAGCGAGGGAAGCGTGGGTATTATCCCCATTAACAGAGTGGTTAATTATTTCTAATTCTCCCCATAATTAATGTGACCATGTAAATGTCCATCATCATGAAAAAGCGTCCTCCAGAAACTTGTGAGAAACAAAATACAAGGAGTAGAGAAGGATGTGTTGTTAAAACTCTTTCAAACGGGGTGGGAAAATAAGAAGAAAATGATACATCATACAATGATTATTGTGTTCGTTATCTCAACATGAAAGGGATCCATAGTCTTAAGGACAATAAATATGATGTGCATACTTCCTTAAAAAACGATGGACAAAACACAAAGCATGACAAATTTTATGTTTATATTATCTCATTAAAACTTTGATGTGAATCGGTAAACTAAAAGCATAAAAGGAAAATGAGTATAGCTTTAAACAACAGTAGTTCAGGAAGATACTGACCCCTGTCCCTGAAATCTCGAAGCGAATACCAATCCCTGAACATATTTCTAGAAAGTTGAAATTGGTAGTGACTCTGTGAACATATAGTGAGGTTATCGCATCATTTGACTTGCATGTGTTTATTTCACTCTTCTGGAGCGTAAAACAACTTAGGAGTAATATGCTTAGTGATATTACTCTTGATGAATGTTTGCATCTATGCAACACAAGTCACATTATCTTTGTAAATAATGTTAGGTGATTCGCTAGAACCAATTCCACATAATTGTTGTATGTGGTTTATCATCCTGTGAATCCATATGCATTACCTCATATAATGAAATTATTCATAATGATTGATAGATGTTGCCACCAGAGTCTGTTTTGAAAACTTCCACGATATGGCGGTTCCACCTTGTAGGAATATAAATCTTGTTTGTGATCTGGCATTATGTGGATCGGATAAATAGCCAACATGTATCCGATCATACCTGAGTCTAGATTTCTCTTGAATTTAAATAATAGGCTAAGGGGCGTTTGTGCCTTGGAGATATCAAAAGACATTGTTGACTCTCGATCAATGGCGTTTGGTGGGAAGTAGGATGTGTCTAGCAAATAGATTCACCCCAAATGCAAGATCAGGTATCGTGCAATGTGCAAGATGCTTGAACGTTGCAATGGCACTGACACATGGAACCTCGGGTTCAAACATCTCTTCTCCATCATCCCTTGTCCTTAACATATCTTCCTCCACGTCTAGAGAACGGACCACCATGTAAGCTTTAGATGTATTGGATTTCCATACTGAATTTTCTCAATATCTTCCAAATATAGGAAGCTTGATGTGTTGTTACTCCTAAGGTAAGGGGCTCGAGTTGGAGACCCCAAGAAAGGCTTGCTCACATCCTTCATCTCAAATTGCATCTTTAGATGATTGTTTGTTTCATCAATATCCAGTGTGTTGCCAATGATGTTGAGATCATCGCCGTACACTGAAATGATGCAAAATCCTGAAGAGGAATTCTTGATGAAGACACATGGGAAATCATCGATGTTGGAGTAACTCTTCTAAACAAGGAACTCTCTAAGTCGGTTGTATCACATCCGCCGCGACTATTTCCAGTCGTATAAAAACTTCTGTAGTTTTACACACTACATGTTTCATTTCACGCAATCACCGGATAAAGATTCCATTAGTAACCTTCATATATATGTCTGAATCTAGTAAACTGTAAAGGTATGTGATCACGATATCCATCAACTTCATAGATAAACAATTTTGCAATGAGGTACCAGAAAGTGTTACCGCTCATTACTATAGAATATGTCATTGAAATCAATATCGGTCTTTCTGCCCATAAGGCCTTTGATTGTTAGAGATTCATGGCGTTGTTACCTTTGAAGTTTTAAGGCTTTCCACTGAAGCACCATTAAACTTTCGGTCGTTCGCAACCTTCATATGAACTTCAGGCAAAGGTCGAGAACCAACCGGGCGCTAAGAATAAACTTGCTAGTCACAAGCATCGTACTGTTGCTGGAGAATCCTGTCAAATTGGAGCATGGTAGAATGAGTTCTCTCTATTTTCTCTACATTAGTAGGTTCCTTCTCCCAAACGTGTAATTTGAGACGGATCTTATGAACCTTGTGATTATACACACCGATGTACTTGAAGTCCTCAAGTCATTGATGTGTCCAATCGTGGAGTGTTTCGAGCAGGAAAACTATCTTCTGTTGTTCATACCTTGTTTTGAGGGCCTAAAACAAGAGACTCTCCTCCAAGTACTCAGACTTGAAGTCTAAATAAATATGGTACCTTATGATGTATAAGGCAGCATACTTTTGCTCTTCTCTCAACAGGGTGACCCCGGTTCGATCCAGCTCAGCTTAAAGTGCACGCATTATCCCTCTGGAAGCAAGAGCGATATTGATGCACATGGCCTAGGTAGGGTATTTGTGGCCGTTGAGGGTGAGTGGCTCAAATTCTTGGGAAACCATTTACCTATCACAACAGTGATTATTAATTTAAATCACTAAATTAAAAATCATCATGGTAAGTTGCAAAATTAAAATAATTTCAAGAAATTGGTTTGAAATTGTTAAGCTTGACACTTTGCAGACAATCTCAATAAATTTTGGAGTAGATCTAGCAGTAGAGAGTATAAATCATGATGAAATTAATACATACTCAAACTTATAATGTCTTATGTCATGACTTGAAATCAGTAGAGACATTTTGTCAAGTCATGACATACGACATTATAAGTTTGAGTATGTACTGATATCATAAAATGGATGTTTTGGGATCACAAGGTAGAGTTTGTTTAAGCATGTATTTTGTTCATGTTTGACATTGTGATTGATTTTCAAATTGATCTCTCATATATTTTATAAGTCATGGCATAAGCCATTTTAAGTATTGAATATCTACTATACCACCTACTACTACTAAATCTACTCCATACTAAACAAATTGAAGTTCACACTAACCATTTTAAGCCAACTATATATTTCCATTAATTTTGCATTACAAATTAAGCATGATGTTTTTTGATTACCAATTGTAAATACCCCCTCCGTTCCTTGATATAAGGTGTCTAAGTTTTGAGAAATTTTTCAAAATATAAGGTGTATTGCGATGTATGGATAATTTTACCCATCAAAAAATGAGTCACAATCTAGAAAGGAGGAATTTGACGGATTGTTTTCAGTTTGTGGCTAATAGGGACTCATTTCTCTCGATTTTTTTGAGGAGAAAATTAGTCCATCGCATGCAAAATATGACGTCTTAATATCCATGCCAAAACCTTAGGCACCTTATATCAAGGAACGGAGGGAGTATATAATAGTTGGTTTACCCAGTTAGGTAACCAATGGCTCGAGAATTTGAGTCACTACCCTCAATGGCCACAAT
This sequence comes from Poa pratensis, assembly GCA_947311845.1. Lineage (NCBI taxonomy): Eukaryota > Viridiplantae > Streptophyta > Magnoliopsida > Poales > Poaceae > Poa > Poa pratensis. The sequence goes on along the minus strand of CAMZMU010000117.1, from coordinate 99,828,730 downwards.
TACCCTATCAAGGCCACGGATATCAAGATCGCTCTTGCGTCCCATGGAATGGTGCGTGAATTCAAAGTTGAACAGGATCGACCTCTGACGGGGAGTCACGCCATAAACAACAGTGCAAAAGTTGGTTGCCTTATACATCAAACGACATTGTATTCATCCATACATCAAGTTCGAGTACTTGGATGAGGAATCCCTAGTACCATGTTTCAACACCCAAAAAAATGTATGAGCAACACAAGTCAGTTGTCCTGCCCGTAGCACTCCATGATAGGACACATCTCTGACCTTTGGACTTCAGGTCCATCGGGGAGAACAATCACGAGGTTCATAAGCAGCTCCAAAGTCCGCTTTTTGAGAAGGAACCTACTAATATGAAGAAGATAGACAAAACTTTATCTACTGTGATCGTGACTACCAAATCTATTCCGACCTTTTCATATTGGCGAAGAATGACTCTCAGCGCCCGGTTGGTTCTCAAATTTGACTGGGGCCATATGAATTCCGTGAACATACGAGTTTGATGGTGTCTAATTTAATGGCAAGCCTTCGAACTTCAGAGGTAAGTGAAAGCGCAAGAAGAACGAGAAACCTAGGAACTCCGACAATGGAGCCGACGACTCTCGGCCTCACCAACGACATTGCTCCAGGAGGATCTTTGTTCGAGAAAGAAGATAGAGGCCCCAACACCTTCGTGTGTCCCCGGTGAGGCGCCGTCCACTTGTGGCGGCCACCGCCATCGTGTAGGTAATGTGTTCGAGTAGAGATTGTATTAGAGATGCAATCGACAAATGAATGAACGGTTGTCTCTTTAATGATCATGGACATGATTATATGCTTGAAAAGTTGCTAATTTGGCAACTAGTTGAGGGAGGGGTCGTGGGGATAATCCCCATTAACCGGAGGTTAACTGTAAAATAATACTCCCTCCGATCCACTAAAAGTGTCGGGGGAAATCAACATAGGATGCACAACTTCATACCTATATTAGCAACACCTTTTTGGGATTACAATCTTATAACCTACTCCCTCCGTTCCAAATTATTTGACTTGCATATATCCACATATGGATGTATGTACACACTAAAAGATGTCTACATACATTCTTATGTAGACAAATGAAAGTCATCTATTTTGGAACGGAGGGAGTACCTTATTAGATGAGTGACTATAAATGATGACTCTATATGACATGGCAACTGCATATACCCGTGAGTTAGCTACTACTCCATCCGATTTCAAATATGAGCCTTTTTAGTTTTTTCTTTATTCGTACGTATTTTAGTAGGTAGTTCACTCATTTTGTTCCGTATCTGGTCCGTATTGGAATGTCTAAAACATTTTATATTATAAAACAGATAAAGTATAGGCATGCTCTTAATTAGCACCAGGCTCAAAAGGCAGAATATATATGGTGGTGAAGTATATCAGTGACTCAGTGAGAAACAGGGCACGAACACATGAAACCAAACCAGATAAGAGGGCTTCACTAAAGTCCCTACGGTGCACCAAGACCAGGTTCAAGGATGAGGCCTGCATCAAGTGCTGATGGACGCATGATGGAGATTCTAATCCAAGGGAAACAACAATTAGAAAGAAAGCAACCCAGATCCCACCACCACAAATTAAACCGTATTTTATTACCATCACAGGCAGCCACCTTTTCCCGTGTCAATAATACACCTCGCCTCTCCTGCCTGCCTTTTGAGCACATAAACCCACCGCCCTCGCCATCATCATGCCTAACCAAGTTTAGGCCCTAACCCAAGCTTCCCCTCGAATCCCCCTCACAGGAGAGCCCCGAAGCTAGAAGAGGAGGAAAGAAGCGCCATGGGGAGAGCTCCATGCTGCGACAAGGCGAGCGTGAAGAAGGGCCCATGGTCGCCAGAGGAGGACGCCACACTCAAGTCCTACATCGAGCAGAACGGCACCGGCGGCAACTGGATCGCCCTGCCGCAGAAGATTGGTATGTGCTGTGCCCATCACAAAATTGCCATGCACACGAAGTAGCGATGCTAGCTGCCAGTAGCTGTAGCAGTAACAGAAGGAGGCTAATTAGGTGTGTATGCTTGTTTGTCTAGCAGGTCTGAAGAGGTGTGGCAAGAGCTGCCGCCTCCGGTGGCTCAACTACCTCCGGCCTAACATCCGGCACGGAGGGTTCTCGGAGGAGGAGGACAGGATCATCCTCAGCCTCTACATCAGCATAGGCAGCAGGTACTGGCACAGTTGGCTCACCATCTTGTCACTTGTATGATCAACTCAACTGTAGGATTAGCTAGCTGCAACCTGGTAGACAGGCACATGGGTGTAGTAGTACAATCTATGATCTAAATTCTAAACAAACCGTGCATGGTACGTGTGGGCTTAGGTGGTCGATAATAGCGGCACAGCTGCCGGGGAGGACGGATAATGACATCAAGAACTACTGGAACACAAGGCTCAAGAAGAAGCTTTTCGGCAAGCAGTCGCGCAAGGACCAGAGGCAGCACCAGTTCACGCGCCAGGCAGTCAATGGCGGGCAGAAGGAAGAAGGAACCAGGGATACAACAAACGGAGCCAATGGCTTTGCTTCTGGTGCCTACAATTGGCACCAGAACGCCTTGGCCATGCCGGTGCATCCGATGCCGGGATCAACGGTTGAGGGCTATCATATCGGAGAAGAAGTCGATGAGTCGATCCGAAAGCTTCTGTTTAAGCTAGGAGGAGGCCCTTTCGCGGCCCTGGCACCTCCACCAATGTACGGGGAAACTCCGAGCTTTGTGCTGCCATCGGCTCCGCTCAACGAAGGTGGCATCCAGTGTTCCAGCGTGCTGCCGGCGCTGGAGCTTGACGAGAGCTTCCAGTTCAATCAGGTCAAGCTGGATGGGCTGGAAAGCTTCTTCGGCATGAGCGACCAGAGCATGAGGTGGAATGAGGTGAGCCCCTTGGTTTGCCCTAGCACTACTGTGGCAACCAGCTCCCAAGGGATGCAGCAGTACTGCCTTGTTGACGAGACGGTTGACCTTGGGATGCAGTAGCGAACTAGCTATTGTTCTTTGTTCTCATGTACATGCATGATTGTGGTGTAAATTTGTTTGTAGCATTCATGGGGAATGGTGAAAGATGAGAGATTTGGATTAAGAGCAATAATTAATGTCTCTCACCAATCCTAGAAGAGAGATGCCTTGTTTTCAGGTATCTTCACGTGAGTCTTGTCTTTGAAATGTTTTTTCTCCACTACTAGGCTTACTGCCTTACAGAAACCTTTACAGTTTTAGATTGTGTGGATTGTTATGTTAGTTCATCTGGTCTGTATCTGATATTTGTATGGAGTACGGACCCTAAAGGCTAGATATTTGTTTGTGTGTTCTCTAGCAGCATAGACAATGTTTACTTGCAGAATGTCAAGCTTTGCCTAATTTTGGTTAAAGACACATGGTCTTTACTTCATGAGATATTACGGAACTTATAAGGCATGTCTACAAAGTATCCAACATTGTCGTGGCAAAGTTAAGAGAGTCCAAGTATAAAGTGTTTACTCTGAGTCAGCTGCTCCCCTAGATTAGCTGTTGTGGGTTGAGTTTTTTAGCTGAGTTGTATGGTGCGGTGTTCGCCCAATCTTGGACTTGTACAAAAACCTCTTTATTTCGCAATGTTTTTTGCGTCTTCATGACAAAAAGGAGTTAACTGTCATAAATCTAAAAATATTTTAGGAGTGTGACACACATGGTAGAAATGATTAGAAATTTTCTTTGCCATAATTCTCTCTACTTGTCTGAATTCAAATTAACATTCTAAGCATGTTGGAAAAGTAATTAGAAAATTGTAGAAAATATTTATTTAATGATATGAAACATGAGATTAATATTTAGATAGTGTAAGTTGCTAACGTTGTGTCTATGTTTGCATATTGACAAATTACGTTCAAAGTTCAGGGATGTGTATGCAATGATCAAAAGTTCGCTTCTACTTCACCTGTTTGATTCCCTTTTTTTGTATTTCCAGTGTTCATACTCAAAATGGGATACTAGGTACTATTTCTCATTGGGCAGTGGTATACAGCACTAAACTCCTTGCGAGCAAACAGAAAAACTATAAGCCATTTCTTGACTTTTTTTTCAAATGGTTAGTTGTCAACCTGTCACTAGCACTAACTAAACTGTTTAACCCAGTTATGCAATTCCCTACAACTAAGGAAAATGTCATCTCAGCTATTTTTCCAAAGAAAAGGTAAATTGCAGGTGACTTAGGGATTGTTGACACCAAATATTGTTCTAGAGATAACGGTTTTGCATGTGTGCATTGCTTTTCCATGCAAATAAATTCAGATAATGAACATGCTATTTAAAGAGTTAATAAAATGTAAAGAAAATACTAAAGATACGTCATACTACAATTTTTGTGCGCCTAGATTCCTCTGATGGTTGGAGTAATTGAAATGATAGTGCTAATAAATAGGCTACTTAAAAAAAATGTAATTCTAAAGGAGGAATGAAATAAGTAAAATAAAAGCCTGCCACAAAAAATCTTTGGTTTATAACAGTGTTGCCAATCGCTATCAAAGAATTGTCTGTTATTCAGATGATTATCTCGAATTCCTGAATACATGTTACCTGATGAACAATCCAGTAGCTCCCAGATTTCGGTTGTATTTCTAATAATTTAATTAGTTGCACACATCAATTAAAAGAATGACTGTATTTTCAATGGAATTAATCATATATATCAATATTAATTGACTATTATAAATGGCTAGATATGTTGCTTGTTTGGTAACAGAAGTACGAAGTTTCAAGCAAAATGAGTTCAAGTGTGTGTGTGTATGCATGACTAAGTTGCATCGGAGACAAAAAAAAAAGGTCCATTATTAGTTTAAAAAAAACTACATAGAGGCTAGGCTACAAAGCATGTCCGAGAAGAGTCAAAGAGGTTGAATCGCCGTCCAAAGCAGCCGAGGAGCTTGTATATATAGCTAACCTCTACCAAGAAGTCAATGTTTACCTAACCTTTACCTAAGTGAGTTATAGGCATATTTTAAAGTGATGACTTGATGGGACAAAGGTCATCTCATCTGTTAGTACCAGTTGGTGAGTGACAAGAAACATCTTTGAACTGAATTTATGGCTTCGATCAATCAGTAACCCGGTTGGTACTTACTATCATATTCTATTGTGTAATGTCAGCCGTTTACTTTACAGTAATGTAAACAGTTTCACAATAATTAAGTGTAAGAATATCATATCATCACCTATGAATTCATTTGCTACCATATTCCATATAAAAACGATCCTATCAGACACCATTTGAACTGATTCACTCACCTCGAGACCAGCTTGTCAAAGGTGACTATGATTAGTAAATTGTTAACTTGAAGTTAAGTACTGTGAAAACACATCTTCGTACTGTGAAAACACATCTTCAGATGTATGCCTTGAAACACACTTGCTTTAACAGCTCAGTTTCAATCGACGATACCCAGCACATATGGCCTTAACACCTGCACAGATGGAGCAGTGCTTAAGACCTATTCGTTTTGAATAGTAGCCAAACAATACCAGATTATGTAACAAGGATAAACATATTCTTCTCAAAAGTAATCTTTTTTACTTCCATGGCAGGTTTAGACATCATATTTGTAGTCGAATTTTCAACCAGGCTACTTGCAATATCTACTTTGTCAAAAAAAAAAAAAAGATCAACGTATAGTATAGGATATACACTGAAGATGTGAACACGACATCCTATGTGTTACGTAAGCAGTGACATTGCAGGAAAATCACACACAGGCACGCTGTCTTGGCAGATCATATATGTTCAACGGAGCTGGAAATTTTCAGTTACAAGGAAAGAGAGTCCAAAAGTAAGAACTGGCACAGGAGATAATGGACACAAATTTTTGCTCCTCTTTCGCTAGAGTTCACTGAGGAAACATAATAATGAGATAAAAAGGTGCTTAGTGAACAGAAAATGCCATCTTGTCTAATAAAACACGTTTAGATAAGAAAGTTTATTAGGTTTGATGTCATTTCGAGTGGGATTTCACAACCAGATAGTCACTTTGGTCAATCGGAGCCTCTGAGAGAAAGAAACACAGCGGCCCTCTCACCCTCTCGCGCGACCGTCGCCCCCGAGGCGGCGGCGCGCCCTCTCTCTCTCCCGGCTCGGTTCCCTCCCCCTCCGCTCTCCCCCGTCACCGCCGCCGGCAGGGGCCGCCGGGCGTGGCCCGGGTGGCGCCGGCGGCGGCGGTCTGCTCCAACCCGCGTCGTTGAGGCGGAATCGGGGTTCCTCCCATCCCGGCCAGGGCGACGGTGGTCCGGCGTTGGTCGGGTGGTGGCGGGGCGGCGCGGTGCAGTGGGTGACGGCGTGCTGCAGAGATCGCTGGTCAGCCCTGGCGGCCCAGATCTAGGCCCGCCGGGCCCATCTGGCTTTGGGCGGGACGGCCTGACCTGAGGCGTGTTTCTGTAGCAGGAGGTGACGGATAAGATGCAGGGGACAACGGCGACGGCGGCCGGCTTGTTGCAGCGTGGCGGCAAGCTTCACTGGCCCGTTCTGGGCCCGACCGGACCCTATTAGGACTGGTGTGCCCCCGTGGGAGCTTTACGGGCCCGCTGGGATCGGCTGGATCTGACGGGGACTGGTGTGCTTTGCTGCCGCGTCCGGTCGACTACCGCCCTCGGCGGTGGAGATTGTGCCCTCCCGCGCGGCCGCGGTACTGCTGACCCCAGTTCATACTTCTCCTCACCTCCGTTTTGCAGACCTCGTGGCGGCTACTTCGGTGCGACGACGATGGTGGCTCCGGGATCATTTTGGCGCATGTTGGTGGGTGACTAGTCTGGTGGTCTCGAGGCTCGTCCTCGTGGGGCTCATGTTCTATGGATCGTCCGGGGGTGTGGATAGGGTCTTCGGGAGAAATCCTTGTCGGTTCGTCCAACACCGACGTGGTGCCGCCTTCGGGTGGCATCTTTCCTTCCTGAAGGGCGTCATGGCTACCCTGCATCCGCTTCCCTCTGTGCCGGGGGAAACCATAGGACCAGTGTGCTGGTCCGGCAGCAGCGTGGCTTTCCTTCTTGAAGGTGCTGCTTGGTACTCGGCGATTCGGTGCTACGAGCGTGGTGGTACATCTTCGGAGAGGGCGCGGCGGTTGTGGGTCATCATCGCTTAGTCAATCCGCCTATGTCGTCGTTTCTTTCTTCTTTTCCTTCTTTTCCTTTCTTTGGGTGCTTGTTGGCTGTCGCCCTAGCCGTGTCTCTCGTTGGTTGTATCGGGTGGTTGCTATATTAATATAGCGGGGCTACGGCCTATTTCGTCAATCGGAGCCTCTGAGGCCATTTTGCTTTAGTCCAAGGGGCTGGGTTAGTGTTGGACTTAAAACATTGATTATCCAGTAAATCATGGGGTTGATAAAGTCCAAACACTTATTTTTTTAATAATGTCAAGCCTTCTTCCCTCTTATAAGGCCTTACACTAAAGCCGCTAATCTCTTTCAACGACTGGCCTAGATTTAAAGGATTTCAAATAGTATCCGCTTTAGCCTTCCAAAGTTACAATTGTTTGCTTAAGCAAAGAGCAACTTTCACATAAACTAATGTCATCACTGTAGTTTTTGACATATAAATGGCATGTGCTGATTGAGTTATCGCAAATTTTCATTTCTCCTCAAGTCAGTCAAATGGTAACCTTTTTACAGAGAAGGATGGAAACAGATGTCTCCTGTATTTTTTGACTAGGTCGCTACAAGAGAGGGCAATAAGGGCCCTTTTGTTTGGGCTGGCTGTGGCTGGCTGTGGCTGGCTGTGGGTGCTGTGCAGAAAAGTGCTGTCCAGGGAAGCTGGCTTTTTTCAGTGGAGGTCTTTGGCAATCTAGCTGGCTGTCTGACTGTAGATTGTGAAATTGTCTGAAACCCCTTGTATAGTCATCAGAGTTGTTTTGTTGCTGCTCTCACGCATAATAAATAACATATGCATATAAAATTCTTATATTCTTATACAGTATACATAAATTATATTAATCCAAAATACTTTTCATTACATTATACTAATACATATCACTGTTCCTTGCACGGGTAGATTTATATCATTATTCCTCACAACTTTTATTTTGTAACTTTTTTGTTTTGACACACATATTGATTTTTTTTTGTCTCAGTACTGTGTTTTACTACGGATGATAGAGAAAATATTTATATTTCTTTCAAAACAAAAAAGTTACAACGTAAAAGTTGTGGGAAATGGTTAGATACATCTACTCGTGAAAGGAAATTTCAAACGGTCGACTGAGTGCGACGAATTTGACAAAATTCGCCGAAATATTGTGAGAATTTCGATCCAAAATTAAGAAGTTAGAGTCGACCAAACTCAAAACCGATCACGGGAATGGAACCTACTCATCGATACACATATATTTCATATATATTTTATTTCAAATCAAGGTACCTAACTAGTTGTTACATGGATCATCCAACGAACTGGGAACGAACTGGGAAGGAACTGGGAAACCAACTGGGAATGGCAGTTTCCTGTAATTATGATGGCTACGTACCGGTTCGGTAAGTGGAAAAGCTCGGGAAGCAGGTGGAAGCAGCTCGGGACGTGCTTTTTTCCGTATGAAGCAATCAGACTGGCTTCGGTCGAAGCCTGCCGCCACCGCTATGCCCTTTGGCTGGTTCGAGCAGCTTTTTTCCGTGAAAAGCTCTGGGAAGCCGAAACAAAAGGGCCCTAAAAGTTGCTGGAAGCGATAGCTACCTTGAACTGTCGGCACAAACTGATAATCAGGCAGTGGCTGCTTGGCTACTTATGACGGCACTGCTTCACATAACCAGTAACAGGGAGATGGTAACCTAACCAGTAATTGGGAGATGGTAACCAGTTTAAAAAACATTGTAACTAGTTTGAAGGACATTGTAAATAGCATCAGAAATGAAAACACGATTAAACTAATCAATTCCTGAAAGCAGTGAAAACGGCATGTGCTCTGTGCGAACATGAAACTGTCCTTAAACAAATCACGAGCACTGAAATAGATAACAAGAACATCCCGCAAACAGGAAGGTACAACAAGATAAGGTACACTCATAAAAAAAGGAACACGCGAGCTACCAAAATTCCAGTATAAAAACCATGGCTGCGGCTGTAAAGTGGTGAGAATATCCCTGCTCGACTAGGTTTCTGCTAGAAAGAGCGCCATGCAAAACGTCAAACATTCACAACTTGATGGCACATGCTATGAACACTGCTTGAGTTAATTTATTTCTAGCCAAGTATTGCCTGCACCTGAGACAAGAGCTAAGCAACCAACACTGATGTTAAAGAACTCAGGAAATCTGCGAAGGGCTCATTGTTTATTGCATGACAGAGACTGTCACTAAGATGGATTGCGATGATGCTTAATTTTTTTGAAGGTAGCACGAAACAAAAGTTTTTTATCAAGCCATAGCCTATTGTACATATGTGGGTCGTAATTAATTACTAGCTGACACAGGGGGGCGTGCACTTTATTAACTTGTTCATTATTCCATTACAAGAAGAAGATGTCGGGATGGCTCTGATTATGTTGTCCAGCGAAGAACAAAGGAATAATCATAGTAGCCTCACTGGCTACCTTCTTCCTTGTGACTCTATCCTCAATAATTTAATTATGTGTCTGCTTCTATTTTTTATATGGATGACAGCAATTTTATTACATCACACAAATAAACATTACCTACTGACAGGACCGAAAAGGCTGGTATGATTGTTTTTTTTTTTTTTGAGGAAAAGACCTGATACATAAATACAGGAAGCTGAGTACAATTACAAGGCGATCCAACAAAGAACAGAAAATACAAAGGAGCCCCTGCAAAAAGCACACAGCCCCCGAGCCTCCTGGAAAGATCACGATCAGGTCCTCCACCACTCTCCCGAGAAACCTAGGCAGCAACTGCACCGCCGTACCACGAGCCGCCGGAGAAGGGCACCACCACTTGGAGTAGATGGCTGCAAGGTCCAACCGCCGCCGCGCGACGGAATTTGAGCTCGCTGAACGAACACATCCTCAGCACCCTCTCCCCAGCACCACCTACCTTCCAGCCGACGCAGCGCCGTCGAGGCCCACCAGCCGCACCACCCGAGCTCCGGCAGACTCCGCTCCCCTCACCACCGAGGCCGGCCGGAACAGAGACGCCGAAGACGACCACCAACAACTCCACCACCAAAACAGAGCTCCGAACACCACCGGCTCCTCCCCCTGCTACCACAGTCGGCCAGAGGAACACGGCCAAGCACCGCGCCCGACAGAAAACCCGACCCCCTCCACAGCAGATGCTCGTCGCATCGATCAGCCCCAACTCTTTGCCACCACGGCCAGCCAGAGGGGAAATCAAACCAGACAAGCTCCCGATGCAGAGAAGGATGAAGAAGGGGCACAGCAGCCTGCCGGCACCACGCCGGAGCGCCAGAAAACAGGCAAGCCACCCCCAGCCTCCAGCCAGAGGAGCACCACCGCCAAACTTCCTCCTCCCCACACCTCCACGGTCGGCAAGAGGAAGGAAGAGCAGCCGAGCAACAACTCCAACCGGAGACCAGCAAGAGAAGAAGATGACCTTATTTGCGGAGATCCCTGGGGCGACGCCGCTCTCCATCACCTCCGACCACCGGAGCACGACTCGGAGAAGCCACCAACACAGGCTGCACCAGATCTGGCCAAGAGGATCCGATGCCCTACTCCAAACTACCGGCATACTGCCGAGAACCCTAGATCTACACCTACCAGCTACTCCGGCGCCTTTCCTTCGCCATCTCCAGCCGGCGGAGCCAGCGGAGAGGGCTCGGGATTGGCCCGGTCTTCCACAGGAGACTCTCAAGGAGAGGAGCGAGGGGAGAGAGGAGAGGAGCGAGGGGAAAGAAGTCCAATTTCGGCTGGTATGATTGTTGTTGGACCATCACATCATATAAAGATAAATGAAAGTAAAAAAATGAGATACAACATTGTGCAGCATGTGAAACAAATAAGAAGAATGCGTTAAAGTTCAAGTAGTACGATCTTGTTTACCTAATAGGAGATATGCATCACCTTTACTGCCCTCACAAGTTCCACGAGGGTCGAGGCCTCAACGAGGATACATTTCGAATTGCGATTGCTTGTGTGAGTGGAAGGGTTCTAGCCTTAATTCCTACAGTAATTCCAAGAGATAGTTGAGTACGATACATTGAGGTATGGAGGTGCCTTGGTAATATAGCGGTAGTATGGCTAACTAAGCTTTTCAACCACATATTTCAGTCAAACAAGATGCCCGGTGAGTGGAGGGAAAGTATATTAGTACCCATCTTCAAGAATAAAGGAGATATTCAAAGTTGTACTAATTACCAAGGAATTAAGCTTATGAGCTATACTATGAAGCTTTGGGAGAGATTGATTGAGCATCGCTTTAGGAAAGTGACGAGTGTCACTAAAAACCAATTTGGCTTTATGCCTGAGAGATCGACTAGACAGGCGATTTTGTTGCTCCGCCAGCTTTTGGAGAGATATATGGAGCAAAACAAGGACCTACATATGGTCTTCATTAACTTGGAGAAGTCTTATGGCAAGATACCAAGGACGGTCATGTGGTGGGCAGTAGAGAAACACAAAGTCCCAACAAAGTACATTTCCCTCATCCAAGATATGCACACGAATGTTGTGACAAGTGTTCGTGCAGGGAATAGCAAGACATATACCTTTCCAATTACGATTGGTCTACTCAAGGGTCAGCCTTGAGCCCATACATTTTGACTTAGTGATAGATGAGGTCACTAAGGACATACATGGAGATATCCCTTGGTGTATGCTCTTTGTTGATGATGTGGTACTAGTAGATGAGAGTAGGGTGGACGTTAGAGCCTTGGAGGCAGACTTTGGAATCCAAGGGTTTTAGACTTAGTAGGACAATGTGTAAGTATTTGTGGTGCGATTTTAGTAGCGACGTATGCGAGTACAGAGAGGTTAGGCAAGGAGGGAAATTAGTGCCTAAGAGGGGGCCTTCCGATTCTTGGGATCAATGCTACAAAGTAATGGTGGCATCGATGAGGATGTTAGCCACAAGATCAAGGCAGGGTCGATGAAGTGGCGGCAAGCATCTGGTATCCTATGCGACAAGAAGGTCCCACAAAAGCTAAAAGATAGGTTTTATAGGACGGCAGTCAGACTAACCATGCTTCATGGAGCAGAATGTTGGCCCACTAAAAGACAACACATTCAAAAATTGAGTGTCGCGGAGATGTGTATGCTTAGATGGATGTGTGGACACAAGGAAGGACCGAATCAGGAACGAGGTGATACGTGAGAGGGTACGAGTGGCGCTGATTGAAGATAAGCTGGTCCAACATAGGCTAAGGTGGTTTGGATATGTCCAACGGAGGCCACCGGAAGCACCGGTTAATAGTGGGATTCTAAGGGGCAATGGGGCATAGATAATACAAAGAGGGGTAGAGGGCGACCAAAATTGACATGGGAGGAGGCAGTTAAAAGGGACTTAAGGGCTGGAATGTACCTAAAGATTTGGCTTTTGATAGGGCTGCATGGAAATCAGCAATCCATGTGCCTAAACCTTGATTTACTCTTTTGTCTTTTTTGTTTTTCTTTACGTTTTCACAAATTTCTATGTGGGTTTCATATCTAGTATGCCCCAATTTGCTTGGGACAAAAGGCTTAGTTGTCGTTGTTGTTTTATTCATAGCTTTAGTACATACAAAACTATGTAAAAATACATATTTCAATATCAAATAGTCTCTGAAATCCAGAACCAGATTATAAAAGCAGTATTGTTCCAAAAAAATAGTAGTACCAATTTTTTCAAGGATAAGCAGTACCAATTTAAATGCCCGTAGCTTTTTTTGTTAGTGGTATCAAGACGACTTCGACGTTGAAAATATTAGTTCATCTTTACATAACTTTACGTGTAATATGTATACATACCTGGATTATTGAGTACTTTTGGAACAATACTTCATGCGCTTTTTGCTATTTGGAACCCATGTTCCCCTGGGCACCAATCATATTTCCATATAAATGCTTACAAATATATTTTTACGTACAAATTAATGATAAAATGCTCCTCCTGCGCACATTTTTTGTGGTTTCAAGCATACTCCATAATGTTTTAGCCAGTGGCAGATCAGAAAATGTGACACCAAACTGCCCAAGCAATTCCTTATAGAGAAATATAACTTTTTCGCGAAAGTGAATGTACCTAGCTTCCACAAGAAGTAACAAATTTCTGATTTTGTATTGTTCAGAATGAATGATTATCCTTTTGCAAACTAAGACATGATTAACCATGTTGACTGCGTGGTGAGAATTGGGCATCTCTCAGATGGCTGGAGGCGAACATACCAACCCGGGTTGGCACACAGCGGTTTCGTCTAAATAAAAATGCTGGAGGTGCTAAGCCTGATAGTTTGCACTTCTACAAACTGTGTTTGAGAGCATGTTTGAGAATGACGCAGGTGCTAAGCCTGTTGGCAAAGAGTTTTTTTATGTTGAATGCGTGGCTTCTCTGATGGATGAAAATAACTATCAGTTGGACTCCTATTATTCTGCAGTGCAGTGAAAAAAATGTGATATGTGAAGAGAAGGAAGCCAAATGCACTGTTCTGGTGCACATTGGATGCCACTAATTTCCATTGTGGAACACACGTTGTACAATTGTTGACATGCTATAATATGCCTATGTTCTACCATTTGCTCTTTCAGCACAAGGTGGAAAACCTTTTTCAGGGTCTAAGACAAACGGATGGCCCCTACCAGTAAAAAGAGAAAATGGGTCAACGGTGGCCCCTACCTGTGAAAAGAGAAAAGGGGAAACGATAGCTCATTAACTCAATAAAGATGTTCCCCCAACTGGAAACGGTTGCTAATACCCCGTAGGCTGAGGGCAAAAGGAGAAATCCGCCCAAGGAGGGGTACATACTATCGAAAGCATTGTCATTTTGCGATTTGAGTTCCGGAGATACAGGTGGTAAGTTATGGGTAATGCGGGGGGGACTTTGCCAATTCCTAGAATTATGAAACCCATGTGAGGAAGAGGCTATTCTTTTTTTTAAATAAGGAAAGAAGACATAAGAATGGGAAGTATAGTATCCGCTAGTTATAACGTAGTATAAAGAGAGCTATTAGGTAACCGTCTTAATGGTGAGATACCAGATTACTTGGCCCCTTCTTTTTGGTCAACTTCGGGTTCGTCAGGTAGTCACCGCGCATTCTGTCTAGTGATAGAATAAAAAATAACAAGAGACTTTTTTTCCTGATTTTCAATCTGAGTCCAATTTTTTGGTTTTGCTGATTCTCAATGTATTATCGACAATTTCATTAAGAGCAAAAACATAACAAACATTTACAATTCGGCGTTACCATGTAAACCAGCAAATATGGATCCATATCCTGGTACGACATATGGATACATGAGAAGTTGTATTGTGGTTGCGTATAGATTAGATCAGGATCGAGTAATGTAGTTTGTCTCTAGTGAAACTTGTTTTAAACCGATCGAATGGCAGGTGTTGTACTTATATAGTGAAACTTGAATCCGGCCAATTAAGTTAAAGAGCTAAAACAGACTGCAAAGAATGGCGTAATAAACGTAAACTACACTTCAGTTCATCTCACTAGATAACTGAATTACAAAACAAGCATGACAGCCTAGAAAAACAAGTACAGTTCAATCATTTGCTTCAGTCACGGTGCTGGCTGAATAAGAAAAACAGAAGTTAGATTTGAGCTCCGTAGTTGATAACCTGACGATAGCTAAGTCATACAGGTAACGAAATATTCATAAACAAATAAGATGACACTATTATGTGTACTGTAACAACCACACGTGACTGGAAATAAATAACATAGAACTATGCATAGCATAGTAGCAATCAGAGACAAATGGTTCTAACCATAAAATTGACGAATTTGCTCTGCGTACGACACTTCCCGTAGGACTTCCGTCCGACGGACAAATCCTTCAGTCTAGTTTTGATTCTACTATACATCGTATGGCCTTCAGTTTCAGTCGTAGACGGATCGGACGGAAACCGTCGGACGCTAAAATTGAAGTCGTTGTGTCGCAGGAGACAAACAGATGACGGTCTTAGTCGCACCTATAGGCCTGCCCTATACGTTCGGCACCTAAAAGCAAGCTACGATAGGGCAGCCGGCGACGGCCATTAACTGTCACTCACACGACGTTTATCTGCGGCTTAAACTACGATTAACTTGACTACGTGAACCGCCATTGCTTCCGGATCAACATCGATCGAACAGAGCGTCTCGCTCCGCGAGAGGAATGCCGCGCGCGTGATCCAAGAGGAGGGAGGATTAAGAGGGTGAATCTTCGGTTCCTGTGAGATGCGTCTGAGAAGAATTAGGGTGGAGCGGCGCTGCACGATCGGAGAGGATTGACTTCCGGTTGATCCGCCTCCGCCGCTCCGAGTCATCGTCGCCCCGATCCCCACGCGTGCTCGAGACTGGGAAGGAGGAAATTGGCGGCACCACGGGTAAGGATGGCAATGGGTAGGGTATGGGGCGGGTAGAGCAATAGCATACCATACCCGTGTAGTAAATGGGTATAAAACTATACCCATACCCGTACCCACGGGTATGAAACTTTACCCGTACCCATACCCGATGGGTACCCAACGGGTAGATCAAATAGTACACATGTAATACATAATTTTACATTCATCGACAACACATTGATAAAAGAAAAACATTTATCTCAACTCAATAATATATATATAAGTACATGACAATTATATCAACTCAAATTGATAATTGATGACAATTTTAACATAGCTTCACAAGCTCACGAGAATAAATGTTGAACCTCCATGGGTAAGGTTATAAACGGGCAGGGTATGGGTATACCCACGGGTATGAGGTTGTACCCGTGGCCTATCCGCGACTTAAACGGGTAGGGTACGGGTACTACCCATGGGTATAAAATTGTGCCCATACCCTACCCATGCAGGTGCGGTACCCGCGGGTACCCGTACCCGTGGGTAAAATTGCCATCCCACGGGGGCAACGGGGAGGTTTCCCGTCACACGACGCGGTCTCGCGTGGGAAGCGCGCTGGGGCCTGGGGAACGGTTGCCTGGGCTTTCACAAGCCCATCCATGCGTGGATACGGACATGATTGTTCACTCACTACAAGTTGGGCCAGAAGGGCATTCCTTCGTCTGCTCGATTTGCACGTTCAGGTCCAGTCTGGCTGCGTGGGCACTTACTGAGAGTCCATCAGCTAGTACGTACCTTAGTTGGGCTAAAACAGGGCTAAAAAAAAACTTAGCGTGTACTAGGTCTCTGTTTGAGGTGTGTTCCATAGAACGTGTGCATTTAGGACAGAAGTTTTGAACCAAGCAAATCCAGAGGAACAACATCTCCATGGAAATACAGAAGGTTGGAAATAGAGGATGATGGTAAACTGAATCAGGACACCAGATTCCAGATTCCCCATAATTTTTGACGACAATGTAAATATGTTATGTTTGTATGGACTACTATTTTATAACCCTGCAGCAAATGGGAGGATAGGATACCATGATGCAAAGGGACGACCGGACGAGACAAACTGGCTTGTAGCGATAATAGATTAATAGGTAAGCATTTCCAGGCCCAACTCAGTCACTACAATTCTGAAACACGCTTGCTGAAATGCTGATGGGTGCACACTGTATATTCAGAAGAAACAACACACGCAGAACTGTCCTGAGTCAGCTAAAATGGTTATGACTTACAAGTAGGATCCAATGCAGCAACGTAAAACCAGCACTGACGAAAGGGAAAGCCGTCGAGAAATCATGCAAAGTTACCAGGGCAGCGTCATCAAACAAGAACAGGCCAAGATATATAACAAGATCTGCAAAACTAAATCTTTCATGGCTTCAGACATCCCTGAATTATCTTTCAGAAAATAAAAAAAAGACATTCCTGAATTTACCATGCACGATGCAATCCTCCATGGCAAATCGGAAGCGAGAGGAGGAAGACCTCGGTGAGAAGGAACATCCGGGGCCTGCTGCTGCAGCATTTTGACTGCGTTCAGGTAGCAAAAGGACAGCGGTTATATATTGTGTGCTCCATCCAAAAACGAGATGTGTATCTGTATCTGCTGTATTCGTGTCTCTGTCCGTCGACAGTTTGGCATGATCCACATCAAGCCAATCATTGCCTGCTCATCTGGTAAACGAAAATCCAAAATGGCAGAACAAATATCGGCATCTGAAAAACGTCACGAGGAGCGTACAATAATAACTCATCGCCCTGCTAATTAAGCCAGGAACCAAGAAACGCTAGCTGGTCCCTCTCCACGTACGGAGTACATCCAACCGCTCACGTACCTGATGTGTGCACGCACAGGACATGACATGAGCCGCGTCTCACGAACCCACGATCCGCGGCCTGACACAGACACCTCTGATGAATGCCGCGATTGATCCCAGGGGTCCCGGCGGCCGGTGAATATTTAGCTCTGCACGAATTATTTCCCAGCAACCGATCATCGGCCGCTCCGGCTCCGCCTCGTCTGCCATTATCGGGAGAGCATCTGTGCGTTGGTTCTTCTTCTGTCTTGAGGGTGCCCCCCAAACGGACCGAACAAGAAACATTCCTCGACGCGCACGGCAGGCTGTTTGGAACAACACGTTCGTTCGTTGCCACCAGTAGCTACGGATGCACGTCCGGCTAGCTGTCTGTAGTGTGCAGCGTAGCGTCACGATTAATACGCTACTATCGGCCTCGTCAGGTTAGGGTTAGCCGAAGAGAGACGTGCACTTGCACGCTTCAGTTAACCATCCAGCAGCATCAACACTTGCGTTCATACCAGTATACCACCCAGCCAGTGGTTGGGAGACTCCAAACATCCAGGATCGTGGCCTCGAAGCTTGCGAGTACTTCTCTCCAGTTAACAATTAACAAATACTCCCTCCATCCCAAAATACAAGGCGCCCTTTAATTTCGCTGGTCAACGACGTCCAACTTTGACCATAATTTATACTTATAATATGACCATAAAATTAATATAAAAATATATGAAATGAAAGAATTTTGCAAGACGAATCTAACGGTACCCTTTATACATTCTTGATCCACATAATTTATTATGTATTAACAGTCAAAGTTGAGCAACGAAGACCAGCATAAAATAGCGCGCCTTATATTTTGGAACGGAGGGAGTAGTAACAAATGACGAACATAATGCTCCGAGTACGACTAGTGTGCAGAAACAAGCAGATGGTACTCCAGTAGAAACCATACTCATCAGCAGGGTAAGGGTAACATGGACATTGGAGTAGTGATTTATTAAAAACAAAATGTGACTTGGGGTTTAGCCAAACCACCAAGCAGTGTTCATTTAGAAGACGTATCAGCACCCAGTAGCCATCCAGGTTCCGGGCTAGCTAGGCCTCCGTTCACGGAGTACTGATTTATGACGTGGGTGCACTTAGGTGCGTGCTGTTGTGGGCTGGTGCAGAGATCACGCGGTCGGCGAGGTTGGCTGGCAGTGGCAGCGCCGCGGCGAGGGTCCCGGCGGGTGCCGGATGTGTCCTCTTTTCCCAGCTACCTTGCATAGTTGCATTGCATCAAGCCTTCCGGTTCGTAACTTGGCGGCCCCCTCGGCGCACTCGTCTATTTCTGGAACCCCTCTTCCTCTACAGTGCTCAGAGGCGAACGCGGCGGTGACTCGGCGATCCCCAGCGGCCGCCGGCGTATCTAGGGATTTCTCACCCTCCGCCGGCCGCTCCGGCGGCGGGAGGATGGGGAATCCCCAGATCCGCGCTCCGGCGTGTAGATAGGGAGCTTTTGGGCGGCGCGGCGGAGGCGGGGTGGCCGGCGTCGTCTTTTTGGAGCCCTGCAGCTCCCCCTCCTCGGCGTCGTCCTCGACGATGCCCTCGAGCTGCAGGTGCGTCTCCGTTATGTCGCCGTTTTCTCCGGCTTCAGCGGCAGTTCGGTGACGAGTGTACAGGAGGCCGGTGGTGGTGGTGCGAGGCGGCTGCTGTGCGGGGAAGTGGTGTGCAGGCGGTGGATCTGGCCACTTCCGGTGAAGTGGGGCGGCGCTGGCCCCAGATCCGGCGCGGAAGATGCTTGGGGCGTGTCCCCGGCCGACGGACGATCTCTGCCTTCAGATCCAGCTCTACGGAGCTGGTGGTCGATGCGGCTCTTCTACGCCTCCGGGCTTGGAGCTCTTCCGCTCCAGGGTGTAGGTCTCCGGCTAGCTGCTTTCTTCGTCGTCTCCGGCGGTGGAGATCGAGCGGGCTAGGGTTCCTCGAGGTGGAAGACGGCGTGTCGCAGCAGTGCTGCTCTCTGTATCCTCCTTGTTTTTCTTTGCTTGTATCTGGCCTTGTAATGTTTTCCTCTACGTATGAATACAAGTATGAAAAATTCAAAAAAAAAAAAAAGCCTTCCGGTTCGTTGCCCCCCTTCTTAAATAAGGTCGGAAATCCATATTGGTTATGGGTGCACATGCATCCACTGCTAAATAAATAATTTTAAAATGACAAATTATTCAAAATAAAAAAATTAAATATATTTCAATACATTTTATGTTAGCCAAAAAAGTTTCACGGAGAAAAGATATTTTTGTGTCTTGTGCAAAAAGTCAAAAATAGTCTCGTACAAAGTCATTTTGAAGCGTTCGGATTTATCTTTTTTGCACAAGTCACAAAATAATATCTTTTCTTCCCAAAAAAATTTCTGCTAACACAAATATCTGATGTATATCGATTTTCTTTTTGGACTTTTTAACATTTATAAAGTTTATATAAATATTTTACACAACGGGTGCATCTGCACGCATTACCCGAAACACCGGATCCGATAAGGCTGTGAACATTAGTATCCATGTCGTGTGACCACTTGTACGTGCTATTCACTTGTGCGTTTGTCGGGTACAGTGTCATGCTGTGATGAGAGTGTATGTATAGTACACATTGGTTAATACTCCCTCCGTTCCACAATATAAGAGCATCTCCAGTCGTGGCGCCCAAATGGGTGCCCAAAGGCCGTCCGGACGTGCCATTTGGGCGCCGTCCGGACAAGGTGCACCATTTGGGCGCCCGCGTTCCCCACTCGCGGCGCCCAAAGGGGCGCCCCAAAAGGGTTTTTTACATAAATTTCAATATTTTGTGAAAGGAAAAATCAAACATACATAAATATTTAATAGTTCAAATATATAAAATAAAGTTCAAACGTCTTCCTGTTCCTCCTCTGCCGCTGCCATGCCCCGGCATGCCCACAAATGCTCCGCTAGATCAGCTTGGAGTGCATTATGAGTATTTTCATCACGAATTTCCAAATGCATTGAGATATAATCAGCGAAATCTGCCGGCACGTTGTGATCAACCTGTGCATGAGGACCCTCAAAGTCATATGGCATATGATCATGCACTGGATTATAGCGCTCACTCTCG
Source organism: Poa pratensis (assembly GCA_947311845.1). NCBI lineage: Eukaryota > Viridiplantae > Streptophyta > Magnoliopsida > Poales > Poaceae > Poa > Poa pratensis. Next base: position 99,808,347 of record CAMZMU010000117.1, on the reverse strand, counting down.
ATGATCATGTTGTGCAGGATGACACAACAATTTATCACCTCCCACATTTGCTCATTCGACCATGTCAGAGCAGGATACCGAACGATAGAAAACCTTTGCTGCAGCACTCCAAATGCCCGCTCGACATCCTTCCTGGCGCTCTCTTGTTCAGCGGCAAAATGACAAGCTTTGTTCCCGCGAGGGTTGGGAACGCTCTTCACAAATGTTGCCCACTTTGGATAGATGCCATCGGCTAGGTAGTACCCTTTGTTGTACTCGTGGCCATTGACCACAGAGTTGACAGGTGGGGCATGGCCTTCAACTAGCTTCGCGAACACAGGAGAGCGCTGCAACACATTGATGTCGTTGTGTGATCCTGCCATGCCAAAGAATGCATGCCAAATCCATAGTTCATGATCGGACACAGCTTCAAGAACCACACTGCAATATCCTTTGTGGCCTCCTTTGTACAATCCTTGCCAACCAAATGGACAGTTCTTCCAGCTCCAATGCATGCAGTCTATGCTTCCAAACATCTCAGGAAATCCTCTAGCTGCATTCTGTTCCAGGATCCGAGCTGTTTTTTCTTCATTTGGTCCTCTCAAATAGTTTGGGCTAAACACACCAATCACCGCCCTGCAGAACCTGTACATCTACTTGATGATTGTGGACTCTGACATCCGTAGGTAGTCATCTACAGAATCAGCAGGTGCTCCATATGCAAGCATTCTCATGGCTGCAGTGCACTTCTGGATTGACGAGAAACCAACAGTTCCCACGGCGTCCTTCTTCAACTTGAACCATGGATCATACGCCCTCACAGCTTGCACGATCTGGTTGAACAATCCACGGTTCATCCGAAAGCATCGACGGAAATCCTTGGCGGTGGCGACAGGAACTTCGGCAAAGTAGTCAGAGACTAACATGCAATGGCCTTCCATTCTCTGCCTCGGCTTGCTCTTCTTCCTTCCGAACGACGAGCCTCCCCGTTTTGGGGCGGCATTGGCTTCCTCGTCGGCTTGAAGTTGGAGAAGACAACTGAGAATTGCTATATTCTCATCTTCCTCCGCGGCAATGGCGTCTTCTTCTTCCAACAGCATCGCGGCCATCATCTCGTCGTCACTATCCATCTGCAATACAACGCGGCCACTGATCAACGACCGGTCGCCGGCTAGCATCAATAATTCAGTCAAAAACCAGGCGAACCTTCCGCCGAACACCTTGCAGGCAGGGCGGGTCGCGGAGAGACCGCCGGGGACGGCTGTATCGAATACAGCGGCGGAGAGATCGCCGGTGCCCAGAACCGAAGGCCGTCGAGGAGAGGAAGCAAACGGTGGCGGCGGCGGGCGGGGGGCGGCGGGGGCGACTGGGGCGACGAGCAAAGTGGGGCGACGATGAAAGACGGGGATAAAATCAGACGAGAAAACGACGAGACATAGTCCGTGTCTCACTGCAAGGCATGGCCCGCGCGTCGGGAGCCGACGTGGCGCCGCGTTTCCTTCCGTCCGGGGCCGCCCCAAGCCTCCCCAAGTTGAGGGCGTGGGCTGGGCGTGCCGGACACAAAACTGGGCCGCGCCGGACCCAATTCGCGTTTGGGCGCCGCGAGTGGGGGCGATTTTGTGTCCGGCACACCCCAAACGTGTTTGGGCGGCCGTTTGGGCGCCGCGAGTGGAGATGCTCTAAGATGTTCTAACTAGCTCACATGTTGGCTAGGTGTAAATCCGAATGAGTGTACATAAACATTAAATATGTCCACATACATTTAGATACATGTGTATGTGGACAAAACCTAAAACATCTTATATTTAGGAACGGAGGGAGTAACTGGTAAGCCGGCGGGTAGTTCGCCCTGCCATAGCCCATAGCACTTTTTTTTTCTTACGAACATTATGAATCCATTGTGACACAGGCGACTGTAAATCACCGACACACTATAAGAACCCATCAAGTTCAATGTTAAACTTCGTAATGGAAATGATTGTGTGCATCGGTTGATGCAGATACCATGGTAATACCCGTTTACAAAAAAATTGAATCCATCAACTAATTTTCTTAAAAAATGGATGTTCAACCTTCTTACTGAAGACGGGATATCCAAACCTAGCGAGGAGGAAGTATGTTGGCTTAAAGGTTATTTCCTAGCCTTATCGAAAACAAGAGTTTTCACACTTTTGAGCAACTCTGATAGCGTCGATAAAATATTTCTTCCGTTTCAGATATTTCTTGATTATGGACGACTCGGTGATTTGTTTTTTGGGAGGATTCATGGTTTGAAAATATCCATCTACGCGACCAATATCCAGCTTTGTATCACATTGCACATAACAAAAGTTGTGTAGAGGTGTTGGGAACAACATGAAATGTCCTCCAAGGATGGTCACTTTCGATCTAATTGACGCTATTCCGTTAGAATCTGCATGAGAATGGACTATTCCCACTAGACTCCATGTAAAAAGGAACTAATCCACTTTGATGCAACGATCATACAAAATAGGCACATTTGGAAAATGAATGTATCATTGAGAATTATAATATTTACATCGTATATCTAATCAATGAAAACATCATAGAGTGCAACTGGCAGACAGTAAGAAGTGTCGCTTCTGTCATTATAATGAGAATATAGACCACTTATTCGTTCCATGCAAATATGCACGTTCTATAAGGTTAGTTATCTAAGTAGATAAAATTTGTATTTGTATCTCAGTGCTGCATTTTTTGGGTAACTAGTTAGGAGACATAGATCCCAAGGATAGAATCCTCATACGGTGGGATGCCCTTATTATGGTCGTTGTGTAGATGATATTGTTTTTAATACTAAAAAAATATGTCGCTTCTAAGTTTTTAATATGAACACTGCTTCTGGTGTTGGTCTGTTCTACAGAAAACAGAACACCGCAAACCGTTGACAGTAGGTGTCGAAGGCTACCTTTTACCCCGCAAGGATGGCGGCGTAGGATGTAGAACTTTGTAATTTTCCTTTCGTTTTATTTTATTCTTTCTTTCGGTTATGTGCATTCTGACTATTCAGATGATGTGTGTCGACTAGTTGCAATTGCTTTTATCCTCTTGATGTGAAGTTTTGAGTAAGCACATATCACCTTTTTTGCGAGATATCTTATATCAGCTCCATAGCAATATGGAATTCATGTATTTTCTTCATAAACATAAACATTCGACCGCACATATTAGGCGTAGAAAATGCCTAGAGACTAAGGGTGTGTTTAGCTTTGGGTGTAGGGTAGGATCAAAAAGTTGTAATGGAATGGTTCTATTTTGTGTATGTTTGGAGGAATTGGAATGGCTAGAATTAATTTCACAGCTCACCTCTTTCATTGGAATGGTGATATTACATGTATTTGGAGCACCACACTAATCAAAGTGTGCGCATGTGGTGCGTGTTGAGGGTCGGTTGAAGCGGTTTGTGCTTTCGGCGTGTTCTTGGGTAGCTTGGGTTGCGGCCTCTGGATTTTGATGATGTGCATACATGTGTGAGGTCAGGGCATTTGGCTCCGACGGGTCCACACATTCATCAGTCTTATAGGTGTAACAAGTTATCGCCTGGACGGTGGCTTTCCGATTGATTTATATTTCCTTTTAAGGCTTTGGTGTCATGTTTTCCCTCTTATTAATAAAAAGTAGTGTGCATCATTTTGATCCAGAGGCAGGAGCTTATCCTCCATTTCGGAAAAAAAACAAAATTCCAGCATCATTTTGTTTATATTTTTGGAAGCATTAACAAATACACATCCACCATCAAAACAAGAATATTTTAGCAATAAGAATTAACACACTAAAAATTTGGACATCACCATACTGCTAAGATATCCATGGATTTGATGGCCAAAATATGACTTTTCGGGTCAAAATAGATTAGACATGGACTCATCATACAACAGTTGGCAGCAAAATTGATTTTTTATACGTCACGGTGATGTAGATCTGAGCTGATGCCTCCTTGCCTTCTTTGCCCTGATAGGGTTGGCATGTTTATTTTTCAGGTTAGCCAAGGGTTTCGGTGATCGTAGCCATCCAGTTCCATTCTGCAATATAAGAGGTATATTCCCTCTGGTGGAACCAGTCAGTTCTATTCCTTCTCATAACCAAACACAAGATTGCCGAGTTGAAGGCGTCATACCGCTTCGTCTCTCCCAACTGTTACAGTCGTTTGTGGAGGCGGTTTCGGAGTTCTGGTCGATCGCCAGTGTTACCGCTACTCCCCTTCCCCTCTGATCGCTGTCTTGGCGTCGCGAGGGGGAGGGGAGCTTCGGCCCTCATCCGTGCGTGTCTTTAGGACTAGGTTTTTGAGTTCCTTCGTCGACGTCATGGTGAGGCTGATGTCGATGGTGCTAGTAGGAATAATGGTCTTTCAGCTCGTGCCCCTGCTTGTCGGAGGTGTTACTGGCGCCGGCGAGATGCTCGTGGAGTCTAAGCTGTTGGAGTGGCTTCGATCTGGCGTTGCGTCTTGGCGTGACGGCGGGGATGGGCTTCTCTTAGAGTGCAATGGTGATTTTTGTTGTGTATCTGCGGAAGATTGTGGGGGATCCAGCCATCAATTGAAGGGCGGGGTGGCGTTGGCCCCGGATCCGGCATTGAAGAGGCTCGGAGGGCTTCCCCGATCGTTGTTCCTTATCGGGCTAGATCCAGCCTTTCGGCGCTGGTGGCTATCGCGGCTCGTTAATGCCTTATGGCTAGGGTTTTTTTCAGGGTCAAGATGTGGAACAGTTGCGAGTGCTTTTCTTCTCCGACAACGACGAAGGACGCATGTACTTAATAGTTGCGGCGAAGGCGGTTGGCAACAGTATAACCGGTTGTTTTCTCCTTATTTTATGTTGCTTGTATCTGTTTCGATTTTGCATCGTTACTATTATGAATACAAGTAATATGCCTAGGGGCATACATCTTTAAAAAAAACACAAGATTGCCTCTAGCTGCAGAATGGTCCCATTACACTTCATCATAAAACCAAACACACCCTAAAAAAAAGTAGGGTGAAGCATAATCGGCGTCCAAAAGTATCGATTTCAACATTCTGAAACATAGTCGACTGTGTCAATTTTCACTATCTAAAATATTCAGTACAAGACTATGATATAGCGATTCCGATGATTTTTCCTCTACCATCGATGATTTTATTGCCGCATCAGATATGTTTGTGCTAAAAAAACAACTTATTCCGTGAATCCGGTGACACACGAGCAGCCATGCACACGAGATCATGCACCGTCATCGTGGTTGCGGAGCGTACGTATGCCCAACCTCCACGAAGATGGTCCGGCGACAAAGATCACGAAAGAAGATTCAGCGCTCACTCACTAGCCAGGAGTTGTGCGGTCGAGCTCACACATTCACGTTCACGTGCGCCTTCCCGCGACTTGAGGGACGCCAGCGTGGGCTGAATGAAGCCCACCGTTCCGCCGTATCGTCTCGTCAGAAATCACCCATGCCCTCGATCGCCGCGCTCGTATCACCGGTTCTTGCACGCGCCTAATCTGTCGCCGGGAACTTACCGGTTCTGACAAGAAGAATCTCCCCGCACGAAAAAATAATCTTGGACGCCTGCGTGCATACACCTGATCGGGCCTGTTGCTTCTCCGGCCGTGTGCTGTCTAGTATAATAGTCGTCAGTGATTCTCGGAAGAAAGCAGTCACCGGTGCTTATTCGGGTCTTGAGAGAACGTGGTTCGAGCCAGATGTCCCTTTTTGTTTACTCATCACTGAAACAGAATTCGGCGACATGTATATTTGCCTCTCCGAGCTTTTAATCATTCACCGGCCGCTCCGGGAATTGTAGCCGTGGTGGTGTCGTTGATCCGACCACGAGCCTCGTGGTCAGTTCAGTCGATCGCGCTTAATAAAGAAAGCAAATTTCAAACCTGGTGGCCATGCATGTCGCGTATGGATTCGAATCAATGACTTTCGAAATTCGACGTGGGGAAGATAAATTTACTTGAAAACGTGTTTGGTGATCTCGAAAAGGAGAAGGGATTGGTCGCGAAGAGAGGGAGAAAAGGACGCGAAAGAGAGCCGGTGAATGTGGCGAAACACATAGCGGCAAAGCCTTTAAAATCAGACCAGGACAAGGACGGTCCCTACGCATGTTATGTTCGTGGGACATAAATAAGTGACCCGGAAGGGATGCGCCGCTGTCTCCCCCGGGTGATCCGTCTCTAATCACGGCCTCGTCGCCTTTTCTTTACTGCACATCTTTTTCTTTCCTTTACGGCACGTGCGACACGACCGCATGGCTTTGAGAAGACACCTCGCCGCCGGCGAGGTTCCTGTGAGTCGTCACCGGCTCCTCATACCGCGGCCGTGAACGGGGCGCGAGCTGCTGCGCCGGAGCAGCGCGGAGGCATCCCACCGTAAAGAAATGCACACGTATCGGCCGGCGCGCGGCGGCGTGGACTCTTTGACACGGCGCTCCGTGGTTACAGCTACGTACGGAACGACAAGCACCATCCCGTTAGCCGTCGCCGGAATAGACGAACAGTCGGTGCGATGAAGAAACAAAACAGCGGCGGAGATCGATCCAGCAGGAAACGATCGACGACCGGCAAATTAAGTTCAACGGTAAGCAATCAGACATAGTGATTTGCAGCATTTGCTTCCATGTCTCTTTGGACCCTGCCACCCACGCAAATGCATTGGTTTTCACTCGCGAGATCATATGACGTGCGCCCATGTTACCTCTACAGTACAGAGACAAAAACCAGCTGAATCATTCATCATGTTCAGTCAGTCTAGGTGTAAAGTGTCCCGTAGTGGACCTCGGATCGCGTGATATATAGTAAGATTACGCTAGTTTAGTTACGAGAGAATAATTAAAAATTATTTCATGCATCACGAAAGTACCTACTCCAATGGATGGATCGAACGCTACTTGGAACCACCTGTTAGTCAAGACTCAAGATATAGCAGCTCTGGACGAAGTCTGAGATATACTGCTGCGGAGAACTTGCGTGTGGTAAGATGGTTAGGAGGGTGGTTGTACCCTAGCCCACAAGAGTTCAAACCCCAGGTTTGACGCTGGTATTTCTCATTTAGGCGGAATATTCTTCAGTGGGAGGCGACGTTCTCGTCGACAGCGAGGCACCCGTGGTGACTTCGTCAATCTCAAAACCATCCGCCGGCTCAGTCTCTCGAAGGTGCTCATAGGGGTAGGGTGTGCGTGTGTGCGTTCATAGGGTATTTACAAGTGTGACAAATATAGCAACATGGACATAAAAAATGTAAAAAAAACTCTCGACGCCCTGTACTCTAATTATAATGTTAAAAAAAAACACATTTCATCATCTCAATTTAGTTAAAATATTTGAAAATAATATAACTTAACTCTCTTTAATTATGCATTTAAACTTAAAAAAAAGGTTGAATTAATACCTAGAGAAAATGCAAATTTATTTCCCTCTAATTATTAGAATGTTAAATAAACACTTAACTTAAATTTTTAAGACAAAATACATAGTTACTGTATCATTTCAAATTGGCTAGCATTTAGGGATAATATAACTGAACTCCCTCTAATTATACGAACAAATTTAAAAAAGGCTAAAATTAACTAATATTTAGATATAACCATAGTAGGTTCCCTCTGATTATGGTGTCACACAGAGAAATAACCATTCACAACAATCTCAAAACCAATATGGATTTACCAAAATTAACCCAAATATCCATTGTGTATAAATACGAAACTAAAGATACATTTTGTTGTTGCATACAGATTTGCTCCCAACATAATTTAACTTCTACAAAATATATCACTACTTTTTTTCACTAAAGGCGCGGCGTGACGACGCGACCAATTTACCTAGTACTAGCTAAATGCCCGTGCGTTGCTACGGCGCAAAACAAAATTATTATTTTTAGCATTGATCAAACAATTTGTACTATTAAATTCGAATAGGGGGTGATGTCACGTCGCCCTTTTTTTTGGTTTAGCTCATAAGCAATTAGAAAATCAATCCGAAGACCCGTGCTTGTATGTCGCAATGCCTTTTGCATTTTAGCCTCCTACGAGTCGTCGCCTTCGTCGCGCCGCTCTCCTTCCTCGACGGTGATGGTGACGAATCTCCTGCCTTCCTTGGACGAATCGTTCCCATCCCTCTCTCGCTCTCCCCCAAGTGACCTCGCGGTTGTTCTTTGTGCACCGGTCATGGCTGAGCAGCTCTCGATCCAAGCAATGGACGACGAGAGCGAGGACGACATGTTCGACGAGGTCCTAGAGGAGGTCTCCAACTGGTAACAGTTTCTTCTAAGTCGCCAGGTGTCGCCCTCCGACGGCGACAAGGGATCGATCTCATTCGGTGATGAGGCGCCCTCGTCGGTGAGGGCGGGAGCGGCTCCGAAAATCCCAACTCAACGGGGAGGGAGAGGGGTAGTTCATTCCAGGTTCATTTCGTCTCCACACTTGCATGTATGTTATTAAAAAACTTCCCATCTATTCAATTTTTTTCGAGAAGGAGGGCATCATCGGGCCTCTGCACCCATGTATTGCATCCGAAACGACGCTGAACTTGTCACCGCCGTCGCCGGCGATGATGGCTTGTTTCTGATATGAAACTTCTATAGCCACTTCTCATCGTATGCGCGGCCGCCGGTGACACCATCCGAGTTTTTATCTAGCAGATGCACTCATCTCCGTGGCCTTGGCCGGCAACGGCGTCTGCAGTCTGCTTTTGTACAGAGTAGGGTGGCGTCAACCGTACTTCACCCAGTAAAGCAACCCGAGTAGTGGCCACCGGCAGCCTGCTCTTCACCAAGTCAAGCCAGGTACCAATCAGTTTGCATGCAGACTTGTAGGCTTCAGGTACAAATCGTATATAACAAGTTAACATCATGGTTGGAGATCGAGACTTGCAGCAGACTTGAAGGGGTTCAGATTCTAGCGGCATTGAGGTTCCTAGAAATTGAATCACGATGGAGTGCCTCGCATGCAACCAGTGGCGGCAAAGCTCCTGTCCGAGCATGAGCGCCATGGCGGGTCCTATCCTAGATGCTGCGGCTCTGTCGCCGAGCCACTGCCGCTGAGCGAGAAGAAGGGAATAGCGAGGGATCGGGAGAGGCGAATGACCGGATGATTCACTAAATAGCACAACCGTCAGGAGTATGGCGTTTTGGTGCCCGAGCTCATCTAGTCTCGATATCTCGACCATGTAAGCAACGCTGAGATTCGGAACTTCTTCGTTGTCCCCATGTGCGCGGCCATGGTAAATTCTGTGAAGACGCGGTGAATGCCAGCGACCAACTCTGCTGTGGGCCCTACCTGTGACGCAGGTTTGCACGTTCGCCGGCGGGTGCGACGGATGGTAACGCCGGAAATTCCTGTTCCTTGGGACATGACGGCAAGATTTGGTGGTCCAAACAATGGCGGCGTCCCAAACGACCGCATGGCCGCGCCGGCGGGCGCATCCCCCAGCCGTCCTCTCTCCCCTCTGAATCCCTCGCTCAGCCGCCCTCCTATTCCCGCGCGTCTCGCTCCGCCCAAGATTCGCTGCTCTGCTCCGGCCGCACGCGGCGCATCTCGTCGCGGCCACGCCCGACGCGGGGCTGAACGATCAGATCCACACGGGCACGCTCCAGAGAGGCGCCGTCCACCGCGACTTTCCATAGTTCCCCGACGCGGCCGCCCAAGCTGCAGAACCGCCCGCTGAAGCTCCCGACGCGGGCTGCCCAAGCTTGGCCCCAGCTCGACCTCTCTTCCTGGCCTCACCACCAACCCCGTCGCCGCCCAGCTTCGGTACCTCTTCAGTCGTCACCGGGCAACGCGGTGCTCTACAACAACCAGTTCTACGCGGCACGCGCTGTACCTCGTGCCGGCCTTGTGCAACCTCCATGCCGCGCTAGCCGCGCTCGGGATGGACGGCGCCGTTAGGGTCTCCTCCGCGCACGCGTCCTCGGTGCTCGGCTGCTCACGAACTTGTACCCGCCCTCTGCGGCACCTTCGACGGCAACGCGCTCGAGGTCCTGCGGCCGATGCTGCGGCTCCTTGCCGACACCGACGCGCCGTTGATGCTCAACGCGTACTCGGGCCTGTTCGACGCGACGGTGGACGCGGTGGCTGCGGTGCTGGAGCGGAGGGCTTCGGCGGCATGGCCGTGGCGGTGACCGAGACTGGGTGGCCCACGGCGGGGCACCCCGCCGCGACCCCGGAGAACGCGGCCGTGCACAACGGCAGGGTGGCGGAGAGGGCGGCGCGGGAGCCGGCACGCCACGCCGGCTTGGGGCGCCCGTGGAGGTGTTCTTGTTCGACCTCTACGACGAAGACGGCAAGCCCGACGCGGAGTTCGAGCGGCACTTCGGTATCTTCAGAGGCGACGGCACCAAGGCCTACGACATCAGCTTCGCATGGATGAGCTGATTGGCTCTGTTTTTCTTGGCGGTCGCCTCCTCCATGGCCGGCGCCGGCGTCGGGTGCACCAGGAGTGTCGCTGAAGCTTTCGCCCAGATCGTGCCCAGGCGGCGTGAGCAGAGCGAGATGCAACCTAGTGTGAGGTTGTGGTCGAAGTATGGATCTGTGCTCCGGTTGTGCTCCGGCGACGCATCAAAAGGTAGAAGAAGGGTGGGGCTAGATCTCCCACTAAATATGGCAGGTGAGTGTCACAACGTTACTGACTTAACGGAATAGGACGGTACAAATCCCTGTTTATCATTTAATAACTGGACCCATGTGGGGCATGGGTCTGAATTTACCGTGGTAACAATTCTCTGCCAGGGCGCTGGAACCAGATCTCGAGGGGAATATAGGGGCAGGATATCGAGCCTATATGTGCTCGGGCACCAAATTGGATATCCGAACCGTCAGGCAAAAAGGTATGCAGAGTCGCTGAGCTTGGAGCGAGGGAATTCAACCAAACGGGTTGCCTTGCCCATGTATGCAAATGCTAGGCCCGTAGGCCTCCTGCCCATTGCGCTTCCGTTCCCTATTTTCCTTATTATAGATGCTTTCGGTTTTCATCGGGTCCGTATCATACACGAATCAGTATTTCGCTCGGAACTACCTTTTTTCTTGTAGATGCGACGATCGATCGTATGGAGGACTCATGGACAAACGACGGATCAAACCAGATCGTAGGAGTTGCATGCATAATTTTAGTCCCACCTTGACTAACAACCCAGATTTTGGAAGTGCGGGCGTGCCTTCGGATACGTTTTTGCCTGTTCTATCTTGACGTACCGCCGCCAACCATCACCTTTACTCGTATTATATAGTAGAGATGATGGAATATGCCATATAACCGTGGTCATGTAAGGAGCTTCTATAAAGAAAAAATGATCAGCGGGTGTTTTAGGCAGACGCGGGAAAACTTGAGCGCCAGCAAGTGCAAAGCCAAGGCACACTACCACCGCCTGTCTGCATCACTACTGTTTTCCATCGTGTTTAAAGAGGTGAGAGGAGGAAATAGAAAGCTGCTGCCGTATTTTAGCCAAGATTGGCCAAATCCAACCCAAGCTTGCTTACCCAAAGGCCAGAGTTGAAATTGTCAAGAGGAGTAGAAATAAAAGCAGAGGATGCAGAAAAGAGATTTACATCTTCTATACTAGGGTAAACGACAAGGATCTAAGCAAAAGAACATGAGTAAACGAAACATACACGTGTAACAAGATTAAAATTGTTGTTTTCTTACGGCAGGGACCAAAGTGGTAAAACCTCCCGTAGTTAAACCACACAAGCCGCGTAAATTTCTCAGCGGATTATCTCTGTAATAAAAACCATACCATACCATACCCAAAAAAAAGTAAAACAAAAAAGGCATGCGGCGAAGAAAAAGGAAATTAACACACGGAGGGACAAGGAAACATCCTAAAATACGCGTTGAGCTGTTCCCAGTCCGTCCTCCCCCGCCTCGCCGCCTTCATCTCCTCTGCCAAGCCGCGCCCCTTCTTACCCTCACTTCCAATGCCACTGCGAGTAAGCTACCGGCGTAGTGGAGCTCTGTGAGTGGATTGCGGTGGTGGAGTCGGAGCCCCCAGGAATAGTGTGTGTGTGGTAGAGTGGGCGTCTAATTTGGGGCAGGAAAACGAAAGGTCCAGGCCTTGGCCGGAGCGGGAGGCGAGTTGGGTTCTTCGACCGCCCATTCATGGCGCCATGGAGCGGCTTGTGGGGCGGTAGGGCCGGCGGCGACGCCTACCGGGGCACGCCGGTGGTCGTCAAGATGGAGAACCCCAACTGGTCCATCTCCGAGATCTCGCCGGAGGACGACGACGAGGACTTTCTTGTCGGCGCCGGCGGTGGCCGCCGCAAGGGGGCCGCGGGAAGAACGCCAAGCAGATCACCTGGGTGCTGCTGCTCAAGGCGCACCGCGCGGCCGGCTGCCTCGCGTCCCTGGCCTCCGCGGCCGTCGCGCTCGGCGCCGCCGCGAGGCGCAGGTGCGGGACGGGCGAACCGACTCCGACGCCGGCGCGGAGAGCCCCGTGCTGCGCTCCCGCTTCTACGCCTGCATCAGGGCCTTCCTCGTCCTCTCCATGCTCCTCCTCGCCGTCGAGCTGGCCGCGCACTTTAACGGCTGGAACCTCGCCGCCTCCGCGCTGGCCCTCCCCATTATCGGCGTCGAGTCGCTCTACGGCTCCTGGCTGCGCTTCCGCGCCGCCTACCTCGGCCCGCTGCTCCAGTTCCTCACCGACGCCTGCGTCGTGCTCTTCCTCATCCAGAGCGCCGACCGCCTCAGCCAGTGCCTCGGCTGCTTCTACATCAAGCTGAAGCGCATCAAGCCGGAGCTCAAATCCGCGGCGCTGCCGGACGCCGAGGACCCTGACGCCGGCTACTACCCCATGGTGCTCGTCCAGATACCAATGTGCAACGAGAAAGAGGTCAGCGCCGCTGCATAACTTAGCTATTGCTCTGCAGATGCATTATTTTTCTCCAATTTTCCAAAAAAAATAACCATTTTGGTCGTCGTTCAGGTGTATCAGCAATCGATTGCGGCCGTGTGCAACCTTGATTGGCCGAGGTCCAACTTCCTGGTTCAGGTTTTGGATGATTCCGACGACCCGACGACGCAGTCACTGATCAGAGAGGAAGTCGCGAAGTGGCAGCAGAACGGAGCTCGGATTCTCTACCGGCATCGTGTGCTCAGGGATGGGTACAAGGCTGGGAACCTCAAGTCGGCCATGGGCTGCAGCTACGTCAGGGATTACGAATTTGTTGCCATCTTTGACGCTGACTTCCAACCTAACCCAGACTTCTTGAAACGCAGTGTGCCACATTTCAAGGTAAACTGAGGGGAATTTTGTACCTTGTTTTTTGTTATCAAACCGTCATCACTTCAGGATTCTAATTCTGATATATCAATTGGGTTGTTTCAGGACAATGATGAGCTGGGGCTGGTGCAAGCAAGATGGTCGTTCGTGAACACGGATGAGAACCTATTGACTCGGTTGCAGAACATCAATCTCTGCTTCCACTTTGAGGTGGAGCAGCAGGTGAACGGCGTCTTCTTAAATTTCTTTGGTTCAATGGCACCGCTGGAGTGTGGAGGATCAGGGCATTGGAGGAGTCGGGCGGGTGGCTGGAGCGGACAACAGTGGAGGATATGGACATTGCAGTTCGGGCGCATCTCCATGGCTGGAAGTTTATCTTCCTCAATGATCTCGAGGTATTGCATATGGCCAATTTCTTCTTGTCACATAACTCTGTAATTTAGTTTACCATTTCAGTTGAGCTGAACTGTTTGTTATACTTTTGACAGTGCCAATGTGAATTACCCGAGTCATATGAGGCTTATAGGAAGCAGCAACATCGGTGGCATTCAGGTCCAATGCAACTATTCAGGCTTTGCTTACCGGACATCATCAAGTCGAAGGTATTGTTATGCTCTTTTTATTGTACCTAAGCATAGTTGGACAGCCAATTTGGATATGCTGACGTAGAGAGTACCCTAGAGATATGCCCTTGTTGGGGGAAAATCTGAAATGTTGATGCTCTTGAAAATTAGGATCTTTAAATACCCAATTCAGTGAAACCGCTCCTCTAGTGCTAGCCTTTTGTGGTGGTTGCTTAGGTTACACTTATGCTTTGTCATCATTTGCCTTGGATACACTGCAATATAACATTGAGAAGCTCTATCCATGTATTTTAGGACCTACTGTTGGATCAGTTTTTTTTGTATTGGTATGGAGGAATATTTATATATGCTACTCGGTTTACCTTGTTGCCTTTTTTTGTTGTTGTTGCCGTAGAAACAGTTTACCTCTCTCTAATGTAACACCGATTTTGCTGTTTATTTACTCTGTTTTACTTTGCTGCAGATTTCGGTTTGGAAGAAAGCCAACTTGATCTTCCTTTTCTTCCTTCTCCGGAAGCTGATACTACCATTCTACTCCTTCACGCTCTTCTGCATCATCCTCCCGATGACGATGTTCGTGCCCGAAGCGGAGCTCCCTGACTGGGTTGTATGCTACATTCCTGCCCTGATGTCCTTACTCAACATCCTGCCGTCTCCAAAGTCCTTCCCTTTCATCATCCCATACCTACTCTTCGAGAACACCATGTCAGTGACCAAGTTCAACGCCATGATCTCCGGTCTGTTCCAGCTCGGAAGTGCCTACGAGTGGGTGGTGACCAAGAAGTCGGGCCGATCATCGGAGGGTGACCTCATCGCTTTGGCGATCCCGCCCAAGGAGCCGAGGCTCCAGAAAACCGGCTCGGCGCCTAACCTCGAGGATCAATCGAGTCTGAAGACGGATGGCAAGAAGAAGAAGCACAACCGGATATACAAAAAGGAGCTCGCCCTGTCGTTGCTCCTCCTGACGGCGGCCGCTCGCAGCTTGCTCACGAAGCAGGGTATACACTTCTACTTCCTCCTGTTCCAGGGCATCTCCTTCTTGTTAGTAGGCCTTGACCTCATAGGCGAGCAGGTTGAGTGAAAAGCTGTAAACATGGACACGATAGATCTTAAATGACGGTGATTGACACCATGGGATTCATGGTACCGCCGCGTCGAAGCTCTCGGCCGAGGTTTGACACGCTGATGAGATCTCGAGAGAGGGAGGGGCTTCTGGTACCGTTAGAATGTGTAGATATAGCCTTCTTGGCCTGGGAATCAATCTGCTTAACTGATCCCCAGGCCTCCCCATTCTTTTGTGTGAAATTTTGATGCTCGTGTGGGGGATCTGACCTTGTCTTAGCATGGTGTAATGCAATCTCTCGTCTGCACGATTGTTCGAGGAAGAAGCCAAAACGCCGTCGATTGGAAAACCATCCATGCTCATCTCATGGCGCCGATGAAGATGTCGCTCACGTGTCCTACTACTCGTACTGTAGATCCTTGTCCAGGTACAGGTTGATCTGGTCAATGTGTTTTGGTGTACGTGCCTGTCCTGCTAGCTTGTCACCGGCAAATGTGAAGCTGCCCATGATCGACCCCGTCACATGATGGAAAGCTTCTTGTACCTGGCCAGAAAGTTTGCATCTAGATTCCGGCATCTGGTCATTGGTCAAGAACGGTTCTTTTTTTCAACTAGTTTGATGACGCACGATGAACTTTTCAAAGCAAAAATTGTCAAAAGAGATAGAAATGATAAGTTTTCGAAGTGCTGTGGTTGTTGCATGGCCAGAAGGTCTCATCCAGTCATCCTACAGCTGGAGACCACAATACATCTCCTGGTGGCTACTCCATGAATGTTCCAATTCTGATGCAACAGATTAATTGCTAAACAACCCGATGTCCCTATCCTAGCTCCATTTTCAAATCTCAGGTGCACGGAAAGAATTCTGTGGTGGCGATCGACGAGGAAATAAATAAGGTAGACCCGGTTGTCGGTTGCACTGGCCTGGAGGTGAGCTGTGCGTAACTGAACTGGTACCACTGGAAGGAAGAGTGACAGGCAGCTCGCGACCTGAGCTCGACCTGTACGTGGCGTGCCGAGTCCATCTCACCTTATCTGCATTGCATTGCATGTGGCTGCGAGACAGCTGTGCGGCGCCGAGGCATCCATCTTCCGCTGCTGGTCCAGTACGTGGGTGCTGCGGTAAGCGCATTCCACACGACGTTGGCGTGACGGTGGAAGTTTTTTCTTTAAGCCTTCATTATTTAAGAGGTTTAACAATTACACCCGTTCTCTGATAAAGATGCACACACTCATAAATCTCAAACAAAATAAGAAGCTAAAAGCACTAGACGAATTACATGCAATAGATTGAAAGACGCCTATGCTTGAGGAGGATAAATCCAAAGATTAAGTGGCCGATAAAAATATCCCTCGCCGTTCTATCAAGTCGTGCACATGTCTTCGTAAAAAGGTCTCGATATTTCCACCCGTTGTAATATGACCATGAATGGAGAAAACTTGTTAAACGATAGAGTACCTGCATAAGAGAACAATTTTTATCATTAAAAATCTTGTCATTTCTACAAACCCAAAGCGACCGGATTACGGCTACCGCTCCCACCCTAATAATAATTCGAAACTTACGATCAACCACATGTAACCAATTGCCGAAGATGTTTGCAACGGATCGTGTTATAAACGATTGCAAATAAACGACGAAAAAAGCGAAAGATCAAATCAACGGGGACACGCGATTTAACGTGGAAAACCCTCCCAACAATGGGAGAGTAAAAAACCACGGGCGCCAGGCAGCAAAATTTCACTATATCGACTGAGGTTACAAATGCCGGGGATTTACAACTTGCGACTTATCCTAGCCGGCGGCTTACAAGAGGTATATATGGTGGTAAAACCCTAAATCGGCTGCAGTCAAACTCGGAAACGATCCGTACCGTACCGCGGGGGCGTCGGCCCAAGCCTCCGGCGACGGGCCTCCGCTCCGCTTCAAAGTTAGCATCTATCTTATGTGAATTTGGATCACATCAAATAATAGATCGTGGTGGATACAAGTTTGAATCTATATGGATGACTGACCACATAGAACGTGCAACTTTGCACTCAAAGAATAAGTGTCTAATTGTGAAATGACAAAAAAACACACTTAGTACTTCTATGACAATTGCGCTTAGCAAGGTTATATTTAGTAAAATGGCATATTTTCGAACATACTACCAAGTAAATATTTTCACATTTAGATATATCTTCATCTGCCATATTTTCTTATTGTTATCGACTGTAATGTTGGAATGAAGCAAATCCCTTTCCATTCCCAACTAAATTCAAGCGAAACTCATCCGGTCTTTGCGACAACTGGACCAACGCCAGTCTCCTTAAAAGGATGTTCCATGCCGCAAGCTCAGGACCGATTTAATCTCGACGGAACGTCACATTCGGAGGTGAGGACTGCATAACCTTGGCTATAGTATTAACTTTATGAAGAACAATGTTTATAGAGCCGAATATTGTTCTCGGAGTGTGGTTTTTCCTAACCATTTGTCCTCCCAAAATCTAATCTCCGATCCATCCTTAATTTTAAATACGCCAAAGCGGAATAAGTGTTTCTTCGTCGCCATTAGGCCGGCCCAAAAGTGCGAATTGATGACGTGAAATCACACGTTCGTTGGGAGACCCCAAGAGGAAGGTATGAAGCAGTGCAGCAACAAGTTTTCCCTCAGTATGAAACCAAGGTTATCGAACCAGTAGGAGTAGAAACACTTCAGAAGGTTGTTGGTGGAGGAATATGGCACGACGCAACACCAGGAAATCCGGCAACCGACGTGGAACCTGCACATGATGCATGTAAAATGCATACATGAACTTTGCATTATTTTACTTATATTCCAATCATATTTGCATCATATAAGGGTTATATCAATGTTTTATAATGATTTTGGGAATACTTCATAGTTTTCCCATTTATTTGGAATTAACCCTGTTTTTCCAGAAAACGTCTTTTTTAGTGTTTCAGACTTTCCGGGAGCTTCGGGACTCCAAAAAGGGCAAGGCCAAAGAGCACGGTTCAGAATTTTCGAGACGAACGCAATGGGCTTAAATTGAAGACCAGAAGCCCAACAGGCTGGAAATGGGAGGGTCCCACGCGGCCTAATGTACCTGGCCGCGTGGGCCCATCTTTTCCCCCTCGGAGCTCCGTGGCCGTCGATCTTTCGTCCACCGACTCCGTCTTGACCTAAAAACGCCTATAAAAAAGGTCCCCTGGCGTTTCGCGAAAGGAGGCGGCGGAGAAACACAGAACCACGAAACAGAGAGTCAGAAGGCTGCCGCCGGAGAAGATCGGAGGGGGAAACGCCGCCGGAATCGCCTCCGGAGGGCTCCACCCCCCTCCGGCGTGTTCATCATCAACATCTACAGCAAGAACTTCTCCACCATCATCACCATGATGAAGGGGGAGTAGTCCACCCCCTGGACTAGGGTTTGTGGTGGTAACTTTTGTATCTCTCCTCTCTTGAGCTTCACTAATTAGTACCGTATGAGCTGCTGAACATGATTACGGTCATCTATGTAATACCTTTGTGGTGAATATTGTGGTGTGAGATGATTTGTTATGCATTTACCGTTGTGTTGGAGCTTTTGTGATTTGTCATACTTTGAAGTATGATGTATGTGGGTACGGGATGGCCGATGTGACACGGCATAGGTATTGAGTGACACAGTACCGCCCAACGTCCTTTATCTGGGGGTAAAAAGAAAGAGTATGATGTGGGAGTGAGAGAAACCACGCTAGCCTTACGAGGGGTGACCTAGCAACACAAATGAGTATTTCTTTCAACTATGTGTTTTAGGACATATAGCCGTCATAAAAAGCTACCATTAAAACATGACAATTGTGTGTACTTTATCTATAACATGATGATCACCGTAGATGAGAGAGAGGATTAAGTGAACCCATGAACCATGTCCATTGTTCCTATAAGAAACACACACTTGAGCTTGTCCTCTTGCTACATAGAGGATTGGGCTTTCTCTCTTTGAGAGCTTTCACTTGCTACTACCTTTGTCTTGTCCTCTTGCAAAGAAGAGGATTGGGACACTTTTACATCCATCAAACCAACCATCTTGTTCTCTAAACTTGTTTAGTGCATAATCAACTAAAACTTGTGACACTTTAGTTGTAGGGAATAGATAACTTTTCCTTCTTGCTCCTGCGGATCGATACCTTACTTCCACATTGAGAGGTGCTACAGTGATCCCTTGCTCTTGGGGGTTATCAAGTACTTTTCTGGCGCCGTTGCCGGGGAGCGTAGCGCTTAAGTTTCTATTCTTGTGTGCACTAGACTAAGCTTGGGGAGGTTTCTTTTATATCTTGCAATCATCTAAGCTTGGGGAGGTTCTTTGACTTGTTTGATGATACTATGTCTCCCATTTATGATGATGAATATGATATTTTCAGTCCACCCACTATTGAGTATAAAGTTTATTGTGATTATGATATGCCTCCTATATATGATGATTACAATGATTATTATGAATGTTTTACTCCCACTATTCCTAATGAAACTGTTTATGCTTATGTGGAGAGTAATGATACTTTTATGCATATGGATCATGATAAGAATGTTTCATGTGATAGCTATATTGTTGAGTTTATCAATGATGCTACTGAAAGTTTTTATGAGAGAGGGAGACATGATTTCATATATCTCAAAAATATTAAGTCTCTCTCTTTTTGTTGAAAATTTTGAAGTTGCACTTGCTTTGCCTTCCTATGCTAGTCACTTTGTGCTTTATTGATTTATTTTCTTACAAGATCCCAATGCATAGGAAGTGGGTTAGACTTAAATGTGTTTGATATTTTTCTTGATGCTCTTTTATATTCAACTCTTATTCCTATGGAGCATCATTAAAACTATCAAGCCTAGCTATATGGCTATAAAGAAAGCGCTTTGCGGGAGGCAACCCGGTTATTTTTGTGTGTGATTTTCTTTGTGTCCTCTTGCTGTAACAAGAGATTTGTGTCTAGTTTAGTTTCTGGAGTTTTTAATAAAGTGCCAAGTTTTACCCATTTTGGTTTGAAAAGTTGCTTATAGCGTTCGGAGATTTTATTCCTGCACGAGTCAGTGCACGGTATGATTTTTAATTCTTATTCTGTAACTCCGAATGAGCTCATATTTGAACTGTAGTTGCAACTTTTCATCCTCTGTATGCATGAATTTTTCGGAATTTTTCGAGAAAGTTTGGTAGGGTAGAAAAATACGTTTTGCTGCTGCTGTTTTTCTGGACAGATTCTGTCCCATTTTGTTTGATGCATGCTTTGAGCTTTTAAGTTGAATCTTTTTGATCCAATTGAGTTTATGAGTAGGCATACAACATTATACACTTTCTGGACATTCATATGAATTTTTGTTCAAGGATTATATGCAGCAAGAACCTATTTGTTTATCACTATTAATGCACCCCACAGAAAAGAATGGGAGAAACGGTGTTTTGAAGTTTTTTCACAGGGATTGGAGGAGATGCACCAAGAGCTATCCAAGGATGGTGAAGACCATAAGCTTGGGGATGTGAAGACAACCCCGCTGGACCTACACACTCTCGGTTTGCACACGTCCAACTTCTGTTTTTCGATCGAAACACTTTATCGCATAAACTTGGAGCGTCGTTTTTTGTTTTTGTTTGAGTCTTGAGAGACCACCACACTATCATTATATATGAGAGAGCTACTGGAAATATGGGTTGAAATATGTTGGATGCTTTTATAAGATTGGGAAAAGGGATGTTTGACTTGATTTTTAATGATACATATAGTTGCATGATTCATGAGCTTGTTTATGAGTAATAGTTTGCAAATTCTTTTTGTAGAGCTATCACTTATTCATGTTTTGGTGCTGATTGTTATTTTACTTGGTTTAACATGGATTAGTTAGTTCTATGGACACTCATGCATGCATCTAGATGGTCAACTTTCTCCCTTTTGCTAGCCCAAAAACTCCAACAAGCAAAAACTTGTTTCCAACACCTTCAACCAAAGTTATTCCAGTGAGTCCACCATATCTACCTATAGCTATGCTATTCCGAGTATGTTCATCATGTATTTGTGTTATCTTACCTCTGAATGAAAATGTTATGTTATTGATTGCAATGGAAAAGTTGGTTATATAGCTCTCACGAACTTGATGCACATTTTACTATTGCATAAATAAAACATGACCCATTGTGATTAAGATTATGATGTAGTGGCTTGATAAATGTTGGGTTGGAGTTAGCCCATATGTGCTGTCACATGCAAGCTTTCAACATGCTCTTCATCTCATTTAGTTGATATCATGTACTTTTGTTATGGATGCTATCATGTGAAATAGGTGGAAATGAAGTAGTTTAAATGAGTTTGTATAAATGGTTAGAGAGACGCCTGGGCCGCTAATCTAAGCCATGCATCATTCATGGTGGAAATTTACTTACATACTATGGTGAACCTTCTGTGATACACCTTATAATAAAACTATTCCAATGGTAAATAAAAAGGGTGTTGAGATTGTTCATTTGTTTGTTTGTCTTGTCATTTTGATATGGGCTTGTTCCATATCTGGGACAAGAGGTACCCCAGTTGACGCTCTTGATGATACTATTATTACTTACAATGATATATAATTGAACTTGCTTTGTTTCCTAAGTTGAGTAACATGGTGTAGTACTTGTATTCAAGGGGCATGAGACATTCAACCTTTACTTTGTCAAGCACACTACTCATATTTGCTTCACTTAAACTTAATCATTCAAGATGCTATGATAGGGGAATGAGAGCTTGACACCAAGATTACCACATTGCAATCATTAACTTAAGTAGAAGAGTTTGGAGTTAGATGAAACTTATGCATGCTTTACCTCTACTCACTATACATCTTTCCAAAGTGTCCACCTATCATATTCAGATTTTCATCATCACTCTATGACCATGTAGGATGTTCTACTTATCATTATGCATACATGTGTCCATATACTTCTGTTATGTTACACTTTGTGAACTATCAATGAACATCCTTGTCTTGAATACTTGATATCACTTCATAAACTATTTGCATATTGCTACTCCTTTGAAGAATGAATCATTTGACTATATGTAGCAATAGTAATCATCTTTGATTCATTGTTAAGTATTAAATTGCAAAGTCCATGTTAGTTTTATCATCTTCATACTCGAGGACGAGCATGGATTAAGCTTGGGGATGTTGATGCATGTAAAATGCATACATGAACTTTGCACTTTTTTGCTTATATTCCAATCATATTTGCATCATATAAGGGTTATATCAATGTTTTATAATGATTTTGGGAATATTCATAGTTTTCCCATTTATTTGGAATTAACCCTGTTTTTCCAGAAAACGTCTTTTTTAGTGTTTCAGACTTTCCGGGAGCTTCGGGACTCCAAAAAGGGCAAGGCCAAAGAGCACGGTTCAGAATTTTCGAGACGAACGCAATGGGCTTAAATTGAAGACCAGAAGCCCAACAGGCTGGAAATGGGAGGGTCCCACGCGGCCTAAAGTACCTGGCCGCGTGGGCCCAGCTCTTTTCCCCCTCGGAGCTCCGTGGCCGTCGATCTTTCGTCCACCGACTCCGTCTTGACCTAAAAACGCCTATAAAAAAGGTCCCCTGGCGTTTCGCGAAAGGAGGCGGCGGAGAAACACAAACCACGAAACAGAGAGTCAGAAGGCTGCCGCCGGAGAAGATCGGAGGGGGAAACGCCGCCGGAATCGCCTCCGGAGGGCTCCACCCCCCTCCGGCGTGTTCATCATCAACATCTACAGCAAGAACTTCTCCACCATCATCACCATGATGAAGGGGGAGTAGTCCACCCCCTGGACTAGGGTTTGTGGTGGTAACTTTTGTATCTCTCCTCTCTCTTGAGCTTCACTAATTAGTACCGTATGAGCTGCTGAACATGATTACGGTCATCTATGTAATACCTTTGTGGTGAATATTGTGGTGTGAGATGATTTGTTATGCATTTACCGTTGTGTTGGAGCTTTTGTGATTTGTCATACTTTGAAGTATGATGTATGTGGGTACGGGATGGCCGATGTGACACGGCATAGGTATTGAGTGACACAGTACCGCCCAACGTCCTTTATCTGGGGGTAAAAAGAAAGAGTATGATGTGGGAGTGAGAGAAACCACGCTAGCCTTACGAGGGGTGACCTAGCAACACAAATGAGTATTTCTTTCAACTATGTGTTTTAGGACATATAGCCGTCATAAAAAGCTACCATTAAAACATGACAATTGTGTGTACTTTATCTATAACATGATGATCACCGTAGATGAGAGAGAGGATTAAGTGAACCCATGAACCATGTCCATTGTTCCTATAAGAAACACACACTTGAGCTTGTCCTCTTGCTACATAGAGGATTGGGCTTTCTCTCTTTGAGAGCTTTCACTTGCTACTACCTTTGTCTTGTCCTCTTGCAAAGAAGAGGATTGGGACACTTTTACATCCATCAAACCAACCATCTTGTTCTCTAAACTTGTTTAGTGCATAATCAACTAAAACTTGTGACACTTTAGTTGTAGGGAATAGATAACTTTTCCTTCTTGCTCCTGCGGATCGATACCTTACTTCCACATTGAGAGGTGCTACAGTGATCCCTTACTCTTGGGGGTAATCAGCACACAACACAATCAAACTACTTTGCCCCCAACGAAACAGGAAGGTTGTCAATCTTCCCGGCTTGCTGTAACAAAGGATTAAACGTATGGTGTGAAAAATAATGTTTAATTGTAGAAAGTAAAAGAGAACAGTTGTTTGCACTTGGTGGTTTTATCAGTGTAAAAGAATGGACCGGGTCGACAGTTCACTAGTGGTGTCTCTCCATAAAGATAAACGACATGTTGGGTAAACAAATTACAGCTGGGCAATTGATAAAATATTGAGCGCATGACAATGCATATATATGACAAGATGACTACCATGCTATTTAATTGGGCATTACGACAAGATACATAGACCGTTATCCAACCGCATCTATGACTAATAATCCACCTTCAGGTTGACATCCGTGTTCCCCGTTGGTATTAAGTTGCAAATAACGGATAATCGCATTAAGTAATGTGCGTAATGTAAACAAGTACATATGACCGTGGACATAGCATTGTTAGGTTATCCCTAGTGGCAACAGCACATCCACAACCTTAGACGTTGCTGTCACTCGCCCAGATTACTGGAGACTGAACCCACTATCTAGCATAAATACTCACTCTTGGAGTTACAAGCATCTACTTGGCCAAAGTATCTACTAGTAACGGAAAGCATGCAAGATCATAAATAACATGTAACATAGATTAATAATCAACTTGATCATAGTATTCAATATTCATCGGATCCCAGCAAACACAACATGTAGCATTACAATAAGATAATCTTGATCATGTTAGGCAGCTCACAAGATCTAAACATGATAGCATAAAGTGGAGAGACAACCATATAGCTACTGCTATGGACCCGTAGTCCAAAGATGAACTACTCACGCATCACTCCGGAGGCAGGCATGGCGATGTAGAGCCCTCCGGTGATGATTCCCCTCTCTGGCAGGGTGCCGGGATGAGCTTCAGAACCCTCCCGAGCTAGGGTTGATGACGGCGGCGCCTCTGGAACCTTTCGTGGAATATGACTCGGGTATTTAGGGTTTTCGCGCCGGGGGAATAAATAGGCGAAAGGGCGGCGGCTGAGGGCACCCGAGGGGCCCACACGCACCCTCGGCGCGGCAGGAGGTGGGGCCGCTCCGAGCCCTTGTGTGGCCGCCTCCTGGCGCTCCTCCGTCTCCCCTTTGGACTCCGTGTACGTGTCGATGAAATAGGGACCTCCGTTGATTTTCGTCCAATTCCGAGAATATTTCTAGAACAGCTTTTCTGGAATACAAAAACAGCAGAAAACAGGAACTGGCACTGTGGCATCTTGTTAATAGGTTAGTCCCAAAAAATGTATAAAAATGATATGAAGTGGATGCAAAACATGTAACAATTGGTATAATATCAACATGGAACATAAAAAATTATAGATACGTTTGAGACGTATCAGCACCCCCAAGCTTAGTTCCTACTCGTCCTCGAGTAGGTAAACGATAAAACAAAATAATTTTTGAAGTGACATGCTACCATCACAATCTTGATCAAATAGTATTGTAAGGCACATGTAAGTGAATGAAGTGATCCAAGTCAATGGTCTATAATTTGCTACCAAATAGACAATGAGTAAACACTGAATCATACAAGCTAAACTTTTTATGAATAGTACTTTGGAGACAATGCTTCCACAGGTTTACATAAGTGTTAACTCATAAAGCAATAGTTTCTAGTAAAAGCTATTTAACCAACACAAAGGAAGATTTAAGTTTCAGCGTTTGCTTCAACTTTCAACATATTTATCTCATAGATATTGTCAACACAAAGCAATATAATAAGTCCAATATGTAGCATATCTCATGGATATTGTACCAAAATTTACACTAGTGTTTGCTTGTGGAAGATAGAAAGAAGTAGGAAAACTGACTCAACATAAAAGTAAAAGAAAGGCCCTTCGCAGAGGGAAGCAGGGATTAAATCATGTGCTAGAGCTTTTTAGGTTTTTGAAATCATATAGAAATTAAAAATTAAGTTTTGGGAGGTGTATGTTAACTGGTCAACGAATCAATAGTGGAAAGTACAATATGAGCCCGGCCAAACAGACTTTTAAGAGCGGCTCCCATGAAGGACGTTATTTCTACCAGCAAGGCAGATCATCTCTCTTTTCTCTTTTGTTTACACATGCAGATATTTCACTGGTATTATAGCTTGACTGATAAATCAGGGCAAAAATGTGAAGAGAATTAAGCGATTAAAGTTGTAATTAATTGGGACTGGGCACCCCGTTGCCAGCTCTTTTCGCAAAATTAATAGATAAGCAGAATTATATGCCGCTAGTCTGATGGTAAAGTCTGCTTGACAAGTGACATAAAGACATCCACCACGTCCTCATGAGCTTGGTAAATATTGACACAAAAAGGAGTAGTAGCAATTTTGAATAGTTTAAAGTTAGCACATGCAAAATTTACTTGGAGTGGCAATGAAATACCACATATAGATAGTTATGGTGGACACAAATGGCATGGATTTTGGCTCAAGGATTTGGATGCACGAGAAGCATTCTCTCTCAGTACAGAGTTTAGGCTAGCAAGGTTATGTAAGCAAACAAGAATATCAACCGGTACACCAAGTTTTATATGACCAACATATTGCAAGCATTATAAGACTTCATACCGTCTTCCTTGTTAACCAAAGCCTTTTATTAGAAAATATCTAGACCTTAGAGATACCACCCATGCAAACCAAATTTCAACAAGCTTTACGGTAGTTCTTCACTAATGGGCTAAACTTACATGATGCAAAAATTTAATCATGACCTACTTGTTAACTCAAAACAATTGACAATATCAAATTATCCATATTAGTGATCTACAAGAGTATGCAAGTTTTTCCATTATACCATTTACCACATGCAACATTTTCTGTTCCAACCAAACACCAATCAACTTATTTCAATAACTCTCTAAACAAGTATAAGTGAAGTAAGAGAGTACTTTCTTTAAAAGAACTAATAGCTCTGACAAGAGATACATGAAAACAAGAGCTAAAAGCTGAACAGCGCTAGATATGAATACTCAACAAATATAAGTGAAGA
Organism: Poa pratensis; assembly: GCA_947311845.1. Lineage (NCBI taxonomy): Eukaryota > Viridiplantae > Streptophyta > Magnoliopsida > Poales > Poaceae > Poa > Poa pratensis. The sequence goes on along the minus strand of CAMZMU010000117.1, from coordinate 99,781,865 downwards.
AAAGGAGTATTCTCATGAAAAAGCGGAGCGTGTATCTCTCCCAATCAAGAATGCTAGGATCCAATCAAGTTGATCACAAAATAAAAATAACATACTGAAAATAAAAGCACACAGATGCTCCAAGAATAGCACATATGATGTGAAAGAATTAAAATATAGTTTCACTAGAGATGACCTGATAATTTTGACGATGAAGAAGGGGATGCCTTGGCATCCCCAAGCTTAGACGCTTGAGTCTTCTTGAAATATGCTGGGGAGATCCATGGGAGCCAACCCAAGCTTGACTCTTCACTCTTCTCCATCCTATTATATCACTCTTCCCTCTTGACCCTTGAAAACTTCCGCCATACCAAACTCAAAGTAAATCTCATTAGAGGGTTAGTGCACAATCAAAAACTCACATGTTCTGTAAAGACGCAATATGACCGTTACTTTAAACATTAGCTACTGCCACTGATGTTATGTGAAGCTCTTCCACCCAAAAAAGAATTCCACCCAACACTAGTAAAAGAGAGAATGCAAAATAAAAGACATAATCTGTCTAAAACAGAACAGTCCGCAAAGACGAATTTTTTCGAGCCACTTACGATGCTCAGATGGAAAAATTTGAACTAATGAAAGATGCATACATACATCAGGATTACGCACAAAATTTGCAGATTTAAATCACATTCTGTTGATTTTAGATAATTAATACGGTGAACAGAGAAATTTGTTCCTGCGCAGCAATCAAAATCTAGCATCATCTTATCATTAGAGACTACTCTTGGCACAACAATGCGAAAGTAAAGATACAAAGGAGTTGCTACAGAAGTAAACAACCTCCTTGACTCAATAAAAGAAAAATTGCAGAAATATAAAATGGGTTGCGTCCCATAAGCGTTTTTCTTTAACGCCTTTTAGCTAGGCACAAAGCATGCATCAAGTATTACCAAGTGTAGCAAGGTCCAAATCATCAAAAGCTTCCTTAAGGATATGGCTTGTCACAATAGGAATTTTCGGGTTGTGAAATTCTTGGGAAGAAAATCTAAATAATCCATTATGTGCTTCACCCTCACTAAACACTTTATCAGTTTTAAGCACATTAGGTGGTTTCGGTTTAGGCACCTTGGGTACATACATAATTTTTGCTCTTTACCCACGAAAGACTTCTGCTTTTTAGTTTTAATAGATGAAAAAGTGGAACTTAAGGTATCAATAGCCTCCTCTAATTCGCCAATCCTACGGTTTTGATTATCATGAATAGCACTAGCCTCTAAAACAGTAATTCTCTTATTGATAATTGCAAGTGATTCATCAATTTTGCTAGTACTACCAAGCAAATCTGGCAAATTTTTCTCCATAGACTCCAACTTCTTTATAATGTCTCCCAAGGTAATCTCAATTTTAATATCATTAATAGGCGGTGTTCCTACCAAACTTTCAATTATATTACTTGCTTCCAACGCAGGAGTGCCTAGAAAGTTACCTCCTGTCAAAGTGTCTAGAACATATCTATACCAGCTAGTGATGCCAACATAAAAGTTCTAAGAATGATCATGGTAGAATATTTTTTAGTACATCTATGATGAGCATCACTGATTCTATACCAAGCATCTTTTAAACTTTCTCCACCTTGTTGCCTAAAGGAACGAACCTCAATTTCAGGGTACTCATTTAGCAAATTTAAAACAAGACATAAAATAATAACTCGAAAATAAAAATAACTATTTTTTTGTGTTTTTGATAATTAAAAGCAACAAGATAAAATAAAAGTAAACTAACCAAGACAAAAACAAAGTAAAGAGATTGGAAGCATGAGACTCCCCTTGCAGAAGCCTGCTAACTCCCCGGCAACGGCGCCAGGAAATTATGGCGTGTTGAAGGGGAAGTTAGGAGACTGCTGAACCGAATTACTTCCACTCCCCGGCAACGGCGCCAGAAAATTATGCTTGATGACATGAAATCACACGTTCGTTGGGAGACCCCAAAAGGAAGGTATGAAGCAGTGCAGCAGCAATTTTTTCCTCAGTATGAAACTAAGGTTATCGAACCAGTAGGAGTAGAAACACTTCAGAAGGTTGTTGGTGGAGGAATATGGCACGGCGCAACACCAGGAAATCTGGCGACCGACGTGGAACCTGCATACAACACAATCAAACTACTTTTCCCAACAAAACAGGAAGGTTGTCAATCTTCCCGGCTTGCTGTAACAAAGGATTAAACGTATGGTGTGGAAAATAATGTTTAATTGCAGAAAGTAAAAGAGAACAATTGTTTGCAGTTGGTGGTTTTATCAGTGTAAAATAATGGACCGGGGTCCACAGTTCACTAGTGGTGTCTCTCCATAAAGATAAACGACATGTTGGGTAAACAAATTACAGCTTTACAATTGATAAAATATTGAGCGCATGACAATGCATATATAACAAGATGACTACCATGATATTTAATTGGGCATTACGACAAGATACATAGACCGTTATCCAACCTCATCTATGACTAATAATCCACCTTCAAGTTGACATCCGTGTTCCCCGTTGGTATTAAGTTGCAAGCAACGGATAATCGCATTAAGTAATGTGCGTTATGTAAACAAGTACATATGACCGTGGACATAGCATTGTTAGGTTATCCCTAGTGGCAACAGCACATTCACAACCTTAGACGTTGCTGTCACTCGCCCAGATTACTGGAGACTGAACCCACTATCTAGCATAAATACTCACTCTTCGAGTAACAAGCATCTACTTGGCCAAATCATCTACTAGTAACGGAAAGCATGCAAGATCATAAATAACATGTAACATAGATTAATAATCAACTTGATCATAGTATTCAGTATTCATCGGATCCCAGCAAACACAACATGTAGCATTACAATAAGATGATCCTGATCATGTTAGGCAGCTCACAAGATCTAAACATGATAGCATAAAGTGGAGAGACAACCATCTAGCTACTGCTATGGATCCGTAGTCCAAGGATGAACTACTCACGCATCACTCCGGAGGCAGGCATGGCGATGTAGAGCCCTCCGGTGTTGATTCCCCTCTCCGGCAGGGTGCCGGGAAGAGCTTCAGAACCCTCCCGAGCTAGGGTTGATGACGGCGGCGCCTTTGGAACTTTTCGTGGAATATGACTCGGGTATTTAGGGTTTTCGCGTCGGGGGAATAAATAGGCGAAAGGGCGGCGGCTGAGGGCACCTGAGGGGCCCACACGCACCCTCGGCGCGGCAGGAGGTGGGCCGCACCGAGCCCTTGTGTGGCCGCCTCCTGACGCTCCTCCGTCTCCCCTTTGGACTCCGTGTACGTGTCGGTGAAATAGGGACCTCCGTTGATTTTCGTCCAATTCCAAGAATATTTCCAGAACAGCTTTTCTGGAATACAAAAACAGCAGAAAATAGAAACTGGCACTGTGTCATCTTGTTAATAGGTTAGTCCCAAAAAATGTATAAAAATGATATGAAGTGGATGCAAAACATGTAACAATTGGTATAATATCAACATGGAACATCAAAAATTATAGATACGTTTGAGACGTATCACTGATGGTCCCGAAGAGCAAGGCTTTGATACCTGCAAAAGTAAACGGGATTAGGTTGAGACTCCAAGTGCAGAGTGTATAGTAAGTGGAAGACAGTTTTCCCCACGAGGGGTGACTCGAGGGTTTAATATCGAACTCTCGGGGTATCTGAAGTGGTAGATTTATCTTCTTATCATTCTTTTGGTTACCTACAAAACAAGATTAGATGTTTTGGTCCTCAACCTCACCTGTGGTTGTCAAGCACAAGGTGTAAGAATGATATCAGGATAGTTGTGCAATGCAAACAAGAAATAAATATGCAATGATGGTGGATGCAATGGTAAATGATATTTTTGGGTTTTTGAATGATGTATGCAAGATGAAAAGTATTTTTGTATTTTCGGATTTAATGATGGCTGAAAATAGAAAAGTGGTATATGGCGTTGGAAAGGTGTTTCTTATGATTAAAAATGGACTGGGGTTCATGGTTTCACAAATGCACTCTCTCTTTATAAAGTGTTGACAATGGAACACACAAAGTTAACATATGAGATTGCAACACAGGGTTTGATAACAAGTTACTTAGATATATGGGCATCACGTCCTAACATAGAGATCTTTTGGTTATTAACCTCTCTTATACTCCACCAAGATGCGAACTAAATCATAACACCTCAGTAATTAAGATAACTCAGAGTATAGCATTAAGTATCATGACATGAAGTGAAAATAAGAACATGCTAGATCTAGTCATGGAGTAGTGGCAATGGTCACGCCCACATCCCCGGTAGCATGGTATTTTAGTTTATCCCTAGTGAGGTAACAAAGTAAGGTAAAGATACCAAAGTGGATCGCAGAACTTTCTCTCACGTTCACTGCACTAGCCACCCCCGTTACTCCAACTAATGCACACGTTCCCCCACACACGCTCTCATAAACATGCTTGATCAAAACAAGTAGACAAGAACGGGGTACATAATATGCATCTATACTCATAACTTAAACAAACATTGCAATTTCAAACATATATTAACTCATAAAGATCCACCACAAAGGTATTACAACGGTGACCGTAATCATGTTCAGCAGCTCATACGGTGCTAATTAGTGAAGCTCAAGAGAGGAGAGATACATAAGTTACTTCCACAAACCCATAGTCCAGAGGTGGACTACTCCCTCTTCATCATGGAGACGGTGGAGAAGTCGATGGAGACCACGCCGGCAGCGCCCCACCGGAGTTTCCCCCCTCCAATCTGCAGCTCCTGATCTCCGTTTCGGTGTTTCTGTGTTTGTGCGGCGCTCCTTCCAGAGAACGTCGGTGGACCTTTTTTATAGGCGTTTTTAGGTCAAGACTATGTCGGTGGAGCGAAGATCGACGGCAGCGGAGCCACGAGGGCCAAACGGGTGGGCCCCACGCGGCCACAGTACCTGGCCGCGTGGGCCACCCCCGTTTGGGCCTCGGGCCTCCGCTTGTTCGCTTCCTTCGCCCACAGGTCTTCTTCCTTCCAAATATTGACGCCCGTAAATTTCCAGGTGATTTCGTTGACGTTTGGGTCCCTGAAACATTAAAATAAGAAAACGGGGTTTTCTGCCTGTGCAGGGTTAATTCCATAAAAATAGGAAATAAATGAATATTCCCAAAAATCATGATAAAACATTGATATAACCCTTATATGATGCAAATATGATTGGAATATAAGCAATTAAAGTGCAAAGTTCATGTATGCATTTTACATGCATCAATCACGAATCACCAGATTTCCAATAGACCCGTGATAAAGCACTTGTGCCAATGTATTTATGTTTATTGAGTGTTTACCAAGCACCATCTTCCGTAAGAAGCTTAAAAAGCCACTTGCTGAGGAGAGCTGTATTCTTTACCTATAAATCATGAAGAGAAATAGTGGGGTGCCCAGGGTGGTAGCTACGCATAGGCATATCACCGTTGGATCAGCCTATAGGGCATTATCCACCGTAGATACATCATAATGCCGTTACTCCGCTGGCGCTCCTCATTTTCTCGTTCCCTCCCACGCATGCCAGGCTGCCCGCCATCCCTCACCGACCCCGCTTGGGAAAAAAAGGAAAAATTCCCCACCGTCGATGGCGTCGCATTACTCATGTGCCGCGACCTAGAGGTCGCCACCCCGATCTCCTCTGCCGTCGACGGCCTCCACCGGAGCCACCTCCTTCCCCTCTTCCAGCAAGGCACCGCGGAGGCCCTGCCCGGTAGCCGCCTAGCCGGAGAAGAAGATGTAGGCTCAGGCTCGGGGCGGCCGGCTCCAGCTAGCACAGGGCAGGCGCCGCCCAGGCTTGCCCAGCGTCGCCGTCGCGCCGTTCCTCTTAACGCAACTCGGAGGCGGGGTGGCGTTGTAGCCGGATGGTGGTCAGGCGTCGGGAGGAAGGAGCAGCCGTGGTTCCGATTTGGATTTGTTTCTTTTCCTTCGATCTGGTTTTTGCTTCCCGGTTGAGGGAATCAGGTGATGTTAACTTTTGTATACATGATATGTTCCTGATCCAGATCCATGTGCATTCAAATGTTGTGAAAACTTCTGTTAATTTTCTCGTAATATTTTTCTATCCAACTCCCATGTTCATCCAAGTTTATTGTACAGAAACATGGGATGTTGTTTCGTGATTGTTTCTGATTTTGTATGTTGCTGGTCATTACTAGCCTGCTTCTGGGTATTTATGTGGTAAAATTAAAAGAATTTTTTCGTGTCCCATCGCAGTGTGTAGTCTATGCGTGCTCCCTGGGAGAGAATATAATCAATCAAGATTATGTCGGCATGATGCAAAAATTAAACATCAAAATTAGAGGAACTAGTACTCTAGGGACAGCCTGGAATATATCTTTTCGTAAAAACACACTAAACTATGCCGCACTCTAGGGACAGCCTGGAATATATTTTTTACCTGCAGCCTGACATAGGTAAATAAACAATGGCAAACTGCGGCCACAAAAGATGAGGACGGCTCAGAGTAGCGGTAACGGACGTTTGGATGCACGAATCTCTGCGCACCATCCAAGGACAAGCACCCAGTGCGTAGCTACCACCCGGGTACTCTCTCTGATCTTTGGGTCAGCATACCACGTTCCATTTAGGCAGTGGATATTATTTTTCTCACTATTTTTTTGCCAAAAGAATCTTGATCGAAAATAATTCGATCTTTGTAAGACCCTTATGAAAAGCTAAAAAAATGATATCATATACAGTACCATATTACTTAGTATGAGAACCAATCTTCCACCCAGAGGTAGCAGTTTCCGTTCCCACTACTGAGACTTGATAGCAGACGTTTTTCAACGTGTTTCCATTCCGCATTAGTCAATTTTCTAGAGTGTATTGGAATACCAAAATACCTAATCTTGCTCACATCCGTATAATTCGGTGTATTGAGCGGCTGTTGCCTGGGCCTCGCCAATTCAAAACAATTTAATTTTATGAAAATTAATTTTTTAACCTAGATAACTGCTCAAAGACTGATGAAATTAATTTTAGTTTCGCTGATTTATCAAGGTCATGTTTCATAAATAGAATTGTATCATCTGCATATTGGAGGATAGATAGGCCACATCCACCGGATATGGGATTACCCCTCAATTTGGTCATCTTTTTTTTGGCTCGATCAATCATGATCGCTAACATGTCAGCGACAATATTAAATAATATGGGCGAGTGGCGGTGGAAGTGGACGTTCTCTTTGAGTATTTGCAGGATATTTTTTAGATAAAGGGAATTTATTAATATCGTGAAGATACCAAGTACACCCAATGTCTGCACCAACAAAATGTCACAAACGACATCCAAGATGCACACAGCCTAAAAAAAGAAAAAAGAAGAGAAAAAAGAGGTCCTGCCACGGTAATCAACTCTTCACAGCAGCAGCCCAACAAACCACCACCAAAGACAACACCCGAAATACAACATGTTCTCCAAAAGCAACGTCTCGAAGAAGGGAAACAGTGCACAAACGCCGTCGTCGTCCAATCCAAGATCTTAGATTTTCAACCTGGAGAATGCTTGAGCTCTCAAAATAATACCTTCAGCAAGATCATTGTCAGGCACAACCAAGGGAGTATTTGCAGATATATAATCAGCTGCTTGGTACTTGTAAATTCAAAGTGCTCAAGGCAACTTGTCTGTTGTTGCTTGCAATTGGAGGGGTCGCGAATCGCGATCCTGCATTACAAGCCAAGGGACGAGACGACGGGTCGGGTATGATGTATCATTCTACTTGTATGAGCTTGAGCGGGCCTTACGTTTGTAGTAGAAGCCAAGTGCGTTCGAATATAACTCGGTTGTGATCATTACCCATGATGGTGGCAAGCTTGTAGAGTAGCCATAGTGATAATGATGGTGGTGTCACGAATTATTGCACGACTACGAATATTATTGGGTCCTTCGTGGGGGCTCCCTCTAGTTAGTCCGTACTCTTTAGCTCCGGTTCCACACTAACGAATTATTGCATGTAAAATCACAATGATTTTTCTTTAATATTTGTGCCTACATTGTACATGTGCACTATTTACTATACTCAGATCCACACATTTGTTATTTTTGTGTAACAAAGTATTTCAAATTGAGATTTTCCATATTTGTGGGATACATCACTGAGAACATGTAAAAAATATATATATTTTTGTTGAAAATTATAAATATGATTGTAAACTTATACAAAAAAAAAAGTTCAATCGATCACGGGAGCCAAAAATCTCCGCTCCAACTATTTGTGCCACCGGCAGCACAAGTGCCTTAGAGCATCTCTAGCAGAAACCTTAAACCGCGTAATCTTAAAACAGATATAAGGTTCGCAAAACTCACGTTTTTTGGGCGAAAACGAGGCGCGACATAGCAGAAACCGTAAAGCAGATTGATCTGTTTTACGGTTTCTGCTATGTCGCGCCTATTCCCGAACCTTAAACCACAGTTTTTCAGCATTTCAACAAAGATGAGCCATTTGACATAAAAATTGAATAACGAATAAATAATAACAAAATTATAAATATTGTAAGTTGCATAGCTCAAACAATAATCCATATTATTACAATAATAGTTCGAATCACACAGATTAAATAATAATTGAATACAAGAATAGTGCCGAATGGAAACAATTGTTTGAATCACACATGAATAAAATGAAATGAAAAAAATGGCAGATAATTTTTTGAATTGTTTGAATCACACATTGATATCATTGAGCGTGCCCGACAAACCAAAGAAGCAATGCCATATCTATAAATCCTCAGATGCAACGGACTCAAGCACAATTGTTTCATCACCCCCCTTGCCACAATATTGCCCGTGCCAGGCCTTCGGGCAATTTTTTCAAATCCAATGCATACAATCTATACTACCTAGCATGCCCGGCCAACCTCGCTTCTCATTTGATGCCATCAACCTCACCGTGTCTTCTTCGTTTGGTGCTCGAAGATAGACTTTGCCAAAGACACGAATGATCACTTTGGCAAACCTACGAACCGACTCGATTGTAGTATCCTCACCAATGCGAAGATACTCGTCGACGTAGTCAGCTGGAATGCCATACGCAATCACTCTCATTGCCGCCGAGATCTTTTGATATGCGCTAAATCCGATCAAACCCGCAGCATTCCTTCGGCGGGTAAAATAACGACAATTCGCCTCGCAAGCTTGTACTATCTTCACAAAGAGAGAACGACGCATACGGTACCTTCTCCGGAAGATGTGAGCCGGATACGTCGGTATCTCGGCGAAGTAATCTCGCATGAGCAGCTCATTGCCGTAGAAGCGGTTCCGAGGAATGCAAAGGCGGCCAGCTTTAGATCCTTGCCGCTGTCTTGCATACCGGTCCTCGAACTCCTTGACGGCGAAGACCGCGACCACCATCTGCCGCCGGCGGCTCTCGAACAATGTCTGTACGTCGGATTCGTCGGAAGAGGATGAATCCGAGAGCAAAAACTCGGCGCACGGGCTCAACTCCATCTGGAATTCGTACCAGACCATAAGTACCCCTAATCCGACGGAAAACGTAGTTAAATCGGCTGGATAAACACTTACCGATAGATCAGATGCGGCGGCGGCGATTTGGCCAGGGAGCGCTCTCCACTCGGGGCGGCGAGTCAGAAACGGCCGGTGAGGAAGATCCGGGGAGGGGGCGACTCGACGGGGGCGGCGACGGCAGATGCGGCGGGGACGGGTCTAAATCGAAAGCGGCGGGGCTGGCGGCGGAGACGGCGGCGAGATAGGGGAAGAAGACGAGTACGCGCCAGCTGAAATGTCCCTCGCGCCAACCGCTATTGCCATATACCGGGCCCCCGGTGGTTCGTGCGCGAAACCTGTGAATTCGCGGTTCCGCGGGCCGATTTCACGGCGCCCCTGAAAATCGTTTAAGGGTCGGCGGCTTTTAAGGTTTCTGCTATGTCCGTTTATAAGGTTCTGAAACCATTTACGACGGTTATTTTGAGGTTCCGCGGCTTTTAAGGGCTCTGCTAGAGATGCTCTTATGAAACATGTCTTTTCTTTGATGGTAAAGAACTAAAGATGATAAGTTAAACGGTTATTGATAGTAGCGGTAGTACGTGGGAGTACTTTGGCAATGTGGTAAAGAGCAGCAAAAACCGAAAAGTTACTTTGACTCCTTAGTTCGGGTTATCTCGTTTTATGAAAAAAGTCGAAAATTTATTTTTTGTGTTTCGAAAAATTATGAAAAAAAACATGCAAAGTTTGCTAACATGTTTGTATGTCTACAATGTACAACCAAATTTGCGGTGAAATATATTTTCACACATTATCTGCAAAAAAAAAGACAAATGTAGCAAGTTAAATGAGTTCTTTTCTTTTACCTTTTCAGAGCCATGAATTTTTGATTTTTCTATAGCCTAAAATAAAATTTATTATCTAGCAACACTATACAAATATGTAGATAACATGTCATGTATTTATGTTAATTATTTTAGATTTTTGAAAATTTAAATAGCATTTTCGAAATTTAAAAAACCAGAATCACTGGAGCTCGGAACACAAAATCCTCTCTCGGAAACAACAGGTTACATGGCCGTAGAATATAACGTGGTACAGATCCAGCGTCGAAACACGCACAAGCTGATAAGCATGAAAGGCACTATTCCACGGTTAGCGTTTTATGGCTGGGTTTTACTGCAGAGAAGCCATGAAGGCTGACAGCTGGTGTGGAGTACGACATGCTTCCAGCCTCCGCGTTAACGGGCATTCACGCTCGAGAGTGTCAATGGCTTCGCCTCCATTTTAGAGTGAGCAAGAAAATGGTGTTCGTTTTTTCAGGGTATATATATATATATTATTATTATTTTTTTGAGATTCGGGTATAAATTAGTTTCAGCTGGATCTTGGTAGCTTCACATGGCCTGATATGGCCCATTAAGGCTAGAAGAACATTACCAAGCCGGCAAGCTTCTATGACTAACAGGCCTGTAGCCCCAGGAGATGATTTTCCCGTTGGTGAGTAAGAACAGTTACTAGGCCTTCGAGGGCCATTCCAATTAGAATCTATGCTTTTTTGTTCTACAAAATGTACTGCATAAAGCATTATTGATTCTTCAAAGTCTTTAGTATACCGAAAATCTAGTCAAAGTATAATCCAGTCAACAAAAAATAATCTTGCAAGAAAAACAGAATGATATTGTTCTTGCATGCTCGATCCAAATACTTTTAAACCTAGCATCGATTGCACGGGTAATTGTGCGTCCTACATTTCTAAAACGAGTTTTTTTTGTAAATCACGTTTAAAAAATTGTGAGGATAAAGTATTCTGAAGATCCTACAAAAAGAAGTTCCATTTGTTGATGTTTGCTTCTCCATGAATAGAAAATCTTTGTACATACTTTTTACTTATACAGAACTAGTGCATAAAAGCATGCGTTGGCGCACCCCGCACTTTGAGAGAGAGAGAGAGAGAGAGAGAGAGAAAATAAGTAATTTTGAGAGAAAGCTGACAATACTAATACTTGAAAAAAACTTAACAATACAAAATCTATAGAAAAGAGACAAACTCATGGTGTTTCTGGCATTGCTTAAACAAGGGGTGTACCCCACAAGAGAATTATACATTTTGGTCTAACATGCAAATTATCTACTAACATCAGTTCTGAAAGGCACCGGTTTTTCAAATTGCTTGTGTCCTTGTAGCTCAGTTCAAAGTCAGTCTACACTTGAACGACCCGATAAAAATGTGTTGCAAAACAGAGATCAGAAAATCATGGCTCAATTTTTTTAATGCATATGTGAAATCAAACATCACATATCAATAGCATGAACATAGATGCACAAAATGGACAAAACAAATGGAGCTGCTCTCTATACATTGGTGTGCAATTGCTCCAGTTGTATCCCAACATGGTCAGAACAATGCAGTGGCAGAGCTATATACACTTCAGGGGGCCGCCGCCCCCCTCCCCCCCCCCCCCCCCCCCCCCCCCCCCCCCCCCCCAAGATGGGCTTGGAATAGTGGGCTTAAGTGAGCTGTGCTAGCAGCAATTTTCTTTTTCGGCAGCCAAACGTTGTGCTAGTCACGGTCGGGATCTAGTTTTGGAAGAACGCCCCAAACTATGCCGGCCAATCTCTATGGACCAGGCTCAGCTCAACGCCCTGGATCAGGCGACCATCAGACCACCTCGTGTTCCTTCTAAAAGTTCAACTTAATGGTATAATTATATCTTGTCAAAATCTACAATTGTTGTCACACTTGTGTTGTGATTTAGATACATGATTATTTTAGTTTACATGTTGTAGCTTTTGCTTGGAAGTTTGGGTCATACTTTGACACCCAAGGAGTGTTCCAGCATTAGAAGGACCATGCTATTGTTTCTAAGATTTACTTTACGTTGATAATTTCGCATGTTCTTAGTAGTTGAATGTTATCAGTATTTAAAACTGAATCCAGTATTGAAAACTGAATCTTATGACAACCGTTTGTTTTGCTTGGTATACTGGCATAGCATATATGGTTTAATATTTTCCTAAAATGTTCGCTCAACATCCCTCTGCAAGCTCCGCTACGGGAACCATGGCCAAAGTACATTCAGGTAAACTTTTTCCTGAACAACATGACACACCATGTATGGCCATGTGAATAACGAGTAAAGTTTTCTAAATATGGTTATATTGACGAATTTAAACTGGATGGGGGTAATTGGTTTCACAATTACAGGGGGTAAAGTGAAATTAACTCTTAAAAAAAACAATAGACCCAATAAGAACTAACAGGCCTGGCAAGGCCCAACTGTTCAGACGGGCCTAATTTCAATCCAGGTCGCGTAGACCGCAACATCTGAGAGACCATTGCTCAGCCCAGATTCCGGCCGCGAATCACCTTGCCGTTGCCGCGGCACACTTCTCTAGCGCAACGCCGGAGCAGGTAGACACACACGTCGCCAGTGGCGGCGCACCGTCGCACAGGAACACGGGGCCGGGGCCTGGTAAGCGCGCCCACACGTTGCGGAACAGTGCTGGCCATGGTCGACAGGCTTTGGGTACCAGGGCGCGAGGAGCCGTAGCATGCGCGCACGGCAGTACGGCACGACAGGAGGCGAGACTCGCCGGCACATATCCCGTGGGAGCGGACGACTGCTAAACAGCCGGGGAGCGCGGAGCGGGCAGCGTGGCGGTGCTGCACGCACGTCGGGGTGTGTTCAGTAGATCCCGGCACCGGTGGGCGGGAGGCGGCGGACATGGGGCCGGCCGGACGCGACCACGTAACCAACAGTCCAACTTGTTTATCCTGCATTATCAGATCACCAGTACGACTCGGTTGCCGCTCAACAGTGCGATCTTGTCGGAGGCACCAACGATTAGAGCATCTCCACCGGGGCCTCCAAATCGGTGTCCGGCACCTCCAATTAAGGTCCAATTGGGATGTCAGACCTGTGTCCGGTCAATTGGGGGTGCAGCCCACAGCGGCGCACCCCAAAGACAAAAAAAATATTGAATTCAAACGAATTTAAAGACATTTCAAATTTCATTCATATTCGGTGCAAATTACAAAATATTTGAACGAAATTTGAAAAAACCTAAACCCTAGCCGTCGCCTAGCCTACAGGGTGTCGAACCACGAGTCGTCGTCGCTGTCGTCCTCGATTTTCACCACCAACCACGAGTCGTCGTCGCTGTCGTCCTCGATTTTCACCACCGTGGCGGAGAAGGCAGCACGGCTGGTGGAGGCTCCGTCGTGGCGCAGCACCCGGCTGGAGGAGGCGCCGTCGTGGCCCGACGCACGGCTGGTGGAGGGGCCGCCGGAGGAGGAGGAGGCTGACATCACCAGGGTCGCCATGAGGCCCGGCGAGTCCTGCTCGATGTCGACCACCGACTCGGAGCGCGCCGCCAGCAAGCCCGGGTTGTCCCCGTCGTGCTCGTTCCGCATCTCGGACGACACGTCATACCCCGCCGGGATTACCTCCACCGGCATTGCCTCCGCCCTGGGGTGACATAGGTAGAGGCGCCCGCGTGGGCGTGGTGGCGAACGCGCTGGCGAACGCTGACGGCGTTCGCGGATGGCGATGCCGCCTAACACGCGGCGGTGAGCGGCGCTCCGCCTTCACCACCTGGCGCGGCACGGGGCGCGGTGGAGGGAAGCGCGCCACCGGAGGAAGGAGGCGGAAGGGGATGGTGCTGCCCGTGGCAGCGTGTCGGTGCGCGCCTTCGATCGCGGAGGCAACCGCCCACCGGGCTTTGCGGCCGCCGTGTTGTAGCGCGTCAGAAGGGCATTGGGGCCGTCGACGGTGGCGATGACCGCCTCCCGCTCCCGCTCGAAGCGCTCGAGCCAACGGCCCCAGTTTGCCTGGCCCTCGTCGAGGAGAGAGTGAAGGCGAGAGAGAAGACGGGGTGGATAAGCACGGCGGGGCGCCGGCTTATATCGTGGCGATGGGCGGTGCGGCCGGCGTAAATGCGACGCGTGGGAAATCCGCAACGCCAGTCACGTGGCCTGGGGAGCCGTCGTGTCGTCTGGCCGCCGTTAATGGCTTGCGTGTGTGCAGGCGCACCGGCGTCCAGTCGTGTCGCGTTGGAAACCGCCGACGACTGTGCCATTAACGTGGTCAGACCGGCCTCCTGCACGGCGCGATTAATGACGCCTGAACGCGGCGTGTGTATGACGGGCGGACCACCCCTGTCAGAGGCCATGTCCGCCCCATGTCCGGCACCCCGAGAGGGCATCCAAATTCCCTTTGGGGGTACCAGACAAGATTTCGCTCGGCCCAACTCTTTGGGGTGCCGCGGATGTACGATTTTGCCGTCCGGATCCCCATTGAGCCTTTGGGGGTCATTTGGAGGCCCCGGTGGAGATGCTCTTAGGATGACTCCAACGGGCCGACGCATCGAGTCCGCGCGCGTCCGTCCCTGTCCGCTGGAGCCAAAAACACGGCCCAACGGGGCGACGCAAACGGACCGCAGTCCATTTTTCTGTCCGCCGCGACGCATTCCCGGCCCAAATTTGGGCCACCGATGCGTCGGCCACGGACGCGCGGCGGACCGCTTTTGTGTCCTCCTCCAGTCCGCTCTCTCATGGGCAAAATTCACACCCCGGCCTCTCCTCTCCCAAAACCCCAGTCCACACTCCAGCCCTAGCCATGGCCGACGATGCCTCCGCCGCCGCCGCTGAGCTTGGACCTGACGCCGCCGCACCGCCGCTGGACCTGCGCCCCAAGCTAAAAAGAAAGTAAAGAAGGAACTCACGCCAGAGCAGAGGGCCGCAGAGACCAAGAAGCGGGGCGCCCGGAGGATGAGGTTGAAGCAGGACCAGCTCGACGCCGCCAAGAAGGCCGCCGCCGAGCAGCAAGGCGAGATGTTGGAGATATGCCCTAGAGGCAATTAATAAAGTGATTTTATTTAACATATCTCAATTGTTCATAATATGTTTTAATACCATGCTATAACTGTATTACGAGGAAACATTAATACACGTGTGGTATATAAACAACCAGGTCCCTAGTAGCCTCTATTTGACTAGCTCGTTGGGTAACAGATGATCAAGGTTTCCTGATCATGGACAATGGCGTTGGTTAACAACGGAGTCATATCATTAGGTGAATGATTTGATGGACATACCCAAAATATAGAAACGTAGTGTTCATACCTTCGACTGTGAGGTCATATCAAATCTCTGCTTCTGAAAGATATGGCTGGTCGCATCAAACGGCATGTCTTATATAGCGTGACAATAAAGGTGACACTTTCGGGTACGGAAGGAAGCAGTAGAAGCGAGTGATCAAGAGCGGGAATTGCCAGTCCACATAGCAGGATAGATACTCTGGGCCCACTCGGTGAGATTACATCAATGAGCTTGCAAGCATGTGACTAGGTCACGGGGATGTAATATCATAGACGAGTAAAGATAGATTTGTCAATAGCGAGGTCATGCTCGGTAATCGTGATACCGGAGAACGACGCTCGGACAATCTAAGTATCGCTAGGCAAGAGGATGAGACTGGACGTCTAAAGATTCAAACGATAGAAGATATTCGTGGACGTACAGGGGCTATCATGGATATCTAGATCCCGCTGTTAGTCATTGATCGGAGAGGATGTCTCGTTCATGTCTGGAGTGATCCCGAACCGTGGGGTAACACACTTAGATTGGATTTAGAGAGAAAAAAAAACGGGAACTCCGAAAGTGTTCCGGGACTTGTCCGATGTTGATCGGAGGCAACGAAATATGTTTCGGGGTCTGTATGAATTAAATAATATGTATTTAATATTAATAAGTGTTATTAATGATTAAATATTTTTTATTTAATTTAATTCGAATTTAAAAGGCATTAAAAGCTAAATGGGCCTTAGAGGCCCATTAGGGGAAAATCCCTAAAAGGGAAAAAGGAAAAAAAAAGGAGGGAGAAGGGCCAGCCGACCTAGGTGGCCGGCGCACCCCCCATGTGGGGTTTAGTCCCACATGGGGGAGACAAGGGAGTTGGCCTCCCTCCTCCTCCTTTCTGGAACTACGTACGAGGAGAGAAGTCTCTACTGTACGCACACCGCCGTGCTGCTAGCTCCACTCTTCCACTTCCGCTGCTCTGCTGAATCTGGAGGCCGGAGGTCGTCATCCACACCGTACGTGTGTGGAACCGCGAGGCGCCATCGTTTGGCGCTGTGAGCTATCTTCTTCCGCTACACGACCCTGAGGTCGGCGCCGTCGTCTCCATCGACAACGTTTGTGCGGGAACGTAATCCCGCTTCCGGTCTACAAGGGTATGTATTCTGATCTCCTCCGTACTAGTATATCTACATAGTATAGATCCTGGCTAATTTATGGTTATCGTCGTAGGAATTTTTTGTATTCTGTCTACGATCCCCAACACGAGGATGACACCTCTGACCTCGTGTCCAGGGCCGCGACCACTGCCCTCCTCCTGATTGGGATTACCCCGACTGCGGCCGCGGTCGGGGTCGCGACTGCGGCGGCCAGCTCCAACGCCTCGGCGGCCCGACCGCCAAGGTCGAGATCTTCCGCGACGGCACCATCGCCTGCGTACAGGTACCTCCCGAGAACCATGCCACCGCGGGTTTCCCCTACCTTAGCCGAATCCGCGGTCGAGGTACCTACCCTTGATCTCAACGCGCCCGCTACACCTTTGGCCGGACACTCGCAGGCGCCGCAGACTGCGGCTGCGCGTGCAGCTTCCCCGGCAGTGGTCGCCGCCCAGGCCGCCCGTAACCTGTTCGGCGAATTGCCCAGGCAGTCGCCGGGTGACCCTAGGTACTATGAGGAGGAGGAGGACGTCTACGACGGGGAGGACGTCCTCCAGAACATGGTCAGGGACAACAATCAGTACGCCGACGACGACTACAATGCCGGAGAAGATGAAGTTCCGCCGACCGGCCCCGATGTGATCAACATCGATGTTGAGCCGGTTTTCCTAGACGAGCTCGACACACAACCCCTGGCCATGAAGAGGAAGATCAGCCAAAGGGGCGCCTCATTCACGCCCGAGGAAGACGTGCTCATTTGCGAGTCCTGGATCGAGGTTGGAACCAACCAAATTCTCGGAGCCGAGCAAAGAGGGTCGGCATATGGGGCCAGTTCACCAAGCGCTACAATGAATGTAGAATCCTTCCGCCTAATAACATTCAAACGCTCCGGACGAGGTATCTATCTCCAAGAGGTGGCTCCACATACAAGGGGAGATGAGCAAGTTTTGCGGCTCCGTTGAAAACGTTGAAGCCCGGCCACAAAGTGGCTATGGAGTGAAGGAATTGGTAATTCCTCTTCCTTCTTATGCATTTTGGTTGCAATGGTTTAGGTTGCTATAACCTTGTATGCACAGGTGTTGCAAGCTTTGGAAACCTTCAAGTCTCAATATAAGAAGACCTTCAACTTGACCCATTGCTACCGGGCACTCAAGGACCAGCAGAAGTGGAAGGACCTCTACGCCTCCCTCAAGCAAGGTGGACAGCCAGTTGATAAGGAAGAGACCACAACGGAGAAGGAGGGGAGGCCAAGGGGGAAGAACAACTCGAAGGCCGAGTTGAAACGCGATGCAACAACCCTTGCGTTGCAAGAGACATTGAACGGGTTCATATCCCAAAAGGACAAGTCATGTGACAAGAAAGAGGAGAGAAAGAAAAGGAACGCCTAGAGAGAGAGACGTCTTCCAAGCTCTCCTTCGAATTGCAGAAGAAGAGGCTCGATATAGAAGAGGAAAATGCTCGGACTAGAGCACGGGAAGCCGAGGCAAGGGCCAAGGAGGCCGAGGCTAGGGCCAAGGAGGTCGAGGTAAGAGCAAAGGAGGCGACGTGAAGGCCAGTGAGGTCGACCTGAAGGCCAAGGACCTTGATCTCGCCTTACGCGCCGAGGAGGCCAGGATCATGGACATGGATATCTCGGACTTCACCCCTAGGAAGAAGGCCTACTACCTAAAGAAGCAAAGGTACTACATGGAACAAGATCGATCAAATCTCGGTCGTTCTATTTATTATGTTGCATGCCGGTGTTGAACTATGGCCGATATGGCCGAAAAAGCATGGCCGATGGCCGGGATTTGTAATATTTTGGGTATGTATCCAGACATGGCCTGTATGAGGCCGGGATTATGTTTTATTTTAGGTTTATTTTGCTTTTATACATGTTTTGTTGCAATGTGATCGATCAAAAAACCTGGCCGAAAATGATCAAAAACCCTGGCCGGGCGGACTCAATGCGTCGGCCCGTTGGGTCCAGTGGCCAGAAAGGATCGGACATGGGCCGGACGCGCGTCCGTTCCCGACGTCCGTTTGCGTCGGCCCGTTGGAGCCATCCTTAGCATACGAAATAGAACCAACGTATCCGCGGTCGAATTCTGTGAAGAGAGATGGCGAAGGCACACTGAATTTTCTGTCTGAAGAACACTGCACGCTGAACAATTCAGGCAACAAGACAGTTCGTGTGAGGCGCGCAAGACAGTGGCGACACACGGTTCAGAATTTCAGATCATAACAGGAGTCACATGGACAAGGAACGAGGCAGTACTTTGCAAACGAACATTTTCGATCGATTAAGTTAGGAGGTCAGGAGATGGAAACTAACCAATCCATCTCCGATCACTGCGGCTATCTGCCGAAGTTTGAGGTGACGCTGCTGCTGCCAGGCTCGATTTTACAAAAACCCTTCGTCCCAGACGTAGCTGGAGAAGAAGGCAGGAGCCCAGGCATGCACCAACGACGCCACAAGGTTACCATCTATGGCTACTAATCCTTACTAGCAGTTCCTTTTACCATCTATGGCTACTAATCCTTACTAGTAGTAGTTCCTTACTAACCCAGCTACGGAACTAAATAACCGGCTAAGTTACCACCAACAAAGTCCAAAACAGTCTTGCCTGTCGAGCCCGTACTTGTACTGCCATTCAACGCAAGCACGACGTTGTAGTTAAGCAGGCTTGCTTGATCAGGCGTCGGCCCACGCGGCGAACATTGGCAATGCGCGACGGACACGCCGGGCCTCGAGACCCAGGAACCCATGGGCAGTGAGCTCTGCAGCTTCGGCGCTGCCTGCTCGGCGAACAGCATGGCGAGGCCGCCTCCCTGGTCCGGGGTCTGCTCCCTGGAGCTGCTCAGGCTCGTCGCCAGGACGAGGCGTTCGACATGCGCGCGCCGTCCTGCTGCCCTTTCACGGACACGACGCCGTGCAGCAGGGAGAGGCTCGCTCGACAGGAGGTCCAGGTGGTGGCGGCTGTGGTCGTCGCCGCACGGCGTGGCGGCGGCCGCAGTGGCCTGCTGCCTCCAGTCGGCGGCGTCGCCGCCGGCCTGCACGACGGCGGCGGGTCGCGGCGCGGTGTTGTTGGCCACCACGGTGACGTTGTTCGTGCGCCGCGCCTCGTCGCCGGGGAGGAGTGTGCTGCTCTCCATGATCTTGTCCACGTCGTACCGGTTGATGTCGAAGTTGGTGACGGCGTTGAGGCCCCGGAACTTGATCGCCGCGATGTCGTACGCCTCCGCCGCTTCCTCCTGCGCGCCTGCACGCAACAAAAGAGCATCCACCGATCAGACACACACCTTCAACGGAGCTTTTCCCGGCGGTCAAACGATCCAAGCGCGAAAGCGACGCGAGCATGCGGCGCCTCTGTGCAGAGGCAGAGCCACACCTTATGAGAAAGAAAGAAAGAACACGAAACGCGAACGCACTTCCTCCCAACTGGGGACGGCCAGCATGCGCAAAAGTGCTTGGCCGCAATCGAAAGCATGCAAGAATCGGCAGAGCAAGACATTCTTTCGGGAGGGCCATGGCGACGAAGGGGCATCATTGAGCTATCGCAGAGGTTACATGAAATGATCATTGTGACAGGACGCCCTGCGTCCTCAAACCGTGACAAGCCTCTGCAATCGTATTTTGCTGCGACAACGAACTGCTAGTTGCATAGCCCACATTGGTGATCATGATGCAAGATATGATAAGAGCATGCATGCAGAAAGCAGAAAAGCATGGTGTGACGCATACGAGGACGAGATTTGAAACGGAAAGAGCTGATCAGATCAGCAGCACATACTGAATGTTCCCAGGTAAGGTCCTTGTTGCCGGAGACGCGGCCGATGCGCGCCTGCCACCGGCCGTGCTGGTGGTGCCTGGTCACTCCCCGGTAGATCGAAGCGCCGCGCGAGAACCCTGCTCTTCCTGCGAGCAACAATGGCGATCGAGCTGTTATGCGTTTGGTCCATTATGGCCGTGCACATTTTCCTCAGATTCAGGCAAGTATGTTGTACCTTCTGAGGTGAGCCACGAACTCCAGCCTGTTCATGCTCTTCATCGTTTCCAGTTCTCTCCGTAGTCCTCCACCTGGATACAAACGTACGAAAAATGGTAAAGAACAACCCCAACATCACCGGACACATTGTGATCACAAGCACTGACTAATTAAACAACATTGTAAACCGAAGATCGGAGTCGAGTAATCACCGGAAGTTTATGTGCGTGGACGCGCCCCAGTACTTGAGGGCCGCCAGGTCATACGCCCGCCGCCTTCTCCTCCTTGTCATACCCACCTGGCCAAATTAACAAAGTTTTCTTTCAGTACTACACCATCTGCTTGCAAGAATGTGTTGGTACCGGCTGATCCGAACATACTAAAGTGAACAGCATGTACTACCACTCTACTCACCAAGATAAACTGCAGTTGGAAGACACGAGTAGCACGATCCCCAGGAAAAAGGTTCACCAAAGGACAGCCATACATGCAAGAACACTTAATTAGAAGTGTAATCACATCACTGCTACGTACTTAAGTGGTACGGAGTAGGGATCAAGTACACTAATTAGGGAGATTAAGCTTAGTGTAGTACCTTGGCGGCCTTTCCTGGTCTGGCCTTCCTTCCGGCAGCTGTTGTCCCAGAGGTGCGCTCATACCTCCCCGTCCACCTATGCTGCTTTTGCTTAGCCAGCGAGCGTTAGCGGAAGGAGGAAGAAGATGGTGGCAGATCTTACATTGCTTAATGGTTGTGTTGTGGTGTGCTGCTACCTGGTGACGCCCCTGTACTGGGACGTGCGCTGCCCGAACGTGTCGATGCACTTGCGGTGGACGACCGGCTGCTTGCCCTGCCCAGCGCCGCGCTTCTTGCTGGCCGTGGTCGTCTGCGCGACGTACTCGCCGCCGTAGGCTTGGGGCGCTTGCTGCATGGTGACGCAGCTGGACTGCGACCCGGAGCTCATGGACAGCGTCAGAGGTGCACGTGCCCGCTGGGGCGGCGTGGCCGGCCGGCACGATGGCGCCGGCGGTGTTCTCGCCGTTGCCAGTGTCGACGTTGTAGCCGCTTCGCGACACCCAGCCGGCTGCTACCATTGCGGCCTGCTCGTCCAGCATCGCCGCGTGGCGTTGGCGTAGGCGTCGTAGTACGCGTCGTGGCCACCGGCGCCAGGCATCATGGCGTACGGCAGGTGGTGCTGGCCGCCTCCGGCGCCGTGGTCGAGAGCGTGTCCCTGGCCGCCGTAGTAGTAGCTGGAGTTGTCCAGGCTCAGCGCCATCGCGGGACCCACGCCCAGGAAGTCCTCGAGCTTCGGCGACGCCGACACCTCCGTCCCTGCACAGATCGCGCAAACCCAACCAAGAAACATAAAGAGACGCTCGTAGCTAAAAGCCAAGAACCAAGTAAACAAAACTGTAGCAAGAACTAGTACTGTGCAGATATTACCGTGGTCTTCGACGATGCAGAGGGTTCCGTCAGACTTGAGAGCAGGGCGGAGATCCCGGTGTAGTACCCGCCGTTCGCCGTCGCGGCGACATTGTCGGTGCCGCCGAAGTAGTAGGACGTGGGGAGGAGGCGACCGCGTCGGGGTGGTAGTAGACGCCACCGTGGTGCACGTGGTGGTGGCCACCGACGTCGACGATGCCGGAGCCAGCCGCCGCGTCCATGGCCGCGGTAACGTGAGGCGAGAGCGAGAAGCCCAGCCGCCGCCACCACCGCCAGCGATGCTGCCGCCGCTCATGTTCTGGACGCCGCTGTTGGCCATCGTGTGGGGCGAAGGGGAGCAGGCGCGCGGGATGAGGAATGAGGCCGTGTGGTGTCAAGAAGGGCTAGATGAGAATGAGATGATCATCATGGGGAGTACATGTCGCAATGATGCCGCTGCTCTCCATTGCTAGCTCAGCGGGTTTGAAGGGGGGTGTTTTGGTTTTGTGCGTGCGCGTGTGAGGGATAAGCCAGGGTTCAGCGCCTCTTGTTCTTGTACTACGTGGGAAGCGTTGGGGGATGAAGAGGGAAGACGGAATGTGATTTGCTGAGGCAAGCGGCGAGAGGGAGAGAAGGGTTTGTACTGGACTGTGTTTTAACATGTGCAATGCGAATGCTCTTGGTCTTTGACCCCACACGCATTTACCAACAAAAAATAAGGAGGGGGAAATGGTCGGATAGGCATGACAATCTCTCTCTGAGCTTGGAATTCGTGCACCAGTGGAACATACCCGAACATGCTACTAAGAGAAAGCATTAGCAGACTGCAGACAAAAAACACCCACTCAATCGTGAAAATCAACAGATCAATCTTTAACACAAAATAAACCTATTTTAAAAATAATTTCGAATCTAACCATCTTCTGTAGTGTCATACTCGAGATACTATGCTTACTGGTAGTGCCCTTGACTGAGCGCTATGCTCCCGCAACCATGACAACATTGGGACCCAAGCCGTCAACGAAACCCTAAGTCAACAAGGGTAGGGTCCTAGGCTCGGGCGCCACCGTATTGAGGGTAGCGACCTTGTCAGGGGAGGGGCGCTACCTATATAAAAGATGAATTTCAGACACATATAAATTTGGATCTACAAATTCAAATAACTGATTTTTTTTCTACGTGTCACACATTAAAATATCTTTCCACTGTCATCAGTCTCATGATGGTTAGACAAGTAAATAATATATCATGAATTATTGGCTTATGTTAATTATATTTGAATGTTTAGACGATTTCAAAAACATGGATGTGAATGAAGATTTTGCCACAATCTAAAACAATAGGAGTACCTTGAAGAGCCAAACAAGAACCCACTTTGACCATGATTCATCCATATTTGTAACTATGAATTTTTTGCACACAATTTACAAGTTTGTGTTACTTTTTTAAAATCAATATGTTGTTTAGTATTGATCAAGCAAATTCATGCGTGATGTTAGATGGTGGTAATATTCTGTTAGCTTAATCCTTGTTAACTTTAGGTGCTATATGCAACTGATCGTGTTTGTACTCATGGTCTAATTGATATGCATAGATGTGCCTATAAAAATAAAAATAAGACCTAAGAAACCAGATATGTGCACTCCGTGTTTATTAAAAAACAAGCCTTTGGAATTTTTTACTAAACTCACATGTCATTATTATAATTCTTTTTTTCACAACATTACAATTCTTAAGCACCATTTTCAGTAACATACTTAGTTAACATGGATCTCAAGGTTTACAAAAATATTTATTCGACTAGGGATATTATCCCAAGTCATAATTAACATGGAATCAAGATTTACGAAATATTTTCCTGATCATTACTATGCATCAAATTAATATTAAAAACTAACACATAATTTGTAAATTGTCTGTGGAAATTCATAGTTGAAAATATGGACGAAGCATGGTCAAAGTGGGTGCTTGTTTGGCTCTTAAAGGTACTCATGTTGTTCTAGATTTGGAAAAAATCTTCATTCACAGCCATGTTTTCCAAATCGGCTAAACATTCAAATATAAACTAATATAAGAAAATAATCCATAAAATATTATTTATTTATCTAACCATCATGAGACTCGTGGCATCGGAAAGACAATTTAATGTGTGAGACGTAGGAAAAAGAACCACGTCATTTGGATTTGTAGATCAAAAGTTACAGGGGTCTGAAATTACAAGGTAGTGCCGAGCCTAGGGCGCTATCCATTTTGACTTAGGCCTGTTTACTCCAAGGGTTTTCTAGGGATGGGAGGAGTGGGGATGGAAAGGGATTTGGTGTACATCATATCCCCACAAATCCCATAAATATTATACCTTACAATACACTAGCATGGACTAGAGTTTTTGTTTTAAGCAAAAAATGAGATGGTTGGTGGGGATATCTATGGATTATCCCCTAAATCTCCTAAAATATACTAGAAGTAAACATACTACTGGGGATTTCCGGGATCTGGTATAATCCCTCCAATCCACTAAAATACACTAGAAGTAAACAAGCCTTAGGGTTTTCGTGAAGGCTTGGGACCCGGTGTTGCCACGTTGGGAGGAGCATAGCGCCCAGTCAAGGGCGCTACCATGTAGAGGGTAGTGCTCTCGGGTTGGGCGCTACCAAAAAGGGTTAGATTCGTAATTAGTTTTAAAATATGTTCATTTTGTGCTAAAGTTTGGTCCCATGATCAGTTTTGTGATTTTCACCACTCAATCGGACACCATGGCAATCAAACATACATGGAGCAGAAATGGTGTTGCCCGGATGCAGCCGCACACAGTCGTCACGTCAGATCCGTCAGGCCGGTCTCACCCAAATTTTCCAAATCGGATCGAACCCACATCCAACTCCCTTCTCCACCCATTTCGATCACCCGCGCCGCCTCTTCCTACCGCCACCGCCATTCGCATCCTATCCTGCCACCCCGCCAAACCTCTTTGTACCAAGCCAAAACCTTCATGTACATTGTCGCCGCCCCGGAATCTATCGCCGCCTCCGTACGCTAGGTACGTTTGATGTCTACTACACGTTTCTATTCCTAGACTATGTTGGGCCTCCAAGCGCACAGGTTTGTAGGATAGCAGCAAATTTCCGTTCAGTGAATGACCAAATGTTTATCGAACAAAGAGAGGTGTAGATTGAAAGTATCCCTCTCTAACAATCCTACAATTAAGATACAAGAAGTCTCTTGTGTCCCAACACACCTAATACAATTGTCAATTGTATAGGTGCACTAGTTGGCAAAGAGATAGTAAAATACGGGTAATATGGGTGGTAAAACAAGGTTTTATAAATCTGTAATAAAAATGTCAGTAAGGTAACAAGTAGCAAAAGTGAAAGTAAACGGTGTAACAATGGTTGGAAACAAGGCCTAGACTTCATACTTTCACTAGTGACACATGATAAACCCCTCCGGAAGCATTCATGGTAGACGTTACTCGAAGATCACTCTTCTATGGATCAAAACAGGATGATAATTGCGTAGGACTACAAAAGCACACCTTAAAGTTCATATTCCACATCTATGGACACCCCACGCTGTCACTTTGAGCATTCAAAGATAGTACTAACAAACACCACAAAACATCTCTTGAATAGTATATTTCTAATATATCCACGACACCCGCACTGTCACCTTGGCACCATGGTGATCATACTAAATACAAGTATAAAAAACCTCATGATTCCATTATTCAATCCACTAAATAAGAACAAAACTCATGATAAATATCCCTCTAATCTATTATCCATAGTCCCTGTCACGGTTCCAGAATTAGAATTATCAATTAAGCAACATCATTATCAATCATAAGGCGAAACATTGATAACATACCATATGATTCAACTAGATCAACAACGCTCATGATCAAAATGAAGATCGCACCATGGGAGAGAGATAAACACATAGCTACTTGTACAAGCCCTCAACCCCGATGAGGGACTACTTCCGCATCATCATGGGAGGCAGCAACGTCGATTAAGATGGCTCCGGAGGTGAATCCCCATCCCGCAGGGTGGCGGAACAAGGACTTTTGTCCCCCAAACTAGGGTTTTCAATGGCGGCGGAGCTCGAAATCGTATTTGGAAAAATCCTTTGGGGGCTCTCAATTTTAGGTCCAGGGGGTCTTCATATGCGAAGAGGCGACCCGAGGCGATGCCGAGGCGAGGAGGCAGGTGGAGGGCGCGACCCCCCTCTGGCCACGCCTGGAGGCCGCCTGGGAGCTGTAGGCCTCCCCTATGGCTCTCCTTTGTACATGTTCTTCGTGTTGGTGAAAAACCGACTCCCGAAAATTTGCAGGTCTTTTCATGAATATATGTTTAACAACTTTTCTGAAACAAAAAGACAGCAAAAACAGAAACTGACAATGGGAACCTTGTCGATAGGTTAGTCCGGAAATCCGCTAACATGATATAAAAATATAGTAGAAACATGTGTCAATGGTACAAACAAGCATGGAACAATCAAAAATTATATCTACGTTGGAGACGTATCAACGTTTACATCGCCGGACAAACACCTTACCCGTCTTGATCTCGGGAAATGGAAGGAGTTATTTTTTTTGTTTAGCTCATTTGTAGGAATTCTTCGAATGGCAAGTTTTATTGTGGGAAATAGATTGGTTTATATACAAAGAGGTCATCGATTATGAGGATGACTGCGATATCGACGACGACGAAGATGCGGACATGATGGTGACGATTATCATTCTTGAGGACATGAACAAAAAGAGGAGCATATTCTCAACTTTAAGGGTTCGATAATGGCAGGATAAATGTGCCCCACGATAGTATCAAGTGCATGTGACCACTACAAACACTACCTCCGATCAAGTCTTCCACGAGCAGTTTACCGTTGTCGCTTCCGGAAGAGTCCAAACTTGTGTCGACCCATGGTGGAAGAAGTTACCAAAATTGATACCTAATCACGTTGAGAAAGATTGTCGCGGACAAATTTCCTTCTTTCTGATGCATAAATGCACAATAATTTTAAATTTCTTTGCCTATGGTAAAGTTGTTTGTGCCGTTTACGAGTAAGTCGGGACGAAGGAGAGCACATGCATTACGTCAATGGTGAAACTAGCCTATTCTCAATCCATGGACAGGGTTCAAAAAAAACTTCATGTCACTGGCGACCATGAAGCACAACTCATCCCCGAAGATTTTTTTTTTTGAAATTTACCTCATCCGTTAGATATAGTTTCTCCAGGTATGCCTTTACGGCCTCTTTGATTCAAAGGAAAGGAAAATAAAGGAATAAGGAAGGGATAGGAATAGAAAAGGGTGGCTGGTGTAAAACTGTCCTCGTTCTCGTGCACAAAATTCAAATATATGAGGTTTGACTTCATTTTTCCATTCCTCTAAGTTTTGCCTTGAAAGTGAGATAGGCAGGAAAAACTCCCCTACTTTTCGTAAGAAGCAAACAAGTGAATAGTAGCCACTATGAAATTTTCCCAACCCTGTAAGTTTCCTCCATGTTTCCTCCAAATCAAAGAGGCCCTTACTATCTTCAAACACTTTCATTGCCTCAAGCCATAGTTTGCATCTCACTTTTCATCTCTTGAAGTGCACACAGGTGAACTTATCCGGCTCGTTACATCGGCAAACCAGCCATAATTAAATCAGAAAATAGCCTGCAGTTAGACTTTTAGAATGTTGGATAATTATGCAGTAAAGTTTTTATAAATTCCAAAATATTTAACATGACGACAACGACTACTAACATGTGAAACTCAAACATACTAGATGTATTAATAAAAATGAATGGCAACAACCAGATATCCCAAAAGATCTAATCACTGAACTAGATTAACCACTAGACGGAGGAACGATGCAAATGTTGTTCGTTCTTAAACAAGTTCACCGTAGCCGATGCAATGGTGATGTTGTTGACAACAATGTTGGAAAAAACCGGTCGTAGCACATGACGTTGGAGGCAGAGGTAAGCAACACCTCATGACTTGGACGACAGACGACCCATGGTGAAGACGGGAGCAGTCGCACGATGCGCTTCCGTATAGGATCGCAAAGGCGAGTGGTTCGGGAGACCTGCTCCCCCTGGTCGCTAGTGCAAGCTGGCGCTCGGGGTGTAATAGACTACGATAGTGGCGCAAGACACGAGAAGTGGATGACATCCAACGTATCTATATTTTTTTATTGTTTGATGGTACATTTATATCATTGTTACATGTTTATATCATTTGGTAGCATTTTTATGAACTAGCCTATTAGCAAGATGCCCAATGCTAGTTCACTTTTTTTTGCTGATTTTGTATTTCAGAAAACCTGTTAAAAAATATTCTCGGATTGGACGATAATTTACAGAGATTTTGTATCGGAGGGATGGACCCAGGAGCCAGAAGGGCAAAGCCAGAGCCATAGGGGGAGTGCCACGCGGCACCTGACCGCCAACCAGCCCACCCGAGTGGCTCCCTGGTTACCGTCCCGTTCGCCTCTTTCACCCATAAATAACTATTAACCCTAAGAACGCCGGGATGGCAAATATTTCCACGAAACAGAGACATCGTCACCGCCGTCCTGGAAACTTGCTCTCAGAGGGATTTTGGAGTTCCTTCCCGGCACCCTGCCGAAGGGGGAAAACATCGTCGGAGGCTTCTAGCTAGACACCATTGGTGCCTCCACGATGATGTGTGAGTATCATCCTCGGACTACGGGTCTATGGCAGTAGTTCTCCTTGTGCTTCAATACAACTAGATTTAGAGGTGCGCCTTGGCGCACGATCCACCGAGTCCTGTGTTAACGACATGTAATACACAATGCTAATAATTAGCGGTTAGAAATTGTAATATCCACGTGTAACATGCTGACTCAAACGCTCGGGGATGCAGATATCTCATGTAGGACGGAAGAAACCTAACTATAAACATCATTAACAATTAATGTAAATAAGAAACGAATATTCCACATGCCAAAACTCATGACCACGACGATACAATTGGAACAAAGAATCAAAACCGTGTAGGGTTAGCATAAGCATGTTTTTTTCATAGAGGAGAATTAATCATGAGACCAACATGGTGGAACATCGATTTGAAACATAGCTATAACCTCGTTTATAGCGGCCGGGTTCAGGGCCTATGCAATAGAAGAGGTCATTGATACATTTTAAAAATTACACACGGGATTCTCAATGCCAACTGTGTCAAAATCTTCGTACGAATGTCGGTTCGACATTTTGACTACAGAACAAGTTTCCGCAAGTCGGAAGCATACGCACAATGCCGAACATCACTGTCCTAAATAACACACGCGGAGTCCTCAAGTAGGACTGATACGCCAAATGCACCATGACTTTCATACAAACACATATTCAAAATTTTGGTACCCCAAGACAATTTCGGTGAGTCGGAGGCACCACCCATATAGAGGAAACGAAGCCCCAATGGAACTTAAGATGATCGCCTAAGAAGGCGGCTTGGCCAGTTTGAGTTCCTTGCGAAGAAACTCGGCCTTGACTTGCAGCTCGTTCTTTTCTTCAAGGAGTTGGATATTTATCAGCAAGTCCGTGTTGTGCAACAGGGTCGAATTTAGCTCGCAGCGGGCTTTCGACGCCATCCTTACATGCAATCCAAATTAGTGAATTCCATTTGTCTACATATGGATGTATCTAGACATGTTAAATGTATAGATACATCCACATCCACATGTACACAAATGGAAATCAGCTAATTTGAAAACGGATTGAGTATCATCTTTGTGAAGCTCGTGTCAAAGAATGGACTGTTTTTTCCAGCTTTTCTTGTATTCACATAGGATGATCAATACTGTACCGAACTAAGCTCTGTACAGGACAGCCTGCAAACGGCAGCTGATGGACCGGGCCGGCTTTAAATCTCACTTGCATGAAGTTTACACCCCTACTATACTAGCCCCAGCTACACACACCTCATCTTCAACTATGATGGTGAGAGGTTGAATTTGGAATATAAATACGAGGAGTATTACTGCATGCATGCAATAATGAAATGAAACTATTCGTTTTTTTGCGTGTATGAAACTATTCGTTGACGTTGATATCTCATTGGGAAAGTGCTGCTGGCAGTGGCAGGGGCCGGCCGCCGGTGCATGTGTACGTAACGTATAGGTATAAATACCAAGGTCACGTCGATGCATGCATGCGCTTTATTCTCCCTATCTAGCTCCTCTTATGACGTGACACTACAGTTCGTCACAGGCCGGTCTACTTTGATGTATGGAGACCCTTGCATATAACACCACGCAAACGATTCGATCGGAGGTGTGCAGCATCGTGTGTCGACATGAAATGCAAAGGTTTGCCGAGACGCAAGTACCAAATCTTGTTGCATCCGTGCCAGCTTCGATCTTCATGTAGTTGCAAAAAGGGCCGACAAGCACTGCACACTAAAGAAATACGTACGTGCGTAAGAGTCGTATATACGAGATCATGTGAAAATGTTTATTGCAACGCGTTTATGTTTGAATTCAACTGTATAGATCTACTCCCTCCGTTCCTAAATATAAGATGTTTTAGCTTTTGTCCACGTTCATATGCACAAAGCACAAAAGTGTATCTAGATATATTTCATGTGTACGTTCACTCATTTTAGTATGCATGTTGACAACATGTGTAACACCTAAAATATCTTATATTTAGGAACGGAGGAATACATTGCAATATCCTGTGGAGGCGTGGACATTGCTAACATTTCAATAGTAACATCCTGTGGAGGCCAGCCATCGATGCAACACCAGCAGAAAGAAACTTTCTTCAAATGCCCATTATTTCGTATAGTATCGTCGATGCATAAATGCAAACAACGTGCAATCTTTGTTTCAAAATAGATGCATTTTCACATCAGATTTTCTTTGGTCAACATGGTATGGATGATATATCTCCGATACCACTATAACTTGCCTTATCTTACGTGTATTTTCTTCATGCACAGTGACCAATGCATGGTTTAAGGATAATCAGACGGTTATGGCGTCCAATGAATGATCCTTCCAATCGATGTTCGTGGAATATAATTATACCAACTGGTTGCTTACTCATCTATATCTCTTATAAGCAAAACCTCGCTACAAGTAATTTATGATTTTTTTCTATTTTAACATGCAATCTATCCACATCTCCCATTATTTTAGCCAACCAATTGTCCATGTCACCCGCTAACATTCATAAATTACAGTATTTTTTGCACGTAACATATCCACGTCATCCACTTTTTATCATACAATTGTCCATGTCACCAGTTTTTAATCATCAAACAAAAGAAATTCACTAACAATCATTCATGATAGTCTATCCAAAATGCAAATTATCCTCACAACCCACTATTTTACCCAACCAATTGTCCAAGCCATTCCATGAACACCTATCCACGTCATCTACTTTTCATCAATAAAATTGTCAACGCCACCAATTTTTAGTTATAAAATACAAAAAAACACGTCAACTAATTTAGCCTTTTCTATAAACAACTTTATATTTCATAGATTTTTATCCATTTATTTACACAATATTTTTAAAGAGATTCCCACCTCAGCGCGGGTATCTTCTAGTTCATATGAAATGCAGGAGTCAACGTTAAAATGAACTTTTTTTCAAAGAAAGTGAGTATTGTGATGCTCCATCTCTGCCAAAAGATAGTGCATAATAGTTAATAAAAAATAAATACATATATGATATGAAAGTGTTGTATTTCCCATCACTGTTCTACTAATATGAAACTCAAATTATATTCCGTGACGTTTCTGTCAACAAACTTGGTCAAACCTTACATAGTTTAACTTTAACGGACACGGTGTTTGCGGGTAGTAGGTGAAGATACACCCGTTATGGAAAATATTTTTAGATACTTTTTAGAGTGTTAAAAAACTTTGAACAAAAATTTCGCATATACCCGCATATTCCATGTTCTCACATAAAGTTTCGTCAAAACATGATTTTTTTTTGGCCCGGATAGATAAGACAAATAAATGTTTCGTGAAAATATATTTTGGAGCAACTGAATTTGTGTTTTTACACAAGCCACAAAAATGTTATTTTTTCACAAAACTTATTGTGCGAACATAAAATATACATGAGTATATCCTTAATTCTTGTTTAGATTTTTTTTGACATTTTGAAATACTATTTTTGAACAGTGGATGCATCTACACCTATGAGCGGAAGATGATTTCTCAACTTTAACTATATTTGGTGAAGGAAGAAGTACTATATTCTATTGTTAATTTTGACATAATTTCTCCGTTTTTTAACCATGAATATCATACAATCCACTGCGGCATCTATTGAAACAAAACGTAGTTTAATAAAATGCAAATAAAATCTTATTGAAACTGGCCATGCATGCATGTATGCCCACCGACAGGATTGGGAACATGGCAGTGTGGTACGCAAACCTGTGTTGGCTGTCGATGGCTCTCGGTCAACAGGTCAGCGGCTGCAGGCAAAAGAGAGAGACGTCGGTCAATAAGATGTTTCCGTGAGAGAGATGGTGAGGCTTGCTTCCGCAGATCAGTACCCACTTTGGACTTTTGCTTATGTTGGCATGTCATTCGCCCAGATCCCCACTCCAGTAAATTCAAATATATAAATTAATCAGAATCCATTTGTGCAGTCCATCCCGTGCAGTCCAGAAAAACGCAAGGAATACGCTCGGGATCGGTCGGATGTCAAGTCGGCCGTCTCCACAGCCGTCCAATCTTAATTAGGACCTATTTGGTTCAGAGAATTTTTAAAGAATTTTTGTAGGATTCCAATACATAGATTTTTTTGTATGGAGTCTATTTAGTTCAAAAGAATGAATTTTTCAAAAAAAAAGAAATGTTTTTGTACACTACAATCTTATAGTAGTTCTACCAAGAGGCTAGACCTTTTGGAAAAAATTCTATGTGTTTTTTCCGTGGTGTAACCAAACAACCAGTGTAGTTGGTTTCTACATTTTTATTTCATGAAGGATTCCAGGTGTCCGGACATTTTATTCCTACATTTTTACTGTTCATGTGCTTTCAAATTTTGTGAACTAAAGAGGCCCTTATCGTGTCACTAGATAGTCCTGAAAATCCGAAATTATACTTCTACATGTTTGTAACATAATCGTAGCCTTTAAATGGACGTTGTATTATGTGTCACATCAAATCACCATGAAAAATAATAATTGAACGATGGATGCTGTTATAGACGATAGGCAATAAATAACGAAGAGTTACAAAATCAACATAGGGGACAAAAAAAACTTGACATGGAAAAATCCTTCAAGGGAAAGAGGAAAAGTCAGCGAAATTTCACTACATCGAGAGAGGCAACAAACACCAATTTACACAATGAACGTATCTTATATCTCGTGCGGAGGATTATAAGCATGGCGATCTAGATCGATATTGATTTGAACCACATGGGCTCCTCTCCCCCCGTGCACCCCAAGCCTTCCGGAAACGGGTCTCGCTCTGCTCTGCATTAGTCCGGCGCGCACAATCGACTTTTTTTTCGCACGCGGCATATATAGCGCCCATGTTGGAGATGCTCGTCTCCACACGAGATCCCCACAGAAGATCACGGACCTCGGCCGTCTGAAACTAGGGATCCTCACATTCCCTCGCACAGTCTCACTGCCCCAGTTTTTGATTAACGCAATGATGGCAGGCAGCTACACCCCACACAAGCGCTTTTGCCCGGAGCTTCAGGTCGCGATCGAGACCCAACGGCAAAATCGATCAAAAATTGAGGCGAGAGAGCGAGAGACAGACACCCATTCTCCCTCCGGTCCCTTTCACGCAGGGAGGGAGGAATCGGCCGGTCGATCGGGGCAGGTTCCGCTTTAAATCCACGAGACTTGCAGCTGGTCAGCTCCATCGATCGATTTCATTCCGTCGAATTTAGTACTGGAGCTCCATAACGTAGTTTTTATTGCGAGGAGGGAGTGAGAGTTATGGGGTTTCATGGCCGGCAACAGTGCGGCTCAGACCACACATATGCATGCATGTTATGCACAGTTTGTCTCTGGTCAGAGGAGGAAGACGAAGATGGATGGGCCGGCCCGTCTCATTAATATGTACCATCCGCGAGAATTCTTTGTTTTATGCATAGACAACAGTCGTACACCATTTACACGTTACTGTTGCTAGAAGCTAGACAGAGGTTTCTTCCGGCAAAAGAATATACCAGCTACTGATAAGATAGTTAATGGCCCTGGCACTGCAACAGTGACATTTTACAGTATAAGGAGTGATGGATGGATGGATGGATAGATGGCTCCATTTGGGGCTTGGACGCTGATAATATGCGTGCGCTATGTGACGTCGTAGGAGATTGCCATGCAGAAGAATGGCGCGTCCCGGGCCCGGAACTACTCTAGATCACTGCATCTGATTAGACAAGTCATGGAGGGTATCTGAGTCATCCTACCTGCTAATGTGTTCCATCATGCATGGACCAAGCTCGAAGGGGTACGCGATTTGATGCGTTCCCCCTGTTGTATGCAGTACTCACGTCACCTCGTACATGCTGCAAGAAATAGTTTAAATACTAATAGGGGGAAAAATCCATCGGCCCTCCCAACAGACGGTCCAACAAATGTGCCGGACCGGGGCTACTGGAACAGCTGCCCTCGCGACGGTCCAATAGGCTTTTTCAATGAGGAGGCGGGACAACGGTGGCGCTGCTCCTCCTTGACCTTGGCGTGAGGTGGCGCCTTCGATGTGAGAATTGCGGCTCGCGGATCACAATGCAGTCAGTTCTACAAGGCGGCGCCGACCAGGGCGCCTCCTTCCTTGACCAGTGAAGGAGATGACCCGCGTGAGGACAACAAAGCCCGTGATGGGGCTGCTCCTCCTTCTTTGGTGCGAGGAGCGGAGCCGTTGCGCAAGAGTAAGGGGTCGTTAGCCCATGGGAGAAGGAGGAAGAGTGTGACGACGGTGGGAGGGGCGATCCACGTCTCCTGTGCTGCAACGGCGACAGCAGCTGATACCCGTAGAGCGCCAACACGTCGTAGAGAGACTTGTTGTGCCACCACCACTGGCGCTCGCGCCGGCTCCACATGACGGGCGTGGTCCTGCAGCTTCATCTGGATTATCGCATGCCAGTTAGGGCTCTCCTCGTCGTACTATAGATCCGATGGCTGCTCCACGCGTGAGATCCTAGCGTCTATCCAGATGGCGTTGCGGCAACTCACTGTTGCTGGTGGTGGGGAGCAGCAGGATGGCAATGCCGCTAGGCTAATGTTCCAGTCTGCGGGCAGGGGCATCCACATGGCTAAGAGCATCTCCACCGGTACCCCGAGGAATTTGTCCGACACCTCACAAATTGTGTCCACTTTGGGGGGTGCCGGACACTTGTCCGGCCAATTCCGGGTTGCTGCCCACACCCACCCCGGCCCTAAACGGCCAACACATTTTACATTTTCCCATTTTCGGATCAACCTTTTGTATTTGCAATCAACATTCTATGACAACATCAAATCCGCCCACCAAAATATTCATAAATTAAGTCCAGCCAACAAAGTTTTGGCCAACATCAAACCCTAAAAGTCAGCAAGGCCGGTCACCAAAGTCTTGGCTAACAGCAAGTTTGGCCACCAAAATGCACCAAAAAATATATCCAGAACATGTAAATCATTCTTGTGTCTCGGTATCCATAGCTCTTTCTATCCTCTCCTTCATGATGCGCGACCGTCTCGGCAAAGAATTCTCGTTGATCCTCGGTCATGTTTGCCGTGTCGGTGGAGAGTATCTTGATCTTCCTGTCGAGTTGCGTCTCATTAAGCATTTGGCCTAGCACCCCGAAGTACGTGCCCCATCTCTCTTTGTTCTCCTCATGCATCTTTACTTTGATATACTTGCACGAGGTGACCTCCTTCATATACGAGTCAATGGACTCTTTGACAGAGGTAGTAGATGATGTCATCCTCTTTGCCACATACGGTTTCTTGTTGCCGTTGTCTGTTAACCGTGAGAGTATGCCGACATTGTCATGCGAATGATCTCCTCCGTTAAGATCCACACCGACACCTCCACTAGCTCTGCCTTCATCGTCTTTGACTACATCCCCAGTGCCTTCTTTTTTCTGTTTGTTTGGTGATGACAACTGTCCACACTCCATTCGAGCCGGCGAGGAAGGAGATATGTGGAGGCGGCACCAAGAAAGGAGAATTTGAGGAGTTTGTGATTTGGAGGGAAGAAATTTGAGTGGTTTTGGCGGCCTGCGCGGCAATTTAGAGGCAGGGGATGAATTTGCGCCTGACCTATGTCCATGACAAAGGGGCCGGCCCCGCCTGTTGGAGATGCCTGACAAAAATGGGTCGAGCCAGACACTTGAGACGCCGGTGTGTCCTTTTTTGTGTCCGGTATCCCAATGGATCTTTGGGTACTCTGAGGGCGGCGGAACCGGCCTACTACGTCCTATATGTGGTGAGGGTTTAGGGCGGTCCGGACACGCCCGGACAGGCCGCCACGTCGGAAGCGGCACACTGCTACGCCACATATATCCACTCAATCCCCACCCCGGATGCAGCCCTAGCTCTCACTCTCCTCTGATCCCCTTTCCATTCCACTCCACTCTCACTCTTCTCCGTCCGTAGCTTCGCCCATGGCCGGCTCCGGCAGCGGATCTGCGTTTTCCGGGACTGAGATGTACTGGAATGCGTTCACGGAGGAGGAGGAGGTGGATAGCTGCTCCGGGCGGAGAAGGAAGCCGCGCCGCCGTCAGCTAAATTGGTGGCGGCGACTCTTTGCTCCTGCTGTGCGGGCAGTTCCGCAGCCGCCTCCAACGAAGCAGTGATGGCTCCTCCACTGTATGTTCCTCTCCACCATTGTAGAATTTAGAAACAAGTAGGATGCGTAATCTAGAAACTTGTTGAACTCGTAGGTCGTTCGAAGAGGGATTATGTACTCGGTTAGTGATGATGCGGTGTTGTGCAATGCGTGGTTGTCCACCCCGGCCGATGCTCAAGATGGAAGCTACAGCCATGCTTCATTTTGGGGCGGATATGTCGAAGTGTTCAATGCTAACTCGGAAGTTGTCCGCAATGTGGTCTCTCTCCGCCATAGATGGGCATGCATTGTCACCGAGATTAACAAGTTCGCCAGATGCTATGCCCAAGTGGGCTGTGTAAGTTTCTTGTGTTTTATTATGTACAATGCCAAATCCATTAGCTTCATTTTGTTGATTGGCTATTCAATTTTCATAGCTGGAGGATGTCATCTCACTATACAATGCACTTGCAGGGAGGCCGGCGACGACGAAGTGGAAGCTCGGCCATTGTTGGGACATACCGAAGGATAGTCCGTTCGTGGACTACACGTCGGACGCCAAGCGGAGACCCAGACTCGGACGGCATGGCGTGCTCAGCAAAGGGAACGCGTAGCAATGGCGAGAGCGCAACAAATGGATCATGAAGCGGGTGCTCGGATGGCACGACGTGCTCGACAAAGGGAACGTGCGGCGGAAGCGGCGAACAACGGCCCGATCCCCACAATTTGTGAGAAGCTCTGGTCTGTCTGATGAATTTACATCCGTGTGTGGGATGTCATGAACTCTGTCCGATTTATTTGTGTGTTGAACTATATCCGTGGATGTTTAAACTATCAATCTGTATGATATACGTTGCATATCAACATGGTTTTGAGGTTTACGGTTGCAGGAGACGTGTTTTGGGTGGTCGGTTGCTCTAAGTGACTAAGTAGCTGTAATTACACACGTTTAGCTGAATGCGTCTGCTATTTATTTCAAACTGTCGCTTCACTCGCACTACATTACTTGCTTTTCCACAGCAGCTGAGCGGGCCTTATCTTTGTCCGGCTTTTACTCCACAAAAGCATCCGCACCGCAGAGGCAGAGAATTCCTCCTCCCTTTCCTCAGGCGCCAGTCTACGCGTGCAAACGCAAACGATTACTACTTTCCTGCACACCACGCGGCTCTGCTCACTCGCTCGTCTACCTGTTACGTCCACATTAACCGGCCAGCCCCAGCAACGTAAACTTGGTTGACGGGTGTCAAAGCGTCATGTCAAAGTTGCGCCGGCCGTCTTGTTGTTTTGGAACTCGGAATGGAGCAAAGCTCGAGTGCTCTTTCTGCGCGCAGTAGTCCACAGGCAAACGGATATACGTCACCTTCGATTCGACGTCGGCTTTTAAGCTAGCTCTCCTGTGAAATTCAATTAAGGCTGCGGTGCTTGCTTCTATAGGCTAGCTGAGCAAACTAGGAGTAGAATATTAGGAGATCACGAGAGTAGATATATGAACTGCATGAACGCACGCATGCGCTGCAATGGTGCCATGGCAGCACGAGGAGAGCGCAGGCTAGCAACGGCTTAGCTTAGCTGGGTCGATACCAGCTATGGTTAGCTAGCGCAGCTGGGGTCAGAGCCTATCAGCGAGCGTGCATGCTGCTGCAAGAGAAGAAGAGATGGAGAGGCCGGCCATGGCCGGGGCAGCAGGAAACAAAAGCCACGAGTGGCAAAATCAAGATCGATGCGAGGAACAAGAAGAAAAGCTAGTGTCGACGACCGATACATTGCATGCATGTATGCCTGCCTTGCCTTGTGCACTCCTTGTGACTGTGCATGTAAATCGATGATCTGTTTAAAACCATTTCGCATCTATTGCCCAACAGTTGCACCTGCGCTGCTGCCATGCATTCCCATATATGGGCTGACACTGGCCGGCTGGCTCACAAGAAACCAACAAAGCGCACCGATGAGCATAGTAAAAATGGCTCCCTATGTGAGCGTCTGTCTACCACGCTCTTGTATGGTTCGACTCATGTGTGCAATGGAGCACATGGTACGGCTGCTGCTTTGGCGTTAGTTGTAGGGGTAGAGTAGACGATGCAGAGTCTGCAAAGGCACAGTGCCGAGCTGCATGCTACCTCTGCTAGCTGGTCTCAATTAAAGGTGTCTGTGCTGTGGCTTCTGACCCTGGGCCGGCTCTGGTTTCTCGTTGTCTCTCCTTCACGAGTGGATCGGGTGGGCGCAAGATCCAAACAAAATCTAAGGTGGATTTGTAGAGAGAGATGGAGAGGGTACAAACTGCCCAAAGAGAAGTACTGCGACGGGGGCCCTGGGATAGTAACTATACGTGACTGCAAAACAGCTGTTGGAATTTTTCTTTTCCACTTCTATCCCTCTCCATTTCCTTGACTCTATGGGGCGCATCAAAATTGGTCACTTTGCATCCGTGGCTCACTTGAGTCTTGCCCTGCAAAAACGGGAGTTGAGCCATGTTGTGCATCTAGTTTGGTGGCTAACAATGTTCTAGCCATGCCTGTTCGACTGGATGCAAGATTTTTTAGCACGGCGTTTGGTTTCATCTGTGTTTCGTGTACTCTTACCCATGTCCACGTGGTAGACTTACCTCACACCATCACAACACCATGAAGGATGGCAAGCAGGAGAACGGCATGGCGCAGCGGCGGTGTTGGGACGGCGGCGGTGCGCGATCAGTTCACACACTACACCAAGCACAGCCTAATAACCGCCGCGGCGATGACGAATTCCATGACTATGGCAACGTCGCTGAGCGAAGAACATGTCGAGTAGCTAAATAACACCTACACCAAGCACACCTAGTAGCAGCAATGGCAACGACGGAGTTCACAGCAGCGGCGAGCGGCGGTGACAGAGGTTGAAGAACATATTGTACACTACATGCAGTCTAAATACGTGCATACATAGAACACAAGATCTACTCGTATACGACCGTCGAATCAGAAAACTTACAACATGAAAGTTGTGCGGAACGTTGAGATGAAGCTACACGTCAACGCGACGACTTTGACAAATATTCGTCCAAAACAGCAACAAACTCCGGCGCTGATTTGACAAGTTACGCTCGACGAAACTCGAAGCCGAGCACGGGAATGAAACCTACTCGTCGACGCACATATTTTGCATGTACACTTTATTATGAATCGAGCAATATTTAGGTAGATTATGGAGGCACTAAGTGGAGAAGATTAAGGGAGGTAACCGGAACCAAAGTCACATATCAGCCACCCCACGTCATGCCCACGTGAGCAACGCACGTGCAAGCCCGTGGAACGGGGCAGGAAACCAAACATGCCGAAAAAGAGGAGAAACGCCGCGTTCCTATGGGCGGTGGGCAACCAAACACGCCCTATGACCCTCACTCGCTCGCTTTCATTTTCTTGTTTCTTGTGAAGCAACACAAGTTTACACGACACATGTTTTGCTTCTTTCTTTTGCTTTCATCATTCTAAGAGCATCTCCTGCGGCACCCGGTAG
Organism: Poa pratensis; assembly: GCA_947311845.1. Taxonomy (NCBI): domain Eukaryota; kingdom Viridiplantae; phylum Streptophyta; class Magnoliopsida; order Poales; family Poaceae; genus Poa; species Poa pratensis. Next base: position 99,741,523 of record CAMZMU010000117.1, on the reverse strand, counting down.
AACTTCAAAGGCCCAATAGGGGCCTGGACATAAAATCGACCATAGCGGCACCCCAAGCATACGAGCCGTGCCGATTTGTGCCCGCGCCCGAGAGGCCCGCCAAACTTGGGAGCCTCTTGGGGTTTCAGACATTGCCCGGACATGCACTTCGATAGGCGGCCCCACTCGTAATACACATAGGGCCGACGCACAATTCCCCCTCCCTCTACATTGCCCCCCCCCCCCCGGGCGCCAAAATTCTCAATCTTTCCTCCATTTTCAAAACCCTCGCGCCGCCACCGCGAACTCCTCACCTTCGTCGACCATGCCGCCAAAGCCCGTCATCCTCGCGTGACCTCGCAAGTCACCGACGCCAGTGAAGAGAAGGCGATGAAGCGAGAGCCACAGGACGGTCCGCCGTTGGGGCAGCTGAGCGAGGATCAGCTGCGCAAGGCCTCGTCGCTACTTCCACAAGGCTGGCGAGTACGGGCGAAGGAAATGGGGTCGAGTGAACAAACGACACGACTAACTTCATGATCGCCATGAGCAAACCAGCTCTACTGCCGCCGCTTCCTTTTGCGGGATGCCATCTTCCCCGGTCTATTTCACGCTAGCAGTGCCGGCTTCCCTACGCAGCACTTGTTTGTCCATCTCGCCCGACGAGCCGAGAATTGACCTGAACGTGGAGGCCGTCTTCGCCAAGTCGTCGACGCTGCGACACACGACATCCAGAAGCAGTGACTCGACGGCTTCTCGCAGCCAGCTCTTTGGTCAGCACGACGCCAATATGAACGGGCCGCTTGGGGAGGTGCGTGTTGTGTTCATGTGCTCATTTATTGCCGGCAGCCAGATGAAATGTGTTTGTGCAGTTATTGTCGGCGACCCAATAAGTTCCATGGGTGCCATGAGAAAATTGTGTTGAGAGAAGAGAGTGGCAAAAACGATTTCGACAAAGTAAGCCGGCCATTTCTAACTTGTGTCTTGATTCTAGCCGGCCATGTTTGCAGCAGTTTTTACTTGTGCTCATTTGTGTAGTTGAAGGATTCTCACACCATGTACGTCGAGTTAGAAATGGATAGCAAGAAGCCTCACAAATTGATGCATTGTTGGGAGGCTCTTCGAGATTGTCCGAAGTGGAAGAAGCACCAATGACTTTGAACAACAAGGAGGGGCTGAGGGAGATGAATGAAAGATGTCGGCCTCCAGCGCGGAGCGGCCAAATAGTGTCAAATCGGCCAAGGTGGCAAAGAAGACGGCATCCTCGGGCACCATCCAAGAGTCGATCGCGGTGTACGTCAAGGAGGTGGCTGGGGCGTCGGCTAAGAAATCGAAGATGCATGCCGACAACGAAGAAAAGTGGCACACCTTCTTCGACATGCAAAATACCAAACTCAAGGCCTCGGAGAGGAGCGAGGAACGTTTGCTCATGGCCACCAACACGAGCGACATGAGCCCCAATCAAAAGGCCTACTTCGTGCAAGAAAGGAGGCACATCCAGGTGGAGAGGGCGACAAGGGTGGCGGCAGAAGAGACGGCGACCGAAGCGTCGGCGGCACAAGAAGAGGATGAGGATGCCAAAGAGTAGGACGGCGAGTGATTTGTATGCATCGACGTTCATCAACGCGACGGTCTGCCCTTTTGATGGTCGGCCTTATGTTGGCCGAGACTTATTATGTGTTGTATGGCCGGATTTGAGACATGTTCTTCGGCGCGGCATGTATCTCCGAGACTTTTTAGCATGTATGGTCGGAATTTAAACTTTTTATTAATGCATGCATCCTTTTACATATGATTACAACTAGAAAGTATGAACACTACTCGTCGTCATCGGAGTCGGCCTTGGGTGGTGGGGTTCCAGGCCCGTTGTCCTCCGGCGCGGCGTCCGGAGTAGGTGGTGCAGCCGCTGGTGCAGGCGCCAGCCATGCCTGCTCTGCACGAGCCACCTGGGACAAGCACGGGGACCAAGGTTCCCACGGTGACCAAGCCTGGCGTGCGGGTGGATTTCTGGGCTCGTCGTCCTCCTGCTCTGGTTCCACCACCACGGTCTCGTCTTCCTGCTCCGGTTCCGTCACCACAACCTCGTCTTCCTGCTCTGGTTCCTCCACCATGGCCGCCTTCTCCCGCTCTGGCTTGCCCACCACGACCTCCTTCTCCGGCAACGACATCGCGAGTGAGGAGTGGGCGGTTTTGCGCGGAGAGAAGATGTGCGGCCGGCATCGATGCGGACGAGGTTAAATTCATGCGAACCGACGCCGACGCCGCCACCCTGAAGCGACGGGCGAAGCTGAAGCGGCGGAGGCTGCGCGTCTCTCCAAACACCAACTTCCCACGCGACGCGTAGTTGAAGCGGCGGCGGTTCCGTGCCCACAAGGTGTTTGATGATTTGCTGAATTTTCGGTCCGTTTGGGGTCGGGCCTTTGGTTGGCGCTGCTGTGGGCTGCACCCTGCAATGTGTCGGACACATGTCTGCCCACTTGGGGGTGTCGGACACGAATTTAGAGGGTGCCGCTGGAGATGCTCTAGACCTATGAGTACAAGAGCTAGAGCAAGAAATGATAGCTATATATGCTTATTGGGAAAGAAAAAAGAAGGTTCTTCTTAGGCCTGGAATTAAAACTCGAAACCCGACTTAAACGAGTAGCTCACAACTTGATTCGGCTTGATTCGAACTTGTTGTCAAACAAGTCCAGCTTAGTTTTCAGTTTAGACAGTAAATGAGTTCAAGTTAACGAGTACTTGTTTAACTCGTTTAACTCGGTAAAAATAGTCACTACCTGATATTCTTGTCTTTGTGAACAATTGTTTTATTATTGTACTAAATTTGCTTGTACTGCCATTTTCATGTTTCTTTCCGAAGCAACAGATGTTTTCACGTCACTTGTTTTGCTTCTTCTTTTCCTTTCCACCATTCTAAACCTAGGAACACAGGGTAGAGCTAGAAATGATAACCACATATGCTTATAGTGAAGCAAAAGGGTTCTATTTTCCATCATTTTGGAACAACTTAATGAACACCCTTTTTTGTGTCTTGCTTATATACACCGATACATGATAGATCCTTTTGGCATTTTTTTTGCTCTAGAGTCCTGTAATCTCGGATTTGGTTTTTGCTCTACTGCTCCTTATATGTTACTCCCTCCGTTCCAAATTATAAGATGTTTTAGATATTTCAATATAGACTGCATATAGAGCAAAATGGGTTAATCTACGTACTAAAATTCGTCTAGGTATATCCAAATCGGAAAATCGAAAACACCTTATGTTTTGGAACTGAGGTACTAGCTGAGATTTTAATAAAAAAAAGAATATGTATTTTACCTTTTATGTTCTTCAATCTAAAAATGAGATTATTGTAAACTTTGATATAGTTATGAACTTTGGATTGAAATAGAGACCACAATTAGTATAACATATGAATCTAATTCAAATGCATAATTTTCATAATTTGAATTGAAATTCAAACAACCCAAATCAGAACACAAATTGTTTGTGACGTACATAATATAGGGTCCATGACATACATAAACATAGGGTCAATGCATACATAACACTAACCACATAGAAAATATTATCCATGACACTTCACTTCTTCTTGAACGAACTTGTCTACCTCTTATACTCCTCTGTGGGGTGGCATATCACCATTGACCGCATGTCTTTGTACGCGTTGAGGATGATCCAAGGATAAGCGTCATCACCAACCTCCTTGATGTCCCCACCTTTCTCCTCCTCGAAAGTCTTACCCTTCTTCTTATTGGTGGCACCAACAACCTTATGCGTATGGGGACTCGGCCCTCATTTCCCCCTCCTCCTCTCTCACCTTTTCCTCCATGAGATTCGCCTCAGCTGCCCTGGGGCCTCCCTCCTTCTCCTCCGATAGCCTCGCCGGCCGGAGCAGGGAGAGGAGGTGTTGTCGACCGTCCTCTGTAGCTAGGTTATGTATAGTTTGTTCTACGCTCATGTGGTGCAGTGGCAACATGTCGTTCATGCGTTGGGCTTCTAGGTCGTCTTTGAGTGGTGGCATGGATTCTAGGCTTTCCTCTTTAGGTTGCCTCCCATGGTGGAAGGTGGAGTTACAAGGCAGATCCGACGACACTTCTCTAAATAAGCTCGTCGGTGCCCAACAGCAACAAGATCCCGGGCTCCATCGTCGTCTTGGGTGCCCTCTTAGCGAGGGGGTTGTAGGTGGAGGTGATATGTGCTTCTTAATTCTCTCGCATTGCGGAAAGGTGGAGTGGGCCCGGTGGCGCATGCTCGAGGAGCTGCTCAAGTTTGCGGAGACCCATTCCAGCTGCGGTGCACCGGGGTTACCTCGAGCGAGAGAGGCCACTCAGCGCCGAGACTTCTCATTGCTCCGAGCTTCTTCTTCATTAGGTGGAAGATCTTCATTGATCTCGGCGTGGCATCCGACTCCGGCGGTGATCCAAGTGGTGGCGTCCCCGGTTGCACTGCTCCCGCTTGCGCCTAGAGGTCAAGTTGTGGTGGCGGCCATGTTCAAGAACCCGATTGCTTTTTCTATAATCTTTGTAGGGTCTTGCTTGCAATTTCTAAGGACCTAGCTGTTATTTGCACATGTTTTAGGGTCCTATATGTAACTTTGTTTGTGATGCCAAGTTAATGAAGTTCTAGGCCCTCGGAGGCCATTCCGCGTTAAAAAAAAGGCAAACTTTTGTCTCCACTTCTATCTTGACGAAGCTGGGTGTAATTCAGTTTCTTGGGCCTCAAATGTAACTAATTTTGGATTTTTGTAAGTTTATAGTTTTTTTCTTTGCATAAAGCAAACGAACGCGTGTGAGAAGTTATTGGACAAGGTCATCTTATATTTGTAAAGTTGTTGGACTAAAATAAACCCACAACGTAAGTTTGTATTTTAGGGGTGTAATTATATAAGGACCTCTTTGATTCATTTGAATATGGGAAGAAAAGTGTCGGAATATGATTTTTATCCTCAGGTAACAACCAGTCCTCAATTGATTCATAGGATAGGAAAGTGTAGAAATAAGAAATATATATCATTGAGATGGCATGTCTAATTAAATCATTTGGAAGAGTAATTTCCTCTAATGTGGTGATTGAATTTTCCATGAGGTTAGAACTCATGTTATTTTCCTATTAAATCTACAGTACAAAAAAATTATGGGATTATTTTCTATTGGATATCATCCTATGAATCAAACGGTCTTGAAAAGAAAAAATTATAGGATTTCAATCCTACCCAGATCATTTGAAAATCCTAAGAATCAAAGGAGCCCAATGAAGAAAAAGTGGAGGAATTTTTCCTGTCGCTTATTAGGTTTCAAAGGAAAGACAAAGAAATTCTAAGGTCAACTCAAAGCTCCTTTTAACATTTATGTGCACAAAGAAGAAGACAAAGGTTTTATGATGATGATCTAATCTTGCATTTCATTTATTTTAACCTTGATTTGATTCTGCTTTTTAGAATTTCTATGTTTTCCCTATTCCTCCAAATGAAGCATCTAGCTAAGCAAATCTCCCATGTTTTACAAGATTTTGTTTTGCACATGCATATTCCTATGTTTTGGGATCCTAGGAACCAAAGAGGCTCTCAATAAAGATTTGGATCACTTGCATGTGGAAAAACGATGTCAAGAAAACTCAAAAGAGAGAATGATCTGATCTGATCTGATCTCATTCATTCTCTTCCTTTTCTCTAAAGTCTAAACCCCTTAGGCCCACCTGCATGCATGGTCATTGCAGCTACGCTCCACAAGAGGCACAGTGCACGCGCGCCATTAAAGTGTTTCATTAAAGCAACTTAGCTCCCTTCTGCCCCTCCGGTCCTGCCTGCCAAAACACCTCCAATGGTCTCTAGTAGACTAGTACCCTCATTTACACATCTTAATGCACAGTCGCCCTTAATTCTGCCATGAGGAGTCACCATCTCCTCTGCCCCCTCCCTCACTGATCAACAGTCCTTTTTTCTTGGAACAAAACAGATCAACAGTCTTAGGATTCAAAGACACACAGTAGAGATACATGGTACCATGGTCCAATTAGCTTGTCCTTGATTAAGATGCAAATCGCACGTTTGACGCCCTAGTATTTCCTCCTTTTCCCAGTTGCTCTGAGGATCTCTGGTCCCCGGTGCCGGTGGTGGCCATGGTGCCCTACGTACCTGCATGGTCCATCCATGGTGCAGGGCGCCGCAGCTAGGTTTTGTCTCGGTATTAGAGCATCTCTAGCAGTACCCGCAAAACGGCCAAACCCGCAAAATTCCGGCGAGTTTGCGGGTTTGGGGCCATTTTTGGGCCAGACCAGCGCCTGCATATTTGCGTCGGCTCGCAAACGTTTTGCGGTGGCCCGTGAATCCGCACGGCCTACCCCTATTTATCTGGCTCCCCACCGCATTTGCGGATTGCAATCCCCAATCCCGCACCTCCTCCGGCGAGCAATCCGCCGTGTGCTCCGCCGTCTTCGACGAGAAATCTCGCGTCGCCGTCAACAGATCCGGCGACGCCGAGCCATGGCGCCGAAGCGGGAACCAGAGGCGGCGCTCCCCGGCGACGACCGGTTCGGCCGAGCCATGGCACGGAAGCGCCGCACACGGAAGTACAGGCACGGCGGGTCGGTGCGCCGGTGGGAGCGGGAGCGGGAGATCATCAGCCATCTCCCGCCCGTCATCGACCTCGTCTCCGACGAGGAGTGAAGCTCCTCCACCGCTGCGTCGCCGCCGCGCCCGTGGCTCCGGTGAGGAGCAAATTTTGTGTAGTTCTAGGGTTTGGGCGGCGACGTGTAGTTCTAGGCTAGTATCTAGGGTTTGCATTTTGTGTACAAACAATGTTGCAATCTATCTGTGCAGAAGAACATCTATCTAGTTTGTTCCCGCGAAAATCTGCGTGTTGAATTTCAGATTTGCAGTTTCGTTTCCGGGCTCTGTTCTTCGCGGCCCGATTTCTCGCGCAAGAACACGAAAAACCCGACCCTTAAAATTGTTTTGCGGGTTCGAGTTTTGCGGATACTGCTAGAGATGCTCTTATATGTTCGGTTGTGCCAAGGTGGTGGACGATGCTTGCTATTTGCCGGCCAAATAAACTCGATCGCTTCCATCCGGGACATACATGTATAGGAGTGCATGCCAAGACAAGCTACTGGCGCTGCCATTTTTCGACTTGTGCTCAGGAATCGGCCGGAAGAGCGAGGAGATTTCGTGTATTGGTATGATGCTGATCAGCTGATGGATGCATTGGGAGATCGAAGAAGCTAGTCGGGATCAGCGGGTTAATTGCACATTCTGTTCCTATCTGTTACTGTAACTGGTGGGCAGACTGAATCAGCGAGCCTGCAAAAATAGTACATGGTCAGCTTAGCCAGTGGCTGTGATATTTAAGATGATGTTAACAGATTACAGAGGGTAAGGTGGTCACGCCACAGATCGGCAGCCAATCTTTGTTCCGTTTCTCTGAAACGGTGAGAGCAGAGGGTGAGGTCAGAGATGATGTTATTTAGACAGTGATCGTACAAGCTTGGTGAAGTAGCATGTATGTAGACAGTGATCACACTGGTGGTAACACGGCTACACGCTACTCTATATACCTTTTAACAGACCAATCATCCTGTGTTTCAGCAATCAGTACAGGCGCACGCTTTATTCAAATCACGTCAAAGGATATTAGTTAATCAAGTACAGATGCTGCAGTATAGTTTTCTTCAATCAGCTCGATGCCACCGAGGTATCCATGCCGACACCGGAGTGGCTCACCTGAAATGCTACCCGAAGGAGGAGGAGGTCAGAGCTTGCGGACAGACCGGGGTTTTACACGAGAACGCACGCGCCTACGAGCCCTTACTCCGGCAGACACGACCAACTTCGTCGTCCCATGCATGGCGCCATGGCCATTGCCAGCGAGCAGCATATCCGGACCGGCATGGGCCTCCGTCGCGTCACGCGCTGCGTATGTGGGTCACACACGCCGGTCGCCTCCCCAAAGTCTCGACATTCCCCACCCGGCCCCTGACGATCGGCCATCAGCCATGGCCGGCTAAAGCTCTCAGGTCCATAGACGGCAATGGCAGCGGCATGCAGCCTTGGGTTAATGCGAAAGCTGTTGAAACCCCGCCGCGTGTAGGGGCCCTGCTTGTGCTAGCCATTGCTGCCTCTCCTGTGCGGGAGCCTGAAAATAGCCTGCTTTGCTTTGCTTCCCCTTCTGCTCCTGATGTGCCCTTTCTTCTTTTACTTTCCCTTTTTCTCAAAACAGAAAATATATACCATCACCGTGCTTTCTTTCCCATGCATATTCTCCTCTTGTAGTCTAGCGTCCTGAAATTTCCAACAAGATAAGAAAGAAAGTGATAGAGGAAAGATTATAAACAAAAGGGATAGATACAAGAAGGGGCCTAGTGCCAAGTTCAGTTCCTATGCCACTAGATGTTGTTCTACGGTCTACCAAGCATCCATCATCCTCTATCGTTTGATTTTTTACTTTTACTTAAGAGCTGGGAAATAATATATCAATGATACCAAGGTGATTTGATGGCAGTTCCATTCTGCCTACTGGCTACTGTATGTATGCCCATGCAGACTTGCACACTCTGCTATAGTGCTATTGAAAGCTGCATACACTGTTCATGAGCATTAATCTGGTCTACAGACGAAGCACCTCAAAACAGTGGCATTTTTCGGAAAATATAATTGAAGTCCTGCTCATCCAAGAGCAAGAAAGATGATGTTCATATCAAGGTCACAGAGCGAGTTGCATAGGCAATGCTAATCAAATCCCGGTCAACGACTATTCGTATATACTGCTCCAGTATGCTTTTGTTGTCTGAGATAAAGGAGGCATTGGTTGGCAACATGATTTTGCTAGGAAGAACAGCTTATGCATGCTTCATGATGCCGTTTGCATATAGGAGCTGGGAAGAAGACTTGGTGAGGTCAAGTCTTGTTTTCGCTAGTGTCGTGGATGTCAAGTGTTAATTCAAACATCGACAAAAGGAGCATGTGATAATTTGGGCCTCTGTTAAGCGTCCGGCCCAGCTATCACACAGGTGGCAATACCAACCAGCCTATGTCCATCGGAGCCCACAACCAAACGAAGACTCAGGCCTAATCAACTCAAAAGGTTTCATCTTTGATGTATGATAATCTCAAAAAAAAATATCTTTGATGTATGGGAATCGCCCCACCTTGTAAGTAAAACTTCCCCACAATAAATTTTTGATGTGGGACTAAACATAACATTCTCCCATGTTACTAAAGTTCACGGGCTCCTCCTTCACCACAAAGATATTGTATGTTTGTTTTCAACCGCGTCCCCTGGTATTAACTATTTTCCAACAATCATCGTGATCTCGCGTTTTCTACCATGTGCAGGGTCGGCTCTGTCCTTAGGCGACCTTGAAAGGATCGTATGGCCACCTAGAGGGGGGGGGGGGGGGTGAATAGGTGCTACTCCAATTTTTAACTCTTTTTCGATTAAGGCTTGACTAAAAGGTAAATTCTCTAGATATGCAACTATGGTGAATTTACCTATATGACAAGTTAAGTCTAAACAAGATAAGATACAAGTAGTAAATAACTAGAAAGGAATAACCGATATGAAAGCACGCGGAGACAAGGATGTATTCCCGAGTTCCTCCTTTTTAGGGGAGTACGTCTCGTTGGAGGGGTGTGAGTTTCAAACTCAAGACGCCACAAATGGCCTCACCCTATTCTCCGATGAACCTCGCACAAAAGCTCGGTCCACCTTTCTTTATCGGAATCCTTCAAGGCGGAATCCGGAGCCCTTACAACAACTTGAGGCTCAACCCACAAAAGGATTGGGGGCTCTCAATCACCACAACACCTGCTACACAAAAGTAACAAGCAAGTGAGAACAACAAGATGCCTAGGTTTTCCTAGTGGAAACCCTAGGCTCAAATCCCTCAAGTGAATGAGGGGAAATGAAGAACGCTTTGGTGAAGTAGTAGATCCGGGCCTTCTCCTTCAATCCTCCAAAGATCAACGAGTTTGGGTGGAGGGATTGGGAGATCTAGTGATTCTTGAGCTTGCAACAATGGTGTACTTCAGATCTGGGCGAGCTAAGAGCTGGAGGTAGGTGGAGGGGTATTTATACCCCTCCAGAAAACTAGCCGTTTTTCTGTCCACTAAGTCCGGAGTCTCCGGACCTGGAGACCGGAAACTCCGGCCCCACTCCGGACCAGATACCGCAGCAGCCGTCGCGATGCTCTTCTTCTCTGCAGGCCGGAAACTCCGGACTGGGAGGCCGGAAACTCCGGACAGGCCGGAATCTCCGGGCCTACTCCGGGGCAACTCCGGACCCTATACCGCACGCGCCGTCCAGGGAAAGTCTTCGATTCAAACCACTGGTCGGGGGCGGAGTCTCCGGACCGCGGGACCGGAAACTCCGGCCGGTGCGGAAACTCCGGTGTTACTCCGGGGTAACTCCGCACCACATCCCGCAGCTGCCGCCCAGTGGAGCTTTTGCTCCAGAAAATGACTTGGCCGGAGACTCCGGCCACAGAGACCGGAGACTCCGGACTGGACAGGCAAATGCAAGCTTCTTTTTCTTGTCAAGTGTTTCGATGCAAAGTGTAATTGTATCATTTCATTCCTGCACCACTTAACATCATATTAAATAATTCCTAGTGTTGTTGCCTAACACACAAAACATAGGGGACATAAAATATGTCCTTTCAATCTCCCCCTTTTTGGTGTTAGATGACAACACTCGGATTTGCAATAAAGCACACAACAATTATCGACATATACCACAATGGATTTGAGAGGCTCCCCCTACATGTGTGCATACAAGTAGTTTGCATTTGAATACAAATGCTCAACATGTAGAGGAGAGACAACTCACAAGAAATATATGGAACAATATAAATTACACCAACATGAGACAAATCATGATATAGGGTTGAGGTGAAAAAGGAACCATACCTTGTGCATAACTATGACATAGAGACCAATGCACAATAATAGACCATAAATAATATCATCTCAACCATAGGAATTATGAAATCCATAGTCTCATACCACACAGAGTACCACAAATAGGAACATAGTCTCACAACATAAAACCAAAGCAAATAGGTTCAAATGACATAAGATAAATGGACACAAGCGCAAATAAATGATAAACGCACGTGCTTGTGTCCGACCCATGCAAATCCCACGGTGAGAGAGCCTAATAGAACTACTTCTCCCCCTTTGGCATCGAAACACCAAAAAGGGAGAAGAGCGATGCTAACGGAACCCAAGGCGATCACTCGTCGACTTCATCACTGTCAGCATCACTGTCCTCATCATCACCACTCCCATCATCATCTTCAGCATCACTTGCTTCAACACTATCTTCTTCCTCATCACTTTCTTCTTCATAGCGCATAGGAGCCTTGCCGGTGTTGCGAGAAGAGGAGGGCATGGAGGACACCTCGGCATAATCAGACCAATGAAATGTATCCTCATTCCACTTGTCAAGAGAGATAGTTGAATCGGATGGCGGAGTTTCGGGATCACCCTCATTGCGAGGAGGAGTGGTACCACCATTGCTGATCTTGCGCATTTCCTTCATCATCTTGGCTTGGTTGGACAAGATCCTCTTGTTAGTGACATAAGTTTGATGATTTTCCTTGTGCAACCCAACACCCATACACATCATGGCCCTTTGCCACCAAGAAACTTTCTTCAACTCCTCGTTGACTCTTTGTTTGCCACCTTGATCCCAAGAGGGTGGAGTGGCATTTTTCCTTCTTGCCCTAGGAGCTTCTTGCTCCTCTATCTCTTCATAAGAGGCTGGAGTAAGGTGATGGCGGAGTACTTGAAGGGTGCCATATGTGTGTTTCTTGAAATGAGATTGATTGAGGTTGGGAATCTTCTTGAGAATGAGCTTCATGACATAGGGAGCATACATAGGATTCTTCCTCTCGTGAATAGCAATGTTGATCTCACACTTGATAAAATCCATGACATCAATCTCAAACCCTTGACAATTCGGACCTGCAAGGTATGTCTTGTGGCAATGGTACATGAGGTTGACAAGAGCTCCACGGATAGCATCCGTATTCCCGGCTTGAGGTGCAATGCTCCAACGAAACATGCGAATCAAGATGTTGTAGATGGGCTTGAGTCCTTTGGTGGTAGCAAGGGCACCCCCTCTAGCAGCAAGAGGGGCAAGGATCTTCTTATCATAGGCCACGCCTTCAACATGCATCCGGTGACCAACGGGTTCATTCACACCTTTGAACACATACCCCAAGGCTTCTCCAAATTCTGAGTAGTGTGCACTAACTTTGAGAGGCCCCGTCATCCATGTCATTTTGGTGTCCTCCTCATCTCCAAGCACAAGAGTGGCAAAGAACTGTTGGACCATGTCAATATCATAGTCTTGTTGGGTGGTGATAAGGGGCTCAAGACCAATCTTCCTAGCAACCCATAATGCATCCGCAAAGTATGTCTTCTTGGCCAACACGTCAAAGTTCAGCGGTTTTTGAGGACACACAAGAGCTTTTGGGTCCAAATTGGCATATATTTCCTTCATAATGAGCTCTTGCTCCTTTCTCCAAAAGTGACCATCGGTGGAGTTGTTTGGCATGTCATAGAAATTCTGCGCCCTCATTGTCCGAAATTCTTCCTTGTTCAACCCCTTCAAAGTGGTCAAGTTGTCAAACTTGGCCTTCTTGGCCCTTTCTTCTCGAAGGAAGGCAGCCTCTTGCCTAGCCCTTCTAGCATCAGCAGCCTGTTTCTGCTTAAGAGCACCACTCTGCACATGCTTGTCTTGTTCTTCATCATAGATCAAATAGTCTCGACCTTGGAGCTTGTTCTTCTTTGACTTCTTAATAGTCGAGGATGAGGATGAAGGACCGGGATACTTCTTGCTAGCTGTGAAACAGGATTAGAAAGGTAGCATTGAGGTAGCATACATGTCCATGGAATTTCAACGAAAGAAAAAAATAGAGGAATTTCTTCTCAGGTTTGATCTAGACCGGAGTTTCCGGTCTCAGGGGGCGGAGATTCCGGCCATACCGGAGTCTCCGGCCAGGAAGGCCGGAGTTTCCGGCCCTGAGGCCAAAACTCGAACCTAGGTCAAAATGAGGGGAAAATCACACTAGCAATTTTCTAGATAGTGCATTGCCATCCTAAAGGTTCTACACCACGAGATTCTACAAGAACTACTCTCAAAACCAAATCTAGGATGAAACCCTAGAGGAAAGAGAGAGTGGTACCCGTTTCCTTCATGGTGAGATCCAAACGGAGAGGAGGAAGATCCCCAACGCTTGGGAGGTGGAGGAGCCGGTGGCACGGCGGATTCCGGCGGCGGGGAGCGGCCGGAGACGGTCTTGGAGCAGTGGCGGCGACTGGGGAGAGGTTGGGGAGCAGGGGTGTGTGAGAGTTATGAGAAAACTCCCCACCCCGATCCCCTTTTAGAATCCCAGGAAAAACGCCGCGTCCGGAGTCTCCGGCCTAAAGCACCGGAGTTCCGGTTGTACCGGAGTTTCCGGGCTTTAGGGCGGAGACTTTGGACAGACCGGAGTCTCCGGTGTTTCACACCGGAATCTCCGGACCCAAAACTCCAAAACTGCCAGTTTTAAATTGGGGACATGTATGTTGCAAGATGAGCACGGCTTTTAGATAAGATGGCTTAGGTTTAGAACAAGTCACTGATGGTGGGATACACACTAGGAATTGCAAGATGCAAATATAAAAGCCAATTCCAAGTTTTTCTCCCAAAAACACCATAAAGGTCTAGAAAACCCAAATAAGTCTATTAAACCCAAATAAAATCAACTCTTCACAAAGAAGAGGGCGGTGGCCTAGGCCACCATGTATGAGTGTGTGGTGTGACACCGCGAAGATATATCTTGGGTTCACGGCCACTACTCGTCATTTAAGCTCATAATTCATAAAATGAAAATATAGAGACAAAATGAGTTCTTGCTATCGGCATAATGGGGGGAGGGATAGACCAATGGATTAGGACCGCACTCCCCCTATGTCCATGCCTACATCCAAACCAAATTACTATTGTCTAATATGGGTAGGTATGCAAGAAGTCCACTAAGTCCAATTGCTTATGTCCACCACATTTAGTTCTCCTCTCAACTCCTTGAATCTTGCTTCACCAAGAGGCTTTGTGAACATATCGGCGAGTTGATGCTTGGTGTTGACATAGTTGATTGCAATATCACCCTTTCAACATGATCTCGAATAAAATGATACCGGATCTCAATATGCTTGGTCTTCCCATGAAGTACCGGATTGTGAGCAATTTTGATGGCACTTTCATTGTCACATAAAAGAGGCACTTTGTCACAAATGACACCATAATCCTTTAAAATTTGCCTCATCCATAATAATTGTGCACAACAACTTCCGGCGGCAATGTATTCGGCTTCGGTGGAGGACGAGGCCACACAATTTTGCTTCTTGGAAGACCAACTCACAAGAGACCTACCAAGGAATTGGCAAGTACCCGAAGTTGATTTTCTATCCATTTTGCAACCCGCCCAATCCGCATCCGAATAACCTACAAGATCAAAGCTTGTCCCATGGGGGTACCAAAGACCATAGTTAGGAGTATCTATCAAGTATCTTAGAATCCTTTTAACCGCGGTTTCATGACTTTCCTTAGGACTTGATTGGAATCTTGCACACATACCCACACTAAACATAATATCCGGTCTAGATGCACAAAGGTAAAGTAAAGATCCAATCATAGAACGATAAAGCTTGGGATCAACTTCCTTACCCTTCGGATCTAAGTGTAGATCCGCCTTAGAGTCCATGGGAAACTTATATGGCTTGGCGTTGTTCATATCAAATTTCTTGAGCATGTCTTGAATATACTTGGCTTGACATAAGAATGTTCCTTCACTATATTGGTGGATTTCAAAGCCAAGAAAATACTTCAATTCTCCCATCATGGACATCTCAAATTCCTTGGTCATTAGCTTAGAGAATTGATCACTAAATTCATGGTTAGTAGAACCAAAGATAATATCATCAACATATATTTGGCATACGAAAAGCTCTCCATTTATCCTTTTTGTGAAAAAGGTGGGATCGATTACCCCAATTTCAAAACCATGGTCTACTAAGAACTCCTTGAGATGATCATACCAAGCACGTGGAGCTTGCTTGAGCCCATAAAGGGCCTTATGTAGTAAGTAGACATGGTTAGGAAATTTAGGGTCTTCAAAACCCGGAGGTTGTTTCACATACACTAATTCACTTAGTGGACCATTTAGAAAAGCACTTTTAACATCCATTTGATATAAGGTAATGTTATGAGTAGATGCATAGGCAATCAATAAACGAATAGATTCAAGTCTAGCAACGGGGGCATAAGTTTCACCGTAGTCGACTCCTTCGATTTGGGTGTAGCCTTGTGCAACCAATCTTGCTTTGTTGCGAATGACTTGACCATGTGAGTCTTGCTTGTTCTTGAATATCCACTTGGTTCCAATGACATTATGTGATGTGTCTTTGGGTCTTTCAACTAATGACCATACTTTGTTGCGCTCGAAGTTGTTCAATTCTTCATGCATGGCCGCAACCCAATCCATGTCTTCAAGAGCATCATATACCTTGAGAGGTTCTAAGCTAGACAAACAAGAGACATGACCACAAAAGTTAGTTAATTGATTACGTGTGGACACACCCTTACGAATACTCCCAAGGATATTTCTTTGTAGTGTTGGAGATGATCCAATGTTGATGCACGCCGAATGACTCGGCGTTCTATGGCTTGACCAATTGTTTCACCAACACGAACATCTTCATCATTTCCTTCATCTTGTTCATGGTCAACCCGAAGTGGAGTTCTTGGAGATGGGGGTTCATCATGTTCTTGTTTCCACTAGAGTTGGGTGGGTCTTGACCATTATCTTGCTCATGTGGATGACTATCATGATCTTGTTCTTGTATAGCTTGTTGATCAATGGTTGAGGTGGATGGTTCAACTTGAGTAGAACTTGTTCCTTCTTCTTGAGTGTCCATAATAGGTTCTTCAATAGGAATAAGTTCCCCTATGCCCATAGTTCTTATGGCTTGAGGTGGAGGTACATCACCTACATTATCATGATCAATATGCTCCGCTTGGGAGCCATTATCCTCGACAAACTCCACATTCATAGATTCTTCAACACATCCGGTGGATATGTTGTAGACCCTATAAGTGTGGGAGTTTGCGGCATATCCAACAAAAATACCATCAAAAGTTCTAGATTCAAATTTAGCAATTGGGCAACCTTTAATGTAAACATGGCATTTGCATCCAAATACGCGAAAGTAAGAGACATTTGGCTTTTTACCGATAAGGAGTTCATATGGTGTCTTTTTCATGAGAGGACGAAAGAAGAGCCGGTTGGAGTAGTGGCAAGCGGTATTGATGGCTTCGGCCCAAAAGTTATATGGGGAATGAAATTCGGCCAACATAGTTCTTGCCATATCAATAAGAGTGCGGTTCTTCCTTTCGGCGACACCATTTTGTTGGGAGTATAAGCAGCGGAATATTGGTGTTGAATGCCCTCCCCACTTAGGAAATCATCCATAGTGTAATTCTTGAACTCCGTACCATTGTCACTTCTTATTGCCAAAATCTTGGAGTCATATTGGCGTTGAACTAAGGTTGCAAAGTCAATGAATATCTTTTGAGTTTCACTCTTCCTCTTGAGGTAGAAAGTCCAACAATATCTTGTATAATCATCCACAATCACCAAACAATATTTCTTGCCACCAAGACTATCATATGTGGGAGGCCCAAAGAGATCCATATGAAGGAGCTCCAAAGGCCTCTCAGTGGAGATAATGCTCTTCTTGGGGTGATTCTTTTCATGCATCTTTCCGGCTATGCAAGCACTACAAGGACGATCTTTGGAAAAATTAACATCGGTTAGTCCTACCACGTGTCCACCCTTCACAAGAGTTTGCAAATTTCTCATACCGACATGGCCTAGCCGGCGATGCCAAAGCCAACCCTTGTCGGATTTAGCCATTAGACACGTGGCGATTTGAGTGGTCTCTTTCGAGAAATCGACCACATACAAACCGTTTACACGAAATCCAACAAAGGCTACTTTAAGAGATTGAGTGAAAAGGATGGTCACGTGGTGTTTATTAAAGATAACGGTGTAACCGACATTGCATAATTGACCAACGGAAAGTAAATTGTATGAAAGGGATTCAACAAGAAGGACCTTCTCAATGGATAACTCCGGAGTGATCACTACCTTGCCATATCCCAATACCTTAAGTCTTGCATTATTCCCGACGGTGACATGAGAAAATGTGAGTAATTGATTCAATAGGCCCTTTACTACTTCTTTGCTTCCGGTCATGTGAGATGAACACCCACTATCAATGAGCCATGAAGATCCACCGGAAGAAAAGTCCTACAAGAATCAAGTCTTTGTTTTAGGTACCCATTGTGAAATGGGTCCTCTTTTGTTAGTCACAAGGGTCTTTGGAACCCAAATAGCATAGTGATAATCATCTCCATATGAAGTGCCAACATATTTAGCAAAAACACAACCATCTATAGATTTCATAAGAACATATGAAGGGTTGTATTTTCCCGCAAAGTCATTGTGAGTGGCATTGCCCCTTGTGGCATCACCACTCGCAATGGTAGTCTCTTTTGCTTGTGCGGGCTTGGCCTTCTTCTTGTTCTTGTTCTTCTTTTTCTTCTTGGCAACATAACCAAGGCCCTCCTTCCCTATGTGTAGCTTTTGCGCTTGCAAGAGCTCATAAAGAGGTTTCTCACCTTGAGGGCTAGAGGCCTTGGCAAGCTCATCCTTCAACCTAGCATTTTCCTCAATGACATTTGCATGATCACAAGAAGAAGTGGAGGAACTAGGTACATCAATTTTAGTAGATTGTATTTGAAGTTGTTCAAAAGACTTGTTGAGAGTAGAGTGTTCACTCTCCAAGGCCTTGTGAGCCTTGGTGAGCATCTCTAGCTCTTCGGCTAGTCTATTATGACCAACACCAAATACGACCTTTTGTTTCTCTAAAACTTGTATTTAGCAATAGCATGGTCACGTTCTTTAATGATTTTAGAAAGAGTTTCATTTTGAGATTCATCAATATTCTCAAGCTTCTCCTCAAGAGAAACTCGAAGCTCATGCTCTTCCTCAATAGCCATGGTAAGGGAAGCGATCTCATTAGCATATTCTCTTTCAAGTCTCCCCTTTTCTTCTAGGAGATCTTGTGCCATGCTATATTGATCCATAAGAATCTCAAGCCGAATCTTGCATTCACCTTGCAAGTTAGTCATCAAGAAATCCAAAGCAACATTTTCTTCCTTAACTCTAAGACTCATAAGTTCATGCATTTCATTCATAGTCTTAGAAGGAGGGGAAGGTGGTACCTCGGAGAGCTTGGCCATGAGGCACGTAGCGGTTTGGTGGTGACATTATCATTGGGGGATTCAAAGAGAGAAGGGGTTGTCGATGAAGCAATGGCTAAAGCGGCCACTCCACTTGTGGTTGTTTCTTCTTCATCACTCTCCTCCCCGGACATATATTCTTCTTGTACCACCAACACTTTGGAAGGTAGCTTCTTGTTGGAGATGAACTTCTTGAAGTAAGGCTTCGTGGGAGAAGAACTTGAAGCTTCCTTGAGAATGAGTCTTCCTCCATGTTCTTCACGGTTCTTATAAGGGCATTGGCAACATAGTGGAATTGATCTTGGCAATTGAAGCAAGTCTTCATTTTTGGGTTGCCCACCTTGTAACCACTTGATTTGTGCTTTTGATCCACATAAGCTTTAGCTTTGATGGATTCTTCCAAAAGGTCTTTGCCATGAGAGCCACATAATCTCTATGAGCACTCATGAGTTCATCGGGTGGCAAGTAACTTCCCTCTTCATGATCTTGGTCTTCATCTTGTTCCACCACCTTGGCCTTCAAAGCAAGTGAGGAGCTTTGGGCCATTCCAATAGCTCGGGCACGAGAGTCTCTAGCAATTTGGGCTTGGACCTTGTAAGATTGCATCTCTTGCATGACTTCATTTGAGGTCAAGGTGTCATAGTTGTGCTTTCCTTGGAGACTCTTCAAGTCGGTCTCTTCAAACGGCATGAGGGCATTCACATACTTCCTCTTGATGTAAGTATCATCCACATGTTTAGCACCAAGGTCTCTATATGCGGAAGCAAGAGCCTTGAGCCTTTGATACATCTCCTCATGAGTTTCATCATCTTTCTTGTAGAAGCCTTCAATTTGATTGCTCATGGCTTCATATCTATTTCTCCTCATGCTCTCATTTCCAACGAACACCTCCGTGAGAGTGTTCCATGCTTCCTTGGCGGTGGTGCAATCTTCAATGTGATGAATGTTCTTCTCACCCACGCAACACGGATCACATCAAGAGCGGTGGAATTTAGTTGAGCTTCAACTTCTTCTCGCCTTGTCAAATCATTTTCATCCACCGGTTGAATCCATCTGCAATGATCTTCCAAAGACCTATGCAACCACTTTTCAAGTGAGATTTCATAGAAGATTGCCAACGGGTAAAAGAAGATGCATTAAGACTAGGTGGAGCTCCTCTTAAGTGTATAGGAGGATGAGGGATAGGTAGGTCGGGAGAGTAGGCAAAAGGAACTCTAGCATTTTCTCCCTTCCCATTAAGTGTTTTAGATGGGGATTCATTTTTATTTTGGTCCACCCCCGGATCCCTTTATCCTCGTTCTCCTTTAACTCCACTTGAGGAATTTCCAGAGAAGGAGGTGATGCGGTTACCTTTGCTTCCGAGAGTTTTGCTATCATTTCACGCAACTCATCCATTTTGGTTTCCATAGAGGTCTTCAAGTTAGTGAAGTCCTCCATGGAAACCGAAGTGGCCGGAAGAGCAAGAGGGTTCCCATCGGCATCGAAGGCCATATTTCTCTTAGGCGGTTAAGCCCGAATAAAGAGCCGAGGCTCTGATACCAATTGAAAGGATCGTATGGCCACCTAGAGGGGGGGGGGTGAATAGGTGCTACTCCAATTTTTAACTCTTTTTCGATTAAGGCTTGACTAAAAGGTAAATTCTCTAGATATGCAACTATGGTGAATTTACCTATATGACAAGTTAAGTCTAAACAAGATAAGATACAAGTAGTAAATAACTAGAAAGGAATAACCGATATGAAAGCACGCGGAGACAAGGATGTATTCCCGAGTTCCTCCTTTTTAGGGGAGTACGTCTCGTTGGAGGGGTGTGAGTTTCAAACTCAAGACGCCACAAATGGCCTCACCCTATTCTCCGATGAACCTCGCACAAAAGCTCGGTCCACCTTTCTTTATCGGAATCCTTCAAGGCGGAATCCGGAGCCCTTACAACAACTTGAGGCTCAACCCACAAAAGGATTGGGGGCTCTCAATCACCACAACACCTGCTACACAAAAGTAACAAGCAAGTGAGAACAACAAGATGCCTAGGTTTTCCTAGTGGAAACCCTAGGCTCAAATCCCTCAAGTGAATGAGGGGAAATGAAGAACGCTTGGTGAAGAGTAGATCCGGGCCTTCTCCTTCAATCCTCCAAAGATCAACAAGTTTGGGTGGAGGGATTGGGAGATCTAATGATTCTTGAGCTTGCAACAATGGTGTACTTCAGATCTGGGCGAGCTAAGAGCTGGAGGTAGGTGGAGGGGTATTTATACCCCTCCAGAAAACTAGCCGTTTTTCTGTCCACTAAGTCCGGAGTCTCCGGACCTGGAGACCGGAAACTCCGGCCTGGGCCGGAAACTCCGGCCCCACTCCGGACCAGATACCGCAGCAGCCGTCGCGATGCTCTTCTTCTCTGCAGGCCGGAAACTCCGGACAGGCCGGAATCTCCGGGCCTACTCCGGGGCAACTCCGGACCCTATACCGCACGCGCCGTCCAGGGAAAGTCTTCGATTCAAACCACTGGTCGGGGGCGGAGTCTCCGGACCGCGGGACCGGAAACTCCGGCCGGTGCGGAAACTCCGGTGTTACTCCGGGGTAACTCCGCACCACATCCCGCAGCTGCCGCCCAGTGGAGCTTTTGCTCCAGAAAATGACTTAGCCGGAGACTCCGGCCACAGAGACCGGAGACTCCGGACTGGACAGGCAAATGCACGCTTCTTTTTCTTGTCAAGTGTTTCGATGCAAAGTGTAATTGTATCATTTCATTCCTGCACCACTTAACATCATATTAAATAATTCCTAGTGTTGTTGCCTAACACACAAAACATAGGGGACATAGAATATGTCCTTTCAGACCTTGTGCGGCGCACAAGGGCCCAAGTTGTTGGGGGGCTCATCACCACATATGTTATTCACATATTGCACTAGTTATCTTGATGATTTTGCATCGGGACACATGGTCTGGCCCGACTCGTACACATCACTCAATACCTACCAACCCAGATCTCCTCAAGCAAATAATCAACCACGGCCTAAGGCCTAACTCAATCTAAAACACTAGTATGATGGGTGAATATTTCCACACCTTATAAGCTCTGCTACTCCACATTCAACTTTCAATGCTAAACCTAACAAAAATAATATAAGAAATCTACGATTTGAATGTCATCGAGCACATGGGATTATGTTTGGCTAAGTGATACACCACTCTCCCATGAAGACCCACCATTACATAAAATTGTACGCCAAAAAGATATTTTCGTGGTCAATGCTCTATCAGAAGCTCTAGCAAATTTTGGTTTTAGAAGGATCTTAACTGGTAATAAATGGAATCTATCGTTGCCCTTATGCGAATGAGTGATGATTGTTCAACTATCAGATGAGCCAGATAGCTTTTATTGGAAACTGACCACCTCAGATGTTTTTTGATGAAATAAAAAATTGAGAAGCTAAAATAACACTAAAGATTAAGATTTGTACGTGGGAGAAAGGTCTTTCTCACTAAGAATAACTTGGCTAAGAGAAACTGGACTACGTGTAATAACTGTTGTTTCTAAGACTACAAGGAAATCTTGAACATTTATTTATCTAATATCCATTTGATCGTCTTGTATGGCATATTGTGCATAATATTTAGAATTATATCCACTAACCAATATCACAAATATGTTTGGGAATTAGTTAATCCACAAATAAACTAAGGCACATATTTAAATATGAGTTTCAACTTTGATCGATATGAAATATTCGAGTTAATAATGCTTTTAACAAGACTGAAGCTTTTCATTCCCTCAAGTTTGCCAATATGGACATTCATTGGATTCATATTCGTCCTACATTCTCCCTTTTGATCAACGGGGCTTATGGTTTCCGGATGTAACTATGTGTTGACGGTAGCACCTGATATCTTCAACAAGTGTGGATAACATTTGCGTTGATCTAATTGATCATATATTGGCTTTTACATTGTGGCTTTGATTCAAATAGACCATTCCATAAGGAATCCATTTTTAATAAACAAATCATGTGGGCGTAGGAAACTTCACTATATTAGAGGAAATGACCAATTTTACCTTGTTGCTTTCTTGATGCATTGGAATGATCCAGTTGTTTCCTCTATTGACCTTAGTTGATACATTTCAACAAAATATTGCCTAAGATAAAATATATTACGCTAATCACTATATGGGAATCAAGACTAGTTCTCGATTTCTATAATTTAGATTCAACATAAAAAATATGCCTTGCCAATGGTGAAAGGAAATCATATTACGCTTAAAATAAACTTTCCTTTGTCTTTGTTTTGTTTTTTTTCATTTAAAGAAGATTTAACATGAAGTTTAATTTAGGATTTTATTTCTTCTATAATCTTTTTTTATTTTTATTCATGTATTATTGCAAAAAAAAAGTTGTAAATTTTGTCAATAAAGTCTGGGATAATTTAGTCCTTATTTTGTTAGATTTCCCTAGAATTTATTTTTTATGTGTTGTCTCCCTTCATCAAAACAAGGGGCAAATTTTTAGTCAAAATTCAAGGCATTGTAAATTTGACCAATCATACATACGAAATTTAAACATCTAGAATACCAAATCAATATCTATAGATTCAACGTAAATATTTTTGTATAGTATATTTATTAAATATTCTAAATATTTTTGACCATAAGTCTGGGCCGAGCCGAATTCTGTCCGGCACCCCGAGAGGGCCTCCAAAGTTGGGTGCATGTTCGGGGCTGCCAGATACTACTCGGACATGCCCTCTGACAAGCGGGGACCCCTTGTCACATGCACATAGTGAACATGGGTTATTTATGGCACCGTGCATGATGTCGGTCCGTCCTTGTCAGTGGCGTGAGTCGACGACGGTTTTCAAAGCGACGGGGCGGTGTGCACCTCCGACACGCATGCCATTAACGTCGGCATGCGTCACATTTACGCCGGCCGCAACACCCCTCGCCCCCTATCGGCCGATAAAAGGCTGCGGCGTCACCGTGCACATCCACCCGCTCTCCTTACCCTCTCTCCCCTCGCCCTCGCATCCATGGCGAACGACGATGAGGCCGGGTCAACGTACGGCAGTGCGCACACCGTCAGCTCGACGCGTGGGAGCTGCACTGGTACGGGCTCCTCGCCCCTCCCGACTGCCGCCTACCCAAGGGGTTGTGCGTGTCGGGCAGTGGACTACCTGTGTCGCCAATACCCGAGACGGCGGAACATATCCGCCGCTCCATCACCCATCGCCGCAGCTGGATGACGCCGGAAGAGCGGCGCCTCCGTGAGAATGACGACGGGCAGCACAACTGGGGCCGTTGGCTCGACCGCTTCGATCGCAAGCAGGAAGCGGTCCTCGCCACCGTCGAGGGGGCCATGGCACTCCGGTCGCGCTTCAACTCGGTCGGGGACACCAGTGGTGGGAGGCGACCGACCACACGGTGGCCATCACCATTGAAGCTGCTGGCCGGCACGCCGCCACGGGCGGCATGGTCCCTTTTCGCCTGCTGCCATCAGTTCGACGCGTCCCCGCATGTCGGTGAAGCAGGAGCGACACTTGCCACCACGGGGAGGTGGAAGCCCCGGCATCGTCATCCGCGACGCGCCGCGGTGTCGTCATCCGCGACACGCAACAACGCGTCAAGGTGGAGCCGCTGCCGGTGGAGGTGATTCCGGTGGGTTACCACGTGCCGTCCCGGATGTGGAACGAGGACGACGACGACTGTCCCGGCTTCCTCGCAATGACCGCCGATTCGGTGGCCACCATCGAGCGGAACTCGCCCGATCTCATGGCGACCCTCGCCAACTCTGTGTAGATGGCGACCTCCTCCTCCTCTGGCGATGCTTACACCAGTCGTGCGCCGCATCAAGACGACGCGTTCACCAACCGTGCCGCCTCCTCCTGAACTGTGGTGCTTCTCGATGGCGACGACGACATCAAATGGGACAAGCTCGAAAACGAGGAGGACGAGTAGGCCTAGGGTTAGGACTAGGCCCCGGCCAAATTTCATTCAAAATTTAAATTTTGTAATATATAATCAAAATATGAATGCAATTTGAATCTTTTGTTTTGTTTGAAGCGAGATTTTTTTATTTTGTTTGGAGGCGCCGGTGGGGGCAACACCCCATATTGTGACGGACACATGTCCGACATCGCAAAGAGGTCATAATTGGGGGTTCCGGATAAGTTTGTGACCACCGGTAGAGATGCTCTTAAACTGTCATCAGTGTACAGAAACCCCTAAAGCTGAATGTTGAAAAAGAAAACCATAAAGCTGAAGCTAGACAGGAGAATTCAAGGAAGGCAACAAACACACAAAGATTTGCCTAGAATTCAGGCCTTGTCGCCGGCAAGGAAAAGCTTTCGCAGGCTGCACCGCATTACACGGCGGATCAACAACACTGACGGAACACGTGAAGAACCGGCAAGCTGAGAGGAGCGTGTCTCAAATCAATCAGAGAGACGCAGGGCCAGCGGCGGTGGCACCCTCCGGCGCCCAAAATATTACGGCGTCGCGTCGCTGCCCCCTCCGAAATTTCCATTTCTATCATGCGTCAATCACGTAGTACGCTCGCGCCTGCCTATCTTTTCTATCCATCTCATCTCCTTCCACATCAGTTGCATGCGAGAGAGAGACTTTCTTTCTTTCTTTCTTTCTCCGGTCTTCTCCTCATCTCTTCCATGGCCATGCATGCACGCATCTATCATCTTTCAGGAAGAGGGAGGGAGGCCTAGAGCGACATGGAATGACAGGAGGGATCAGCTCACTCAGTCACACCTCTAGCTTCCGTGGGCCTTCACGTGCCTACAAAGCACCTCCCTATCTGGTGCTAGCACTCTGAAAAAAAAACATCTAGTAAGATAGCAATGGCACAGCTGCACAGGTACTGGCTTCTACTTCTAGTAGCAGTATCTTGTCACACACAGCATTGCACATCAAGCAATGCGGACAGTGATTTCAATTTTCAAACCAAGGCAAGTGGTTGGGGAAACTTGCTACTTTGGTAGTGGGCCATATGTTTTCAGTCCAAATAACTCTTCCATTCAAAAGATGTTCATACAACTTTTTTACATGGTTTGTTTGATCGGTTGGACTATGATCTATAGGAATTTTTAATTCATGTGGTTCTTTGATGGTGCAGTCACTCTCATATGATTGATTAAAGAAGACATGTCAATTTAATTATACATTTTTTATACTCGGGTTTCGGTTTTTATCATTCTTACACCAACACTGATTTTTTTTTTTTTTGCGAATACACCAACACTGATCTCAGTTTTGCTATTTGACCGATTGAAATTGCAAACTTGTCATTGCTCTGTTAGTCTCTCCTTTCGCCACTCTATCTCTTCACCATTAGTTTTGAATCAGTTTTACCATTGTTGATTCCGATTGGAGAGGCCGGATTGACACATGACGGCTTGAGGTTGCACAAAGAGTAGGCGAAGAGGTTAGCATGGAGGAGGGATGTTTCTCGGAGGTGTGTGTCGGCATGCACACATTAGAGTCATGTACGGGGGCGGCTGCAACAAGTGACACAACCTATTGTGGCTTCCCATGGTGCGTTGTAGACCGAAAAAAGCTGATGCAGGGAGGCCGTGCTGCTTGCAGGACAAGAGGTGCCGGGAGGAAGCACATGCTTGGGGATGAGCATGACGATGACCTCCAAGTGGAAATTCCACTGAAGACACCGCAGCCGGCGTTATGCAGTCGATTGTAGACAACACGATGTGGTGAACTACTCCAGACTTGTTAAAGGGATGACATGTTGATCCACCTAATTAGTGAGATAAAAGATGAGAAAGGGAAAAATTGAGGAAAAACTAACGGTGAAGAAGCAGAGTGAAAAAAATGAGGAGCAAGTAACAGAGCAATGACAACTTCGCAATTTCGATCGTCAAATGGCAAAATTAGCGTTGGTCATAATGGCAAGAATCATAAAAACCCAGTAAAAAACATTTTGAAGACCAGTTTTATGATTTGTTGGGTTTACCCTTTTTCACTTGCAATATATGTCATGATCAAATTTCTATCGACTGATATCTGTTGCTAAAATGCCATAAGATTTTCCCATGGTGCAAATGCAATTCATCTTATGCAGATGACATAGCATTGTCATTTCTTTTCTATCTCCTAGGTTTGTATAATCCTGCAAATAAAAGGGGTCTAAATTTCACTAACAATTTACCATTTACCGAATTCCTATCTTATTAGAATCTTAAAATAAAAAAATCTATAAACTAACAAGTTGCTACACTCGGAATCCCGGATAAGTATTACATAGGTTCTCTGCGCATCAAACAAATGAAACAGGCCGCGGAAGCTACGTGGGCTTTAGAACTGAACCTCAATTTTCTAACAGGCAACGGAAGCTAGGCAGGCTTTTGTATCTGAAGCTCAATGTTCCAACAGTCAGTGGAACTGTGGAAGCTAGGTGGGCTTTGTAGTTGAAAGTTGAACTTCTGCGGTTCAACCGTTCACAAATGGAATTTACAGGAGCTACGAGTTATACCCAATGTAAACTTTTACAGGTCAGATAGATTAGCCTGATGCAACGAGAGACTTTCCCCTCCCCATCGGCCGAAGGAGGAGAGAGGCGATTTTTGGACACACTCCGTCGATCCACCGCGCTCGCCGCGGGCCGCGGGATTCTCCTCCTCCGTCGGCCGCTCCGGCGGCGGGAGGGTGGGGATCCCCGGCCCCGGCTTGTAAATACGGTAGGGTAGGGTGGGGTACTCGCTGTCGGCGCCGTGGTGAAGGTGGAGCTGGCGGCGGTGGTTTTGGTGTCGGGGAAGCCTTCTCCGGCGGTGCAGCTCCTGGGGGCTCGCCGTCGTCTTCTCCGACTTGCGGAGGCTCGACACCCGGCGTGGTGCTCGAGTTCTTCGAGATCCCGTCAGATCTGGGCCGGCGGTGGATCTGCTGCTGGGATCTCAGGGCGGAGCTTGATCGACATCTCCTCTCTGCGTCGTCGTCAACGGCAGCTGTGGCAAGGTGGAGAAGCTGGACAGTGGGAGCATTTGCCGTGTCCGTTCATCGGCTCATGCTCCGTCGCTGCGCGGCGGACGACACTCGTGGCGTTCTTCTTCATGATAGGTGCTCCCGGGGCGTGGTAAGAAGGAGGACGGCGGCATGCGACTTCGCCGCCGGTGGAGCTGTTTCGATCTGCTTCGGTTCCTTTCCCCTACGTATTTTGTGCTGTTTTTCGTTCTTGTACTTTGTACTCTGTACTTTGTACGTCTTTTGTTGAATATACGTAGGCTCTCAAAAAAAAAAAAAAAAGATAGATTAGCCTGATCCGGAGATCGGGAGCGGCGTTTTGGCACCCGGAGCATATTCTCTCGGTATTTTCGAAAAAATAGAACAAATTGAAAACATATCAAACAATTCTGAAAAAAATCATGCATGTACCTGACTATGGTACACACGATCGTGTAAAATTTCGTGCCGAAATGACATCGTGGCCGCCCTGTACAAAAATGACAAATTTCTGACAGAAAATTCGTGACTACGGTACGCACGATCGTGTAAAATTTCCGCGGACGCGTCCGCGGACAGTGACCGGACGACCCCATAGTTGGGCTCCTACAACCACATCCCCTAAAATGTTGTCCCCAAACTCATGCAAGCCATGCAACGTCGATCCGATACATACCGGATCCGCATTACAAAACATAGTGGTTCAAATTCAAATGAAACAAACAAAGTTCAAGTTGTCCGATACAAGGGGCGGAGTGATCTCTTCTTCTTCAAGGGGCGGTTCCACCGGAGGCATCTAGGCCGAGGTCACGGTCGGAGATCCTCTTCTTCATCATGAGGATCCACTTTGCGCTAGGCTCATTCAAGAGGGAAGCGTCTTGGAACATGATCCTTTGTTCCTCGGTAATTCTTGCAACATTGACTTTCTCTTGCTCCATCGCATAGGCATCCGCCATCTTCTTTTGCTCCAATTGGACCTTCATCCAAGCCTACTACTTCACCAATTCCAACCTCGCCCTCTCAATCTCCATCCTCTCCTTGAGTCGGAGGCGATCAAACTCCATTCTTTCCCTTTGCAAAGGCAAGAAGGTGTCATACCTCTCGGCCTTCTTGTCCTCTCTTTCTTTCTCCAACTTGTGCATGGATTCATCATTCTTTGAGAAGATGTCCTTCCATGTGGTGGACATCTTCGTGGCGGCGCCGTCTCGAGCCACCCGCTCCTTCTCTCACCTCCTCCCCATCATCCTCTTGCGGCCACTTCCGGCTTCGGACGGCCCATCTTCTTCATCAAATCCAATTGGGATGGAAGAGCTTGATCCATCATTGGTCTTCCATTTTTCAGCCGGATTCTTGTGATCATCATATTGGGAGATCCACTTGGGCTTCCCGGTCAAGTCTAGCCAACAATGTGCCATGGTGAAGGGTTTGCCCTCCGTTTGATGGTACAAAGTGGAGGCCAAACCGGTCTAGCAAGCAAACAAGTAGAGCAATTAGAGCAATGAAATGTGATGAAATGAAGAGATGTCAATGAAACAAGTAGAAGAAATTGCTTACCTGGGAATTCACGTTGACACCACTTTGATTCCGATTCACCACTTGTGCATGAAAGCCACAAAACTTATTCACGCTTTCTTGGATCGAAGCCCACCTATGTTGGAGAGAACCGGCATTGCGACCGGACACAATCGGGTGGGGTTGCACATATTCCTTTTGATGATTGAAGTGGGCATGTATTTTCTCCCACAATCGGGTGCCCTTTTGCTCGGTTCCACATATAGCATCCATGCTTGTGGCTAACCAAGCTCGGCAAAGTAAAACATCTTCGAAAGTTGTGTACGAAGTGCCTCTTGGCGTGTACACCTTCTTGGCCTTCGCCTTCTTCGTCGTCGCAACGTCCGCCGTCTCGTCCTCACCCAAAGTGTAAAAGGGAGGAAGTGTGGATGCCGACGGCTCCTGCGATGGCGGATCGACCCCATTTCGGATCAATTCCATCATATATTCATCCTAATCATGCTAACAATTACACTACAGATCTAAAATTGACTCGGAACTATGCAATTCGGATAGAAATTCATACCCCAAAGTCCAATTGATTTCCGTCGAACAGGTTGTGGGCGAGTTGGTTGTCGGTGACGCCGGAAGAAGCTCGCGTCCGCTGGAGCGGCGGAGACTCCCCCACCACCTCCTCGTCCTGCGTCGGCGGCACCTGCGACGGGTACTCATCCGCGATGAGGTGCGGCTCCTCCCGGTTCGTCGTCGAGGACGGAGGCGGCGCCGGACCACGGGCACTGGCGTGGTCATCACCGGCTCCTCCTCCTGCGTCTCCGCGTTCGCAATCCTCTCCGCCTCCTTCTTCTCCCGCTCGCGTTCGCGCTGCTTGTGGCGGCGCGTCCTCCGCGCCACGGTCTCCGGCTTCAGCGCCGAGTCTGTCGCCTGTTCTACGGTCTCGGAGGATGCACCCTTCTCCGCCGAATCGATGGCTCCTTCCGCCTCCATCCGAATTTGCAGGTGGATGCGGCGGGAGAAATGAAATGAAAGTGGCCGGCAGGAAGTTGAGGCGGAGAAGAGGATAAATGAAATTGGTCGGCGCCGAAATTTGGTGTTTCAAATTTCGTGGAGCCACCTTGCCAGATCCGACGTGGCGGACGCGTCCGAGCGGCCCCAAACCGCCCTACATATGGGCTGGCTTTGGGGTGTGCCGGACCGCCCGGACGTTTGTGGAGGCTTTGGGGGCCGCGGTTGGGTGGCCGATTTCAGCCCAAACCGCGTCCGGGCTGTCCGCCCGGACGTTTAGGGAGGGTTTGCCAACCATGGTTGGAGATGCTCTAACAACCTAAGCCACACACACAAACGACAAATAATAACCACGCACAGAATATGTGAAACCAAGTCTCATTTCAACAAAGATTCCGCCTCCAGCAAAATAGTAACAACAATAGTGAAGAATTTAAACATCCTATGGATAGGTCAATTCGCCGGTTACTTGTACTCATTGTACACAAGGCCGAAAAGGAATAAGAAGTGGAGCAATCCCAGAGATGCATTGTCAAGTCTTCACAGTTGCTGAGTTCCCAGATAGCGGGTGCCAGACATCGCCAAAATGAGTAAGTCTAAACATGTCGCTGTCCATCCTTACTATGTTGTAACAGTAGCCTGGTCACTGCACAGGGTAAAGTAAATGATATTATCATGGCAGAAAAGACTATATATGTACTAAGTAATCTATGTATTGAACATTACTATTTGACTGAAGGCAGACCAAAAACAAAACGTACACTAAGTACATATAATATCTGACTTCCAGGGGCCAGATAATTGGAATTTGAAATATTTATGTCAGCTAGCAATCACAATGATGCAGAGTTATCAGTGAAGCAAGATTATTGCATACAAAAGCAAGAAGGATTATAGCAACTGACAAGTGTGCCCTGCTTATGTCGTGAATCAAGACTTACGACATTTATTGACAATATAATATCTGACTTCTGGGCCAGATAATTGGAATTTGAAATATTTATGTCAGCTAGCAATCACAATGATGCAGAGTTATCAATGAAGCAAGATTATTGCATACAAAAGCAAGAAGGATTATAGCAACTGACAAGTGTGCCCTGCTTATGTCGTGAATCCAGACTTTAAGACCGACCAGCCTTGTCAGGATTTTAAATTTATAGTTAATTGGTATTAATGAATGATGCTTGTGAGTTGTGAGTGCATGTAAAATAAACGTATCTGAAAATAACGAGCAAAGTTGGTTCTAGTGTCAGTAAATTAGTTGATCGAAAGATAGCTACAAATATTGAGCACATACTGTAATTCCTTAGGCATGGATTTTTGTTACTGAATACGTAGTACGTATTATGAACTACTCCTGGCTTTATTTTCTGAATAAATGGCACCATTAATACAATTAAAAACTCCTTGACGTTTTTGGTGTGTCGTGAAGTCTGCTTCTATAAATTGCGGTACAGCTGTGTCTGTCACTGTATGCACTAGGAGGAGACAAGACGTTCAGTCATTGTTCTGGTCTGGATTATATCATACAGAATTATTATCATCACTACCTCAATCAATCCAAATCAAGACTATTAATTGCGCATAACCAACTAATATATATTGACCGTTGGGTCGACCGTCAGAGGGACAAGACTAAACAAAGGCAGAACCAAGTATGGATACAAGATGTCAGATTCAATTGATCAATATAGGAAATATTGGATATAGAAAAATCGGTTTGCCATATTTTACAGAAGTTTAGATTAGTACAATATAAAAGGCATTACTTTCATTTGAATATACCATGTTTAGAATATAAAATTGGGCTTGCCATATTTTACGGAAGTTTAGATTAGTACAATATAGAAGGCATTACTTTCATTTGAATATACCATGTTAAGAATATAATGAATATGAGAATATAACTTGACATAAATAGGTCAATCTTCCACTGAGTGTTCTATTGCTCATTTTGCACTTGTCATTTGGGGAACATGTCGAAGTAGAAGCAATCACAAGATTATGGAAAACATATTTATCGTAGTTATTCAATAACTCAAACACGCAGGGAAAATTAAAGTAATCATACTAAACACATAATATTAGAACATTACTAATAAAAGACAACTAAACAATATTATGAAAGTAAGGGTTCAGATTCAAACACTATCCTGCACTTACCGATATGTTCTTGGACTCTGAGTCCAAAGAGTCTTGGATGTCACAACTTGTTGCTGGTCTGCCATGCCTTGACTCACCTTGCCATCACTACCACTGTAATCGCTGAAATGATTTGTACCAACAGATTCATATCCAAAGCCTGGATAGTAGACTGCAGTACCTTGCCTTGGCAACATGGCTGCACCATTAGGATTTGCACTCCCATTTACCATGTAGCCATAGTCTCCAAGCGCATTGGGTGGGTACATATATTGTTGTAAAGGAACCATGTAATGATTATTAACAATATATTGCATATTATGAGGTGGGTACACTCCACCAAAGCCATGGATAGGAGAACTGTTTCCACGCCAGATCATTGGACTATGATGTCGCCTATCCTGGTCATAGTAGCGATCCCTCGGAACTGCAACTTTAGTTTCAACTTTTGTTCCATTCAAGTCATGAAATGAACTCTCCAAGACCTTTTTCATAGCTTCCTCTGAATCAAAGGTAATGAAACCAAAGCCCCTTGATTTCTGAGTCATACCGTCACGTATCACCACAACATCAGTTATGGTACCAAACTTCTCAAAGTAATTTTTCAGGTCCTCCTTGGTAATGTGACCTCGCAGCCCACCAAGAAATACTTTGTTTGGATCAGAACCTCGATGGCCATAACCAGCATTTGAGTTGTTGCTAGAAGACTGATTATACCAGTGGCTGTGAACTGGGCTCTGGTATGCATGATGTAGGTAGAAGGGTTGCTCAGTTTGGTATCTCATTGGCCTGACTCGGGCTCTCTTAACATCAACCTGTCCAAATAGATCATCAAAGCGCATAGTTCAGATCAGATATGTGCTAATAAACCAAACAGACTGAAATAACATATGGTGGGGCAGAATCTATGTTAGACCTCACAAGAATTGTCTAAAACACGCATCACTTAAAGGAAAGAACCTCATGGAACGAACAGATACACAAAGTAGCAAAACAGGAATATATTTCAGCTGTTTATGCCTAAAGCGTATAATAAAACATCCCAGAAAGATCTAGCGAAGCTTCACATTAAACTAATAGATACTATATGGGACTTC
This sequence comes from Poa pratensis, assembly GCA_947311845.1. Lineage (NCBI taxonomy): Eukaryota > Viridiplantae > Streptophyta > Magnoliopsida > Poales > Poaceae > Poa > Poa pratensis. The sequence continues at coordinate 99,708,492 of CAMZMU010000117.1, read as the reverse complement.
TTTCCTCTAAGTACAAGCAGCTAGAAATAATTCTTCCCAACAGAAGCTACATGGATGCTGCAAAATTCTGTAATATGTTTGAGCCTGTAATGCATTTTATTACAGTTTACATAACTAAGAGGGAATAAAGCAGCTCTTGTTAAAGATTATCAAGAAGGTATCTTAATTCAGGAATTGCAGGGAGTAGATTACGTCTTTAGTATCCAATTAAACTTTAAAAAACATTACCATAAAGCACATTAACCCAACCAAATCTAATCTAGTAACATATTCGATACCACCGCACACTCACAAGTTTAAATCAACTCGAAATTAAGGTACATTGAATAATCGCAAGGCCCTAAAACTCGCGCGCAGCACGATTTCCCCTAATAAACATGCAATCGCCACGGATTCCATTCAAGCGGTTTGAAGAAAAAGAAACCGAAGGGAAATCAAGAAGCCATCAATCTCACCGTGCGGCCGCCGAAGACGTGGCTGGCCTTCTCCTTGTCGTCGAGCGCGGCCTGCGGGCCGTCGTCGTCGGCGAACTCGACGAAGGCGAAGCCGCGGCCGAGGCCGGTGTCGTGGTCCCGCACGACCCGGACGCACAGCACCTCGCCGTAGCGGGCGAAGTGGTCCTTGAGCTCGTCCTGCTGCGCCGACGGCGGGAGGCCGCCGACGTACAGCTTCCGCGTCTCCAGCTCCATCGCGCCGGCGATGACGGCAATGGGGTTTGTTCCCGGCGCGAGGCGGAGGCGAGGGCGCGCGTGGGGGAGAGGAAGGCTAGGGTTCTTTGGGTTCGGGGCCGTGTAAGCTGGGTGCGGAAGATTGGGCTGGGTTTAAGAGGGAGTGGACGGCCCGAATTGTAAGCCGGAGGTGGAGTAGACTACCAACTCGTTTTCGATGGGTTTGTTTCGATGGAAACGGCGGACTGTAGGAGTTTTGACTCCCGATCGGTCCCATCCACACATGACAAGCGTGGACTCTATAGTTTTGTTGACTTTCTCTAAATTTTACTTGACTCACTTGAATGACAAGCGAGTCCAATTAGTATCAACGGAAGAAACGATGCAAAAAAAAATCTGACTTTTTTTTACAAAACACACGGTACGACGCAGATGCTCACATACACGTGCACATACTCACCCTATAAATTCACGCACGCTCTATCTCTATGAGCACCTCCGAAAGACTGAGCCGGCGGTCGGGTTTTGAGATTGACGAAGTTATCACATGTGCCTCATTCTCGAAGGGAACGTCGCCTCCCACTAAAAAATATTCCGCCTAAATGAGAAACACCAATGTCAAATCTGCGATTTGAACTTTGGTGGGCTGGGGTACAACCACCCTAGTAACCATCCTACCACAAGCAGGTTCTAAAAAAATCTGACTGAAAAACATCACGGTGAACTTTATTAATTAGACAATAAAATTACATCATCAACGGTAAAAGTTAGAAACGAGCTAAATTTCTCAAAATTCAGAGAATATCAACATATGTGCAGCGTTTTTATAACTACAACGACGTCCCATGCGTTGCAGTGGATATCTCTTAACAAATCTAATAAAACATGGAATCTGAAGTTGACTATACAAATATTGATGAAGCAAAAATGTTCGCTTGATTGGCTAAACTAATTCCGGTGTTCCCTGGCACATGATATATTGGTTGGTTAAAAGAGTAAGTGATGTGGATAATTTACATGTTCATACAGAAACATTAATTATAGTTAGTAGGGTTTTGCTTTATAATAAGTATAAATAAATAGATTGATAGATGCAACGACGGACTCACCGTGATTAGATCATCTCCACCAAGCGGAATTACAGAATTTATCCCCTTATATATCCGCGGATGCATCCACCGATAGGAGTCGGCCACCCACAGAAATTGTAGTCATCCTCCTTAAATCTATATAATCTCATCCAACATAGTTCATCGCCGGACAACATAAAACACAAACAAGAGCACAAGTTAATCAACAGACAAGTTCACATCTAGTTAAAATAAAACCGGGCAAGTTCACCATACGAGGGTAGGATGAAGGAACTAAAGGAAACCACTTGTAAAAATCTAATAATATAAAAATATCTATTTAGTGACACATAAGTATGAAGATCTTGTAACTCTAGAAGCACCTAGCTATATGTAAAACCAAATATACTCCGGAACATAAGGTGAACCAATGTATTGGATGTCTCAAGTATACAAAAGCATGTAAACTCAATATATACAATAACTTGCATGGATCCATTCATGAAGAGATTTGATATGTTTAATTGACTTATATTCGGAGCGGGTTGGCTTAATAAAGATATATTTCAATGTGCCGAGCTAATTTTATAAAATGACGTATTATGTCATGAAGTATGATTTTTTGTTTAGTGATAAATGTTGCTAGGTATGCTAATTATAAAATATCGTTAATGTAGTGAATTGAATAATTTATATACGAAAACGAACAAACATATAATGTAAGAGTTATAAAGGAGTAAAAGAAATTAGTATGAAGATCAACCAAGTGTGACAGCACTACACCATGGACCGAACAAGAGAGGAGAGAGTTGCCCGCAACATTCCACCTAAGCAGACCGCCGACGAAAATAAGGCCAGCCACATTTGCTACCGACAAAGGATGGGGTGCAGGGGATTGGGCTCCCCTGGCTTTAAGAGAGGAGTGGACGACCTGGATTGGAGCCGGAGTAGATTAGGAACTATTCCTAGTTGGGCTTGTTTTGATGGGAAGGCAGACTGTACGAGATCTCAACTCTCGGTCCATCCCATCCACAAGCGACAACTGTGAACTCTATTTTTGTTGACTTTCTCAGAGTTTTGATTAACTCCAGTTGGCTGACAAGCCGGTCCAATTAGTATCAACGGAAAGAACAGTGCAATTTTTTGAGGGGAAGACATCACGATGAACTTTATTAATTAGACAACAAAATTACATCATCCACGGTGCAAATTAGAAACAAGCTAATTTCTCAACTTGTGTGCAGCGTTTTTATAACTACAACGACACCCCGCGCGCTGCAGTGGGTATCTCTTAACAAATCTAATAAAGGCATGGAATCTGAAGTTGACTATATAGATATTGATGAAGCAAAAATGTTCGCTTGATTGGCCAAACTAATTCCGGTGTTCCCTAGTACATGATCAATTGGTTGGTTAAAAAGGTAAGTGATGTGGATAATTTACATGTTGAGATAGAAACATTAATTATAGTCAGTAGGGTTTTGCTTTATACTCCCTTCATTCCTGAATGTAAGGCGTATAGTTTTCGCACGAATATTAAGACGCGGGAATTTTTCATACGGTGGACTCATTTTCCTCTGTAAAAAGTTGGGAGAGGGGAGTTCCTAACAGTCACAAAATGAAAACAATCCTTTAAATCTCTTCGTTATAGGTTGAAACTCTTTTTTGGATGTGTAAAATTGTCTATAAATCGCTAAACACCTTATATTTTGGAATTTTCATCAAAAAAACTATACGCCTTACATTAAGGAACGGATGGAGTAATAAGTAAAATTAATAGATGGATAGATGCGACGAAAATAAGAGAACGAATATTTGCCAACAAAATTCCACCTAAGCAGACTACCGACGAAAATAAGGCCAGACACATTTGCTACCGACAATGATGGAGGGACACCGACAATCTATTTTTCGGGAATAATCTAAACTTATGGTGGCCCATCATCTCTAATACAAGTCAATTCTGGCAAGCAAATTGTCGGCTCATCCGTCAGGGTTTTTGGGTTTAGGGTCGTGTGGTGAGATGGGTACGGGGGATTGGGTTCCGTCAGGGTTTAAGAGAGACTGGACGACATAGATTTTAGAAGCGGAGTAGATTATGAACTCTTTCTCGCCGGGGTTGGGTTTGTTTCGAAGGAAAGGCAGAGTGGCGGACTGGACGAGGACTCGACTCCCCCGATCGGTCTCGTCAACACGCGACAAGCGTGAACTCTAGTTTTATTGTCTTTCTTTAAAGTTTGACTGACTCCACTTGGCTGACAAGCGGGTCCCATAATTTGTCATCGGAAGAAGTAGTGCAATCAAAGCGAGCTAAATTCTCAACTTGTGGGCAACACTTCTTATAATGCGACGACTCAACGAGTACCATTATATCATCTCCAACCGGACTTACTGAATTTGACCACCTATATATCCGTGGGGGCGCCTTGACACGTTCGCAGGCAGAATACCTAAATTGTCATGGTGAAATCTTTGCAATGGTGAAATCTACAACTTTCATCCCCACACCAACATCTCTTAACTAAATTGTCTTTAGTTAAGATAATAATTCTAAAAGCCAGCCAGAGGAACACGTTAACCCTCAAAGGTATCTTAGTCAACAGAAAACTCTTATAAGGAAAAATAAACCGATGAGTTTTTAAGGCTATGTACATTTTAGATCATACCACATTTTGGTGGACATCCTTAAGTTAATAGCACATTTTAGCAGTTTCCCCGTGTAAAATAATTCTACGTCCTATACCCTTCTATAGACTTTTGTTATTGTAACATTAACAGTAAAAGTAAGGAAATATAATCTAGGAAAACATGCACGCAAACGTTTTCGTCCAATCAATAATATCCCCCAAAATAAAGTACGATCTTTATTACCCACAATCTTCCTACAGGAATGATAAAAGACACTAGAAACTAGAAACATTCATCAGGCCCTGCCAGAAATTGATTAGGTTTCGTGACTTGATGTACACTAGCAAATTGCCCGTGCGTTGCAACGGGGGCATAAATATTATATTCGGTTACTCATTAATTGCGCGTCTATAATTTGTATATTCATGTTGTGAAACTGCAATCACCGTTATTTAATATGGAGGTCGGAAGCATGAAGGAGCGAGAAGTGAAAATTATTCTTTCTCAAACAGGAGAGATAGACGAACATATCAGTTTGAGCGACGGTATAAAAACCATATTGATCGTAGTTCATTTTGATTAGAAAGTTTTATTTAAAATACTCTGCTTTTGAAAATTAAAATGTACAAGTTAAATTTCAAGTCTCTCCTAACATATATAGCTTCTAACCTTCCGATTGTTTCAACAAAGGAATTCACAGTATTCAAATTGTTAGCTCTCATAGAGAAAAATAACAATTTGATTCAATATACAACTACAATTTTGAGTAAGCTGGAATTAAGATGCATGTAAGCTAAAAATCAGTGGTATTACATCTCCCATTGGAATACTTCTTCGTCTATAAATCGTACTCTCGGCATTTCGATCACACTATGACAGTATCAATGTATCATAGTTGACCCTACTGCTCAGCATTCGTTGCACCTTTCATTAACCTCCTTCGTAATCAAATTGTCGCCAATATAATCACCATCGACCTCAAATACACACCCTGAACATGAAGAAGACAAGCAGTGAACTTTATGCATAAGAAATGGCCATCCTTTTTATACCGTGAACTTTCACGTATTACTCCTCAGTTCCAGTTGCTGTCTGTAGTTTGCTAGGTGTCGTGGTTGCCTCCCTCTTCCATGCACCCCACCTCCAACCTGTACATAGTTGTCATCAGAAATGTGCTCGGCTGCATTTGATATTCCCTTCACACACGCAAAATGTAATCAATCTCATTTATATGAAAGCATGCATTCTAATAAGTAGTACCTTACCTGAATGCATCTGATTTTCTTTACAGTATGATTTTCCACATATGGTAATTAATACGCCTCTATACAGTGCCCCTTTTCACCCTGTATTCCATTCCCGTTTATCATGTTTCATGGTTGTTTTCCTCTTCCTCCCAAGCAGTCCACCTTGAATCTGAACATAGCCATCCTCAAAAACCTCCTCATCTGCATTTTAGTATTTGGCGGTTCCAGTATAAATTATTAGACATATATTATCTACAACATATTGGAAATAGCAACCTGAAGCAAACACATGTGTGATATGGCTACAGGATTCATCCACCCTGATTATGACTACACAATGATTATGAGAAAAAATGACTAATGCATATGTTTTTAAGCTTTCATGGTTCAAAAATGAGTAAGAGAAACTATTGAGGAACCATAACTGTAAAGAAAATCAGAGCACCTTACCTGAATAACCATATGTATAGATAGATACAGTTATAAGGTGACACCTTAGATTCTAAAAATCTTTAACCAGTTAAATGATACATCTAGCCTGTCGGAGGTCTTCTCCTCTAAAGTGTGTTATTTTTCACGGCAATCTCACTTATCACTTAGTTTCTACAGAGTGAAAATACCATATGTCCACAATTAAGCTACGCTTTTGATAATTACCACTAAGATGAAACACAATAAGCTTCTTTACATCAAACAATAATTTGAATGGCTATTCTGGAATCAAGGTTACAACTATCTGTTGCATATTTGTGTAGTATACCAGTGTGTCCGAGGGTAAAAAACCTGCATAAGAGACTGACTACGTCCTACCTTTTACATCTTAATAGTGTATTCGTTCTAGCTCTTTAATTCACCATTAGTAATTTAGTACGGAAGCTTAAGTTTCCACCTCACCCATATGCTGAAGTTAAGCAGGCACTCTGAAGTAACAATCATGAAGAAGGGAGGAACCAAAATCATAGTACTGCTTAATGCTCAAACCTTCTGCTTAATGCTTAAACCTTTTTCTGCTACTAACTCCTTTGGTGCTTCAGCTTTGAGGACCCTAGCCTGGCAGGACGAATTGGAACTGCCGTCGCTCATTGCAGCCGTGAAGAATGGTCGCTTCCGGAACAAATCGGCGGCCCTCTTAGCGCGCCCGAGTTGCAAGGAGACTCGTCGGGAGGGGGCATGGTCCTAATCCTAGGGCGGAATTCAGCAATCTTGTCAAGTGTTTCCTACCTCTCGTGCTCGCCGTCAATCCTGGCAGTGACTCCTTGTGGCGCCTCTCTTGTGTTCCAGCACCCAGGGACGCGTCCGTCATGAGGGTGTAGCAGCTCGGTACGATCTGACTGTGGAGCTCCCTGACGGCCTCCTGCAGGTGGACGCATTGCTGGAGAGAACTGTGTCATCTTTTGGGCAATAGACTGCCTCCTCGAGCTGGGGCTCATGTTGGACCGCTGGAGCTCCTTGCCTTGGGCTCGGAGGTCGCCGCCGTCTGCTCCACGCCCCGGCCATGCCTTGGGGTGATCTCGAGGAACCTGAGAAGCATGTCACGCCGGATCAGATGAAATGGAGACCGAGAACACACACGCATGCGGGATAGTGAGGGATGGCCTGAGGACGGGAGGAGGAGGCTGCAGGTATCGTGGGTCCAGAGTCGCGACCGTCGGGGTCGGCGCTGCAGATGATGTTGTCGAGGAGGACGCGCTGGTGGATCTTCGCCTGGCTCATCGTCGAGCCATCGGAGAGATACCTCTCGCCAGCTCGCCTCCTCCTGCTGCGGCAGCACAACACGTGCTTGAATGGATCAATTGTGGAGATAGAGAGGGAAGGAGGCGGAGCAGATCGACGCGTACCTGAATGGATCAATTGGTGATGAAGGCGAGCGGATATTTGCGTGATTTAAGGCGCGATTGAATGGATCGGCATTAAGTGGAATTTATTGGTTTCCTGGGAGACCACGATGACGGACGAAAACCGACATGTTGCTTGACGAAACGAAGTGGCAGAATGTGGAACCAAATTCTTCTTTTAGATAGGAGAGATTCCTTCTGGTATTTAGTTCTGACCGTATTCTGTCAAATACCTTTAGAGTTCCCTAGTTTCTAGAGCACTTACCAAGCAACAATTGTTCATACTCCCTAAACCACCCATATCCTGCGGCTGACAAACAACTCCATAATTGTTACTTCTAGAGTAACCTAAAGTAAATTGAGAAATAACGAATGCTTTTAGTAGAACTTTGTAGCTCAGTTTTCTGGAATGATCATTTTACTGTCTTTTTTGGTTTGCAGAATTTAAGGCGTCTAAGATTTATAAAGATCTAGGTCGACGCCTTTAGCCAACTGATGATGAGACTTGAGATTCACGCAAAATTGGTACGGACGACTTAGGTATTAAGAAATATCAGTCGGCTCATATATATCGGAAATGCTACACCTACGGATGTTTACGGACCTATTACGCGCTGACGAGGACAGAATCCAACGTGGCTACCAATCGGAAGAAAAAAAATCACTGCCGCCGTGAGCAGCTAAGCCGTGCGCGCTCAACCTGCAGCTGGACCTCGTCGTCGTGCCGCCGCGGAGGTGCTCGCTCTAGACGGACCGCACAGTTACCCGCACTCACGCACGACCGAGTTCATGCAGGTTTGCCTTGTGAATTGTGAATTTGTGATCGATCCAAACCCTCTGAACTTTGCTACAGTCTGCGACTAAGTACTTCGTAGCGATTCTTGGTTCCGATCGATCGTACCAAGCTTCCTCCATTGCGCCGTAGTGATCGAACGGGCCGTGCTCAGGTAGCTCACTATCTTCCTAAACCCACTGATCAACCACGGCGCCGTGCCGTCGACGGACGCCGGACATCCTACTAATTATGCAACGAATTGCACTGTAGGTTTTGCGTTGGTTCAGATTGACCACGCCAAGCTGCTGAGAGATACTTCTAGGGCAGAGAAACAGGTTCACGGCAGGCCGCCTAATCCTTGACAATCTGCATTAGCAGGTAATCTTAGTATTCTGCCATGTTTAAAAATAATTCGTCAGTTGTCAAGATATAATTTATAATACTATCATGATACAGAAATGGGTGATGGGGCTGATTGTGTTCAAGAATCAAGTGACATGTCTATATCAAGCGATGATGATGACATGAAAAAAAGCAATGTGGAACTTGAAGAGAACCATGATGAAGCTCAACCAGATGTGTTACTTGAAGATCCTGAATTGGGCATGACCTTTGATATTGAGAATGATGTGCGAGAATATTACAAAAATTACGCTAAAGCAAAAGGGTTTGGTGTGACGAGAAGAAGCTCATACATTGACGATAATGGAGAACTGAAGTACCTTACACTTTGTTGTTCTCGCTATGGGAAAAGTCAGTCCAACTCAAGAAATATGTTGAAGCCAAATCCAACGGCTAGGTTAGGATGTAAAGCTAAAGTTAATATTGTCCGTGGTCCGGAAGGAAAGTTTCATCTTTCGACGGTCATTTTGGATCATAACCATTCAACAAACTGTTTATTTGGATGGACGATCTTCTAGTAGTATAATTCAAGTATATTTGCTTCTCATCTCCTTATTTTTATTACATACTAGAACATCCAAGTCATTTTATGGATTTCACTGCAGCAAGACTCTTTTGACTTGGGAGTTCGCTCCGGCGTCATAAATCCAACCATGACAGCATCAACACCATATGGAACAATCCAGGTATGCATTTATAACCTACTCCCTCCGTTCTTTTTTTGACGAACCTCGTCAGAGGGCGGGGAGCTCCCGCATTGCATTTAAGAAGAATAAGAATTGATCCAGTTAATAAGAGAAACCGGACCCAAAAACCAAACAACACCCGGTTAATTAAGGAAAACGGGTAAAAACCAAACAACTCCCTCCGTTCTAAATTAGATGACTTTCATTTGTCTAAATATGGATGTATCTATACTTGTAACATGTCTAGATACATCCACATGTATACAAATGGAAGTCGTCTATTTTGGAACGGAGGGAGTACATGTTTATAATAAGCACTTTGCCATCCTAATCATTTTATGAATTGTTTGCCGTAGGGACCATTTAACTTGGGCATTAGTACCAGCAACATGAACCCAACCATGCCACATGCAGTACCATCTGGAGCATTTCAGGTATATTTTTTTCACCTCATATTTATAATAAGTACTTGGGCATCCAAGTGACCTTATGAACCCAACCAGCTAACTCCCCGGGTGAGCCCCGACTACTCCGTTGTGTCTCCTCCCAAGATCACCCCTCTCCCTATGCTGGTCGCGCGCCCCTGTCCGTGAACTCGGCATGGTCACGCTGAGCGGACTCCCTTTGGCCGGCAGGCGGACTGCCGTTGGCCCGTACCTACGAGCGCGAATGAAGGAGACCTGAGGCACGGAGCGTGAAACGGAGGAGGCTATGGCGTAGATTGACAAGCCACAAAGCTGGAGCAGCCGACCATCAAGGAGAACGAGCCGTGGTGACTCACCGCCTGGCCGACGCACTGACGCCGCTACCACCTGCCGCTGCCGGCCGTGTCAGCTCTACTGGAATCTGCATATGAGGACCAGCATTGCGTACTTGGTGCGGCCAGCACATTCGAAGAGGAACACTTGATTTTCTATTCTCCTTGTTTATGGAGGCCCCTGATTGCTGGGCATAGAGCCAAGAAGAACGGTCAAGGATTCACAAGAATTAAAGAAATATTCAATTTCGCGCAAGTACTAATTAACTACTCCAGCAAAATACAATCAGTGCTAACACTGATTTTTAACATAACAGATTAAAAATGATGAATAAAAGATTAGATCAAATAATACTACGATAGTAAAGTTAAAGATAATTAAAAGACCTTTCGATGTAATTTATCAAGTTTAATATGAATGGTTTTTGGTGTAAACTCATAAGTTTATAGTAAGTGGTGTTTATTTATGTCATAAAGATACTTTAGATATGGAGAGAACTAATGATATTTTTAGGGGGGGGGGGGGGGGGGGGGGGGGGGCATCTCTTCCAATGATCTTGTTTAAGCTATATTTGTTGCAACACACGGCCTCTGCGAGAGGCTGGTTCGAAATAATAGAAACTATAATCAAGACAGTGAATTACTTGAAGACACATAAATTTACGAATTAAGGGTCTGTTTAACTAGAACTTGACAAGAACGATTGTACATCACATGCGATCCTAGAATAGAACAGTCATGGGCACCTTTTTCTGTGTGCATTTTTTCTTAAATAATGTCCTTTGTTAATTTTGATTACTTTCAACTATGCTCTCCTACTTGAAGTTTGATAACTGTCTTTTTTTTGTACCCATTGCAAAGCACGGGCCTTTTTGCTAGTACTAAAGAAGTACATATACATGATAAGATATCAGGACTGCAAAGAACACTTATTCAGAACTGAACTTCAAATACACTGATCACAGGAATACATTATCTCACAGTGTGCCATCCATTGGTACCAACAATTTTTGCTAATTGTCCTATAGCTTCATGTTTCCTCCACCGAATATTATCTCTCAGGTTTCTTGGCAATCTCCATCAGACAATGATCACTAGCAAGCCTACCATCCAGATGATGTACACCAGTTTCCTCTTTGTTGGTTCTGAAGATGCACTAGGGACCTATTTCCTCTCTTGACGTTTCTTCGGAGGAACAATGTTGTCAGGCTTGTAATTCTGCAGTCAAAACATGTGGAAACAAGTTTGCAAAGAGATCAAGCAATATAATTGGACATGCTGTGATTTTTTTGCAAGGAAAAGTTGAGAAACAAGCTGATTGTGACTCCTCGCAACGAGCAGTAACAAAAGCTTCAGGAAAACAGAGCAGCCGATTGTGACTCCTGCTGAAGAAGGGCAGCTCGTCACGTCGCCGAAGGCGAGGAGCAGGTCGCCGAGTCGCTGCAGCCGAGTGGTAGGTTGCCGCGCCGTGCCGGACGAGTGCCGTGAAGCTGCAGATTAGGGGGAGCTTGCCGCGCCGCCGCGGACGAGCGCCAGGTCGCCGCGTAGCCGCGGATGAGCGCCAGGTCGCCGCGCCGCCGAGCAAGAGGGCCAGGTTGCCGCGCCGCCGCCACAGACAAGGGCCAGGTCGCTGCACCGCCGCCGACGAGGTGTAGGTCGCCGCGGCTCCCGCAAAGAGGACGAACTCGCCTAGACGGTTATGATTTTTTCTAATACAAGTTTTAAAATACTTGGTAATTTTAACAACCGTCTATCCGCTCTAATCGAACGGTGATAAAATTAGAGCTACGAGAAACTACCAGATTAAAAGAACCCGAAACTACTTGAAACTACCAATATTTTTTATTTTTAATCGAAAGTAAAAGGATATTTAGGTAAATTCGTGTCAGTGACCCCACCGTCAGATTCATCCCCTTTCTCATCTCACATCTCACTCTCCCCGAAACTCTCATCCCCACACCGCCGCCTCCCGCCGTGACTTCCTCCTTCTCGTCCCCTCGCTCGCCGCCGCCTCCACCGTCCTCTGCCCGCTCGCCTCCGCCTCCGCCGCCGCGGTAGCCGGTGACGAGGCCCCAGCACCTCTGCGACCGATCCTCCGATCCCCACCCCGCCGCCTCCCCGATGGAGCAGAAGGAGCCCGACGAGTTGCCAACTTTCTTAACTCATGCTAGGTAGCATTACTGCATATATATATATATAAGCTCTATTTAGACTCCTGGGTGCAGAATAATAATTCTACACCCAGGTCGATCGACCGAGCCGGACGGACCACCTGTTCCATCGAACCAACGTCTGGCGCGTCGCACTGTTGTAATTTTCTCTCTCTCTTTTTTTACGCCAGACGGTTTATTTGCTGGGTCGTGGCCTTTGTAGCTAGCCCACTACTCAGCCACGTCTATTTTTCTTCCTCGTTTCTAATCGAGTGCATCCGGCCGGCGGCGAGCGGTTTGGTAATTAGATTTGAGATGCGGCGGCGGCGAGAGGGTGCCCTTCCGCCGGCTAGCGGGATGATTCGGGGGACAGGCGGGTGAGCTCGTGGTGGTGGGCTAGCCGAATCGGCGGCATCATGGTCATCTGGCCGAATCGGTGGTAATGGAGTCGTGGTCGGCGGCCGAATCGGCGGCGACCGCGGCGTGGTTAGCAGGCAGGAGGTAGCTGTGGTCTTCATCGGCGTAGACTCCACTTTCTCCTTTCTCTACCGCAAGTGCTGCGCGGCCTTCCGACCGAAGCCGGCCGTGCTGTCCGCCGTGCTGCTGCGGCCTGGCGAGCGGTGTCTCCGAGACTCCGTCGGCGTTCATCGACCCTGCACGAGGTGGTTTGGCTCCATCCGCTATACGTGCATGCGAGGAACTCGTCCACAACTAAATCGATCTGATCTGCAGGTATGTTCTTTGGCTTCGCCTGAAGGTTGTAAGTATATCCGTCTGCTACTAATACTATCAGAAAACTTTGACTATTCTAGCTTTCCACTACGTGGTTTATCTACTACATGTAGAGTTTGCTTTGCTTCTGCTAGTGTATTTTTCCGTGGTAATTCCGTTTGTAAGCTGCACCATATCTTCTTCTTAATTTTTCTGTTTACGTAAATTTTGTTGATGTGGAAAACGATTCTTCTGATAAGTAATTCTGCATCATTTTTTATTTGTTGGCTGCAAAGGTATCTCCAATCTAGTGCTAGTCTAGTACTTTTAAACAACCATCCGTGCATTGTTCTCATAATTATTTATCTATCATTGAATGGATTTTTAATGTGGGCAATATTGGCATATTTTATAATGCCTAGATTCAGCTTGTCGTACTAGCTGGTATTTTTAGGTTTGCACATAATCAGTTTACCCCTGTACCAGTCAGTACCATGGTTGTTTGGAGCATGGATTTGCTTCTGCAACGTTTTGAGGGCAGTTGAGAGGACTTCTGATAGGATGTTTAGTGTTTGTATTTCTGTATTTCGTTGCTCGAACTTCAGATGATTGCCTGACCGTTTGGCACGCTATGAACAGACCTGTAGTTTCTAGGTCCATCCTTCAGATTGCAATGCTACTGGTGCTGCTGAAGTAAAATTTACATTTACATGCCCATGTTAAACTGAAGCATAATCTGCTTACTTTCCAAGTGCTTTGTGCATCATCGTTAGGAGTATTGCATTCCAGGATTATCATTCTTAATGTCGAGAAAAATACCTATTTTAGTAGGTTGCCCGCAAGCAGCTGACATAATTTATTTCAGTTCTTGCTTTTGTTTCTTTCTCTTCTTTGGTAATCTCTTGTTTTTATTTCAGTAGATACTTGTCTTACACCAGCTTCCACTAGCTGTAGATGGTTGCATGGATCTTTAATAGCACGCCTTGGGCACGTGAGATGGCATGATTGAAGCATTCTATGCTTTGTCAAGATAACTGACAAAATTCGTTTCATATAGATTCATCTCTTCCAGCCTATAATCTATAATTTGGAAGTACGCTAAGCAGGTTCATCTTCTCGCAGATTGATTAAAAAGCTGCACTCTCGAGCTAGTGAAGGATCTTTGAGAAGTCTTTTGTTTTTGACAGAAATTATGTGTCTTTAATGTATTTTGATAAAATATTTTGCAGCGCATCATGTGGTTTACATGTATTTACTGTTCTACAGATTTGTTTCTTATTTTCAAGCACATTGGCAACACCATTATTTTTACGTTGAATTGCACGTGTCAACACTTATTCTACTGGTCTTCTTTGCTTTCAAAGTAGGTTACAGCTCTACAGACAGCTTTATTATTCTGTTACAAGTATTTGTATATTTCTTACTTCATTTTAGTTATTAGTCACCCTGAAAACTTAGATGCACATGTTCATTTGCCTAAGTTGTTGCATGATGTAATACATTCTCTTGTACTGACTAGCTGTTTAGCTTCACATGTACAATAAAGAAAATAAGTTTGGGTCACTTTCTGCATGGTGACAAGGAATAACTTCTTGTCCATCATGAAATGAATTTACGATTTTTCTTAAACTATTCGTACAATTAAACAAACAATAATCTTATATGGCTATTCTTACTTTCTGATAGAGCTTGCATGACATATTTTTGTAACAAAACCAGCAACAAGAATTATCATGACAGTGATGAGCATTTGAGTTCAAGACTGATGAGAAACAAGTAATAGAAGGGCTTCACATACAGCACCTCGGCCCCAACAAGGTGCTTATGAGTTGGCCTTTCAGCACTGTGCTGCCTAGTAGGATGGAGATGAACCATCAAAACGTCGTGCAGTGGAATTTATGTAACAAAATAAATTACACCTAGTCATGTACACTACTTCACTACATATTCGACAATTCATTTCTTTATTTTTAATAAGCTTGTTAGGCCTTCGTATTTATTCTATGATGGAGAGCAAAAAGCTTTCCCATCGTGTAGTCAGGCAATGTATTTATTCAAACGTCTTCTGTAAGAAGTTATGCCAGGCAATTTTACATCGTGTAGTCAGGCAATGTAGTAACGCAAAATCTTATATTGCTGTAATGAGGTGATTTAATCAAGAATAATTTTACGCTTGTGTAATAAAGCGAGTATCACATCAATGATTTTGCAAAAATGCTTTGCAGTGATGGAGAAAAAAAAACATCATAGTCCTTTTACGTTCGCTGGCAGGTTCTTACGTTGGCTACCCGATTTCGTATAGGATCGTTGACTGTTTCATCACATCCGTGGTTGACAAATAAAAAAATGCACGACCTCGCTTGGGCTGTTGGGATACGTGGTTGGATAAAAAAAATGACCCACGATCTCGCTTGGGTAGTTTGGGCGGGAGTGCGCTCCGCGGAAGCATATTACGTCGCATGGAAGTAACTTTACAGCGCGCGGGGTCGTGAGCAGGTGCGAGCGCGCGGGTCGGATGCGCCTGGTGCGGAGACGGAGCGCAGAACGGGCGGGGTGTAGAATAACTATTCTTCACCCTGGGTGTCAAATAGCGCATCCCTATATATATACTAGACATCTTAGCGCAGCAATGCCGCGGCCCTTTGGTGAAATTTAAATTTGGAAGTGCTGTTATGTAAAAGTTGTGAAGGTTTGAATTTTTTTGAAATGCGAAGAAAGTGTATGTATAAAAATTGTTCAGTTTTCGAAATTTAACCGAACTGAGAAGTTATTTAGATTTGAGTTATTTTTTGTGTCTGTAAAATGGGTAGTTTTCAAAGCCATTTTTTTAATATTCGAATGTATATGGCATGCACGTGCGGTAAAATTCAAATTTGAAAATGTTTACATTTGAGTTTTTCCAACTGTTATTTTGAATTGTAGGTCGAAAGACATGGTATTTTTTTTTACATTTTTAGAATGTTTTTTCTGCAGGAAGTTTCATAGTTAGCAATATTTAGGAAATTTTGATATGTTGTTTATATTATTTTGTATTGTAGTTTTGAAGATATTTTTTTACAATTTTTATTATTTTTTGTAATTGTTATTTCGAATTGTAGATTGAAATGCACAAAGTTTTTTTTTACGTAATTGTTGATACATTGTTTGTATTATCTTCGAATGTTGTCTGAAAGGTATTTTTTTTAAAAGTTCTAACATTTTTTGTTATTGTTATGATGAATTGTAATTTGGAAGGTATGTTTTTTGTTTGAATTTTAGTATGTTTTTATTATTTTGAGTTGTAGATTGGAAAGTATAATTTTTTATGGTATTATTATATTTGGCAAGTTAGTTAGATTATGTTTGTTCGGATGTCTATATTTGAATAAGAAATTCAAATTTGGAAGTGGGCACATTCAAAAATTGTTCGGATTTCAACTCTGTTCCTTAAGATGGAAATGTTAGGTGGATTAAATTGTCGCTAGAAGATGAAACAGTTCTTTTGGGGATTTTTTTTTGAAAGTGTCTATATTAAAAAATCGGGAAATCTAATCAGCAGGCGCCTGATTTTTGGCAAAACCCGACGCACCCCCTCGTTGCCGTAGATTCGCACACGAATGGCCTAGATTTCTTTGTCCTTATTAGATCGTTGAGACGTTGAACTTATCCTATCCCACAGCCACGCACGGCCACACCAACCCACCGCCGCAGCCCGCAGCCAGGCACTGACGACTGACCCGCGCCGGTCGGTGCTCTCCTCCACCACTTCGTCTCGAATCCTCCCCGTACCCGTCTCCGCCATGGAGCTCCGCGAGCTCGGCGGCGCAAAATCGCAAGGAGCCAGAGTTGGCGCTGCAGTCCAGCGGCGAGGGCGGGCTGGACCGGGCGGATAACCTCCCTTTTCCTGCCGCCGCGGACGCCGATGTCGACGGCGAGGAGCGGAGCGACCTCGTCAGGGGGATGTCGGCGGTGTACGAGTGCGGCGTCCTGTGCGGGTGCTCGCCGAGCTGCCCCAACCGCGTGATGCATCGAGGGATGAGGCACTGGCTGGAGGTGTTCCGGTCGAGGGCAATGGTAGGAGGGCAATGGGAGGTGGGGGTGGAGGGGATGGAGGCAGCCATGGGAGGAGGGCGAGAAGCAGCAGGAGGTCGAGGACACCACGGCCATGGCCAGGCAGCTCTCCCCTGATTCCTGCTCCTCTTAGCCTTCTTTGCCCTGCATCACATCCATGTCTAGCAGTTCCCTTGCGTGCGCGTCACCAAGGAACCAAGCTAAGCTGGTTCGGAGGTGGGGTGGAGGCGATGGATTCGGCCATGAGAGGAGGGGGAAAAGTAGCAGCAGGAGGAGGACGCCATGGCCATGGAAAGCAGTTTCCCCTCTATTTACTGATCCGTTCGTGCGCTTCACCAAGCTGAGCACATCCAAGCGCTTGATCTGTTGTTGCTAGAAGCTACGGCCGGATAGATTGTCAGTCTGCTCGATGGTCGTTGTTGCAGTTTGAGCTATCTAGCTAGAGCTTGTAAATAAAAAGCTCAACCACGGTTCATGTTACACCTAGCTGCTACCTATGTAGTCCGAACTTTCATTGGTGTTCTCTATTCTTCCAAATTTATTTGACAAAGTGCAACAACTAAATTAGTCAATATGACGCGCGGGGAACAGGGAGGGTGCCGGGTGCGCTTATAACGACGGCGGGGAGGCAAAGCGTGGGAACACGGCGCGGGAACGCGAAGGGGCCATTAATGCGGCGCCGGTTCTTGAGGCGTAGTTACTCCAGCGACGTGTTCCAGTGTCAGAAACCGCTCAATAAATTGCGTTGACCGGCGCTGTGTCGTTAACGCCCCGCGCGTCAGCATCCGACGCGACAACCTTGGCGCGGTTTGTCGGCGCGCCCGCTTGCCTCCATAGGAACAGCGCCCAAAGCGGGTTAGCCGGATGCTGTATTGGGAGAGTCCGGCAACTTTTAGCCTATTGGGGGCGCCGGTGGAGTCGATTTCTTCTGGTGCGTCCAATAGCCCTAATGGGAGCGCTATTGGACGTGCTGCTGGAGATGCTCTTACCCACACAATACTGATGGATTTACCTATCCAGTACATATAAAGTTACCATGTGTTTATGATGTAACTATCCACCATGAAATCGTTGTAGTTAACCATAGTTACTCACCCAATACTTATATAGTTACCTGCCCAGTAATAATAATGTTGCCCATGTGTTTTCATGTGTATCCACCACGAAATCTTTACAGTTAGCCCACTCTCTCAGTAATAACTACTACCCAATATTGATCGAGTTATCCACCTAGTACTGATAAAGTTATCCATGTGTTTTCATGGTGTAGTTATCCATCACAAAATCAATGTAGTTACCATAGTCTCTTAGTAATAGTTATCACTCCAATAGTGATAAAGTTACCACCCAATACTGATAAAGTTACCCATGTTTACCATACTTTCTCGATAATAGTTACCACCCAATACTGATTGAGTTACCCACCCACTACTGATAAAGTTACCCATGTGTTTTCATGATGTAATTATCCACCACAAAATTAATGTAGTTACCATACTCTCTCGGTAATTGTTACCACTCCAATACTGATAAAGCTACCCATCCAGTACTGATAAAGTTACCCATGTGTTTTCCTGTGTAGTTATCCATCACAAAATCAATATAGTTATCATACTCTCTCGGTAATAGTTACCACCCCAATAATGATGAAGTTACCACCCAGTACTGATAAATTACCCATATGTTTTCAAGTGTAGTTATCCACCACAAAATCGTTATAGTTACCCTACTCTCTCGATAATAGTTACCACGCAGTACGGGTAAAATTACCCCGAGTATTTTCATGTGTAGTTATCCACCACAAAATCGTTATAGTTACCCTACTCTCTCGGTAACCCAATACTTATTAATTTACCCAATTAATACTGATAAAGTTACCCATTTGTTTTTCATGGTGAAGTTATCCAACACGAAATTAATTTAGTTACCATACTCTCTCGATAATAGTTACCCACCCGATATGGATGGAGTTACCCACTCAGTACTTATGAAGTTATCTACGTGTTCATGATGTAGTTATCCACCATGAAATTGATATAGTTACAATGTCCTCTAAATAATAGTTACAAACACAATGCCCATCTTTTTATGTGTAGTTTCACTATGAAATTGACAGCTATCATCCTAATACTTATGCACAATAAATTTACCATCTCAAAGTAATGTGGTAACTTTAAATCTCGTAAAAATCTAAAAGAACAAAAAAAATGTTTCTATTTCAACCTAAAAACTAATTGCTAATATGGTGGGTAACTTACGTATTCAAGTTTGGATAACTTATATGTTACGGGGTGGTAACTTCTGGAAATCGACATGGGATCTACTTTTGAAGATCTCGTCGCGACTAGTCCAACGGTGAAAACGGATTCTAAATCGGATAAACGGTTTCGCTACAAAACTTTTTAAATTTTCGATTTTCGCATTTAATGCGGGATGACATCAGCATTTTTGGTTTTTTCTTCATGTATGCAAAGGAGAGCTATTTGCTCGATCGTGTTCCGCGTACAAATTTGGGAGGACATCAGCAGTTTTGTGTTTAGTGCATGCATGCATGCAATAGAAGGCTATTTCTTCTCCCACGGGTGCGTATACTTTTGCCACATAGCAGGCGCCTGCTGTATAATCGTTCCCTTAAAAAATTGTTTGTCGAGTTGAAATAGGCAAATAAATTAGTGGAAATGCATTTAGATTATCTGCAAGTATTTACCGAGTTCAAATAGACAAATATGTTTGTATTTTGCCATAAAATTTTAATGTAACTTCATAATCAAAGAGAATGCATTTTGTGAGTCTTTAGTAAATTCGACTCTATAATTAGAAAAAAATGCACTTAGGTTGTCTCCAAATATGTACCAAATTAAAATATTCAAATATATTTGTATTTTGCCATAAATAAAAAGCATGTATTTTTCTGGTCATTTTGATATTTTTTTCATATTTTTCAGATGGGTGGATTTAAAGAAATTAATTTTGCAATTTCTGACATTTTCTGGAAATTTAAAAATCCTGACGTGTGGGCCACCGATGACGCCGCGATGACGTCATCGATGGCCACGGCGAGCGACGCCGGCGACGCATCGGCGCGTCTTGGGAGGCGCCCGTAGGCGCGGCGGGCGCGCCTCGACGCAAGCAGCCCGAAAGTGGCGGCGCCGCCGCGCGTGGGTCGCCGGAAAGTGCACGGCGGCGGCCGAAAGCGGCGGCGGACGGCGAGATCGGACGCGGCGATTCCGGCGTCGATCGGGCGTCCCGGCACGGCGTCCTCGGCAAGGATGGAGAAGGCGGCGCGGCGGAGCACGTCGTGGCCTCCGATTTGGCCGGGGAGCCTCGGGGCGGCGGCGATGCGCGCCGGCGTCACCGCTGCCGACCTCGGCGTCGCGAGAGAGGAAAAGAGGAGGAGCGTGCTGCGCTGGTTTTTTACACGGAGAACCCTGAAGTTTTCGAAAATTACGGTTTAGGCCTTTGCGGGCGTTTTTTTGCAAAAATGTTGTTCGGGGCGATGTGTCGGCTGACGATCGGTATCTACTGTAGCAAGGTGACGTGGACGCGGGAGAGGCCGCGATTCCTTCCTATTTTTATATATAGAGGCATAGATGAGCTCTATGTAGGAGAGAGGCGTTTCGGCACCGCACACCGCCGCAGCTAGCACAATCAGTCAAGCCGCGCAACACTTGTCCATGCCGCAGAGTTCACGCCGCGCGCCGAACTTGGTTGGTTCCAGCAAGCTGCAGGCGTACACGGGGCGCGGACACATGTCGGCCGGCGACGCGGGGAGCAACAAAAGTTGCCGGCGACTACCTCCCGCGAGCATCCGCGCTCCTTACTCGCCCGCGCGTCACCCCCACCCAACGCAACAAGCCACGGCGATCCATTGCCCTGATACGCTTGGCCATCCCATCCATTGATCTCTTGGAAACATCGCGCCACTCTCCCGCGATCTTATCACTCCCGATCAGCGAGCATAGACAGGCGCGAGAGGCCGGGGGGAAAAGGCAGGCAACCCAGCTAAAAACTAAAGCTGGATAGACAGAAAAAGCAAAGACGACTACCTATACCTTAAAACCCAAAAGCCGTGGAGACGAGACGACGATCGAGATCCCGTCCCAGATCTTTGCTCCCGCCTTTCGATCGCGTACGTGATGGTTCTAATCGAGCAGAAAGGCCACGGCTGGCCTTTGCCCGCCTATCCGGAGGTTACATGTGAAAGAGATGAAAAAACAAGCAACACAGCTTTTGTGCATGGTCCGAAGCTTTTCTCCCGGGGAACAACCCATGTGTACGCCACCATACCATACTTGATCCTACCGTTATGCAAAGAGGGTTTTGGCGCAGCTGGTTGCCTGGTTTATTTTCTACTGGTCAAGAAGATTTCTTCTTCAGAAGGAGAAAAGGAGTGGACTGTGGTCGACTGTGGAATTTGATATCATGGCGTTCTTACGTGTTTGTTATCCACAAGCTAAAATAGTGGTATGAGGTGCTTGTGCTTCCTCAACCTTGACTTAACTCTGTGATTTCTGAATCCTGTGGTGCTGACCTCTTTTATATTATGGCGTGGAAAGTAGTCATGGAAAAACAATGCGTGGTTGGCCAAACTATAGAATATTAAAAAGTTGTTGAACAAATGGGATGATCATGATCCACAACAGGGCCAATCTAAACAGGGTACCGCTGTCAAGTGTTTTTTACACACAGAAACCGTGCGATTGTTTCTGAAACATATTGAGTACTTTCGTCAGGATGCATGATTTAAAGGCTCGAGTCCAAAGACGGTGGAGCTAAGATAAGTCTTTCTTTTGCAGGATTTCAACAAGTCGGTAATAGAAAAGATGAAGGATTACAATGCCACAAGCCCACAAAAAGATGGGCATGCGTATCTATACTTGGATCTTACGTGATTGATTGAATTGGCATTATAACTGGCATTACAGACCGATTAGTACGCACAGAATAAGCCTTGTTCAGGCAAATAACCGCTATATATTATATATACGCCTGCATGCATATGTCATTTTTCTACAACCAAGGAGCATTTGAGAGGAAAGAACGCGCCACTTTTCTATCCGATCAAGCTGACAGCCATTACTGGGTCGAACTAAAAGGAGAACATATCATATGCTGAGAACAAAGCAACCATTAGCTATAGCTCAACATTCGCCAGAAAAACGCTAACTCAACATATACCACTCCTTTCTAGGTGTTTGATTCCTGCGGTACTTCATACCAATGCGTTATACGTGCACCACCACTAAACAATCAATGGTGGCCTAGCTAATCTATCTCCCCTCAAAGCCCCGTTCAAAATATAATGATCAATCAATGGTGGCCTAACCTGAGTACCTAACCGGGCATTGTAAGGGAAGCAAGACCAAATATGAGAAATAAAACATCTCAAAAGGCAAAAGACTCTCTATTCAATAGAATATTGGCCATTTTGATCTAGCGATTAAAGAAGATATCCAATGTCTCTACAAATCCTCGTGAAATTCGGTAATGTGTTACCGGATTGGTGACTAACTTCCAAAAAAGTGGTGTGGCTCCTATCTGTTGTGGAGGCCTTGATATCGATGATATTCTACAGAGCTTCCCGGCAGTCATCTTGGAGTTCCCACTCACTTATCTTTGGCTGCCCCTGTCGGTTAGAAGACTCAAGAAACCCCATTTTAAACATCTCGAGGATAAGATTGTTTGAAAGATTGTATCCGATTGTCGCAAGAACGTCATCATGGTGGTCGGTGGGAAGAAACACTCTTGTCAAATCCGTGTTAACGTCACAAGATATCTTCTATGTCAGCCCGTTCATCATTTCCGGCAGACCATTGGAGTTTGTCAGCAAGACCGAGATCGAGGACCTTTCTAAGTCCGGCGTGGATAGAGTTTCGGGTGAAAATTGCAAGGTGAACTTCAAATTGGTTTTCCATCCTACTTCACTTGGCGGGTTCGTCATTCCAGACCTCGACAAGTTCGTTTCGCTTTGAGATTCCGCTGGGCATGGCTCGCTTGGACAAATACGTAAAGAGCGTTGGTGGGACTCAAGATGTCACTCTTGCAAGCATGAGGACATAAGACTTTTATATGCGGTGGTCAAGATCACGGTGAATAATAAGGAAACATAGTGTTTTTGGGATCGATGCCTCGTGGCTTTTAGGTTGCAAGCCGAAGGACCTCGTTCCGAGTATTTTTTTCATCTCCTCCCATCAAAACGTCAATGCATACACGACGCTAGTGAACAATGAGCGGGTTAGGCACATGAACATGTCCAATGGCCTCTTGGTTATTCACATTCAAGAATTTTTCAACTTATGGACAAGGCTTCTAGATGTGCACCTGACCATTGGCATGAGAGATGAATGTATTTGGAAGTTCACCCGAGATAGTAATTACTTGGCCTCTCTGCCAAAAAAAAATGCAATTTGTCGGCCTCATCAACTCTGAGATGCCACGTTTAGTTTGAAAAAATCTTGCCCCTCCTAAAAGTAAATTCTTGCTGTCTCATTCTTCAAGACCGAGTTTGCACCGTTGACAGACTCCAACGTCGTAGGTGTCCGAACTGTGTGATTTCTTAACTTTGCAAGCAAGATAGAAAGTCCTAATGTTCAAATGCCGCTATATGATCAAAATTTTGGAAGCTCCTAAGAATTTTCTCGATCTCGGCAAAGATTGGTGGAGAAGCAACTTGAACACACCGGGAATCCAAAGGAATGACATTTGCTCTCTTGTTATGCTTGCCTCTTAGGAGGTTTTGAATCAAAGGAATACTAGGGTTTTTCGAAACAAGTTCGATCGACCTTCTGGCATCATCGCGAAGATCAAAAACGACGTCGAGAATTAGGTATTGTCGGTGCTAGACATTAGAGTATTGTTATTTCGGGGGAGCGATCTCGGCCTCCTTTTTAGATTTTGTTTGTGAGCTCTCCTTCTGAGATCATGTAAATATTTTGCCTCTGTTTATAAAAAGGACCGATAACCAGTGAAATCTCAGTTGACTTCATTACCGTTGAATCTCTGGCATGGAGATTCATGTTGGAATGTGTTTCTTCTTTATTTGTGTTGTATGGGACTGTGGCTCATAGACGGCATGGTAGGGTAGGATTTTATTTGAGCGTGGAGGGGCTTGGATTTATCTTGTTGGGTTGTTTTCTTTAGGTTCACAACTGGGGTTATTTGCTTTTAGATTCGTTCTTTTTAGATAAAGGGCTTTATTACTCAAAAGTTTAAGTATTACACGCGGCCTCTGCATAAAGAATGCACACAGCCGCAATCCATGCTTGAAATAAAATATAATGCGACAACAGGCGAATTACAATCAGCAAAGAATACAGTAAAACGCCTATGTCCGAGGCATGCTCGACGGCCTATGGAGGTCCAATCCGGCGATCAAGCGGCCACCCATGTTGTGATAAAATGTCCCTTGCCACCTCCTCCAGCCGTGCACACGCCTCCGTAAAGAGATCTCGATGTCCCACACGCTGTAAGGTGGACCACGTACGGAGAATACCTGTGCATCGGTAGAGTACCTGCATAAGAGAAACATCTTTATCATTGAAAACCTTGTCGTTTCTACTGAGCCAAAGCGACCATATAACTGCAATCGCTCCCACCCTAATAACCGTTCTAAGATTTTTATCTATCCCATTTAACCAGTTGCCAAAAACATTGGCAACAGACTTGGGTGGATAAAGATTAGACGCTATTTGGATAGATGACCATATAGAACGTGCGAAATTACACTCGAAGAATAAGTGTTTTATTGTCTCTTGTTGTGGACAAAATACACACTTAGTGCTTCCATGCCAATTCCGTTTGACAAGGTTATCCTTGGTTAAAATGACACCCCTACGAAGATACCACGTAAATACTTTTATTTTAAGTGGAATCTTCATTTGCCATATTTTTTTATTATCATCGACTGGAATATCAGAATGCACAAGCGCCCTATACATAGAATCTACTGAGAATTTTCCATTCCCGCATAGATTCCACCGAAATTCATCGGGACCTTGTGTAAGTTGGACTGAGGCCAACCGTGCAGCAAGGCATTCCAAGATGTTAATCTCGGACCGAATAAATCTCGTCTGAACGTCACATTGGGTGGTGAGCACTGCATAACAGTGGCTATAGTATCCCCTTTGTGTCGAACAATATTGTATAGGGCAGGATATTGCTCCCGGAGGGTGGTGTTTCCTAACCACTTGTCCTCCCAGAATCTAATCTCCGTGCCATCCTTAATATTAAATACACCAAAGCGAAAGAAATGTTTCTTAGTCGCCATTAGGCCGGCCCAAAAGTGGGAATCACCAGGTTTCCAATACACCTGTGATACCGCCTTTGAGCCGATGTATTTTCTTTTGAGGAGTGTTTGCCAAATTCCATCTTCGGTTAGCAGCTTAAACAGCCACTTCCCTAGGAGAGCTGAGTTCTTGATGCTGAGATCATGAATACCCAGCCCTCCTTGATCTTTTGGTCGACAAACAACATCCCATTTAGCCAGTCGATACTTCTTTTTCTCACCATCCCCTTGCCAAAAGAATCTTGATCGGAAGTAATCCAATTTACTCAAGACACCTTTTGGTAACTGGAAGAAGGATATCATATACAGTACCATGTTTGTAAGTACCGAATTAATGAGCACCAACCTCCCACCAAGGGATAGTAATTTGCCTTTCCAACTAGACAGCCGTGCTTGCAGACGCTCCTCGACATGTCTCCATTCCGCATTAGTCAGTTTCCGATAATGGATTGGTATGCCCAAGTACATTATAGGAAATTGACCCTGCTCACAACCGAATATATCAGCATACTGAGCAGCTGCGTCCTGTGCATCGCCGAAGCAAAACAATTCACTTTTATGGAAGTTGATTTTTAATCCTGATAATTGCTCGAATGCTGACAATATCAATTTCAGATTCGTCGCCTTATCAAGATCGTGTTCCATAAAAATGATTGTATCGTCCGCATATTGAAGTATAGACAGTCCCCCATCGACAAGATGTGGAACTACTCCTTCAATTTGGCCATCCGTTTTTGCCCGTTCGATCATGATGGTCAACATATCCGCCACTATATTAAATAGTATAGGCGAGAGAGGATCACCTTGCTTAGGCCTTTTTTTGTTTGGAAGTAGTGGCCGACATCGTCATTGACTTTTATCGCCACACTTCCCCCCACAACAAAGTTTCGGATCCATTCGCACCACTCCTCCGAGAACCCTTTCATTCTCAGAGTTTGAAGTAAGAATGGCCATTTAACTTTGTCATAAGCTTTTTCAAAGTCAATCTTGAAAATTACCCCATTAAGTTTCTTCGTATGCATCTCATGTACGGTCTCGTGGAGAACCACGACCCCGTCTAGTATATTCCTCCCTTGCATAAAGGCAGTTTGGGTAGGTTTAACCACATGATCTGCAACAGAATTCAACCTAATGGTCGCTACCTTTGTAAAGATCTTGAAGCTAACATTCAGGAGACATATAGGCCGATACTGTTGTATCCTCTCAGCCGCCTGAATCTTAGGCAACAAAACGATTTCCCCAAAGTTAAGGCGAAAAAGCTCGAGATGTCCAGCATGCAAGCAGCCGAATAACTCTAACAAGTCGGGCTTAATGGTTTCCCAAAAATGCTGGTAGAACTCAGCTGGGAATCCATCAGGCCCAGGCGCCTTATTATGCTCCATTTGGAAAACCGCCTTGCTTATCTCTTCTTCAGAGAAGGGTGCGATAAGCAAGTTGTTTTCCTCCGGAGTTACTTGGGTAATATCATCTGTTCTTGTCTCGTCAAGAGTGAAGTTTCCTTCCTCCGGAGCACCGAACAGACCTTTGTAGTAGTCCGTAATATACTCTTTGAGCTTGTCCTGCCCCTCGATCAGACCCTCATCCTGGTGAAGAGAGTGAATGAGTTTCCTCCTATGTCTGCCATTGGCAACATTGTGGAAGTACCTCGTATTCGAATCCCCTTGCAGAATGAATTGGGCCTTAGACCTTTGGTACCATTTAAGCTCTTCTTCCCTCAGCATGCGACCCACTTGCTCATTCGAGTGCCGTTTTAGGTCACTCTCATTTGCTGATAAGGGCGTGATTCTGCGAGTTTATCAAGCTCATCAATAATGGAACACAGGCGCTCTTTTTCTTTTTTAAGCATACCGGTTGTGTGTTTTGCCCACCCACGAAGGAATTTACGCAAATTGCGCATTTTGATATTCCATCGTTGGATAGCACTATCACCCACAACCGGCTGAGACCATATCCTTTTAACCAAATCATCAAAACCATCCCGCAACAGCCACCCTAATTCGAATTTGAATTGAGGCTTCACGGACGATTGTAATGTTCCTGTAGAAAGGAGTATGGGGCATGATCCGAGAAAGCCTCAATACGCTCCAAAGCCCGAACGTTACCAATGGATATTTATCCTCCCAACGGGAATCCATTAGCACCCGGTCGAGCTTCTCGTATGTCGGCTCAGGGAGACAATTTGCCCACGTAAACTGTCTCCCCGTCATATGAACCTCTCGTAAGGACAAGCTATCAATTACACCATTGAACAAGAGAGGCCAATGGCTGTCGAATCTACCCCTGCTTTTCTCATGACGGTACCTCAGCATATTGAAATCCCCTCCTATAAGAATAGGGTGTGGGTTATCTTTAGCTAGATTAACCAATTCACGAAGAAAAGCCACCTTATATTCTTCTTGGGCAGCACCGTACACGGCAACCAAACTCCATATAAAGTTATCAGTCTTGTTGCGGATATGAAATTTAATATGA
This sequence comes from Poa pratensis, assembly GCA_947311845.1. Lineage (NCBI taxonomy): Eukaryota > Viridiplantae > Streptophyta > Magnoliopsida > Poales > Poaceae > Poa > Poa pratensis. Next base: position 99,680,757 of record CAMZMU010000117.1, on the reverse strand, counting down.
AATTCACCATCCGAACAGTCCAACAGCTCCATGGTATCAGTTTTAATGCCAAGTAACATGCCACCCGATCTTCCTCGAGGGGGACAAGAATGCCAAGTAAAATCCACGCCACCTGAGAGGCGGTCTAGAATAGTACTTGAAAAGTCTCGTCGACCCGTCTCGGAAATAGCCAGAAAATCCAACTTATAATCCCTCACATGATGCGCAATATTCAAATGTTTAGCCAAGTCGCCTAGACCTCTGCTATTTTCAAATATGCCATTCATCGGGAAACTATTGGAGATTTTGACTTTTTCGCGTTTTTGCGCGAAGATTGATTCTTTTTATTTTTAGCGGACTTAGATCTCGGCTAGTAGCATACAGGTCATCAAAAGATCCCAGCTTAGCCTCGTCTATATCCACTTCAGTGACCTCACCAACAAGATGCGATAGAAGCTGTCCATCAATTGTGGCATTCGCATCATCGTCATCCACAGGTGAGGCAACCGTCATACTCGAAACTCTAGGCGACACCCTACGGCGATCGTACTCCACATGTTTAAGAACGTTAGCCGAAAGCACCACCTCTTTTTCATTTCTTTCTAAACTTACGCCTACCGCAGACAAATTAGCAGATAACGTAGACGTAGGAAAGGACAAAAAGGATTTCGAGGTTTGAGACATACCAGTTGCGGGAGTGGAAAAAGACTCGGCCTTGCGACGCATCGCCTTGGCCAACGAGTCCTCATCTGTCGCCGATGCACCATCCTTTCCAGTGAGGTGACGTCCACTACGCCTAGGTGTGACCATAGGTACTGGACATCCCCTCACCGGCGTCTGCACAACAGGAGAGGGCAAGGTTGTTGTTGCAGCCCTCTCAGCCGTTGTACAAGCTGTCGGAGACGAAGGAGAAGCCGACACCGCCAAGGGGGAGGGCAATGGCGAAGAAGAGCCCTCCACCCCAGCGGCAGCCCCCAGCGATGCCTGATTTGCATCCAAGGCCGCATCGGGCAGCCCAGCGAGCCCACCAGGAGCTCGGCCGCTCCCATCGCAGAAGGATAGCCCAACGAGGCCGTAGCTCCGGAATCAGCCACCGCATGGGCGTTCGCTAGCAGCCCACCTCCCGTCGACGCGCGCGTCCGACGAGCTGGCGCAGCAAGGCCCAACTCGACCGGCGCAGGGGATTTCGGCCCATCAGCGCAGCCATCCAGCTGCCGCACTGGAGCGGTTGACAGCTCTCTAGCGCCAACAGGAGACCAAACAGGCCCAGAAGCAAGCTGCGACTGAGAATCTCCACTGTGATATGCATCGGCCTCTGGCTGAGCTGTGTTGCAGACTGCAGGTATCACACTCGACACAGCAAAATTTCCATTGGCTTCCTTCCATTGTTTCAGCAGCTCTTAGCTCTAGGGGTTTGAGGGTTAGGGTTGAAAGGTGTAACAGCTATTCCCTCAAAACATGCGAAGTCGAAGCACCTTGGGTTTGCCCCCCTTGTGTCGGCGGTGTAGGATCAATAGACATGTTGGTTGTCGAGTTGTCAGCAGACCCATCTTGCCCAAGATCCCAGACCCGTCTTCCTCCATCCCATTGTCATCGGACCCATCCTTTCCTTTGCGCTGCCACACAAAAGGAACAAAATCTGCCTCTGGGATGTAACTCGCATGTTCTGGCCTGAAAGTGAAATCGTAACCCTTCAGCCGCAGCACCCCATCAGTTCTGATAAACGGCCCCTCCTCATCTCTACTATTGAAGCACTCATATGGCATCATCCCCACCAGAATCCGGACCACTCGCCTGCGGCGAAGGGAAAGCATATCCACGTCGATGGTGGTGCCAATTAGGGACCCGACTGCCCACAGCCCCCAGAAGTGTCTCAGCGGATTGGGCACTCCTTTGACATGCACCCAAGTTTGATCAAGCTCTAACTTGTGCATTACATCGTCCGGTTTCCACTGGCTGAACACAAGTTTAGTAGCCTGCGCAGGAACACCAACCTCAATGCCGTCAAATCTCATCAAGTCTTCCTTGGTCGGAAAGTTCACCGTGAATGAATCGTCCCCTTTGGGTATTTCCTCCCAACACCACGACTTAACCGGACACAGCCGTGCCACCTGAGTCTCTATCTGCTTTGCAGTGGCAGCCGCACCTTGGACTTTAACAAGAGCAACTGGATCATCCTTCGGTAACAGGTCCGCTCTGAACAGATTATCTGGGAACTGAATGAACATTGTATCCTTGTGTCCATGCCCAGCAACAAGAGCCGAAGGCCTTGGAAGCTTCAGGGTCGGACACACTGGCGTGGGATGCTTCGCATTGTCACATATGTAGCAGTAGTGTTTTACCGGACAGTCTTTTGCTGCGTGAGTATGCACCTGACACTTCCAGCACCATGCCTTTACTATTTTGTTTGCTGTCACCGGTGCAACAACAGGTACCCCCTCCTGTACCCCCACACTCGAGGCTGCGACCATCTGAACCCCAACATGCTGCCCCGCATCCGGAAGGGCCATTTCTTGGCGTTGTCCTGCAGCCACTTGCACCCCTTGTTGCTGAGCCCCGAGCTGCTGTCCTGCGACCACTTGCACTGCTTGTTGCTGTGCCCCAACCACGGGCACAGTCCCATTGTTCTTCTTCTTCTTCCTTTTTGGAGCCTGAGCGGGTCCAGCGGCGCCGAACGCAAAGCCCGCTGGTGGTTGAGGACCAGCCATAGCCTGCATGTTCACGCCCGCCTGGGGACCGGCGACATTGCCGAAAGCACCGCCCGCCTGGGGACCTGCGACATTACCGAAAGCAGCACCCGCCCCGCGAGCCTGAGCTTGGGCTCCATGAGGCACCATCGGCGCCCAGGTTGGAGGACCGCCGTGTCCCGGAGGCGCAGCCATCGGCGCTGGCGCAGCGACCACAGCGGCGAACGATCGCCGGAACGGAGCGCGCCGCGGGCCAGGAGAGGGAGAGGTTGGGGGCGGCGTCTGCTCCGGCGAAGGCGACGAGGCATCGGTGATCGAGGATGGAGGCGGTCGAGAGGAAGTGGATGACCTAGCGTCAGCCCGGTCAGGTCTCCATAACCCCTCAAACCAGCGGCCTAGATGCATCCAGGGGGATCGACGGCCCTCAATTGCATGCAGTGATAACCCACAAGTATAGGGGATCGCGTGTAGCCTTTTCGATAAGTAAGAGTGTCGAATCCAACGAGGAGCTAAAGGTAGGATAAGTATTCTCTCAAGTTCTATCAACCACTGATACAACTCTACGCACACTAAACGTTTGTATTATCTAGGAAATAAAACTACGGTAGCAATACGGGTATGAGAGATAATTTTGCAGGATAATAAATACAAGAAAGTAAAAGTTAGTGCTGCAGCAATAAAGTACACTAAGTAACCATATACTAACAGTACCATGAGTGTGGAAAAGTGGTGGTAATTGTGGTGGCTTTGTCCAAGATTAATTAGTGAAGACATCTAGTTCATTGTCTTTGATGCAGTTTTCAATGTGGGAGAGGCTAAATATACATGCACTCCACTACTTGGGATTACAAGTACTATATGATTGGATTGTTAGCAAACATCCGTAAATACTAACAATGCATTAAGGTTTCCCCAACCATAGCCTTAAGTTTATGGTCCTCTTACTCCCATACGTGCAACTAACCGGTTTGAGTCCTTAGGTTTCTGTCACTCCGACAGAACTACGCCCTTCCTTTGCACATACTACTAACCCTATGGTGTTGATTCATGCGCGCACAAGTATAATGGACACCAAAGGACAGTACCATATCAACATACAACTCTAATGAACCATAGACATTCAACAAAGCAATCGAAAGACAAATAAACTACATAAACATGACATAGATCATAGGATAAATATTATAGCATCAAACACCATGTTTACATAGGACGGTACAGAGTTTTGTGGGAGGATGAACCACTGAATACAAGTGGAGTTGGTGATGGAGATGGCGGTGAAGACGGTGGAGAGGGGCAGCGCGGCGGCGCAGGGCGGCGGCGGCGCCGGCGGTGCGGGGAACTCCTTTCCCCGCCGCCGGCAAGCTTGGGGAGCGCCGCCCCTTAGCCTCCCTCCTTCATGGCTTCTTGGGAGCCCTCCCCCATGGAGATGGGATCCATGGGGGAGGCAAAAACGTGGCTTTTGGTGGCTGAAATTCGTGGGTGGAGGAGTCCTCCACGAATTAGGTTTCCTCTCTTTATATATCTTCTCGGATTTCCGTCACCCCCTTTTAGGGTTCCACCAAAACGGGCCTACAGGCCGCGTCCGAACTCCGATTGGGCTGATCTCGGGCTTAAAATCTTCGTATGAAAAATTGTGACAACTTGCGTAACAGCCAGGTCTCCAGATAACGTCATCTTCGAGGGTCAAACTGGCAATCTTCGTAAAAAGTTCTCAGACAGATTTCAGGAAAGTCCCTATTCGACTCCAACAAGGTTTGCTCTTGTATTCTTGATAATTTCTACACATCAAAGAGTAAAACAAGAACATTGTGCACTTTTACAACTATTAGTAGGTTAGTCCGAATAAATAATAAACTTAATATAAAACAAGTGCTAAAAGCATAAAAATGACATGAAACAATCAAAAATTATAGAAACGTTTTGGACGTATCATGCAGCCAGGTCCCACCTGTCAAGGAAGGAGGGGTTTGAATTTGCGATCCAGCGCCCGTCACCACCATCGACGCCGCAACAGACGGCGATTCGCACCCCTCCACCCGCGCCGCCGGCGACGTAATCCCGATCTTCTCCTCCGCACGTGGGTGCAGCGCCGGGAGGAAATCACCAAGGCACGGCGGTGGCGTGATCCGAGGTCGCGGTAGAGGGCCACGCCACCCCATCCTTAGTCTCGGCATGCGCAGCGGCCGTGCTTGGGCCGTCGCTCTCCGGCCATCCACGGCTACGGCTGGACTAGCAGAGGTCCTCCGCCCGCCTTCGGCACCCACCGCCGCATCCTCATCGTCAGACCTGCACATAGGAGATAACGCCCTACCTTTGTTAGCGCCGGGAGTTGCCGGCGATGAACTCTCCCAAACTCGCGACGCCGGAGTTGGGAAACCAATCTCCTCCCAGAACTCCTTGGCAATCTGCTCATCGGACTTGGGCGGCCGGCGGACATCGTCTCGTGAGACCACCCAAACATCCCCCCAGGACCTCTTCAGCTGCGCTCACCGCGACATGTATGGCATCATCAACCGACGATCCCTCCTCCAGATCCGCGATCTTAGACGTAGCAGACCCCGAAGCAGCGGACAACTCCTCCCTTGCCGGCGAGAAGGCAGCCGGTTTTAGAATCCGACGCCGTCTCTCCTCCCCGCCCAACTTAGACCATTCGCCTTGATCTAGCCACGGCACCCCAGCGGAGCACCCGTCTCCGGTGAGATCCTCCTCGCCGGACGGCACCGCGTCGAGCGTGCCCAGGCACGCGAATCGAGATCCACCGCCCTCCGGTAGCCCTTCAGGAACCCACGGCGGTGGGGCGAGACTCCATCTCCTCCGTTTCTCCATGCGGTGCTCTTATAAATGCGATTCAAGCACTAGCTAGCTAGCTCGGTCGCAAGCATCGTTAATCCGTAATAGTTACTACCACGTAACTAACGCTATCCACTAGCTAGCTAGCCAGTCGTCATACATGGATATGTACAATGGTGTACGAATTAAGTTGTAGATGTCGTAAATCGTAATCTATGTGCTGATCATTGATCACTATCGTATCGTTGCAAATGGTATGCCGAGTTGCCGACAGCATGCATGCATGGTCCGTCACTTCGTTTTAGTCTGTACGATGATCTTTTGATCTTTCCAGCAGAGTACGTATTATATTATTCACAAGCCAGCCGGCACAAGCCAACATGGCCCCTTGTTCTGCAGAAAGAGGTATTAATAATAACAGATATGGCTTTACACGAATGGAAAACGGCAAAATGTTTAAAAATAAATTCAGAAAAACAAAATATAGATATACCATGAAAAATAATTATTCTATAAATTTAGAAATGTAATGTTACATTTTTTTGTAATATCCAGTTTTCTAATTTTATATTGCTTATAAATTATTGCCTCAATTTGCCCAGGCTCCATTTTTCCAAGCGTTCTTACAAACCTTCATTACAAAAGGCAGTTATTAAAGATAGAATTCCCTGATTTTGTATCAGATATTCTATGTTAAGTTTATAGTTGAGTTTTTGAAAATAAACTAAAACTTAAACCTTTTATCTGACTTTAATAAGAAAACATATCAAGGATTAAGACTGTTGTGTCTGTGTCGAATATTATGTACAAGTTGGGTTACGTTTGGACTTGGAGTTGCATTAGGTGTGGATAGGATACGAGTAGTGTTCGAGTCGAACTCTTATAGCCTGGGCCTCCCATATAATGAGGGGAGCACCACACGTGTAACCTATGACGATTTGATAGCAACAGACACACAGGGGGAGCCGGCGGCGTGTGCCGCCGCCTAGGGCGGCCAGGTGTTGCGGTATCAATGGGGAGGAGCGCCCGTAGTCATGCCCCGCAGATGTAGGCGAGTTCGTCGAACTGCGTTAACAAATCTCGGTGTCAGAATCGTGCTGCGACTGCTTGGTTCTCGGTAGATCAATTATGCGTATACGACGGTAACAATGACTGTATTGAGCTTTAGCAAAACTATCACTCCATCATCTTTAGAACCGTTTTCAACATGGTAAATGGCCAATTCTAGACGGTTCAAAAATTAAGGGGGAGAACATTTTTTGTATGGAGTCGAGACTGAATATAGTTAAGGTAAAAAGGTATATAGTCATGTAAAAATTAATGCGCGACTGATTGACGCAAGTAGACACGAGGAAAGGTGGAGAAACCCTCGCGCCTAATTCAAAGCACCGCATCCGGAAAGAAACCGTTGTGTACTTGCACATGCCAGAAGGTACTGTTCGGTACGTAAGTTATCCCGATCGACAACGTGTGACATATATTCACCGATCGTGTACGTCCACACACCTGCATGAATCTTTCCTTCACATTGATTAGGCAGCTGAAGCTGACACTCTCGATCGAAAGCGTAACACAAGGCAGTGAGTGACAAATATTCCACTGTTGCTTTCGAACTTGGGTCAGCCTGTGTCGATCGTTACACTTACGCTGCATGCATGTGTAGGCTCTCTACTCGCTACTTTGGCGCGAGTACATTACATACGTGTAGAGATACTCCTACAGCGTAGTGGATGCTTTGAAGCTGCGTGCATGGTTACGTATTTTTCACGTGACGCCCACTGAGCTCGCGAGACGTGTAGGTGGCATCGTGAACAAGGCAAATCTCGTCTCGTACACCGTCGCCTTCGTCGCTGTTGCTCGTGCGTACGTGGCGCGTCGCCCAGCCGCGAATGAGATGCCAGGACGCCACGTAGGAAACGGACGGACCCAGAGGTCAGTGGCATAAGGCACGCCCCCAATGGGAAGCTCCCACCACTGTGCGGCACCGGAGCCATCGATGGGCAGCATCTTGCGGCCATTTACTTCGCGATTAAGCTAAAACGTGGGCCCGCGCCTCACGTTGCACCAACCGATCGAGCACCCAACCAAAAATAAGCGAGAGCGCCACGTGGGCCCGCACAGGCCCATGCACGCGATCCGCCGTCGATCCACGCCGCTGGGCCCATCCCGGACGTAAAGAAGAAAGGCAAAGCAAAGCCACCGGGGCCCACGTAAGCTCTCGGCCCTCGCCTCGCCGGGCCTATAAATAGCGCCAGTTTCCTCATCGCTTCTTCCCTTTTCCCCGATCCCTCACTCAACCAGTCTAGTTTCTGGAATTATTACGGTAGTTGCGTACGTCCTTTTGTTAGGAGAAAGAAAATGATGTCTCTCCAGGAAGCGGTCGGGCTCGACCTGGACGTCATGGGGTCCGGGTTCGGGTTCACCCCGTGGGGGCCCGACACGTGCCCCACGCTGGACCAGCTCATGTCGTCCTCGTCCCCCAGCTCGTCCACGCCGGAGGAGGACGAGCGTCGGCGGCAGCAGCGCCGGAAGGTGTCGAACCGGCTGTCGGCGCAGCGCTCGCGGGCGCGGAAGCAGCAGAAGCTGGAGGAGCTCCGCGGGACGGCGGCGCGGCTCCGCGCCGAGAAGCGGGAGCTGGCGGCCAGGCTGAACGTTGCGGCGCGGCACGAGCTCGCCGCGCGCCGCGACAACGCGCGCCTCCGCGCCGAGGCCGCCGCGCTCGCGCGCCGGTACCGCGAGGCGCGCCGGCTGCTCGCGCTGCAGCGGCTCACGCAGCAGCTACGGTCGCGGCGTCCGCTGCACCCGGGCGACGGACCCCCGGCCTTTGCGCCCGGAGCAGCGCTGCAGGGACTCGCGTCTCTGATGATGACCTAGGACGCTATAGCTCGTGAGTCGTGACCACGATGTCACTTCGCAGGTGAAGTTTTGGAACGGATGGCGACGAGAGCACGGGGAGCACTAGCGGGTGCTTGCTTTAAGCTGCATGCTGGCTATACGATGCTATGGTAGGGCCGGACTGGTTTCACGTGGACGCTAGTTGCATATATATAATTAAGTACATTAATGGATCGAACCTCAGCTGATGTAAATTACTAGTGTACTAAATTGAAAATTACTGCTGCTTTGGCGCCGTAAAGAATGAATCCGGGTGCGCGTACGTGCGTGCACTGCACATTATCGTCCGGTCCACATGACATGTTGACGCACTCGGTCTCTCTGTTTCTCCACAGTGTTATTTTACGGTGACTATACACGCCGTCTCTCTGTACCGGAGCCTTTAGGCCAATTTAACGGAAAGATGCAGATGCCTTCCTTTTTATCGGATGTCCTGGCGGGCCATGGTGTAACGCGATCACACCCGCTTTACTGCTTTAGCAAAATAAGAATAGACCGTAGCGATGGGATTTGATAGAGATAGATCACTGGCTTAGGGCCTTGTTTCTTTGCTACACTAAGCGTACATTTCCAATCGATTTGCCTATATTTGCAACACTTCTTTGCCCTTCGTGGCTAGGTTAGTTACAAGATGAACACCACACTTTATCACACTTGATGAACCTTGCCACAATTTCCAGACTCAGTGTTGAGTATCGTGTCTGTTTTAGGAAACATAGGATAGCGTAGGATTTATTCTACCTTGACTTGTACTCCAAGTAGATCATGTACTCCTATATATATTCTCACGAGGCTCAAGCAATACAATCAACGATTCCACCAATCCCTCTCTATTCTTTCTTCATGGTATCAGCCTAAACTCGATCCAAAACCCTAGCCGCCGCTTCCGCACCGTGCCGCCCCCGGGGAGGTCGATCTCCATGATCTCCGCCGGGGGCCGAGCCGCCCGTACCTAGGGTTCGTCCGCCGGTCTTGTTGATCGGCTGCCCTAGAGTCTTTTTTTTTTCCCGATCCTTGATCCGGGTTTTCTCTCTCGCCGGTCGTTTTGATCGGCGTTTCTTTTTGGTTTTTCCGATCTAAGATCGGTTTGCATCGCCCGCCGCCGCTGTTGACCCTCGTGCGCCTCTACTCCGACATGGCGGCCTCTCGCGCTACGTTGCGGCCCTCGCGGCCGCCGTCCGCGTGTGCTCTTCACCGACTAGGCGGCCTCACGCGCCGCGGTGGCCCGAAACGGCCGCCCTCCGCGCGTCTGCCTGCCGTCGTTTTGCGCCGGCCGCCGTCGTCTACCTCCGAATGGGACACCTCCATCAGCACCCGCCTCCACCGTGGCGGCCCGACACGGCCACCCTCCGCGCGTCTGCCGCTCGGGCGCTTCCGCCGTGCGCCTGGCTCCCTCACGCTGGTGCTGCGTTGGCCGCCCGGGCGCCGACGCTACGTTGACCGCTCGGCTCCTTCGCCGCCCCGCCTCCCGTCGTACTCCCCACGCCGAGCGGCGCCTCCTCCACCTTGCGAGCGATCGAATTGATCACCCGCTCGCCCGTCATCCTCTCCATCCGCGCCGCGCGGTCGACCTGTAGAGTCGTCTGCGTGCGCCTTCGTAGGTTCCCGTGAAGATCGTCCCCTAGTTTGTGCGTCTATCCACCGATCGAGCAACGGGCTGCCGCTGCGTCGCCCCTTCGGGCCGCAGCGCCGCCGCCCTGGGGTTCTCCCCGTGGTTGCACCGAAACGCACGTCGCCGTTGCGTCGCCCCTTCGGGCCGTAGCGCTGGGGCACGCTGTCCACGCCGCCCCCGAGGCCATCCCCGCGGTTGCATCGACACGCACGTCGCCGCTGCGTCGCCCCTTCGGGCCGTAGCGCTACGGCACGCGGTCCACGCCCCCGCCCCAAAGTCATCCCCGCCGTCGCCCTGACAAGCGCGTCGCCGCTGCGTCGCCTCTTCGGGCCGTAGCGCCGCGACATGCGGTCCGCTTTGCCGTCCTCGCGCGTTGACGTCTTCGTGTTATGTGCCGCGCCGCCTCCTAGGCGCGGGAACGCCACCGTCCATGCTTGGTCTTCGTCATGTTGTTGGGCTCTTCCTCGCCTACTTCGAGCACCGTCGTCGCGCTTCTACACGCGACCGCCGTGGCCCTTCTCAGGCTACTGCCTCCGTCGCGCCTCTATAGGTGACTGCTACTATGGCTCTTCACGGGCTACCGCCACTGTTGCCGACCACGTCTTCTCTTTGTCCAAGTACAAGCTCATTGTCAGCGTCACCGTCATCTTCCTCGACCACTTCATCTACTCCGACAACCGCGGGTGACATCGGCACCTTCTACCCCACGCCGATTGGCGCCGCAACCGTCGTCGAGTCCTCCTCTGCTGGCCCCTTCGACATGGCGTACTGCTTGTACTGGTCCCCGTCTACGCATGCCCGATGCTGGCAACACCGACGCGTGCCTTCATCCGACGTGTCCCCGGGTTTGGCAAACCTGGAGCGGCGCCTCGTCAACACCGACTAACCTTCTGTCTACGCATGACCGGTGTTGGCAACACCGACGAGTGCATTCGTCCACGACGTGTCCCCGGGCTTGGCAAAACCGGCGTGACGCCTCGTCCACGTCATCTTCCACTTGGCGCACCACTGCGCCCTGACTACCTGGCGCTACATTGCGCCCGCGGCTCCTGACGGCTCCCTCGACACCGACAACCCCAACTCGACATCGACCACGGCGCCCCTCGCACGGCTACCTCGACTACGGCTACACCACCCTACGCTCTCGGCTACCTCGACATCGGCACAAAGGGCTACCGCCTTGCTTGAGCAACCTCGTCAGTTTTTTGCTCCAACCACAACCTCTGCGATGCGTCGACCGTTAAGACTGTGGTGGGGATGTCCGTCGGCTCCACCTTCGGATTCTTCTCCAGTCTCACCGTCTGCGTCGCTACCGTTGTGACTGCGGGGGGATGTTGAGTATCGTGTCTGTTTAGGAAACATAGGATAGCGTAGGATTTATTCTACATTGACTTGTATTCCAAGTAGATCATGTACTCCTACATATATGCTCACGAGGCTCAAGCAATACAATCAACGATTCCACCAATCCCTCTCTATTCCTTCTACACTCAGTGACATGTGGATCTTACATCCTAGGTTGCATGAAAAGAGTCTTGCTATAAGTGCGACCGCTAACCGAATGAGTGACTAACCGTCCAACATACCTAAATTGTAGTGTGGGAAAGTGTAGCAACTACAATATACCAATCAAACACTACACTGTTACCGTTCAAACCAAGGCGCAAAAAAAAGATCAGTTTTTGAAAAGGAAAAGAAAAAATGTTGCAATTACTCACAAATTCCATGGGTCTAGAATCTATGAATAGTACTGATCAGAAAATGGTTAATAGCTTGAAGTTGATCATGTCTCCAACTGATCTACTTCAACAAAAAATAATTCCTTACTCCTTGAAAAAATTGGCCATGTTTTTGAAATTTATGTTTTCCATAAAAGACCTGAAAGCAAAGTCAGTAGTTAATTAAATCCTTTTTGAAGGGCCACTGGCCGATCTTTATTAAGTGGGAAGAAGGAGTCTTTATTAAGTGACAAATGACTGCCCCAGACAGGTTCAGGACAGAGCCACAACAGTGTATACATGACTCTAACACGACTTGAAGGCCAACGGCATCATGAGCTAGAGACTAGCATGCTACCACATGCCCACTACTCGGCTAGTTTTATCGCCAAAGTGAGATTTCATCTGTGATCCCATCAAACACTTCATCCTCGCTATGTTTGATTTTCTCAAAGACCCTGGACCTCCAATGAGCTAGAATGACGACAATGTAGGCAAATCCTCTTATCGGAAACTCACTACTAGGATCTAGGAAGAGATGGGACTTTCAGTCCTCCTCATGTTGTCGTAATGATTTTTTTTTTTTTTGACAAGGGGAGTACGTACGACCTGACTTGTGCATCAGTCGATGCACACGCTCTTTTTGGTTGCGAAGTTCATCATTTTAATTATCCCAAATCAAGGATATTTATTTTCCTGAGACACCTAGCTCAAACCTGAACGATTAGCCCATGTTCATTGTTGTAGCTATGAGGGAGATTGATTCTTACTGTATTTGAGATCCAAATTACGTAGCCATCATTGACCTAGTAGCAGTTACTGTGGATAAGCGCTAGAAGCTGGCAGGCTCCATGCACTGTCACTGGCTTTAGTACTCAATTCATGGAACGCTGTGCCGACGCACATTATCCGGTCAATATATACAGTACGATCCTAGCAGCCGTTCACGTAGTACGACCCAATTCATGGAACACTGTGCCGACGCACATTATCCGGTCAATATATACAGTACGATCGATCGAAATCGGCGCCACGTAATATAACATCGTCCAAATGTCCAGCGCTCCGATCAACGCCTAGCTACGGAGTAAAGCATCCCGTAGCACGTGGAGTAACACTTGGGAAGCTTTGAGCCCTTGTTGGACTTGGTCCCAGTAGGCAGTAGTCGTGCTTTTTCGAAAGAAGGAAAACAGGCTCGCTGCCGTGGACGGCCGCGGACGCGTGCTGGTTTTGGATATACACGGTGACGCGAGGAGCCGAGGATGCGCGCGTAGCTCCGGATATCCGGTGGTGACTCAAACAAAAAACATGAAAACAAATCATGTTTAAAGTTCTAAAAAAAATCTCAAAATAAATGCAATGCATTGTATATTGTTCGCACATCGTACGCGGGTTTAGTCATGAAATATATTGCTCTGGTAACACAAAAACTCACTAAACTAGAAATGGCATTTATATTTTGGATACGTGCGTTTCACGTGCACCGCTACAAGTAGTAGACTGCATAAATGTAAATTTGCATCTGAAAATCAAATTTGTTTAGGAGCAATGAAAATGAAAAATTCAATGATGAATAGTAGCAAAATCAATAAATGAGCAAAACGACCCCTGCTGCAGTTCAGAGAATGCTGCGTCCAAGAAAGTGATAGGATTTATGCTAGAACCATGTGCCAATTTAATTTTGTCCTTATCCTTCAGTTGTGTAATTGATGAGCATTGAGAAAAGGATGTATAGCTCACGAGCTTGCTAGGGCGGCGCACCAAGCACCATGTATAACTAATCCAAGTGTTGGTCGACCATTATAACGCCTCAAATAGACAGTTTGGCTCCATGTTGCCTCCTATCGGCACCACAGAACATATCCGAGAAAAAACGTGACATACAGCAGGAAGTATACGAGACAAAAAAGACAGAGAAATTTTATTCAGATAGATGATAACTCTTAAAAACTACTCCCTCCGTTCCAAATTAGTTGTCTTTCATTTGTATAAAAGTGGATGTATCTAGACATGTTACAAGTATAGATACATCCACTTTTGTACAAATGAAAGACAACTAATTTAGAACAGAGGGAGTAGATGCAACAAGTGACCAACATGATGGACAGTAACGCGAAACCAATAGTACAAGCTAAATGGAATGAAGCAACTCAGCAGATAAGAATTGCGGTTGTGTGGTAGGGCACTAGGGCTACGTCACCCATGACCCAACCAAGGATGAACCACAGAAAAAGGACAGCTGCTCGATCCTTCACTCGCTGATATCAAGACGGAACAGATAACTTTTGAGCCGCTAGGATACGTTGCGCGACGTTACAGAGTACCAGAAAAGATCTTTACCAAGTCCAAAAATAAATGCTTCAATGAAAGCTGGAAGAACAGGTGCACATACTGATACTGGTACACAGGTACAGAAACGGCAAGAGAACTAGCAGGATAGATATCATACCAGCGAACAGTAACCATATAGCAGAATTGCTCGAAACTTGATAACAGTCCAAATGGTAAAAACTAACATTTTCATACAAAACAGACTCCACAACAAGTACGTTATCAGCAAATTGACATGGTCATCTGGTCAACCTTTAGTTCATTTTGCTCTGTCAAGTCCATACTTTGCATCATAACCATAGAGGAAACTACATTACCGAGTTCTTGACCCTCAAAACACTTCAGCCATTCAGTACAAGTGTACAAAAAAATTGCCAGGTTTGCAGAAACTAGTTGAAACTAACTCCCACATGAGGTGCTACTTTCATATGCCAAACACAATATCATCATCTACTGTTTGCTATAGAATGGAAACACAATCATTGAGTATTTTTCTTGGCTGAAATAATGGTAAAATAGTACCCATTTCAGCCCATAGAGTATATTCATTTTAGATATAATGTGAACGGAACAACGTCACAAGTGCAAAAAAGCATAGATACATGATAAGTACCAAGAACTTTCCTAGTACACAAGAAAATATAGAAGATAAGATGAAGCCCTGATGAACCGATAGATTAACAGCTAAGTTTTGCCATAGTTGCTAGTTTAGAATCCCTTCTGTGAAGAAGCATCTAGAATGCTAAGAAGTTACTTTTTACTTGTAAAATGAATTGAAGTTCTATTAGAATTTTCAACTGAATATAATACAACCGACTGCAGCTAAGGAGGGAAAAAAGAGTCAATTCCATACAGTGCATTGCTAAAAAAAGAGACATAATGTCAAGGATTGATCAGAGTCATACAATCTTAAAGACTCTGGTCTGAGTAAAATCTGGATATTTTTGGAATGCACATTTGCCATTTGCATGTTTACCATGAGATTGCTGGCAATTCACTCATTTGGGTTTAAAAAAGGAATAGATACATGAATAAGCACAAATTGACCAGATTTGGTGGAGAATGGCAACGTAGTTAAATAATAGTAACTTGAACAAACCAGTTTTCATCAAGAACAGATAATCAAAGCCACTGAAATCTTGTCTAGTGATCTCCACCTCTCTTAAAACTCCCCATATTTCTTTACCTCGCTTTACCGACTGGCATAGTCAGGAAATCTACAGAAAAATATGATGCAAAGTTTGTAGTTCTTCTGTCTGAAATACAGTACTTTGCCACACAGAAAGATCGAGAAATGCGCAAAAGGCCACAAACCTCGATTTATATTGCACAGTTTCTTGTCTTCATTTATTGTTTTGACCACATCCAGAAGGAACAATTTAAACGGAAGTAAGAGAAACAATATACAGTTATACTAAATAGCAGCTGAATCTAACACCAGGATGTCAAAAACTGTTTCCGCGGCTATATGATATGAACTAAAATGTCTTTTGGATGCACTTTTCTTGGAACAATGCATCAACATTTTACTAGAGTATTGGTCATTCAACATATGACACTTAATGATTCATGTACGAATTCTTACAAACTTATGGTGATAAGTAGTCATCCCAAACCTCTGTAGCACTAGTGTTAAGCCTACTAAAACCTTTGTACCAAAAGCTAGACGTTCACAGATCCAATGTTGGCATGAGGAAGTTAAGCTATGTTTTGATATCATAGACAACAAAAGTTGCGGAACAGCAGAGATACAAACAGGACAATATAGTGGAGCAACCAGAAAATCTTATTGATGATATGAGCAGCAATGTCATATTGATGATATACAAATTCACATACAACACTCTCCAGACCAGGCAATCCCGCAAATACAGTTTCCCAAGGGCACAACAAATCAACCACTCCCACTACAGCCGTGAATAACAGCCACACGCATATGGCACAACAAAACCTTGCAACCAAGTTACCTCCTTTGAGCTCGTTTTTTCTACTTGAATTTACAGTTTCAGCATAACTATGCCTACAGTTATATTGCACAGTTTCTTGTCTTCCTTTATTGTTTTGACCATGAAGCCCACATCCAAAAGGAACAATTTAAACGGAAGTAAAAGAAACCATATACAGTTTTACTAAATACTAAATAGCAGCTGAATCTAACACCAGGATGTCAAAAACTGTTTCCTCAGCTGTATCATGTGAACTAAAATGAAATGAGCTCCAATACATTAGGCTTTTATCTTTTGGATGCACTTTTCTTGGAACAATGCATCAACATTTTACTAGAGTATTGATCATTCAATATATTCATGTACGAATTCTTAGAAACTTATGGTGATAAGTTGTCATCACAAACCTCGGTAGCACTAGTTTTAAGCCTAGTAAAACCTTGTACCACAAATTAGATGTTCACATATCCGATGTTGGCATGAGGAAGTTAAGCTATGTTTGATATCACAGACAACTAAAGTTGCGGAACAACAGAGATACAAAAAAGACAATTTAGTGGACCAACCAGAAAATCTTATTGATGATATGAGCAGCAATGTCATATTTTTGATGATATACAAATTCACATACAAGATACAACACTCTCCAGGCCAGGCAATCCCGCAAATACAGTTTCCCAAGGGCACAACAAATCAATCACTCCCACTACAGCCGTGAATAACAGCCACAAGCACAACAAAACCTTGCAACCAAGTTTCCTCCTTTGAGCTGGTTTTTTCTACTTGAATTTACAGTTTCAGCATAACTATGCCTAGAGTTGTACACAAACCGTGTGCAAATAATACAAGACAAATACCCCCACTCTTTGTACTGCATGTTCAAGCTGTAACCAAGAGTCGAGATCCATTCAACACATGCAAGCACAGTGATATGCAGATTGTGGCGACAAGCATAGACTTATCGCTCATATACCTCATGGCGTGCAGTCCGCTGTCGAACATAGTATCCCCACTCTTCCTCGCCCCATCGTGCAGCTTCCACAGTACAAACTCGAGAAACGACCTCACCGTCTCGAATGTCACCCTCCCAGTAACATCAAGCACAAGCTTCCTGTTGCTTGGCACCGCTAAGGTGCTCGAGACAGTCTCCACCCAGCCTTCGCCAGCTCTACTACTGCCACTGCCATTGCTATTGCCATTACCCTTGTCATCCTGTTTACTTTTGGTGCTGGACATAACGTGGTGCGAGGTCTTAACCATGGTCTCCACCGCACCGTTGCATACTGAAACAAGCAATTCCTTAACCTTGGCATCGTGGCTTGGATTGGTGAGCCCTTCGAAGAGCTGCTGGTAGGTATTGATGTGTATGGTCTTCTCAATGAACACCCCCACGGCAGAGCCAACGAGGACCTCGAGCCAGCTGCTAATCGCCTTGTGGCCCTTCCCGGTTGCAACCACGTTGACCCAATCCGACGACGAGGAGGTCTCCCCGGCGGGAGGGGACGGGGCGGAGTAGAAGCCGATTACCAGTTGGCGGGCGAAGCTCCCGGCGACGGCGGACATGAGTCGCTCCCCGGATTCGGAGAAGAGCTTGTCGACGAGGCGATCGGAGAGGGGAATTTTATCGTCGGAGCTGGGCTCCGAGGTGGAGCCGACGCCGCGGAGGACCCCTGCGGCGATAGCCTGGGAGAGCGCGGAGACGGTGGCGGAGACCTCGGGGGAGGCGGCGAGCTTGGCGAGCTGCGCGACGCTGCGGGGGAGCTGGTCGGAGTCGGAGCGGACGAAGTCGGCGAGGTCGGAGGAGACCAGGGCGGCCGCGTCGGCCGAGGACGCGGCGGCGTCGAGGAAGGCGGCGAGCGCCGCGGCGAGGCGGACGAGGCGGCGGCGGCGGGCGGCGACGGCCGGGAGGTGGTAGATCTTGTACGCCCCGTAGGCCGACGCCGTGCCTAGCGCGGCGAGAAGGATCCAGCGGCGCCGGCGGCGGGAGAAGGCGACCAGGCTGTCCATGGCTGCTGCGCTGAGGGGCGGTAGTCAACGGAGGTAGGGTTCGGGGTGGGGATGCCGCGTCGGGGAGAGTGGTGCGGCGGGGTGAGCGTAGCGTGCAGGACTGCGTGCCCGGAGAACGGGAGTACGGGGTAGTTGCGCGGCGGAGTCGCCGATATAGATGATGGGGTCCGTGGAGCCCGCGGCCGACGACTCATCGGCTTTATGCTCCACACGAATTCCACTCGTTTTTCGATTTTGGGTAGGGGACGAATTCCAGTCGTCGTCGGAATCAGACGGAATATCTCAAGCCCTGGATGACTCCAACGGGGCGACGCAAACGGACGCGCGTTTGGTCCGTGTTTGGTCCGTTTGCGTCGCCAAATGGATCCATGTCCGGCCCACGTCCGCCCCTTTCCGGCCACTGCCCCCAACGGGCCGACGCATTGAGTCCGCCCGGCCAGGGTTTTTGATCATTTTGATCATTTTCGGGCATGATCGTTTCCACGCCCCCAAAACATTACAAGTTGCGGCCATCGGCCATGTCCCCAGGTGTGCCCAAAACATTACAAGTTGCGGCCATCGGCCATGTCCCCAGGTGTGCCCAAAATATTACAAATTTCGGCCACCGGCCATGTTTTTCCGGCCATGTTGGCCATAGTTCAACACAAATATGTAGAAGGGACCGAGAATAGATCAAACCTGATCCATGTACTGCCTTTGCTTCTTCTCGTAGTAGGTCTTCTTCCTAGGGGTGAAGGTGGAGATGTCCATGTCCATGATCCTGGCCTCCTCGGCGCGTAGGGCGAGTTCAAGGTCTTTGGCCTTGAGCTCCACCTCCCTGGCCTTCACGTCGGCCTTCTTGGTCCTTGCCTCGGCCTCCTTGCCCCTGATCTCGACCTCCGCCGCCCGGGTCCGAGCGTTCTCCTCCTCTATGTCAAGCCTCTTCTTTTGCAATTCGAAGTAGAGCTTCGAAGCCGCCTCTCTCTCGAGGCGTTCCTTTTCTCTCCTCTCTTCCCTCTTGTCACAGGTCTTATCCTTTTGGGATAGGAACCCGCTCAAAGTCTCTTGCAACGCAAGGGTCGTTGCATCGCGCTTCTGCTCGGCCTTGGAGTTGTTCTTCCCCCTTGGCCTCCCGTCCTTCTCCTTCTCCGTTGTGCCCTCTCCCTTGTCAACACCAAGATGTCCCGCTTGTCCCGCCTTCTTGAGGGAGGCGTATAGCTCCTTCCACTTCTCCTGGTCCTTGAGCTCCCGGTAGCAATGGGTCAAGGTGAAGACCTTGCCATATTGAGCCTTGAAGAGATCCAAAGCTTGCAACATTTGCTCCTTGATTCCATAGCCACTTTGCGGCGGCCGGCTTTCGATGTGCTCAACGGCGCCGCAAAACTTGCTCATTTGCTCTTGAATGTGGTTCCACCTCTTAGAGATTGAACACTCGGTCCGGTGCGTCAGAATGTTCCGGGGCGGAAGGATTCGGCCCTCGTTGTAGCGCTTGGTGAACCGGCCCCAAAATGCCGACCCTTTTTGCTCGGCCCCGATGATTTGGTTGGTTCCAACCTCGATCCACGACTCGCAAATGAGAATGTCTTCAGCGGTGGTGAACGAGGCGCCTCTTTGGCTGACCTTCTTCCTCATGGCCGCGGCGGCGGCATCGAGCTCGTTGAAGACCGGCTCATTATCGATGTTGATCACATCGGGGCCGGTCGGTAGAGTCTCATCATCCCCGGCATTGTAGTCGTCGTCGTCGTACTGGGTGTTGTCGCGGACCATGTCCTGGAGGACGTCCTCCCCGTAGTAGGGGTCATCGTCCTCCTCATAGTACCTGGGGTCACCCGGCGATGGCGTGGGCACAGTGCCGAACAGGTTACGCGCGGGGGCGACCACTGGCGGGGCAGCTGCACGCGCCTCCGCAGTCTGCGGCGCGGGCGACTGTGCGACCAACGGTGTCGCAGGCGGGTTGAGAACGAGGGCAGGTACCTCGACCGACTCGTCGGAGGTAGGAGAAACCCGCGGCGGCATGGTTCCAGGGACGAACCCGTGTGCAGGAGATGGCGCGGTCGCGAGCGGTTTCGACCTTGGAGGTCGGGCCGTGGAAGCGTTGGAGCTGGCCGCGGTAGAGGAAACCCCGACCGCCGCCGCAGTCGCTACCCCAACCGCCGCCGCGGATGGGGTAAGTCCAATGAGGAGGAGGGCAGCTGTCGCGGTCTTGGTCACGAGGTCGGCGTTGTCGTCGTCGCCCTTTTCCTCGGCGGCGGACCTGGCGGCGGCGTCGAGCCTGTCCTGCTTCAGACTCGTCCTCCGTTGGCCCCGCTTGGCCGTCTCCTTGGCCTTCTGCTCCTCCGTGAGCTCCTTCTTCACTTTCTTCAGCCGGGGAGCAAGCCCGGCGGCGTCGTCGGCTAGCTCTAGGCTCTCGGCGGCGGCGGCGGCGGTCTTGGCGGCGGCCTTGGCGATCCTGGAGGCGGCGGCGGCCATGGGGTAGGTCTGGACTGTGGATTTTGCCTCCAAAAGCGGACCAGGGGAGGACACAAAAGAGCTCCGTTTCACGTCCGGGGCCGACGCATCGGTGGCCCAAATTTGGGCCAGGGATGCGTCGCGGCGGACCAAAAAACGGACCGCGGTCCGTTTGCGTCGCCCCGTTGGGCCATGTTTTTGGCCCTCGCGGACACGAACGGATGCGCGCGGACTCGATGCGTCGCCCCGTTGGAGTCATCCTAAAGCCCAAGCCCCTGTATGTCGTGGTAGAATGGGATGGGCGCCCTGGGCTTTCGGGCTAGCAACAAGATCTTAGGGAATCAGCCACAACATGCAGTATCGTGCTCATGTGATTTGGGTTGAGTAACACGAATCCTGTTTTTTTAGGGATTTAGGGAAACATCAGGTCTCCGCCCTGTTGCGAGCTTTATTAATTATCACAAAACATTACATCGTCAGTAAAGCTACTTAACAGAAAGCTGAGATCATCGTCCAATAAAACACATCCTAGCTAGCTCATGCGTCACCTTATTTGCTTCCCTCAGAATATGCTTAAAAACGACAGCACTAATATTTGAAACTAGATCAACTATGTCCGCAAAAATGGCTGCTGATTCATTCCATTAGGTGTTCGTCCCTGTGCAAGCATCAATAGTTTCCATGGAATCCGATTATGCTACGATAGAGTTGCACCCAAATCTGTTCGCCAAAGCCAAAACCCTCCTTCATAGCAAATGCTTCCACCATCGCAGCAGATGAAATATTCGGAATATATCTCCAGTTCGCAGCAATGAACTGCCCTTGGTAGTCTCGTAAGACTGCACCAATAGCTCCCGCTCCTGCGTCTACATGGAAAGAGGCATCCTGTGATGATTGTCATCGTGGAGCATAAAGCGTTTTGGTCGATTTATTGTCGGCACCTAATCTGAAGGATTGTTGTCTCACACTTTGATATGTATTGACCATAACAGCGGTGATAATCTCAAAAAGAAAAGATAACAGTTGTGATGATTGTATCAAGTATGTTCCGGTTAGGGGCTTTTCCATTTCATTCATGTGCCACTCGTTTTCTTCCTCTACCGCGAGACGACGAAGATGTGTTGTTCAACAACTTTGTCTTGGAATGGGATATGTCCATGGTCATAGCGTGTTCTTTAAGTTTAAGTTCTCGCGAGTTGGTATGGGCGGTTCGTGCGGCCTTTTCAAAAACTTCGAGTAACCGAACTTGAGCGGGTTTGGTCTTATATAGTTTCTTCACGAAAATAAAGGTGGATGCAAGCGAAAAATTAGAGATAATGTCTGAATAGAATATTCATGTAACTTTTAGTTTCGTTAAGGATATTTTTCATTTATTTTGTTTTAATGTTGTGAAAAACACTACAATTGTGAACTGTTCATGTATGCTATACTGAAACCGACACGTGAGTAACCATCAAGTGATAGTTGATGGCTACTAATGAAAGGATATTAAGCCATAGTACATTAACTTACTCAAAATTGTGACGGTTAGTGCATGTATGTAAGTAATTATGGTAGCATTCATGTTTATATTTGTGTCGGTTTGCACCATGTTACTGCTATGGTATGCATTGTATGATATGTGTGATCAGATAAGAAGTTTAAAAGTCACCTAAGTCGATAAGAGGTCCCCATGTCACCTTGATGCATGCAACTAAATATCAGTGGTGTGCAGTAGCCGAGGCAAGATGCAGGGTGCATCCAACCAAACATCATACATCTGTACGGATTGTGATGCTAGGCAGGCAACCAAAGGCGAGTCATTTCTCTGTATTGGACATGTGTCAGACAAGATAGGTTGCGCTAGGCCTAGTTGACGACCTCATACGGGAAACAACCGCTCCCTAAGTATGTGCTCCAGTTTTGATGCATCAAGTATGGGGTGTGTGCCTTGTCCGAAAAATACTAGACATTAGTTAATGTTCATCTCGAATAAGTGAAAGAGATAGGTTCAAATGTATTTGTGATGAAATAGGAAGGTCAAAACAACAAATGTTCACACATGGTCTAGTATCGGGGAAAAATGTCTTGACTCATCACCATGAGCCCGCTTATAAATAATATTGATGGGGCCAATACATTTGAAAAGAGAAAGCTAGAGAGATGACATCTTCAAGAAAAAAATGTTTCGGTCTTTTCACGGATGTTTGAGTTATTATTTTAGTTTCCTAAAATAGAACGTAAATTCACGTAAAAGAGTTGACAACGGTTTGTTTTTGCCAAAGAAAAAACTGTGAAATCTTATTGCTCATAACCAAAGTTATGCTCAGCTAATACACTATGTGAAAAACATTCGGTGCTTGGCCAACCAACGATTGACGCACCCCTGGTCCTCCCGTAGCTATTGTGAGAAGTCCAAGACAAGAACAAATTTTGACACATTCACAAACTTTGGACTTGGTGGTAACAATGTTTTCAACTTTCATTGTTTAACGTAGATGTAATCATGTAAAAGCATACCGGAGGATATTTTATAAGAAAGAGGAAAACCAAGTCAGCATCGCTTGTCTGTTCTACGACAGAAACACTACCACAAGTGTGAATGGCTCTCATCTGCTGCACTAAACAGTGTACGTCAGGGTCACCAAAGTCACTGCGGATAGCTACTTCACTATAGAGTTTTGGAGATACTAGGAAAAGGGCCCGTGCGTTGCAACGGGTAAAAAACAGGGAAATGAAAACACCATTTTTTCCACGGTGTAAACATAGAGTAGAACATAAGTTGTTGAAGAAGTAATCCAAATGGTGGGTCATTTGGATCATTGTCCATGAGTATTATGCAACAAAAATACAAAAAGTTAAGAACTACGCGGCAGATAACTCACATCTTGGTCAACCAGCATACATGACCATGGATGAGAATGGAAACACGACGAGGCAACAGAACTACCTTTTGGTATAATAATACACCACCGTTTGGTATAAGAACTACGAAGGCATTCTTGAAAAAGCAGAGATGAATAACTACCACTTAACTATCCTTCCTTAACCAACAACATTGTGATAACTACAATGTAATCACTTTTTCGCACATCTTTAATTCGTAGAGAATACTAATTGTGTAGGTTATCTATCTTATCATCCAATTTCACATTTCGCCTCAAGAGATGATAGTCACTTCAAACTGTTATTATCTTAATTGAAGCAGCGCGCACATGCTTAATTTGTATTCGTTCCATTGCATCTTTTTTTAAAATTTATATACATGCGCTAGGTTATTCAAACACGCGAGTATCTTTATTCTGAAATAAAGTATACCTGATAATTCCTTTGGGGAAATGGCTTCTTATCTTTTTCAACTGAGAGTGAACATGAAGTATTCTTGAAGCATTAGCGTAGAAAGAGCTCCACATAATCCTGCATAACAACCCACCAAACCGACCAAAGTAAGTAACTGAAAATACAATCTTCTTCTAATGCACAATGATGCACCTAAAAGGTTATTGCAACAGAGCAACATTTCCTTCCTGAGATGATAATCAGTTCAAACTATTTTATCTAAATTGAAGTAGCATGCACTTATTGAATTTTATACCATTGCCTCTATTTTTTTCTATTGCATCTATTTATTTAT
This sequence comes from Poa pratensis, assembly GCA_947311845.1. Taxonomy (NCBI): domain Eukaryota; kingdom Viridiplantae; phylum Streptophyta; class Magnoliopsida; order Poales; family Poaceae; genus Poa; species Poa pratensis. The sequence goes on along the minus strand of CAMZMU010000117.1, from coordinate 99,656,749 downwards.
TTTCCTTAACGATTAATGTATAGAGGTGTGCAAAAATTCCAGCACCTTCATTATCAACATCCAGTCCCCTGGATGCATTTATCTTTTACATAGGTAACTTTAGTGTCTCGGAAGTAAATAAAAAGCAGAGAGAGAAACATCAAAGGAGTTAGCTGAATCCCCATAAGCATAAGACGAAACAGGAAGAGGGATTTTTTTCTCTAACACACCCTGTTTCATACATAGCCTGCCTTCTTAGCTCCCCATGTGTCTCAAATGAAAAATCAAATGAAAAATCATTGAACGATCAAAGGTTTCTGAAGTTTAATCATCACGATTATTAGCATGAAATGAGTAGGAATAGACAATGTTAACTAGTAGAAACAGAGGCATTGGTGCGCCCCTTTAGTACCGGTTGCCACAAAAACCGGTACTAAAGGGGGCATTAGCACCGGTTGTGCTTGGGCGCCAGCTAGGGCCCCGCGGCGAGGACCTTTAGTACCGGTTGGTATTAACAACCGGTACTAAAGGAACCTTTTAGTACCGGTTGTTAATACCAACCGGTACTAAAAGGGTGCAGCCCCGCAGGCCACGGTCAGTGGCCCCACGGCAGGCCCTTTAGTACCGGTTGGTAAATAAAACCGGTACTAAAGGTCCTGCCTATATCTTCCACCCCGGCCGAGCCAGCTCCATTTTGGAGCAACTCGACCCCAACCCCATTTTTCCTCTCTCCCAAGCCCTCCCAAGCTCTAGGTCACCCATTTTTTCTCCAACATTTGTCAAGATTGGTGGCACCCTATACAAGGGTTAGCAACTTCTTCATCTTCTCTTCCGGCTTTTCAAGTTTAGCTCATTTTCGTGCAAGTTTAGCAAGTTTGATTTTGGTTGTGCTTGCAAGGTGTTTGATGAAATGACTAAATTAGGGATTTCATTTGTTTTATATGCATTTTGAGCTCGAATTGAAATATAATTTATGGTTTTATATAGTGTCGTCCCGTCCCCTGATCCTCACCGCCGTCGATCGCCCGCGCCGCTCCGTCGCCGACACCACCTCGGTGAGCCTCTTTTTTTATCTTTTATTTTAAAAATTGTTAGTTATATGATTTAAATGCATAATTATTTCTTGTATAATTTTCTTATGTTTTTTTATATATGTATAGTGTCATGGTTTTGATATCCGTCCCCTTCGGCCCTCGTCCGGTCTATGATTCGGATGTGGTATATCTTTTTAACTATTTATTTTGTTTCGTGTTTATAACAATCATGCCGACCAACTTGACGTATATATTTTTATTTAGGAGGTAGTTGAACCGGAAATTCCGGCCGACCCTATTGTCGAGTATTTTAAAAAAGAAAACGACGATTTGAGAGCAAAATTGAAGATAAGTGAAGATCTTCGTCTCCAATGCCTAGAAGAGAAGATGGAATTGGACTTGAAGATTGCCGACATCGTTGATGCTCACGGGGTCGAGCTTGCCGACGTCGTCACTGCTCACGAGAGGAAGATTGATGCAATGCGCGCCAAGCTTAAAAAGATTAGAAAATATGCCATTAGTCAAGAGGCTTGGTATCATTATGCTGTTGGTTCAATAGTTACCTTGGTTGCGATTCTGATCGCATTTGTTGTTGGATTTAAATTCTTTAGATAGTTGTATGTTAGTTTCGATTGATGTATGTTTCGTGAGAACTATGTATTACATTTGGGCACTACTCTACTTTGATTTTAATGTGATGAACTTGTATAAATTAATTTGGTCACGTATCTCTATTCATTATTTAGCTGGTGTAATGGTTTTTGATATATTTATGTAATGTAGATGAGCCGAGAATGGATGTACGGTGATCGACGCTGTCCCGAGTTCATTGATGGCATGCATCGTTTTCTCGATGTGGTTAAGTTAAACAAGCTGAAGAATGGTTTTATGATTTGTCCATGTGATGAATGTCGGAATAACAGGAATTACCCGAGCGTAAGAACCATACACTCCCACTTGTTGCGACAAGGCTTCATGCCCAATTATTTTTGTTGGACCAAGCACGGAGAAAGAGGGGTTATAATGGAAAACCCTGAAGAAGAGGATGATGACAACTATCCCGTGTTCTCTGATGAACACGGTGATACTACAATGGGGGAAGAGCATGAGGTCATTGTTGATCAGTCCGACGATGATGATCTTCGTCAGGTCATTCGTGATGAACAGATGAACTGCGTAACTGAAAACGAGTGGTCGAAGCTGGAGCGCATGTTAGAGGATCACAAAAAACCGTTGTACCCAAATTGTGAAGATGACCAGAAAAAGCTAGGTACCACCCTGGAATTGCTGCAGTGGAAGGCAAAGAATGGAATATCTGACAAGGCATTTCAAGAGTTGCTACAAATATTTAAGAAGAATCTTCCGAGGAATAATGAAATGCCCCACAGCACGTACGAAGCAAAGAAGATTGTCTGCCCTCTAGGATTAGAGGTGCAGAAGATACATGCATGCATCAATGACTGCATCCTCTACCGCGGTGAGAAGTACGAGAATTTGAATGCATGCCCGATATGCGGTGCATTGCGGTATAAGATCGCGCGAGATGACCCAGGTGATATTGAGGGCGAGCCGAGCCCCAGGAAGAGGGTTCCCGCGAAGGTGATGTGGTATGCTCCTATAATACCACGGTTGAAACGTTTGTTCCGAAACAAAGAGCATGCCAAGTTGTTGCGATGGCACAAAGAAGACCGTAAGGAAGACGAGATGCTCAGACACCCCGCTGATGGGTCTCAGTGGAGAAAAATCGACAGTGCGTTTGGGGATTTTGCAGCTGACGCAAGGAACTTAAGGTTTGGTCTAAGTACAGATGGCTTGAATCCGTTTGGGGAGCAGAGCAGCAGTCATAGCACCTGGCCCGTGACTCTATGTATCTATAACCTTCCCCCTTGGTTGTGCATGAAGCAAAAGTATATTATGATGCCAGTGCTTATCCAAGGACCGAAACAACCCGGCAACGACATTGATGTGTATCTGAGGCCATTAGTTGACGAACTTTTACAGTTGTGGTCTGACGAAGGTGTACGTGTGTGGGATGAGTACAAACAAGAGGAATTTCCCCTACGAGCGTTGCTGTTTGTAACCATCAATGATTGGCCTGCTCTTAGTAACATTTCAGGACAGTCGAACAAGGGATACAATGCATGCACGCACTGTTTAGATAAGACTGACAGTGCATATATAGGTAACAAGATTGTGTACATGGGGCATCGTCAGTTTCTTCCAACCGGGCATCACGTAAGAAACGGAGGCAAGCACTTCAAAGGTTTGGCAGATATCCGGACGAAGCCTACACGCCGTGATGGTGATGTTGTATATGGCATGGTCAAGGATTTGGAAGTAATATTTGGAAAGGGTCCTGGCAGTCTAAATGTTCCGAAAGACGCAAACAAGCGCGTACCCTTGTGGAAAAAGAAATCTATATTTTGGGATTTACCCTATTGGGAAATCCTAGAGGTTCGCTCTGCAATCGACGTGATGCACGTGACGAAAAATCTTTGCGTGAACCTGCTAAACTTCTTAGGCGTGTATGGGAAGACGAAAGATACAGCGGATGCACGGCAGGACCAGCAAAGTACGCACCACGGAAGAGACAACCTGAATTCAGAGAAGTATCAAGGTACTTCCAGCTACTCTCTTACCAAAGAAGAGAAGGAGATCTTTTTTCAAGTCCTGAGCAGTATCAAGGTCCCGTCTGGCTACTCGTCGAATATAAAGGGAATAATAAACATGGCAGAGAAAAAGTTCCAAAACCTGAAGTCTCATGACTGCCACGTGATTATGACACAATTACTTCCTGTTGCATTGAGGGGGCTTCTACCGGAAAACGTTCGAGTACCCATTGTCAAGCTATGTGCATTCCTGAATGCAATTTCTCAGAAGGTAATTGATCCAGCAACTCTACCAAGTTTACAGACGGGTGTGGTCCAATGTCTTGTCAGCTTTGAGTTGGTCTTTCCACCGGCCTTCTTCAATATTATGACGCACCTCATAGTTCACCTAGTCGAAGAGATTTCCATTCTCGGTCCTGTATTTCTACACAACATGTTCCCCTTTGAGAGGTTCATGGGAGTCTTAAAGAAATACGTTCATAACCGTGCTAGGCCAGAAGGAAGCATGTCCAAGGGCTATGGAACAGAGGAGGTCATTGAGTTCTGTGTTGACTTTCTTCCAGATCTTAAGCCCATCGGTGTTCCTCAATCACGCCATGAGGGGAGACTGCGTGGAAAAGGCACGCTAGGAAAGAAAGCAACAAGAAGTATGGACGGGCATTCTTTCACTCAAGCACACTACACAGTTCTACAAAATTCCAGATTGGTGGCTCCGTATATCGTGGAACACATGGATATTTTACGCTCAGAATACCCGGAGAAGACTGACTTCTGGATTAAAGAAAAACACGTGGATACTTTCGGCAGTTGGTTGCGTACACATCTCATTAATGACAACACTGTTGGACAAGAGCTATACTTGTTGGCCAAGACACCATCTTCGACTATATTGACTTTCCAAGGGTACGAGATAAATGGGAATACATTTTACACGGAAACCCAAGACAAAAAGAGCACTAACCATAACAGTGGTGTCCGCTTTGATGCAACAAACGATGATGGAACAAAGGACACATATTATGGTTGCATACAGCAGATATGGGAACTTGACTATGGACCTTATTTTAAGATCCCTTTGTTTCAGTGCAAATGGGTTAACCTGTCATGCGGGGTAGAGATAGACAAGCGGTACGGAATGACTACAGTGGATCTCAAAAATCTTGCGTACAAAACCGAGCCATTCGTCCTAGCCAATGATGTGGCTCAGGTTTTCTATGTGAAGGACATGTCTTCCAGACCGAAAAAAAGAAAAGATAAGCAAGCCGGTACATCATACAATGAGCCAAAGCGCCACATAGTTCTTTCAGGAAAAAGAAACATCGTGGGAGTGGAGGACAAGACAGACATGTCAGAAGATTACAATAAGTTTGCTGAAATTCCGCCCTTCAAAGTGAAAACTGACCCAAGCACCGTGTTGAATGATGAAGATTGTCCATGGCTACGACGCAATCAGAAGAAAGGGACACACAAGAAGAAAAAGTGAACACTAGATAGGGATGTTGTTGCTGATGTGTAATAATGTATTAAACCTTTTATGTAACTATGTCCTGAAAACTCAGAAGAGAGATCTAAACGGTTGCAGGACGTAGCTAGGGAACCCGAATATATGAGTGAGTAACCTGGGAAACAAAACACACGGTTTCTCCTAGCTACAGCCCGACACTGATTCACGGTCGAATGTCGTTGCATTCAGTGTCGGGCATAGCTAGGAAACCCGAATGTTTTGTGTTTGAGCGCCACTTCGATCCAAGCAGAGGTAAGACGTCTCTGATGATCTACAACCGTCCGGCAAGACATCTCTGATGATCTGCAACCGTTTGGAACGGTCGCAGGTCATCAGAGACGTCTTGCCGCTGGTTGCCCAAAGATGCCTCTCCGAGTGACGATGGAATGTTTTGTGTGAGTGAGTGAGTGACGCTGGAATTCCGGGAGGTGGGCTATATATAGGGTCATGTGGCTCACGAAGTGGTCGTGATACTGCTGATCCAACAGCTCACAATCCCTCAAAAGAAACACACCTCTGATCCAACGTCTCACGAGCGCTTGAAAGAAACACACGATCCGTGTGCTTCTTTAGTACCGGTTGGTAACACCAACCGGGACTAAAGTCGGGCTCACCCCTGATCCAACGTCTCACAAGCACTTAAAAGAAACACACCTCTGATCCAACGTCTCACGAGCGCTTGAAAGAAACACACGATCCGTGTGCTTCTTTAGTACCGGTTGGTAACACCAACCGGGACTAAAGTCGGGCTCACCCCTGATCCAACGTCTCACAAGCACTTAAAAGAAACACACCGCTTGATCCAACGGCTCCCAAGCGCTGGAAGGAAACACACGATCCGTGTGCTTCTTCCTGATCCAAGGGCTCACAAGCGCTCGAAAGAAACACACCGCTTGATCCAACGGCTCCCAATCGCTGGAAGGAAACACACGATCCGTGTGCTTCTTCCTGATCCACTGGAGAAGGTAGGCAACTTAATTCGATCCCGCCACCGTTTCCCGCCCAAATATTTCCCGCTATCGTTCCCCCCAAATGCCGCCACCGGTAGTTCTATAAAACCCAGTCGAAGGTAGGCATGGTACTCACTTGAGCGCAAGCATGGTGTGTATTGGTCCTTGCGAGAAGTGTGTGTCCGGGTTTCACATTTCCGCATCCGAGCATCTCGCCAGGCTTTCGAGCAATTTGAAGGTAGATGGTAGGGTAGTTCCAATTGAAGAAATTTTGCACACTGAGAGTCATCTCGCTTTGCTCGGGGCGAAGCTATGCCGCGATGGGTTTCCGTATAGGACCCCGCTCCAAATTCGTGCAGAAATGCTCACGCTTGCAGAGAAGTTTGACAGGAAAGTTACGAATAGTCCGTTCTACCGAACTGAAGCTGACCGTGATTCGTACGGTCGTTCCTGTCTCTGGGTAGTTGACAGCGATGATGACGACGATTTCATGCCGTCGTCAAAGGAAAGGAGGGTTGAAGCACTGAGCAAGAAGGCTGAAGCTTCGTCCAAGGGCAAAGGCAAGAAGGCAGAATCTTCGTCAAAGGGCAAGGAAGGCAAGAAGACAGAATCTTCGTCAAAAGGCATTGATGGGAGATAGGTAGAGTCTTTGTTTTACTTGTGTTGTATCGTAATTTCAAGTTGTACCTTAATTTGTTCTATCCAGTATTTAGAACTAGTGAAGTTGTAACGTAGATGTCTAGTTGTATGTTAAATCGTCTCTGCATAAGACGGTTGACCGCACATCGGAGTTGTATCTTGGTTCACACGGTTGCGAAGATGGCGCCGGCTTTTGGAGATTGTGTCCTCTGTTCCTCTCTTCGTCGCGGTTGGGTTTGCTCTGACCTTTCTGCGGAGGTACTGGAGGTGGTGTGGCCTGCTCCCGGCGGTGGTCGTCGGTTGGCGTGCTCGCCTGAAGAGGATTGAATCGGGGCGTCGCCCCCGCCGATATGGCTTTCCTCCGTCTTCAGATCTCGGCGTCCGCGTCGGGTGACTACTGCGGCGACATCACCTGGTGGCAGTAGAGAAGAAAGTAGAGAAAAAAACAAAATAGAAACCAAATAGATATAAAAACAGAAAACAAAAGAAAGAAAAAAAACTAGAGAAAAAAATTCAAAAAGCCCATTAGTACCGGTTGTAAACTACAACCGGTACTAAAGGGCTGGGCTTCGCGCGGCAATTTTCGCCGCGGCCCAAAAGGCACCTTTAGCACCGGTTGTAGTCTACAACCGGTACTAAAGACCCTTTAGTACCGGTTGTAGACTACAACCGGTGTTAAAGAGGTGTTGGGCAGTTAAGTGGCAGGGGACGACGCCTCGCTCCCCAAATCGCCAAGTTCTGCCTCTGCTCCTCGACGCCGCCGACGCCTCCTCCTCGACGCGACCCTGCTCCGGCGAAGCCCTGCTCCGGCCGGCGGCCGCGCGAACGCCTCCTCCCTCGCCGCGTCGACCTGCGCCTCCCCTGCTCCGCTCCACGACGTGCCGCCCCTGCTCCGCCTCCCTCCTCTGCTCCGGCCGACGCGCCATCGCCGCCCGGCCCTGCTCCGCCATCGCCGCCCGACCCTGCTCCCTCCTCTCTGCTCTGGCCTCCGCCCCTTCTCCGCCTCCCTCCTCTGCTCCGGCCCTCGACGCCGCCATCGCCCCTGCTTCGGCACGGCCTCAACCCTGCTCCGGCCGCCGCGCGCGTAGCCCTGCTCCGGCCTCCAATTAAGGTTAGTTTTTTTCTTTTTTTTTTAGTACTATTCTTTAGATTAATTAGTAGTAAATATTTATGTCATTTAGATAGTTTGAAATTTATCAAAGTTAGAATTTTATGTGAGTAAATATTTATGTCATTTAGATAGTATATGAAAAATGTTAAATGACACTTTACAATTATGCAAACTTACAAAATGTAGCAATTTGCTAAGTTTTAAGTCATTTAGGTTATTATTATAGGTTATCAATTTTTAGTGTAGCAATTTTGAAAGTTAGCATTTTTGAAAGTTAGCAATTTTGAAAGTTAGAAATATTGCAAAGTTATTTTATTAGTGTATAAGAAATTTCCTATTTTTTCAAATATAGTTTCAAATATAGTGTATTAGAAACATTGTAATATTGCTAAGTTTCAAATATAGTTTAACATTGTAAAGTTTGAAACATTGTAAAGTTTGAAATTTTGCTAAGTTTGAAATATTGCTAAATTTCAAATATTGCTAAGTTTGAAATATTGTAAAGTTAGAAATATTGCTAAGTTTCAAATATTGCTAAGTTTCAAATATTGCTAAGTTTGAAATATTGTTAAGTTTGAAATATTGCTAAGTTTCAAATATTGCTAAGTTAGAAATATTGTTAAGTTCGAAATATTGTTAAGTTAGAAATATTGCTAAGTTTCAAAATTTGCAGTGACATTGTGCTATGGCGGACGATGCCCCCACCTTCGTCCGAGATTTGGAGGAAGAAGACCGTCTCCAACAAATAATATATAACACCGCTGCCGGACCCAATTCCGATGGAGAATATTCCGATGGAGAAGATTCCGACGGAGAAGACGCCGAAGAATTCAGCGCGAAATGTTTGAATGACTCCGGTGAGGGACTTGAGTTAGAAAAATTCAGAGATGACGACGACGACGAAGAAGAACCGTCTGGATCTAAGGCGGACGATGCCCTAGCTAAGAAGAAAGTATATATTAAGTCTTGTTGATCACTATAGCTAGATGCATTAATTGATTTATATGCGCACTTATTAACGAAACATTTTTCTTTCAGCCCTCTGGATCTAAGTCGTCAATCCCCGTACGAGGCCCGGCCCAAGGGTTAAAGCTCCCGGAAGGTGCAACGTTGTCGATCGACGAAGTTACCTTCAAAGGCAAACCAGAGAAACCCGATGGAATCTACAATAAATATGTACGGCAGTGCGGAGTTTTTGTAAGGGACATGGTCCCGATCACTGTGACAGAATGGAATGAGCCGAAGAAAGCCAACATAGGCGCAAAATATCTCGAGGAAAGAATTAAAGAGACCCTTTGGGACTCGATGATGTCTAAATTCAACCTACCGGCAGATCTCCCACAGAAGATGAAGGATAAAGTCAAGGAGTGGACTCTTAGCAAGATGGCCCAGCAATTCAACAACTGGAAGAACACATTGTGGAGAAAATATGGGAACAAAGATATAGTTTTCAAAGGACATCTAGAGAAGCTAAAAGATGATTGGGCTGAATTTGCGGCGTATAAGAATTCGGGCGTCTCTGTGGCCCGATCGACACAAAATAAGTTGAATGCCTCGAAGAAGAAATATTTCCATCATTTGGGCTCAGGTGGCTAAAGACTGCCTTGCCTAAGTGGCAAGCCTATGAAGACGAGCTGCGACTAAAAGGGATCACTCCACAGACAGATGACTGGCCCGACAGGTCCAAGTTCTGGTTGTTCGCGCATGGGGCAGTGTTGCACCCAGAAACAGGGCTGATTGTTGCAAAGGGAAAATGGCGGAGAAAAATTAGAAGAGTCATCAGAAAAATAAAAATGTCATAGTACTAGTCAAGGAGGGAAAATTTGTTCCCGATAGAGAGGACGACGAGCTTTCACAAGCCCTCGGGAATAAAGAACACTGGGGGCGATGTCGAGCCAGAGGAGGCGGGGTTGGTTTTCTTGAAGGGTTTCCGGAAGACGTTGCAACTTATAGAAAACATTGCAGAAGTAAGAAGAGGGAGGCGGAGAGGGTTACTGCATTAGAACGCACGGTGCAGGATGTGCAGAAGCAACTGGCCTCAATGACCCAGACCAGGGAATCTCAACTGCGAGTAGAAGATCCTGCAGGCGATGCCTGCCCATCTCAGCGGAAAAGCAGCGTGGGTTCCACGCAGCTACAAGATCCTGCAGTTGATGAACCAGTTGCTGAACCATCGGCGGCTCACTACCCGTGGATGATATCACGGAGAAGACAAATTGTGAGTTACATGCGCCGATGATGAACATTACTTATCCGGTGGCGACTGGCTATGCTTTACGACATCAACCTGGAGAAACCTTCCATTTTGGTGTGATTCCGCCTGGATTTGCTCGTGTCGGGGTCACGAAAGTTATGCCGGGATTCAACGCAATACGTCTTGAATTTCCTGGAGCTGAAGGCGAGAAGACATTGGGAGAAGTTGAGTTTGGTATCGTTCTATGGAAGAAGAAATACATCAAGTTTCCAGACTCGGAGCCAAGGCCACCGACTCCTCCCGTTAGACATTCACCACATCAAAGTCCACCCGCCTCCCCCCACGAAGTTTGGGATCCCGCCGCGAGTCCATCTCCCGCGCTGTCCCGTCAACCGACTGATGCGCCCACTAGTAACTTGACAAAGCGGAAGCTGTTCCCGTCGTCCACCCCTGTCAAGAAACGTGGAAAAAGTGTGCGGGCTCCTGAGAACCCCAAGGAAGTCAAGGCTCCTGAGAAGTTAACTTCTGAGATGACTCAGCAGGAAATAGCTGAGAGCCTACGTGAAGGGTCGAGAGCCTTTTTTGAGCAGAAAAAGAAGGAAAGAGTGGAGGCAAGACTTGACCCCATAAAGGAACTTCTGAAGACTATACCAAATGAGGTAAAAGATCAAACCGTTGACAACCTATATGACCCTCCACCTCCGCCCATTTCAGACTACGAGCGAGGTATTGACAAGGTACTTTCCTCGCAGAATGAGCAAGAGAAATTGTGCGGGAAAGGAGTTGCCCAGCTCGGAGAACAAGAAGCACAATCGCTCGCCCCGCTCATTGTACCTTCTGAAACTCGGGAAATCGAGCATGGAGAAGTTGTCCTTGGCGACTCAGGTTACCCCATGGCGGAGATTGCCCCACGATTTGATTTTGAACTCGGGCTGCCTATGGTGGAAAATCCGAGCCAGCTAACAACACAGTTATGGAATTTGAATCGCTGGTACATGACCGCCGCAAAAGAAGGGAAATTCTATCTCATGGCGGCGGTTAAGGAACAACACTACTTCCGAGAATATTGTGTGCATGTTGAGTTCCGAGAACTTTTTCAGATGTACAATCAACGTGCTCTCGACAAATCTCTCATCAGCTGCTATTGTCTGTAAGTAATTTATTCGTGTAATTTAATTATCTATAGTTATAAGCTCTCGTTCATTGCTTGTAATTATCGTCACAAAATTCTTTTGTACGCTAATTATGCAGAATGAAGATACGTGAATGCAGACTCGAAGGAATCTGGGACATTGGTTTCATTGACCCGGATAAAGTTCATGTCAAGACCGTGGATGAAAATCCCGTGAACACAGAGGACGTTTTGCTAACGTTCTTTAAGCGACAAAGTACCAAAAAGGAAATACTATTTCCTTACAACTTCGGGTGAGTTTTACCGTCTTCTACACATTCTATTTTGCTTCCCCGATATAAAGTGTAATCGATAAGTTCTGAATACCTGCGTATATAAACGTGCGCAGGTTCCACTACATTCTGCTAATCATTAGACTCGAGGAAGGAGAAGTTGAAGTCTGGGACTCACTAAGGAAAGATCAAAATGAATACAAAAGCGTGCGTCTAATGCTCAAGAGGTAATTTCAATCGCACTATATCAGCCTCTTTCGTTCATTTCCGGATATCAAAAGTATAAGTAATAACTACTCAATTCATTTTCTTTTCCGGACAGGGTTTACAGAAAGTTCAAAGCGGAAGAACGCGGTGTATGGCCAGAAAAGCTGGAGTTCAAGTCTAACAACGTAAGTACTACTACGTGTATCTTTCTAATACCATTATCATTCTCTTGATTATTATTTGATTAAATTATATTCTTGTATATATAGTGGTGTCTGCGACAACCACAGGGGACAGAACTATGTGGATACTACGTTTGCGAGTACATTCACACGAAGGTCAATGAGAGAGTCAAGAGTGTAAGAAATCGAGAGGTACGTGAACATCATACACAACTTTTATTTTGCCACCATGCATCAATTGTGTTTAGTTTCGATCATAGCTGATTTTATTTCCTTCTTTTAAAGATGTCAAACAAGCGGAGCCAGCTCCTACCACGCAACCGCGTAAAAGCTATTGCGGAGGAATTGGCGGGATTCTTACTTACACATGTCATAGATGAACACGGTGAATTCTACTTTGACGAAAGACCACCTCCACCCCCTGCAGTCGATGCTACAAGGGAACCGCCGGCAGTCGATGCTACAAGGGAACCGGCTCCATTGTAATTAATTAGGAGTACTTAAATTTATATGTGACGAGAGTACTTTGTATGTGTATAATGACTACTTTATATGTGTAGTGAGTACTTTATACGCGATCTCCTCCGAAACCCTGAAAAATGAGCGAAAAGGAAAAAAACAGAAACCCTAAACCCCGAAAAATAATCGAAAAGAAAAAAAACCAAAACCCCCCTGAAATAATAAGCAAAAAAAGCAGGAACCTTTAGTACCGGTTTGTATTACAAACCGGTACTAAAGTCCTCAGGGTCGAGCTCGCCTGTGCGCCCACGTGGAGACCCTTTAGTACCGGTTTTATTTAGGTGCCGGTACTAAAGGGTTACCCCTTTAGTGCCGACCCTTTAGTACCGGTTGTGTGGCCGGTACTAAAGGCCATCTACAACCGGTACTAGAGGTGGGTTCTCTACTAGTGTTTATATGCACACGCACGTATCCACCTGTTAACTTGACCATACTTACAGGGCAAAAAGTTTTTTTTTTTTTTTTTTTTTTTTTTTTTGCGGAAAGAGGAGACACGTATTACACCATCGTTCTTACAGAAAGACCCAGAAGAAACATAAAATTACAAAGAAGCCCTTCTTCTAGTTCCCGACTAAGGCGACGAACTGGAGCCGTCGGTGGCGCGCCGCTGCCGCTGCTCCGTCTCAGACCTTGGAAAGGAGCCAGCCCCATGGAAGCTGGGAAGTCGCCGATCGCCGGATCCGAAGATCCTACTCGCAAGAGCGCCGTCGTCGTCGCGATGGAAGTCAACGCCATCTTCTCCTTCTTATTCAGCATCCGGATCCTCCGCCACACTGGATCCGGCCGGGGCACAAAGAACACGCCAGATCCGTAGATCGACGGGCTCGGGGAAGTCAGCCGCCGCACGGAGGAGCTCCAGGGAGCGCCGCCGCGAGAGACGAAGCAGGCCGACACCAAAACCCGCACCGACGCCACCTCCACCTCCATGGCGCCGCCGGCCCGGGACCTACCAAACCCTACACTATAAACAGGCCCGGATCCACGGTTTCCCCAGCCTCCCGCCGCCGGAGCGGCCGCCGGAGGCGAGGGAAACCGCAGATCCCTGGCGAGCGAGGTGGGCTGACGGGTGGTTTCAGAAATCGCCTCTCCGCGCTACAGTGACGGGGGAGAGAGAGCGTCCAAGTCGCTCCAGGGCAAAAAGTTTGAACGCCATATTGGCATAGTGCAATTTATCAAAAAATATTCTTACAGAAAAACCTACTTTAGAAAAAAAATAGAATTGCTGAAGGAAAAGAAACTGTACAAAAGACTTTAACTCCATGAATCAAATAAACACATGAAAGCTAATGTCTAATGTATAGTTCAGTGAATCCTCTTGCAGCCAATGTTCAGTGGGAAATAATCAGCACTGAACCAAGACAATCAGAGCACCAAAGATGATACATCATGCGGCAATACCTAAACACTGCATATCGATCGAGGGAAACGAAATAATACTCTCCGTTTCGTACCTCAACACCTTGAACATGCGACACTGCTAGCTGGCATTTTCCGGCTGAGCAGGCATGGCCTTGGCCTCGTATTGAGCATGAGTATCACGAAATTTTGTCAGAAGAGAGCAAGGAGAGAGCTTCGTAGTGGACAACTCGGACGAAGACGGGCGTCGGGGTCTTGCGGGCATTACCACAAACACCTTGCGGGCGCGGCCGCAGCGGCGACCACGGCGATGGGAGGCCGAGCACGGACACGGCGGCGAGCGCGGCCGCGCGAGAGGCGAGGTGGTCCGCTGGGGAACGTCGAGCTCAAAACAAGGGCGGACACGGGGCGCCGAAGCCGGCGACGTCCGGCAGTCAGCCGAGGTCGGCGACGGACGGGCGAGGAGGCGACGACGGGCGACGCGGGCGGAGCTGGATGGGCCGCGTCGGGCCGGAGGAGGGAGCGGCGCAAGCAGGCGTCGCCGGCCGGCGGCCGGGCCGGAGCAGAGGGAGGAGAGTAGGACGAGCATGGGGAGGCACGGAGCCGGGTCGGGCAAATCGCGACGTACGAAGGACGACGGACGAAACGACCGAAACCTTAACTCCTTTATTATTAGGTACAGATTAAGGCAGAGTGTAAGCCTTACTCGGACCATGGGTGTTCTTGCGAACTTGTGAAATACGCCAAGTTGGTACCCGCTCCGGTGCGTGGACGCATCATTATACTGAAGTGTGTGCCATATCCGAAAAAGGAAACTACACTTAGTTAAATGTTCCACTCGAAAATTGAAAGAGATAAGGCTTTAGGGTTTAGGGTGCATGCAAGATCGCGAAAAGATGTCGCAATTGGGCGTGAGCCCACTACAAAACGGAACCGGTGACCGGTGACCCAGCGGTGGGTGAGCGAACTTGGAGATATACGTTGATCATCCCGAGTTCCCGACGTAAACAAAAAAAGACAACCTAAGGGCAAGAAGCCCACATAATGTGCAGTGCAGAGAAAACTAGACACAACCTAAAACGAATCAAGCAAAAAAAAATATATAGCGAAAAGTGGCAGGAGCTCTGCCTATTTCATTATAGAAGAAGAGAACCAAGGTCATCACGAATCAAGCAAATCACTCATGAATTCCTCCCTAAATCGAAGTAGTATCTACAAGCGCAATAAAAGATCCCAAATTTAAAGGGATCGGAGCAGGAAAGACAATGGCAGCATGCCAGACGATCGATCGCACACGTACACGACGAGTTTCGAGGAGCACCCGGCAGCTAGCTCAGCCAAAGACCTCCACCTTCCTGTGGCAGTGAGACCTCCTGATCCCGACGGCGCCACCGGCGTAGCTCTGGCTCCTCGAGTAGAGCCCGCCCACTGCCGCTCCGAACTCGCACGGCGCGTCCTCGTCGATGCGCGCCATGGACCGCCCCACCGCCGTGCTCTGGCTCCTAGACACGGCCTGGACAACCTGCCGCTGCTGGTCGTCGACGCGCCTCTGCGACGCCGCGCGGATGAGCTCACGGAGGTCCTCCTCGCCGGCGGCGCCCCAGTCGGCGCCGCAGCTGCGGCTCCTGGGCAGCGGCATGGGCACGAGCACCGGGTAGGCGCCGAAGGCCGCGTCGGCCGGGACGTAGCGCGCGCACCCCGTGAGGCTCCGCACGTAGAAGTCCCACGCGCGGCCCAGCGCCCGCCCCGGCGCCCTCCACAGCCACCGCAGCTTGCTGCCCCCCGGGATCATGACCATGCCACCCGCAATCACGCGATCAGCCTAGCTAGCTCCCTGGAAGAAGCTCTTGCTGCAGCTAAACTTGCTGCTTGCTCCACGAGCTAACAGCTAAAGATCGTGCTATCACGGACGATGTAATGGCAGACAGAACCAGTGGTTCAGATCAGGTGACGTTGTTTTGGTTAAATAAGGGTGTGTTCGTTTTTCGGATGGAGTGGAATGGAATGGAACCGTTCCATTCCACTGTCGTGGAACCGTTCCATTCCTGTGTTCTTTTTGGACA
Organism: Poa pratensis; assembly: GCA_947311845.1. Lineage (NCBI taxonomy): Eukaryota > Viridiplantae > Streptophyta > Magnoliopsida > Poales > Poaceae > Poa > Poa pratensis. Next base: position 99,640,998 of record CAMZMU010000117.1, on the reverse strand, counting down.
AAAAATTGTCACGGAACCGTTCCATTCTTGTGTTCTTTTCTGGAATGGGGTGGAATGGAATGGAATGAGAACGGCATCAAACTCGATTAATTATTTCCTAATCTAGATTAATTATTGCTAAACTTAATTAATTATTGCTAAACTTGATTAATTATTCATAATCTTAATTAATTATTCCTAATCTTGATTAATTATAATTAAACTTGATTAATTATTGCTAAACTTGATTAAATTAGAGTTAATCGCCACGGATTACTGTTCCGTTCCACCCGTCCGGCTGAATCGGCCGGACCAGTCGATTCCGCATATTGAGGGAATATTCCCTTTTCTGGAACCGTTCCATTCCACTCCATCCCAAAAAAGAACACAAGAATGGGTTCTGGGAACGGAACGGTTCCGTTCCATTCCAGCAGATCCGAAAAACGAACACACCCTAAGACGATGGTGATGATGGATTTGGTTGGAATTTCGGGCGTTTCTGGTGGGTTGTGGGGTGGCCTTCTTGTACCGGTGGGAATTAATCGAGCCGGGGCCCAGCGCGCGCGGGTGCACGGTAGGTGACGGGGAAGACGATGTCCGCTCCAGCCCAGTGCGGAGTGGACGAAACCGCATGCGCGCGCCGGCGCGGCCACCACGTAGTACGGTGTCATCCTGTATTTACTGCGGGCCGCGGCGGCGTGGCCAGTCCGGCGTCTCCTGCCGGTGACCTCCTCTAGACAGAGCGAGTCAAAAGTCAAAAACTGGATTGGAAGCGTGACTTGGCGTCGTCAGCCATCAGGTATGGTGCTGTTCATTTTTCTCCGTCGTGCACTATCTGATATGACCTTGTTTTCATTTTTGGATTTATTATAAGTAACGAAAAGAAGAGAAAACTGTTTTTTCTGGTGGGATTTGACATGACTAGCTGGGTGTTTTTTTTGTTCCCGCGTGCTTTTCTTACGACTTTTTCCTTTTGAGGTAACTGTTTTCTTATGACTTGGTTTGGCGTTTGGTAGGCAACGATCATCGTCGCCGGTGCTTGGAGAATGCGAGCTAATACCAACACCCTGAAAATGTTATATCAAGTGAGACAGGCCGCGCCTCACCTTCGATATTTCGTTGTGCATAAGGAAACATGGTGTCCCTGCACAAAAATAAAGTGTGATCATGATGGTGGTTGTGTAGCTTATGCTAAAAGAAAAGACAAACATAAACTTACATCACGAAAATCCCTAAAATGATAATACTAGTATAAGCTACACATACTGATCGAGGGACCTCCGTTTGGTTAGGGGCAGAACTATGAGACCTACATTTCAACTACATGATCGAAGCTAAATCTATTGTTTGTTTCCACACGATGACGCGATAATAATACTTGGGTGCGTAATTGACTAGTTGTGTGGAATTCACTCCAGAGTTTTTTATTCAATCATGCATGCGTATCACGATGCAGCAGGGATAGATGGTCCACCAACTTCATCTGAATCAAGAAACATACAAAACGAGTCGTGGTTTTGGTAGGACAGATTCTCGTTGAAAAAAAGGACTCATTGTTTCTCATAAGTTTACACAGCACCAAGCCTACCACCACCAACTCACCCTAATCATGACGCGAGACCGAGCTCGAATTAGAGAACGATTCAATCCATTTCACTCCCAAGAGCCCGGCCCCGAACGCCGCGGGCATCGACCCGTGACTGATCGCTACGGCGTCTCCGTCAGTTTGGCGCGCAGTGTGTAGAAAGGATTATTTCGAGGGCATTACTCCAAAGCAATGCACGTGTTTGCTTCCCGTGATGACTTGCACAGTCAGGTTTATCCAGCATCGTCTGCACTCTGCCCTGTTTGGATGCACTGAATTGGGCTTGGTATTGGAGAATCTGGAATTGAGGGCCCAATTCCGCTGTTTGGTTGTGCTCTGTATTGGGTTGTGGAATCGCGGGCCAATTCCACGCGTACCTCCCCGCAGGGCAACTTAACCCATCGCTCGATTCAGAGGTCCAGAGGTCCGTATTCGCTCTGAATTGGCTCCTATCTTCTCTCTCCCGAAAAACTCGAGTGCGAGTACGAGAGACTCGCTCGCCTCCTCTGTTCGTCGCCCTCGCCGGTGAAGGCGTCGTGGCGGCGCCGCCAGGTAAGCTCCGCCGCCTGCCCTGTCCCCCTCCTCCACTCCGTCCGCCTTCCTCTTCCCGTGCCCTTCCTCTTCCCGTTCCTCCCCTTCGCCCTGGCTGCCTCCTCCCTGCCCTACCCGTACCCTAACCCTAGTTGAACGGCGGCGAGAGGTGGTACAGCGGCGGCGGGAAGGGGTCGAGCGGCTGGAGGTGGTGAACCGGCGGCCTCCCATCTCCTCTGTGTGTGCCGGCGGGAGCTGTCCCTAACGGCCGTCGTGCAGGGCATGGAGCTTGCCCGCCGCCGCCTCCTCGCCCCCGAGCTCCGCCGCCGCCTCCTCCTCGCTCCCCGCGACCGGCACGACGGCGCCTCACCCCGGGCCCTCTTCCCCGCGACCTGCTATGCGCCCCTGCCTGCCCGCCGTGCACCGGCCCGCCGCCGCCGATGAGGGATCTCGCGCCGCCGGTGACTAGGGTGTGACTAGGGTATTTTTCCTTTTTCTTATTTATTTTTAGGGTGTGACTAGGGTATTTTTAGGAAAGAGAATAGGGAAATAAAAGGAGAAAAGAAAAATGGAAAGAAGAAAAAGGTTATTATGTGAAAAATAAATATCATTCTAATATATATGTGTATATTTCATTCATATTACAAAGTTTTATATTGTTCAAAGTTAAAAAACATTCAATTCCACACAATGTGCATCCAAACAGGTTTTAGAATTCCATTGGTCTTTTGATTCTACAAACGAATACCATGCGCATCCAAACAGGTTTTATGGTATTCCATTGAAATCGTTGATTTGGTTTTCCATTGCCAATTCAATTCAGAGTTGAATTCTGTGCAACCAAACACAGCAGAGTAGATAAAGTGTCACCGACAAGGCGACAACAAGAGCTCCGACTTTAGCGAGAGCTTCATGGAGCTTTCCGACAGGGGGAAGTTCCCCAAATCCAGAACATGAGTTTTTTACGACCGGTTTAGCAGCAGTGCTGGATTTTCTGAAATCTATTCCTAATCTGTGATTAAGAGGGATGTGAAGATGCTGGAATCCTAGCAACGAAGTAACGCTGAAACGGAAATGCTATTCTATAGATTCCAAAGCACAATTGAGCAGGACCTAACAACTGCAAAATATAATTAGTGGAACATGATAGTAAGCAGCTAGGATCGGAAGGAATAAATTGTTGTTCTATTTTGATCCAAATTCATATAAAGATAAAGGCTAACTTTTGACGAGCGGAGCGAGGCCCTCGTTGCCAAGTCGGACTGCAGCCGACTTAAGGTTTTGCACCACCGTTATATAAACCTGTTGTAAGCCGCCGGTTGGGATAAGTCGCATGTTGTAAATCCCGGTGTTTGTAACCTCACCCGATCATAGTGAAAATTTGCTGACTGGCGCCCGTGATTTTTTCTCTTCCATTGTTGAAAGGGTTTTCCACGTTAAAATCTCGTGTCCCCGTGTGGTTTGATCTCTTTGTTCATCGTTTATTTGCCTATCGTTTTGTAACATAAATGACCGTAACAGTCCCGGGAATATACTGAACCGATTGAGTGTGCAATGGACAAGTTATGTTGTGTAGGCATCAAGAAGTATTATGATAATCTAAATTTTCGAGTTTGTTTTTATTTACATTCTATTTTACAAACCCAGTTTCTGTGGGATTAAGTGTGAACCAAGTTCAGTACAACACAATCCTATGACCACAACATAAACCTAAGTGTGTGACGGGTTGGGAGGGCTCATTTCCTCTCTTTCCTTTATCTCTCTTACCCATGTTTCCGTTGAGACTCCTCAGTCGCCCCCCCCCCCCCCCAGCCCTTCTCCCCTCATTCTCCGCGGGGGGGTGGGGGTGGGGGGTTGCCGCTTGGGGATAGCTGTGGAGAGGTGGCCGGACGTCCTCCTCTCTACAGAAGAGTTCTAAGGTTTGGTCTAGGGTTAGGGTTTTGTCTGGTGTACGGGCTTCGTCCATTTCTGGTGCTTTGCCGGTGGAGTTTGGCCTGACGAGGCTTGCGAGCGGTGCTCGGCGGCTGGGTTGGGGTGGTGCTATTACTACTTGTGTTTTTCTTGTGGGCAGAGCCAGAGGTCCGTGGTTGAGGGCATCTCTCCCTTTGCAGTCTCCAGAGATGTCGTTTCACACATCAGTTCAACCTCTGAGGAGGCGGCCCTCTCGTGGAGCGTCGTTGACGTTCTTCTCTATTTTGTCCCCGGTGGCAGCTATGGTGCTTGAGTAGCTTTTCTATTTTGTGTTCTATGTTCCTTTCTACAAATTCTCGGACTTTGTTGTATTTTTCAATGTTTCGGGATCCTCTATGCAAAACTCTATTACCGCCCATATTCAATGCAGCATGTTCGGGGTCCTTCACATAGGCGGAGCTTAGTACAGGTGAGGGGGGTGGGGGGCCACCCCCCCCCCCCCCCCCCAATAGAATTTTTAGACTTTTGCCTCCCCCCACAAACAATCATATTTTCGTCTGCAGAAGCCGCACCTGTTGTCGCCCATGTCGTTACTGTCTGCCGCTGATGCCGCGCGCCGCGCTCCCATTTCAGAGCCAACATCACGACCTCGTGCAACGACTCCGAGTCTCCGACTGCATGGAGCCACCCAGTCCTAGAGCTCGACGCCCAGGCTGTCGACGAACCGGGGCCGGCCGACGCGCTCTGGTCAGCCGCAGGGGTGCCGTGGTGGTCATATGTGGCCTCGTTGTACACAAAGGCGACACTACCCACCTTGCAGTTGTATCTCTTTGTCGCACGACACAGCGACGACATGGCCACATGCCTCGCCATGGACAAGCTCCTTGGAGCCTCGCCGTGCACGCAAGGTACTTACCTGAATCAGGATCCTTTGAATCATCGCCACGTCATCGCCAAAAACCGTGTAAACTGTCCAGAATCAGCTTAAGGGGTGTTTTAGACGGTATGAAGGATTTGAGGGTTCAAATCAGACCAACTTTTTGTGTAGGGGTTTTTTTTTGAGATTTTTTATAGGGGTATTAAAGCTCTATTGTCGAGAATTTGAGAGTAAAATATATACTTTTTTTTTTGCCATTCCCCCGGCAGCCCATGCTGATGCTCCCACAGAAAGCACGCCTCGGCCTCAAGCCGAGACCAGGAATTTCATTTTCAGCCCATATAATTCAGCCTCTGAAAATATCTGAAGCAAAACAGCCCATACGCGAGATATTTCCCGTTCACGTGTGCGCAGCGCGCGTGCACGACGACACCTTATCCGCATCACCCCTCTCTTTTTCGCGCCAACCAACGACGATGCCTCGCCACTCCTCGCCTCTCCCGATCCCTCATCCTCCTCACCGCCGAGCCAACGGCGGCGATGCCTTCCCCCACGTGCCACCTCCTCCTAAACCCTGCGAGAACCCACCACAGCCTCCTCCTTCCATCCCCCCGCCTCCTCGCGCGTTTCGCCCGGCTCCGCGTCTCCTGCGACGTGCCGCGGCAGGGCACTGACGGCGGCGGCGGCGGGCCGAAGCGCGGGTCATCCCCGCAGGATCAGGAAAGGGGAAGAAGCAGGTCGTTTTCTTCGAAGCCGCGCCTCCGGTGGCGCAGCAGGGCGGCGGCGAGGATGGGAAGGCGGAGCCGGACGGGGCGAAGAAGGACGGCGCGGCGCTGCGGCTGCTGAGGCGGACGACCAAGCGGACGCTGTCGGTCCTGTCCAACCTCCCGCTCGCCATCGCCGAGATGTGCACCATTGCCGGCCTCATGGCCCTGGGTAAGATGATTAAACCCTTCTCAATCGCGCGGCAATTTTGAGTTCTGAAATTGATTCGAATGGATGGCGTCCGAGGTCGTGGTGGATTATGCAATCGAGCTTACGCTTGCATTTTCGATCCTCCAATTGCAACCGCAGGCACTATAATCGACCAGGGAGAGGCGCCGAGCCACTACTTCGAGCAGTTCCCGGAGGACAACCCCGTGTTCGGCTTCATCACCTGGAGGTGGATCCTCACCCCGGGCTTCGACCACATGTTCTCCTCGCCGGTCTTCCTCGGCTTGCTCGCGCTCCTCGCGGCGTCGCTCATGGCATGCACCTTCACCACCCAGTTGCCCATGGTCAAGGTGGCCAAAAGGTATACCGTGTCCTCCTCCTGATGGGCTGGCCGGTCAGATAATCAGTAATCTCATGTGCCAATTGTTGCTCTTCTTGCAGATGGTCCTTCATGAGTTCAGGAGGGAGCATCAAGAAACAGGCCTTTTCTGAATCTCTTCCTCGCGCATCCATTCAGGATTTGGGGGTCCTTTTGATGGGCGCTGGATATGAGGTGATTCAGTGATTGTCATCTTCAGTGCACTACATTTTGCCGCCAAATTGCCGTGTTGCTTCTCGGCATGTACATTATATATGTGCTTGATATGTTGCAGGTCTTCACCAAGGGCCCGTCTCTGTACGCTTTCAAGGGCCTGGCCGGTCGGTATGCGCCTATCGGAGTGCACGTAGCCATGATTTTTGTCATGGCAGGTGCCACGCTTTCCGCGACCGGAAGCTTCGAAGGCTCCGTGGATGTCCCCCAAGGACTAAATTTCGTCATTGGAGATATCATGAAACCTAAAGGCATTTTCTCCGTCGCGCCGGATGTTTTCAATACGGAAGTCCATGTCAATCGGTTCTACATGGAGTACTATGACAGTGGAGAGGTAACCACTTTGCTCACTACTTTTATATACTTGTGTGCTCACGTGACACTAGATTGATAGGTAAGCATATGTTCCAGGTTTCACAATTTTATAGCGATCTTTCACTTTTCGACCTTGATGGCAAAGAGGTAATGAGGAGGACGATCAAAGTGAATGATCCCCTGAGGTATGGTGGGATCACCATATACCAAACGGACTGGGGATTTTCAGCACTACAAGTGAAGAAAAATGGTGAAGGCCCTTACAACTTGGCCATGGCCCCCTTGCAAACGAGTGGCAATAAAAAGCTATTTGGGACATTCTTGCCACTTGAAAACTCCGATCCTTTTAGTGTCAAGGGAATGTATGTCCAACCTTTTCACTGTCCTGAGTTAACAATGTAACTGCGATAATATTAGCCATGAGTTATTATTAACTTATTTTCTTGCTGACTTCTAGATCGATGCTTGCTCGTGATCTGCAATCTATTGTGTTGTATGATCAAGATGGTAAGTTTGTAGGGGTTCGTCGGCCAAGCTCAAAACTCCCCATTGAAATCAATGGCAATGAAATATTAATTGAAGACGCTATTGGCGCTACTGGTCTCGATCTTAAGGTCAGGATTACAGATTCAGTGCTTCTTTTTGAAGACATGTGCATGAACGACTAAATGTGTCTTGTATTTTTCTTTCCATCAGACTGATCCAGGAATTCCTGTTGTGTATGCTGGATTTGGCGCGCTCATGTTGACGACCTGCATTAGCTATCTTTCGCATGCTCAGGTGTGTACAAATACGCTTCTTATTTTTCATGGTTATTTTAGAAAAGTACTGTGCTAGCTGCTACAAGTTTATGGTTCAATTTCTGCTTAGTTGTGGGCGCTTCAAGACGGAACTACAGTAGTCGTCGGAGGGAAGTCAAATCGAGCCAAGATTGAATTTTCTGATGAGATGAACAGGTTACTAAATAAAGTACCAGAGTTGATCAGTGCTAATGAGAAATCAGTAGATAATAAATCAAGTACCGCATGAGGGATTATTTTTGTCTGGTTGAGATTGCTGAAAACACAGATGTCCTTTTTCATGGATTGAGTAGGAACTCACAAACAAGTACCAAGAACAAAAAACCATAGATTTCTATTTGATGAAGGCAAGTCATGTAACAATTGGAGTCTATTGAAAATCGAGATTGCATTTGGTTACGAGGAAGTATCATACATTCTAATGGATTTATGGTGTTTTCCATCGAAATGAAAATGATGCGTATTACTGCTGCCAAAAGTGATAAAAATGCAGAGTATACCCTGAAACCGAACCATTGTTCTTGTAACTGAAATTTTTGGTAACATGTTGTAAGTTGTAACCTGAAGAGTCATACAAACTCATTTGGAAAATACAATATATGCTTGAGTGTACCTTCCATCCTTGTCATTATTTCTTTGGTCGGTGAGTTCGACTTGGGGGGTCTTCAACACCTTCTCTTTTGTATGTCAAGTTGGTACCTGACATTTTTCATTCTGGTCAAAGTAACGATGTACATAAACTAACGAGAAGATTCTTCTACTTGTAAGCTTGGATGCTCAAACCCAATGATGAGTTTCAGGCAGGTTATTATTAATATGTAACTGATCACCAGCAGCATCTAGCGCCATGTGGTGATGCCACACAAACATGTGCCGTGCACAATTCGTAACTTCTAGCAGTTGATGTCCTCCATGAGATGAGAGGCACATGGAAGTTATGCAGTTGCATTTGTTTGGACATTCTCGAATCGTCGTATGAGCACTTCAGATTTCCTTGCTCCCTGAACCGTAGTAAGGAGATCTCTCTGAAGCCAGAGTGTCCAACCATCTTTTTTCTTCTCTCCAAATTTGACATTTGAAACCCAGATCCATTGAAAGTATTGGGAATTTGTGATTGAATGATAATACACTTCCCTAGCTTCAAATTTCTGCACTCTCTGAACCTGTGAGGAAATATCACATAACCCCATAAGCCCTGAGCATTCAGAATCCTATGCCTAGCAGATAGTTATGTTCTCAGTGGTATCTCAGTTGTCAGTCGACAGGTCAAGGGCCTCGCTGAGCCCAGAATTCAAATCCTGAAAAAACCAGTGGAATCCTAAACTAAGGAACTAGAGAGTGGCTTCGACCCGAGATATCGTTGTTCGTTGGACGGCGGCGCTGGGATCGCGAGGCATGTGACCACGTTCTCCGACGGGGAGCAACTGACAGTATCTGAGGAAGGCGAGGTGGTTGCTAACCAACTTCTGATCACGACTGGTCAAACACACACACAAAGATGCATCGCAGCGTCTGCAAGTCTGCTACGATTTTGGCATCCCAAGCTCCGAGCTGGCTAGCTGAGCACCTATAAAAAGGGACGCACGGCATAGCTATTCCTCCACAGCTGCGTTGGCATTGCACAAGTTCTAGAGCAGCATAGGCCTTCAGTTCTTCGAGTTCTTGTAGTGTTGATCAATGGCGAACGTGAGCGTCTCGAAGCCGGCGAAGAGCCTGACGCGCAAGCGGAGCTTCAGCTTCGGCCTGCCGCTGCTCTGCGGCCAGTCCGACGCGGCGAGCCCCGTCGCTCGGTCATCCTCGTCCTCGTCGTCCTCGAGCAGGAGATCGTCCGGCACCGGCAGGAAGTCCGAGCTGCGCAGGATCTTCCAGCACTTCGACAGGGACAACGACGGGAAGATCTCCGGCACCGAGCTGAGTGCCTTCTTCGCGTCCATGGGCGACGACCTGCATGTGCCGTCGTCGTCAGGGGGCGGGTACCTGCTGGACTTCGCCGGGTTCGTGGCGCTGATGGAGAAGGGCGAGGGCAGCCAGGAGGAGGACCTGCGGAGGGCGTTCGAGGTGTTCAACGCCGTGGAGCCCTCCGGGAGGATCACGGCCAGGGGGCTGCGCAGGGTGCTCGCCCAGCTCGGCGACGAGCGCTCCGTCGCCGACTGCGAGGCCATGATACGCGCCTACGACGTCGACGGCGACGGAGGCCTCGACTTCCACGAGTTCCAGAGGATGATGAGCTAGCTAGCTTGGCGAAGCTGGCTACTGATGGTTGTTCATAACTCTGCATCCAGATGAGACCGTGTGCAGATTGCTGCAGATTTGCTGTCTCATCTTGTGTTGTTTGGTGTCTCCACTCTCAACAGTGACACCGGTGTATGATGTATCATTAAAGTTACACTTGATTTTTTCAGTATTTTTTATTTAGAGAAAACTGTATTTTTCAGAGGTTCATCTCTTCAAGATGACCGAAAAGGAATGAAATGGGAAGGTTTCATCATCACCACTAATATAAAAAGGCACAGAGCGTGGGGAACCAAACGATCTTGACCGTCTAACGCTAGATCCAATGGACCCAGTCACCGCTAAAATACATTGTCAGCCTTCATTCTTTTGGAAAGTCTGACGCTAGATCCAACGAGCACTTATTTTCTTGCCAAATCAACAACCGAGTTAATAAGGGAGTAATTCCAAAAATTAATTAGGGGCGCTGATTTTGAGAGGAATTAAAACCTCCAGCTTTGCATACCCGTGTTGTTATTTTGGAAACTGCCAGTAATTTGCCATAATAGCGACAATCAATTTGGATATTATTGGAGGGTAGGAGAGTGTGAAAACTAATGCAGCGATTTTAGAGAAGAAATATCATGGCGATGATATGTGATGTGTTAACTTTGGATAAAAATACAGTCATAAATTAGACATTGCCACAAACCAGTTTTAGGAGGGCATAAAACTTAGACGCACATTGCGCGTGCAAGATTACTAGTGATAAAAAGTTGACACATCTCACTATGATGTACCGTTTGAAATTTGAAATGGAAAAGTTTGGTCTTCTGATCTGGAATGCTGAATTAATAACACTGATCGACTTAGCAGGAAGCTGCAAGGTAGCTCACCATTTGCAGAATCCCAGGCATATCTACTACTGAAGCAAGATCCACAGAGTGCCCCAAATTTCAGACAACACATCTCAGCAAAATATTTACAATTGCATCACAGGCATTCAGTTTCTACATGTGAGCTGTAATACAGTGGTGCTACAAGTGCACAGCATTGTGATAAACACAGTGCAACAAACTGATGTCTCATCGTAAGTTGAGCACATCAAACGACATATTCTGTACCCAGAATTCAGAGAGCCTCACATATTTGTGAAGCATCACAAGCACAGGAACAAACATATATTCTCAAGCCTCACACAAGTCAAAAGAACTTCCTGGGGAACAAACTTAGCATTGTAAGGCACTTTTTCAGCGACATTCTACATGAGGAACACACTGGAAATCTCAACTCCGTCCCGATTGCGACTGTTCCCCTTGCTGTTCGACGTAAGGCCGTACAAACGTCCTCCTCCACCACACCTCAAAGGCCTTCTGCAGGTTGGGGCAGCTGTTCCCAACCTTCAAGAAGCTCCCGAGCCACGAGAGTAGTATCGTCTGCTGGTCCTCCAGCGGGAGCGTCAAGATAGTCGACCCGATTCCTTCCTCGACGACTGTCCGGTCGAATGACCTGCAACCATGCTGGAGCCAGTTGTAGTCGTCCATCAGAGGCTGCAACCAGACATCCAAGAGGAGTTGCCTTGTGTCCTTAGATGGGAGCATCTCGCCTTTTCCAACCGCCACAAAGAGCCTTGCTGTGATGCAGCTGACAAGGTGGCGCGACTTTGTTGGTAGCTTGGAGTGAAGCCCAGCAAGCTCTCGCTGGTTAGACCACATGACTGCGAACTCCTCTGCAGCATTCCTGTCAGCTAATATCTCAGTCAGCCATAGGAGATTATCCGCTTCAAGAGTGATCTGTCGAAACACTGGCTCTTTAAGGTCCACAGATTGCTCAGAAAAATCATCGTCAGATGCTTGTTGAAACAAGGTCAACAAGGACTCCAGGCTATTCTGGCAATATCTGTAGAGAGTGTCGACGCATAGGTCAGCAGAACTGCTGGTAGAGCTGCTATTCTCCTTGAGAAGCTTGAGCACCAAGGACTTCATCTCTCGCCTCCCTCTGTCATCACTGCTTTTCAACACCAGTTCTATGATACGCACAAATGTGTCGTTTGGTGGGCTTGTTAGGTCAGAGCATACCCTCTTCAGTACTGGGGTAACACCATAATCTTCAGTCTGAAGATGCCGAACTGATGAGACCACATTCTCCTCTTCTTCCCCGGCCCAAGGGACCGCTTCCAAGTAATTCAAGCAGGACAGGACACATGCTCGGAAACCTATTAATTCTGCAACCTGTACAGTATAAACAAACTAAATTACATAGCGACCAGCAAAGCATAAGTAGAACAAAAGGTGCATTTGTTCTGAAGATTCCAAGTTGGTCGTTTGTCCTAATTGAGGCACCATATGTCCATATCCCTAAGGAATGGCCACGGTACAAAGAGTCATGGGCCTGATTGGTATGATTGTCTCAATCCTCACTAACTGGTATGGATGATGTACTATCAGTTATGGGCTATGCCGTCTTTGCTGACTTATTATTGATTAAGTGACACAATGTACACAATGTAGTATTAAATAGTATATAAGATAATATCCCTCTGATGTAACAGCACGAAACAGACGTCGGTATAGCACTCTCACACTTAAACAACAGTTCGTTTATTAGCTGAAGTTAACGTTACATGTAACGATTGATGCTGGGGGAGATCCTGTCCTAATTTTCTAAACAATTTATTAATCAGAAAAGAAATGCTAGTTTGTTACTAGTTATGGTTCACAATTATGCTGCTGTAAGGAAAATGTTTTCCTTAGGTAGACACACCAAGTTAACTTTGATTCAAGTAGATTGTACTATGCAATACAAGCTTCTACTTACAGCATGCACAATAAAGAAAATAATGCACCAACTGTCTAAGTTAAATCACAAGTACGATTGAATTATAACCTTTGCATTCCAAATAGAAGGAAAAACTCACATGTTTTCCCCTTCTATATCAATACTAGCTTAGTGAGCTCAGAGAGTCAAATGGACATGATAAACAAAATTTATTCGACGGAAAGAAGACATTCAAAACTGAAGTTGAGCAAACCTTCAAGATTCGAAGAACGCGCGGAACACTTTGTTTGATCAACCTCTGCTTGACATCATTGCAGTACATCAATCCAACGGCCTCAACAAAAATCTCCACATCCTCACAATCAGGCACCTCTATGCTAGACACTGGAGATTGTAGCTTATCAGCAAAGAGGGTGCTATGTTCAGCAAGGATGTTCTTATGAACACTCATCTTGACAGCAACCCCATCCTTGCCATACAACACAACCCTCAAATCACTCATCTCAATCTGACCAAACCCAACAGATATTTTATGTTGCTTCTGTGGCCTCTCGCTCACTACCTTCGGTGGGTTGGAGGTGGCATTGTCCGCCGGCAAGCATCTCTGCTCTTCTGAATTGGTTCTAGACCTCGTTGGAGTTGAATGTGTTCTCCTCTCCGATGAGATAGTCGGCGCCCTCTGGACCGAGGAGGCCTTTGACGCAGGAGGGGATGCGCCGACCTTAGGCTTTGGCTGCTGGTTTTGGTTCTTGACTGTCTTCTGCAGCACGGTCTGCGACGGGCAGCACCAGAACCCTTCCGGGGTAACAGCAATCGGGACATTTCTGAATTTCGTCGCTCGCGCGTCGAGGCCTCCAACCTTGAACTCTGCCATGTTGCTGTGTGCAGCTTATGACCAAATGACTTCAGAGCCAGAACTAGTTCATATACCTGAGCAGGATGCAAAGCATTCCGAAGTTATATTGACGAACTGAAGCTGCAACCAATGTATCATGAATGTTTTGCTCTGCAAAAGTGAGCAAGAGTAAATGGCAGCTGACAGTATCTGCTCCACGAGCAGTGAGCACAAACACCCTAGAACATGCATAGCTAGCTCGTCGTAGTATATCATTCCAAAAGTGGCACAAATTTCAGAGACCCTGAAAGTTCAGACTACCAGCAAATACTAGCAAAATTCATAATCACACCCATGTTGGAACGTAACAAAACCAAATCAACATATCTAGAGCCTACAAGCACGGATGCCCAGTCTTCAGCAAATTGGAACGGCTACCATACACAGATTATCCCCCACGAAGATTCCAAGCCAAAGGCTACCGAATCCACCCAAGATTTTCCTAGCTAGCAACTCCAGAGACCAATTTCAGGTTCACACATACCTCTCCTGGTCTCGACCACGGCGCCACAATCCTCAACTCCGGCCACGAAGAAGCGCTCCCGATCTTCCAGCAAAATCACCAAATCGGCAACTCCCGAGCCACCACCAAGCAAAACCAGAGCAGAATATCGCCTCAAAACCTCAAGAGCCGCCGAGCAAATCAGCAAGAGAGGAGCACGCGTACCCTACCACCACACCCACCGCCCTCCCCCCACCACAGCTCAAATCGAAGCCGGTAGTAAAGACGAGCATCTAGCTAGGCAGGCAGGCATGACCGGAAGCTCGCATCATTCCTTTCCCCCCAAAGGCGAAGGAGAAAAGACGACGGCAGGGGGGAAAAGGCAGGAGTGGAAGGGAAAGAGCGCAAAGCAGCAACAGCGGCAGCTTCTTTCGGCTTTACTAGGGGACGATGGAGCGGTGTCCTCCCTTTAACCGTCTACGATGCCAGCCATCATGGCACTCCCTCTCCAGCTCTCCTCTCCTTCCCCACTCTCTGAATCTCCTTCAGCTTTCTCTTTGTTCTTCTCCTCTTGTTCCCTTGCTTCCTCCCCTCCCTCTATCGCCCGTTCCACTGCGTGTTCTCTCCTCTGTTCCTTCTCCCCAGCACTGCGTGTCTGGCTAGCTAGCGCTCGCGCCTTGTGAACAGTGTCCTGACTTGGCATGGCCGAGATTCTACCGTCGTCTTTCACCGCGCCGTCCAGTCCCCAACTCCCCATCGGGTTCCTGCAAGGAGCTCCGCTTTCCCTGCGCCGCGGGGCCCGCCGTCAGTGGAAGATGTCCACTCGCCCAGTGGCAGTCTGAGTCGTCGCCCCACACTGCTCCGGGCCGGCGTCTTGTCCGATTTACTCCTCCTTTTGACGTTTAGTCGGGTTACTGTTCCTTGGATACTGTACTGCTGTTTTCTTTTGACAGTGGGTGCTGTGCTGCTGTTGGTTTGTTTTCACCGCTACCTCGACGTCTCTGTGATTGTATGATAGGGTAATCTACCTAATCTATCTTGGCATTTGGTTCGCCCCAAGAAGCCTTTCGATCACGCGCACGTCTCGGTCACTTGCAGCTAGCGTGCACTAGGTTTTACTGAACCTTGTAATCTGTCAGATCTTTTAGTGTAAGCACGTGTGAATGGATACGACGCTAATCAAAGATTCTTGCACTCGATCTACCATGGAGTAGGCATGTTGCTTCAGATTCAGAAGAGCACGCCAGCAGGACACGTTCTCTCTCTCAAGCTAGCGGTGTAATTTATCATCGTCCTAGGCAGTGGCGGGGCTTCAGCCCAATTGTAGGAGGGGCCATTGGGCTTGGGGGTAGGAATTTATGCTTTGGGCTGGTTTTTCTAGCACAGATAGGCCAATTTCTGAGGTGTTCTCTCCTGTTTTGGTCATGGGCTGGGGGCGACGGCCCTTTTCGCCCCCACTAAGCTCCGCCACTGGTCCTAGGGGGCTAGAGCGAAAACGAGGCGTGACATAGCAGAAACCGTAAAGCAGAACTTGGTTTCTGCTATGTCGCGTCTATTCCCGAACCTTAAACCACACAGTTTTTCAGCATTTCAATAAAGATGAGCCATTTGACATAAAAAATCGCATTTGATGCTACCTAGCATGCCCGGCCAATCTCGCTTCTCATTTGATGCCATCAACCTCACCGTGTCTTCTTCGTTCGGTGCTCGAAGATAGACCTTGCCAAAGACACGAATGATAACTTTGGCAAACCTACGAACCGACTCGATTGTAGTATCTCCTCACCAATGCGAAGATACTCGTCGGCGTAGTCAGCTGGAACGCCATACGCAATCACTCTCATTGCGGCCGAGATCTTTTGATATGCGATAAATCCGATCAAACCCGCATCATTCCTTCGGCGGGTAAAATAACAACAACTCGCCTCGCAAGCATGTACTATCTTCACGAAAAGAGAACGACGCATACAATACGTTCTCCGGAAGATGTGAGATGGATACGTCGGTATCTCGGCGAAGTAGTATCGCATGAGAAGCTCGTTGCCGTAGAAGCGGTTCCGAGGAATGCAAAGGCGCCCCGCTTTAGATCCTTGCCGCGTTCTTGCATACCGGTCCTCTAACTCCTTGACGGCGAGGACCGCAACCACCATCTGCCGCTGGCGGCTCTCGAACAAGGTCTCTACGTCGGAGTCGTCGGAAGAGGATGAATCCGAGAGCAAAAACTCGACGCACGGGCTCAACTCCATCTGGAATTCGTACCGGAACATAAGCACCGCCTAATTCAACGGAAAACAGAGTTAAATTGACCGAGAATCACTTACCGCTAGATCCGACGCGGCGCTGGCGATTTGGCCAGGGAGCGGTCTCCACTCCGGGCGGCGAGTCAGAAACGGCCAGTGAGGTAGATCCGGGGAGGGGGCGACTCGACGGGGGCGCGTCGACGACACATGCGGCGGGGGACGGGTCTAAATCGAAGGCGGCGGGGATGGCGGCGGAGACGGCGGCGGGATGGGGGAAGAAGACCTGTATGCGCGAGCTGAAATGTCCCTCCGCCAACCGCTATTGCCATATACAGGGCCCTGGCGGTTCATGGGCAAAACCTGGGAATTCGCGGTTCCGCAGGCCGATTTCACGGGCGCCCTCAAAATCGTTTACGGGTCCGCGCCTTTTACGGGTTCTGCTATGTCCATTTTTTAGATTCTGAAACTGTTTACGACGGTTATTTTGAAATTCCGCGGCTTTTGAGGGCTCCGCTAGAGATGCTCTTACCGCCGGCTTTGATTGTACCTAGCGCAATCTTCAACGTAGGTTATGTGACAATTGGACATCTGTAGAGTAAAGACCACTCTTTCTTGATAAGCTAGCACTAGCATTGCACTTATTGAAGCTGTGAGAACGGTGGGGGCAGGGTTTGAATCTGCCTTGAGAAGTGCGGAAACGCAATCCCAGTTCGTACAAAGACACTGACAAGGAGAAACTGTACGAGACGCCGAGAAATCCAGTAGGACATCAAAAGTTAGCATCTACTCGCATTATTTTATTCCATACTTTGGGAGTGCAGTGTTTTGTCTCCTGGTATTTTAAAAATCTACAGTTTTAAGTTTGCAAAAATTATGAAAATAATTCTATACGTAGATGACGCTGATTTCTACCAGTCTGTACAAAAAAACATTCTGTATTTTATGCTTCAATGACAAATTTCTGAATTTGGAGTGATGAATGGTGACAAATTTAAATCTCCCAAAATTATCAGGATTTATCATTTTCGTGGAGGCCGAAATACAACTTATTTCGAGTTAAAAAATTGCAGAAGCATAGAACATGTCATTGTAACATATTGGATATTTTTCGGATTTTTTTTAAACTTTAAAATGGTGGTTTCAAAAAAATTCAAAAACCGGGCTACAATGTGACTTTTCCATACTTTGGTGCATTTGTTACGTGTAGAAGTATATACCTCTCGTCTCTCTCGTTCGCCCCCGCGTGGCAGTGGAAGAGAACCCTAACCTGACGCTGCCAGGCCTCCCTCCCCTCGCCGCTGCCAAAGGGCACGTCCAGGCGAAGCCTGGTCGGCGCTGCTTGCGGAGCTGTCTTCCCTGCCCTCCCACGCGTAGAGATCGGCACACACCGATGCCTACATATTTTTGGCATGGTTTTGTTACTAGGCGCCACGGGATGGCTGTCCCACGTGTGGTGCTCCCTCGCGTGCAGTGCAGTGGCTACTCGACGACCGGAACGTACCCCGGGGCGGTGACCCTGATTTGGCAGCGGCGGTGCGACTCTCTCATGGTGTGCGAGCCGTCTCCCTCAGCCTCGACGTTGGGGCCCTCGCTGCATGGTGGCCAAGGCGTGCAACGACGTTGGGCTAGTGACTATGATGGTCAGGGTCTGTTTGAAAAACAGAGTCTTCGGTGGAAACTCTAGATCTTCGAATCAGTCGATGGTGGTGCTATGAGTATCACATCAATCCATGGAGGCATCATCGGTGAGCTCTTGCTTTTGTTGAAGCCGATGCAATCCTCGTCTAATCGCTCAGGATGCTCCTGGGAAAACTGTAGACCTCCCGGATCAGACGATGGCAGCGGTCAACATCGTTCTCCCTCTCGGGAGATCGTCTTAGGAGTCGTGTTGGCTGGAGGGATTCTCACGTGGTACGTGCGACGTGGCATCTACCGCATCGTCGACGGGGAGTCTCGACAGCTCTCAGCGATGCACGTGTGATGATGGGCGCGCATAGGATAGTTGTGTTGCCTGGCGTCGTGGCGGCGTCGGTGGCGAGCATGCATGACTAGGTCAGTGCGTTGATTACTCCTGAAGATGGATTCGTGGAAGACTGCGACGACAGCTTTTGAGTGCGCGTGTGGTGCGCGCTGAGGGTTTCTTGACCGGTTTGTGATACCGGCTCGCCGTTGGATGGCTTGGTGATGCTACCAAATCTAGATAATGTATATATATGTGTGAGATGTGAACCCATCGATCCAGTCAGTCCACGTTTGTAGGTGTAAGGACAACTATCGCCTGGAAGGTAGCTTCCTCCGGTTGATCGATATATTGTTTTGGTTAGGCTTTATGGATTTTTACAACAAAGAAATATGTACATCGTCGTTTTAATTCAGATACCCGGGTACAACCTTCATTTTGAAAAGAAAAAATAGTTACGCCTACAGTTAAACTTATTGCTCCTTTGGTTTGGAGCCAGCCACGTACGTGGGTCCAGCAATTCAGATTGATGCTTTTGACTCTTTCATGATATTGATACCTACGCGCCAGGCAGGGAATGACGACGAGAATGGCCAGCGTGCTTTTCTCTTCTTTCCTCGCGTGGTGCTGGTTTTCGACTTTTGGTTTGATGAGCACGCCCTCCATGCTAATGCAGTAGGAGACGGACTTTCACTTGATTACCGTGGAATTGGCAACGCAAAAATAGTTCCAGGAAATCGCGTAGTATTAATCAACATTAACAGGAAGGTCGTCCTCACTAAAGATAATTAATTTGATTAAAAGAAATTGGAAGGCTGTGAGAATGTGCGTTTTGTCAGTCTGATGAAACATTTATTTATATATTGTTCTTTTGTGTCTAATATTGGAGACTGATCCATTTCACATATAATATTTCACCTCTTACCATTATATTATACTAGTCTCTACTATATAATATGTCTTCAGGTGATGGTTGGTACGTCATGTACAAAAGACGGATATACCCTCCCACCAAATCGCATATTGCCACTTCTTTGCCACAAAACGGTTCGTACATTTCTAAAACTTTGACCGCGCACCACACCACTCCCGCAGAATCGGATCAGAGAAACACGGAAAAAACTCTGGCAGCAGCACCACCGCCCCAATGCAGAGCCCGACCGTCGGGTTCAAGTCGTCGCCGCAGCCACGGCGGTCGCCGGAGAACCCCGTTGCAGCGTCGCTGATGCAGCAAGCTTTCTCGCACACGACCTGCAGACGCCGTCTCCCAGGTCACGCAGCAGCGCTACCGGCCGACGTAGCTCCGCCTCCGACCACGACTGGCAGCACAAGCACTACGCGCTTGTAGCAGCGCCGTCCGACGCCAGCGCCCCATGGCGGCAATTGTGCCGGTCGCCGACTATCAGCGCCGTCCCCCAGAGGCCAGAGGGAGCGCCTCCGCCGTCGGGTCGAGGACGCGGTTGAAGAGGATGGCGCTAGGAGGCCGAGCGCGGCGGCGGACGGTATGAGCGAGAGACGCGGCGAGCCCGGAGCTTGGCGGCCATGGCGGGTGCAGCGGCCAAGCTGTCCGGCGGGACGAAGAAGGACGATGCGCGACTGCTGGTTGTCGAGCTGCCGGTGCCGGCCATGGCCTTGGGCTGAATCGTGTGGAAGAAAAGAAACGGGTGGTGATAAGGCTCGTGGGGGGGCCCCCAACCATGTTCCCAGGTTCGGTGGCACTAGGCATGCAGACGGACGTCCGCTGAGAGGAAAATTCTGTCCGCCAGGCTTGCTCATCCACTTATGATCCAATTAGCTAAATAAGATTCCCTGAATATGATTAGCCTAAATTATGTGTGGCGGACTGTCCGTCACGTCCGCCGGATCGTCCGTCTGCATGCCTAGGTGGCACGTGGAAGATTATTCCTGGTGGCGGGTGGTGATAAGCATCTATGGAAGATTTCTGGCAGGGTTATTTTTTTCTCACTTCTACAAGCTAAATTAGATACTAGCTAGGGCCGGTCACAGGTGATGGAGCAGAATTTCTTTTTTGAAAGAGGACGGAGCAGAATTCCTTTTTTGAAAGAGGACGGAGCAGAATTTCTACAGCAGCCTCAAATTCCTTGATGTTGCACACAGCACGTGGAGCACATGAATTCTTAACAAATAATCACTATGATTGGTGTTTCAAGCAATGACGATCATCAGGTGTCCGTCGGACGCAAGTCCGTGGTATTTACTGCTCTACATGCACAAATAAAATGTATTGCGAATTATCATTCTGCTTTTATTGTTTCCTGGTTCCTCATGGGAAAAAGAAACTTAAGCAAAAAATCTACTCATTCAGGTTCAAATTAAAATATGTTTTAATTTGTCGATACTTCGTCCACATTTCACATGATGATGATGTTAAAATTAACATTGAAATTCCCGCAAAACAACATGTTTTTTGAAGGTAGCGGAGGACAAACAAGTTTGTATGACACACAACAGTGCAAAACAGTGCTTGAAAGGGAGAATAAAAAAAGAAGAGAAAATAGGCCACACAATTAGCAAGGGCATGAAACAAGGATAGAGTACAGGGCAGCAGGAATATTTAGTCGGACATTGAATTCGGGCAAGTTGCCAGTTTCGAGATTCATCGACAACCCGGTCACGGGACTTGCAAGGCGAAGCTACAGGTTTGGTCGGAGGTGTGTGAGTTCCTCCACCTCCAAAGATCCAGGTTTACAAATGAGCTGCAATTTTCTGGTCATCAGGAGTACCTGTGTGATGCCACGGACGATCTCGTAGTGACAACTATGGGGCAGGAGGAATTGTTCCTCTCTTAGAGTTGATGGTACAAAACTTATATCAAAACAATATCGGAAGATGTTCTTTCTTTCCGGTTTGTTACAGGGCCATACATGTAAGTGTGGGCCTTGTATTGTAGGTCAATGCACTAAAACCTATGTTCCAACTATAGATAGATGTATATTAATTAATTATCACAAAATAAAGACATAATAAAAATAAGTATTGCAATACATTTATGTAGTTATGTGGTTGTAGTATATGTTTACAACTCTTAGTATGCTACAACATTTTTGTTCCGTAGCAACGCACGGGTATTCAACTAGTATAGGTAATATGTTTGGTTCTTGGTTATTAGGTGTGGATAAGAAAACTAAAAACCGTATTCATATATATTGGCGTCTTTGGTTTTATTTGGGCAATTCGAAATTGCCGCAATGATGTGAATATTAATAAGATTGAGAATGCACACTTTTTTTTACAGGTTGTTCACAGAGCACTTACTGGATCAACATGTGATTCTTTCTTCTTCCGCACGACTAAAGATCTCTTATCGAGTCGACAACATGACTGAAGCCTTTGTTATGTTTAGTGCTGGTTTTTTGTTTTGTTTTTGGGTAGCTTTTTTTGTACTCCCTCCGTTTCAAATTAGTTGACTTCCATTTGTCCAGATACGCGCTGAGACTTGACGTGTGTATCATTCTTTGAATCTTGATGCAAAGGCTGAGTCTTCGCTGTCCTTTTCGAAAAAAATTGGCCAATCGCTTACGATTAATCTGAGGTCATCGAACGATTCTGCACCACGGTAGTCCGTACGCGAATGGCCTTGGTTCACTTCCCTGGGAGACATGCACCTTGGAAGCGAATGGCGTACGGTACGGGGCCGGCGCCCGCGGGTCCGCCCGTGTCACGCATCGTGAATTCACTCACTGTGCGCCCGTGCGTCTCCTCTCTCGATCGGATCCCTCGCACGCGGCACGTACGGCGCTGCTTGTCTGCTTGCCACCGCCGTGGCGGGGCGTACGTGGCACTTCCGGTTGAACGTGCATGCGGCGGCCAACAAGGACAACTGGACAAGGGGTCAAAGTAGAATCCGTTTGGTCGTCGTACAGAGATTCAGTAGTTCCAGGAAAAAAATATTATTTAAACCGAAACTGGAATTACGCGTCTGTGGATACGGTACTATACAAGATATATAGAACACAAGCGAAAAGCAATCACAAATCCATCGTCGTCCAGCCCGGTTAGGATACCTGGCTTTCACCCAGGCGACCCGGGTTCAAATCCCGGCGATGGAGGCTTTTTTTTTTGTTCTTTCTTATTTTTTAGGCCTAGAGCCGTAGAGGCGTAGAGCGCCCAGGTCCCCACGGGCTGCACTGCAACCCAAATAACCTGTCACATGATCCAAAGGTGAGTTCCGTAAATATGACAACGTAAAAAATGTTGTATTATGCGTAAGTTGGAAGCAATTAATCGAGAATGTAGTCATTCATAATGTTGTATTATGCGTAAGCAATGAATCGAGAATGTTGTATTATGCGTACAAATGTTGTAGTATATGCGTAAGTTGGAAACAGTGACAACCTGTCACGTCTCTTTTTGTGATTGGACACATGAGCTATGTTTCTTTGCCACATAGAAAAATTTAAATTTTAGCTTTTGTAATATGTTTGGGTGAATATTATTAGTTCATACGTGTGCATGCACATGCAAGATTACTAGTAATCCCAAAGGAACGGAATGATGGAAGCGACGTTGTCCATAACATCCATAGTGTAAGAATTCAATCCATAATGGAAAATAATTTTGAAATTGTCGTCATGTTGCCGTTCGTTGGGACAGCTAGTTGTTAGGAGGTATCGATGGCAAGTGGTTGTGACACAACACTTTGTACGAGAATTGTCGGGATCAAGACATTTCTATTTGCTGGTATGCTAGACCTTGTCGTTCAGTTCATATTACCTCTCTCCTTCGAGGCCTACTTGGAGTTTTAACAAGTCTCACATCTCCTCCTGAAGCTAAGGTCTAATATCTTTGAAATAGGGGATTGAGAGCACATAAAATTTGTTTGGAGTTCTCCCTTATACTCGACTTCCAGATTATATCACTTTACATTTCAAGGGTTTCAAGCACCTATACTTTCAGGATATTTTGAAGTCTCTCTCTTGTCCATGATGAACCGGTGAGAGGGTATGGTGCAAAGTCCATGGTGGACTAGTCCACTCATCCCTACATCATCTTGGGCTTCTTCCTTGGCCTTCATCGTTGATTTCTTGTTTATATACTTATGTGTGTTTGACTTCTGGAATTTTGTTGACTTTAACAAATTGTCACACACATGTCACACATGACTAGAAGAACCTAGAACCGATGGTAGGATTAGCTACGCTCATAACATTTCGTTAGAACCAATTTGCCTTTTCCAGGAAAACACATGTTATCGATGAAAGTCTTACAAGATTCCTCCGATCTTATCCCTATTCGAGGAGACACGATCAAATCCTAGTCACCGCCATGTGAATAATCTACCATCCCAATCTTCTTAGGTTCTCCTTGTCCACATTTACAGATGTGGTGGATATGGTGTTGTATGAATTAAACTTACCCTAGATTCCTTGTCATGATTTAGTCGTTGTGATCCACCTCACATAGCCAATTGTTCTTACGACTCGTTTTTTCGTGTTTATGCCCTCGATTTAGCAACGACCCTTGCAATTGTTCTTACGACTCGTTTATAAACATGCGGCAGCCCCTCTAGGCTATGCATACACGACATCACGCAACTTCACCGGGGTTCATGGGAAACGTCAAGACGTGAAGGACGGATATGAGACATTATCTTAGAATGATCTTCAAAGTTTTTTTTTTTTGACAGGATCTTTATTTTGAAAAACAATGAGTGCACACACACAAACACTGACACATATCTACAACACAACTGTGCCACGGGACATTAAAATTGAGAAAGCCACATAAAAAAGATTTACCAAATAACCACGTACTCCTCAACATCGACAAGAATGACGTATCCTACCAAGGAACCGAGAATATAATCCTTTCAATAAGGCACCGAGAACAAAAACTTAGAGATCTTCGCTGTTACAGTTTTTTGTTTGGTTTGAGTAGCTTATCACGTGTACCACGCGGTTATTGTTACAGTAAAGCTGACCGTTAATCTCACATGTAATAATTGGTTAATCTGGGATGTTGATTTCCGATCTACCGCCGGAGATGTGCCGTTGGAAAGAGGCTGGATGAAACTCAACAGGCGAGGCCTTCACTTTGCACTAGCAGAGCGATAGCTTATCCCCCTCGGCCGCGGCCTATCCACCCCGCACACCTCAGCCACCGAAGCTGGCAACCATGGCGCTCTCCGTCTCCTCCCTCGCATCCGCCTTCTCCCACCTCTCCCTACCCTCCACCTCCGCTCCCCACCCGCTCCCACTCTTCCGCCTCCTCCCAACCCCACACCGCGCGGCCCGCCTCACCCTCTCCGCCGCGGCCGACGCCGCCGAGCCGGTCGAGGCGGAGGCGCCGGCTGTCGACGAGGGCCCCGAGGAGGTGCTGTCGGTGGAGGCGGAGGAGGACGCCCTTTTCGGGCTGGCGCTCCGTAAATATGTGAAGCAGCGGCTGCCAGGGGGATTCGCGGCGCAGCGGATCACCGCCACGGGCCGCCGGAAGACGGCATCTGCTCGCGTCGTGCTCCAGGAGGGCACCGGGAAGGTCTTCATCAACTTCCGCGACGCCAAGGTTGTTATCTCCTGCCTCGATTCGATAAGTGCACCTGGTTTCAACACTGCTGCAACATTTTGTGACTGATGTGCCATGGCACTAGAACTAGCTACCCGTAGAATGCTGGACGGAATTTGAAATTGTCCTTGTAGTAGGCATATCTGCCCACTGGTAATGTAGTAATCGAGTATATGCTGCATATGATATTCCATGCTTGGAGTTGGAGATACTAGTTGGTCAGTTGCTAATTGGTTGCAAATGTATACTCAGTAAATCCATCTACATAAAGAACAGAGCAATTTTTCACAACTGTTAGGTTAAACAATTCATACTTTGTATTTTGGTTTACTTTATGGCAATGCACGGCCATATAATACTCTTTGGTGGAAATTGGTGCTGGGTGCTAGGTGGTAAGATGTCTTAAAGGAGGAAACTACTCTTAAGATGTCCAATCAGGAGGAAAATCTGACGCAGATACTTAACTAGGTCATAAATTAGCTCACTCGGTTGTTGAAAGACTGATAAGGCGTGGCAAATGTATGCTTACCTAGTGAAAGGAAGGTTTTTATTTCACAGTCTGGATGGCTGATAGCATGCTACTTCTATCCTCTTATAAGATTTTCGGTATACTCTATTGATTGGCTTCATTTCTTCACATTGTGACATGACCGACAACGCATCACGCTTTAGATGGCGGGGGATTGAACGGCCTGCATTTGGGTGACTGAAATTGAACTTGGTTTCTAGCATGCTAGTGCTTGAGGTTTCAGCTTCCAGATAGTGAGCTGATTTTAATTGATGCAACATCTTCATTCATTGCATTAAAATTTTATCATGATACAAACACAGTTCAGGCATTAAAATTTTAAGAAAAAACTTCGTTCTCTGTGGTGCACATTGCCACATTGCATGCAACTATTTGTACACATGATCTATTATTCTGCTAACTTGCATAAGGTTAAACACCAGCAAAAGATGGTTTCAGCTGCATCAGTGCTAAATAAGTTGAACTGTAGAAGATGCTAAAATAACTTGACTCGGTCTCTATGTAGTTTGTATAGGCGCAGCTTTTGTCTCAATGTACCTAAAGGTGCATTTGCAAATCAGAAACATTTGATAAATGAGTATGGTTTCAGCTGCATAGATACTAAACGATGATGAAGTAGTTTAACTCTATGTCCATATGTAGTCTATTGACAAAGTTTTTTTCTTCCTTTTTGTGTACCTGAGAGGGCAGATGCAAATCGGAAAATTACCATTTGATAAGTATTTAGTCTGTACTTATATGTTTGAAATGTGCAGGATTATTTGCAAGGAAATCCGATGTGGATGGAGTATTGCAAGGTCCCCCTGGCAACTCTAGGGTTCGAGAACAACTACGATGTCTTCGTGAAAGTTCAGGGAGGCGGTCTGTCAGGCCAGGCCCAGGCAATCTGCCTCGGCGTGGCGCGTGCGTTGCTGAAGATCAGCCCCGCCAACAGAGTCCCTCTGAGGTCAGAAGGCTTGCTGACGAGAGACACTCGTATCGTCGAAAGGAAGAAGGCGGGTCTCAAGAAGGCGCGCAAGCGTCCCCAGTTCTCCAAGCGTTAAGGAGGATATTACTTCATTGTTCTTAGAGTCGTTTCAGGGACACAGATCGGGTGACATGCGGCTTTTGCATGTCACCCGGTGACATGCGGCCAAAATTCAAATTTAAACATTTCGAAAAAATCTGAAAAAAATCATGCATGTTCACAGCACATATTCCGATAACCCCTAGAAATTTCAGATCAAAACTTTTTTTGATCTGAAATTTCTAGGGGTTATCGGAATATGTGCTGTGAACATGCATGATTTTTTTCAGATTTTTTCGAAATGTTTAAATTTGAATTTTGGCCGCATGTCACCGGGTGACATGCAAAAGCCGCATGTCACCCGATCTGTGTCCTCGTTTCAGTGTCATCTTTCCCACTTGAAAAGAGCCCTCTTCCTGTAATTGTTCTGTGCTGGACGCCACAGATTTGTAATATTCGTTTTCTGAAAGCAATTTTCTCGAGGTTACGCAAGACAGTTTCTTGCAATCAAGCTTTGGCGTGGTTGAAAAAATGAGGTTGAAAATTCTGCTGGTTTGACAGTGGCAATGCAGAAAGACCGGCAAACCGAAGTGCAAAGGCAGCAAAGCGTCTGGTCCGCCCGAAGAACACCGACCGAGCCAAACCCAAGCCCATTCCACCACACGCGGCCTAAGAGCATCTCTAGCAGAGCCCGCAAAATGCGAAACCTTAAAATAGGTTTGCAGTTCGTGAAGACATGAGAGGAGGCGATCGTGGCGGCGGCCTAGGGTTTCAACCCTAGCCGCCGCCGCCGGTGATATCTGCAGCTTTATCGTCGTCGCCGGAAAAGATTCGACGGGTCCTCGCCTCCTCTAGGTGCCGTTCTGGCACTAGAAGGGGTGGGGACCTCGGACCTGCGCACGGCGCTTTTCGAAGATTCTTAATGGTAGAGTTTAGTTTTGGTCGTCATCTTCTTCGTTAATGGAGATGGTATCGTCTGCAATAAGTGATCTTCCACGCTTCGTTCGACGGCGAGATATCCTTTCCGACGTCAATGATGGCTTTGTTAGATTAAGTCTGTCTAGGTATGGTTCTTCAGATCTTAGTTTGCCAGATCAATCTTGGATTGTTTCTCATGGTTGTCGCGAGGAGGTTTGTCCTCGCAATATCTATCCCGACTACTACGGCTTCGGCAATGGTGATTCGTTCTCTCGGCTCCCAACAACGTCGATAAAGTGGTTCGGTTATTTGTCCCTGGGATATCAGTGGTGGTGCTCTTGCCGATGTTGCTTGATTAATTTAATGGCTGCGTGCGTGCACAAAGCCTTGGCATTGCGTCTCAAAATTAAAAAGGGAGAACCTTCGGTGGTATTCACAGGTCTGTGGTTTGGTGGTGTTGGCGTTGTTCTACGGCTGTCTTCAGAAAAGTATAAGATTGTGTCATGGATGAAGAAAGAGCTTGAAGATCTCATAGATTTGCTAGTCTCTTTTAGTTTTATTTTTGTAATCGATATAATCGTGTACTCTTTACTGGTCTAATATACGTGGAAAAATTCAAAAAAAAGGTTTGCAGTTCGTGAATCTCGCATTTTTTTAGGCCAAAACGAAGCGCAGCAGAACAGAAACCGCAAAACCAATCCGTAAAACGGAATATTCGCAGTATCATTTTTCCCCACGTCTTCTTCTTCCTCTGGCTCCCGCGTGGGATCTATCCAGGAGACTCAAAATTAGACAGGAAGCTAGCTATCTAGGAATCGATCCATCCACTCCCGCGTGGGAGCTAGCTAAGCTAGCTAGCCAGACAGCCGGTGCGGCCGGCGCCAAGCAGCTGCCGCGCTGCGACGTCTGCCAGGACAAGGCGGCCTTCGTCTTCTGCGTCGAGGACAGGGCGCTCTTCTGCGGCGACTGCGACGACTCCATCCACCTCCAGGGCACGCTCTCCGCCAACCACCAGCGCTATCTCGCTACCGGCATCCGCGTCGGCTTCAGCTCCGTCTGCAGCGCCCACGCCGACACCCACCCGCCGGCACCGCCCTCCAGTAACTCCAAGCCACCGGCCGCCGTCGTCCCCAGGGCGGCGCCGGTCCAGGCCGCGGCGCAGGAGGTGCCGTCCTCGCCGTTCTCGAGCTGGGCCGTCGAGGACCTCCTGCAGTTCTCCGACAGCCGGTGCGGCCGTGCCCAGTCTCGCGTGGGAGCTAGCCACCCCACAACTAGAGGAGGGCGGAGCAGGGCGGCGAGCGGCGGCGGCGGCGCGAGCTGGGCTTCTCTTCTCCCCTGGGCCGGCAACCAGCTCCTGCCTGCTGCGCGCTTCAATTTCCGGCGATTCCGGCGAGCGCAGCGGAAGTTTGCCGGATTCCGGCGAGTTCCACGGCGGAAGGTCACCGGCCAGTGCTGAATGTTCAGCCCGCCAAGTACTTTCACCATATGCAGGGCCCCCTCGGTTCGGCGCCGAAATCCGCGAAATAGCCGTTCCGAGGCGCAGATTCACGGGCCCCGCAAAATCTTTTACGGGCCGGTGAGTTTTGCGGGTTCTGTTCTCCGCGTTTTTGCGGTTTTAAATCCGCATCGGGCGGTTATTATGCGGGTTTGCCCCTTTTGCGGGCTCTGCTAGAGATGCTCTAACAGAGCCCACCACCGAAACCGAACCCTCCTCTGTCGTCGTCCCCAGCTCCGTCCGTCCGTCCATGTCGTCCTCGTCGTCGCTGATCCAAGGCATCTCCATATCCGTCTCCGACGACGACGAGGCCTCAGGGAAGGTGCGGGTCCGCGTCCGCCGCAAGCGGAACCGCCACCCCGGCTCCGCCCGCCGCCGCTTCCTCCGCCGCGCCGCGCGGTGGGGCGCCCCGCTCTTCCTCGCCTTCCTCGCCGTATGCCTCTTCGCCTATGAGTACTACCGCCTCTCCTCGTCCTCGCCGCCTCCGCCGGCTGCTGGCAACCTCAGCCGCGTCGACCGCGCCACCCGCGCCGCCGATGGCACAAGGAAGGGTAAGCTCGCGCCCTCGACCGTTGAACCCTAAATTGGCGTGGATTAAACTACTTGCAGCTTATTTTAGTGATTTATATGGTATATTAATACGGTGATCTGTGAGTGTGCCTGTAAATATATTATTATGTGTTGTTCAGTGTGTATTGTGGTGGTGTACTGGTGTAGCCATGGAGATGGAGGTGATACCACAGTACAATGTGCGACCTGCTGACCTGCTTATCTGTCCTGTAGTATTATATTCTTTCTGTTGTGCATGATGCAAGCTGATCTTTTGATCCTAGTTTCCTCTCGGGGGTGTTTACTGTCTACTTGCAATGCTAGTGATTAGAGGATCTCTTTTGGGGCTGAGGTAGGGGTAAATAATGTCAAGTTGTCCATACGCATTTTGTCTGAATGATAATGTTAGTCAAACTGAGATGCTGATTTATCCTTCAGCCTTAGTACAACTGTACAACGTATTGTGTAGCTTATTCTGATGCACTAAATTACTCTGGTCGAAGTTATTCCTGTACTGAATGATAGCAAATGTTAGCTGCTAACTCTCTCTTGTTTGGTACATCTAGGCTCCAGCCCATGTTTTCTACTGATTCTTTTGATTTCTTAGGGTATACTTTGCTATTTATTTCTTTACACTTCTAGAATATGAGTGATAAGTTTTTAGACCAATAACAGTATATTAGTTCACAACATGTTATTTCTCATGAATTCGGTGTTATATTGACAGCATACCTGAAGATGCTCGATACTGAGATGCTTCAAAATCTGGAACTTCCTGAAACCGCGGAACAAAACCTGCCAGTCAAGAGAGTTGTGTACAGGTCCAGTCTGCCCCATCTTGAAGATAACATTTCATCCAATATGACGAATTCACGATTTAATTCATTCACGGGATATCAGACTCTTACTGAAAGAGAAGAAAGTTTCAAGGTTTTGTTCAGGCTCTATATTTCATGAAGTTTTTGAAAATTATGTAAGATATTGGAGTTGCTCTACGAAATATGCATGTTCCTGTTTAGTATGTGGATAACAATACCATATGTGCATTTCTACTGATTCCCATATGTAGCTATCCAGAAAGTAGATACTACATGACAAACATCGTAAAAATCAAAATACTAACATCCTCATTTTTTTTGCTACTAATGCTGCAGCCAAAGGAAATTACAATGGTTCACTGTGGGTTCTACAGTGAAAATGGAGGGTTCAGAGTTTCTGATGTAGATGAAGATTACATGAAATCCTGCAAAGTTGTTGTAGCCACTTGTGCATTTGGTGGAGGGGATGACCTTCACCAGCCTATAGGAATGACAGAAGTGTCTTTGAAAAAGGTTTAGTATTTCTGTTGTGTGGATGTTGATGTCTTGATCTTCTTTCCTGGTTTGTTTGCTGATGCTTGTTGTTTTTGTAGGTATGCTATGTTGCATTCTGGGATGAAGTCACTCGCTCAGCTCAAGAGGAGGAAGGTAACAAGATTGGTGAAGATCTCATGATTGGCCTTTGGAGGATCATTCTTGTGAGAGATCTTCCTTTCGCAGATCAACGGTTGAATGGGAAAATTCCCAAGGTATCATCTGAAAACCCTGTGCCTTCATTGTCTTACTTGCAGAAAAATGTTAGTAGAAGCCTCAGCATTCCGTTTTCATTACTTAAAAAACAGTCCGTTTCAAATATCATCTTGTGGTACTCTATGGACTATAACAGTTAGAATGAGATTGTCTTACAGATATCTACATTTCTATGATCACTCATATGGTGTCTGTGTAGGATGAATCCTTCTTGTCATAAACTGACTTCCATTTTGGTGTTCTATTCTGTTCAGCTGATAAGCCATCGCCTTTTTCCTATGGCAAGATACTCAATTTGGGTGGATTCGAAATCTCAGTTCCGAAGAGATCCACTAGGAGTCATTGAAGCTCTTCTGTGGCGTTCAAACTCTTCCTTAGCATTATCAGAACATGGAGCTCGGAGTAGCTTGTATGATGAGGGTAAAGCAATTGTTAAGAAACACAAGGCAACTCCGGAAGAAGTTAAAATACAGTTGGATCAGTACCGACAAGATGGCATTCCAGATGACAAACGATTCAACGGAAAGAAAGGTTTGGCTTCTAATCTTTGTCTGCTTACTATTTTTACTTTCACCATTCTTATCATGCCTTGCATAGCGCAAACCTTAAATTTATTGGCACTGATGTTATGCTGTTCCCAGCTTACCAGTTATTAGTTTTCTTCTCTAGATTGCACATTGATATTACTACTATCTGGCTCTTGTGTTTTGCCCTGCATCATGTCCCATATGTGCTCCCACTACTGTGCACAGTGTAGAGGCTGGCCGGCCATTCATTCACTTCATGGAAACCATGTCAGCAGGAATGAGCTTATAAACGAGAACAAAGAGCAATGCCAGGACATTAGGGTGCTGGGCCAGAGATGTACTGAAAAAAAAACACCCTGTACTCTATAGATAACCATGCTGGTGTTACTCCGCAGCTGTAGTTGTGCAAAAGGCATGAGCTATAAAGTTGGCCCAGTTGCATGCGTTTAGCATAAAAGGTATAGCTCCTTTATGGCTTTCTGCAACTCAACCAAATGATACAGGACACACCATTTTGGCCTCCGGGCCCAACCCACATGCGGACTAGGTAGAAGAACCAGGAGCGTCCTCCAAACTTACACAATGTTTCGCCCCAAATCGAAATCATGTGTTCTTGAGGGCCTTGCCACAGGCAGTGGTCCTCTTCACTTCACTGCACTGCACCGATAATAAGTGATCCATTCATTTGCCTTTTCATTACTACAGCTCTCGCGGAAGCTTCAGTTATTGTGAGGGATCATGCTCCCTTGACCAACCTCTTCATGTGCCTCTGGTTCAACGAGGTGGTGCGGTTCACCTCCCGGGATCAGCTGAGCTTCCCCTACGTCCTGCGGCGCCTCAGGCTCCCCGGCGTCCACCTGTTCCCGGTGTGCGCCCGCAAGGATCTCGTTAACAGCTTTGGCCATCGGCGCAAGGTGAACCGTCTTGCCAAGGACGGGAGATGAGCTTCTGAATGTACTGCTCGTGGCTGGGAATTTTGACAATGCATGGCCTCAATCTGCTCCAGCAGGAACGAGCTGGAGAAGTATAGTGATTCTAGTTCTGTTTTCCCTTCTTTTTTGTGGATTCGTTGTGTAGATGATCCTGACGTAGAGAGGAACTGCCATTCAAGGTGTTTTAGCTGGTAGCTAGTGGAGTGCATTGGTAGAAAGGAGAATGGCTTTGCCCGATGTTGTGCAAGGGAAATGTACATTGCCAATTCGCCATTGCTCTTTATAAAAGACAGAAACGAAGAATTTCGAGTACTCCCTAACCCAGTGCGTTAGTTTTGGCACATGTATCATTCTCTGGTTATGTCTAGTATTTATTTTCTTGCTGGTCCCTACGTCTTCTTCTCATGAAATTCATGTTCAATTGTCTTTGGCTGTAATTTTGATGATGCATAACTTCAATCTGGTCCAGCGGCATTATAGTCTTCACATTTGTTATATTTCGAAGAATGCTTAGTCAAGGTCGTTAACTCTAATTCTTATTTTCCTCTTGATTCCTACTGCAGAAACCGAACTGCTTCTCTGCATGAAACCCATGTGCACATATAAACGGCCAAACTCCACGTAGCAGCAGTACGATCCAGAGCAATTATTCGCGTTCGTACAAGACGTACCTACTCAACTCAGGCCGCCGGCATGCGCCTCCCTGCCCAAACATACGTTGCGAAAGTGCCGCCGGCAGCAGTACCGTCGCCGTGCCAGTGAAGTGCGTCTCTTCTTTCGTCGCTATGCCGCTTTGCTCCAGAGGCCGCATTTACCCGTCTGCGCTGCATTTAACCCGCTGTTGGCTGTGCCTCCTGAACTCGAAGCCGAAGGAATGGCGGTAGGTGAGGGTGACCATCTCGAAAATGAACGCCTCTGCACTTTGCAGCCTGAAACATAGCGAGGGGCTCTTTTCCTGCTGTTTTCCCAGGAGGTCAGTCCAGGCCAGGACCAGAGCCATACACATTTACAGCGATTTTCTTTGTCCCGTAGAGCCAGCCAGGGCTGTCAGAAATGGAACTTTTTCCACGAGCGTCACGCCGAAGAATCCAAGCGCGTTGATGTTGAAACTTGAAAATACATACCCCCTTTTTTTCTTCCAAAATACGCTGCCTATAACTTTTGATCAAAATTAAACTTTGTAAGTTGGACCTAGCTAGCATATTGTAAAAAATATCAAAATTTATAATGCATGTCGTGTATAGTTGAAACCATCATGAAACATGTCTTCATATTGTATGCATTTGGTATTGTAGATGTCGATATTTTTTGTATGTACCGAGTTCGAAACGAGTCAAAAGACTTGTTGTTTATATTGCGGGCCCTAAGCACAAAGAAAAAACCATAACGCAAAAGCCTAGTTTCCGATAATCTCAGATTGTTTCTTAGCACCGGCGAGGATCCAATTCTTATCCTCGTCTTTGATTTTCTGCATGAGAGTCTTGGGCGTACAAAATTTGTTGCGGAGCACGTTCCTTCCAAATTTTCTGCATGAGTATACATTTGTTCTGTATGTACTTAATCAAACTTTATAAACTTTGAATTTGACCAAATAGTATAGACAGTGTATTTTGCGAAGGAGGGAGTACCATGTTGCGTCGGGTATAGCTTATCGATCTAGCGTTGCTTACTTGCTTAATTAGCTTAGTGCTCGTCACTGTAGGTCGGTGTACTTATTACGGCTCAGGGTGCGTGAACCCGTGTGCACTGAACAGTGGCCGTTGTCATGGGCCGGCGACAGTAGCGAATGGGTGCACTGTACCCCGGTGAGGCACGGTTGCACCGGAGAGGACGTTTCCGGCGGAAACGCAGCTGGCCGCGGCAATGCCAACAAAAGAGAAGTGAAAAGGCCGCTCCCCTCGCCGCCGTCGAATCCAATGCCGCTTTCGAAAGTTCGTTCTTTTTCTCCCATAGCACCATGTCAACGTAGTATCTATCGAGCTCCACCACCACCAGCAGGAACCCTAAAAAAGCGTCCGAATCCAAAGTCCAAGCGCCCCCACGCACGTACACACAACATGAAGTTCTGATGATTTTTAAAGGGTCGAGAATCTCGTAAATTTTATCCAGAAACAAGCCCGCTTTCCCGGCGAAAAGACGGCCGGAAACTCGGCCTCGTCTCTACGTTTTCTCTCCTTCCTTTTGCTCTTTCTCAGCCTTATTTTTCTCCCTTTTTTCCTTTGCTAGTTTTCTTTTACGTACTATCAGTATCAGTTTCGGCCGTGCAGCGGTGCAGGAGTAGAGGATATACAGCATCTTTACCCTTTTCTTTCGCTTCCCCTCGTCTTTTCTCGCTTTTTTCCTTTCCCAAATTCATTCTCTTTACTATCAGTTTCGGTCGTGCGAGTATATGCAGCAGTATCTTTAGTTCCCGCCGTCGCCTTTCGCTTCCGCTTGGCTTTGCTCCCGTAGTAGCTTTTCTCTTTCATCTTCTTCCCTCGTCGCCTTCCCTTTGTGCTTTCGTTCTTCACTTCACAAGTCTCCCCCTGTAAAAAGATGATTAGGCGCACGTACAAGTAGAACACTGACCCGAGACTGTGATGCTCGCTGGGTTAATGCATGGCAGCGCTACTGGAGTAGCTTTGGTGCTTTGCCCACTTTGATGCAATGCAGACATGCACTGCTTGTGTTGTTGGTAATCGTGCTTTGTCAAGGGGGCTACTTGTATGGTTTTCTGCGTCAAATCTTCGTCTCTGACAGTGTTTTCCCCTGCCTTCCGTAGCCACCGCTTGGAGACACGTAAAATATTTTCGACAGCTAATACTACAGGTTGGGTAGTTGGACTTGCAACGCAGCCGATCGAGTGCATCAGTTCTGACTTCTAGATATATAGATATCAAAAACACCCCGGCTCTGCTCCCCTAGGGTTCCGCCCCCGAGCCGCCCGCCGCCGCCAGGCCCTCCCGCCGCCGCCCCCCTTCCCCTCCCACCCCTCCCCTCCACCTTCCCCCTCCTCCCGGGTCGCCCCCGCTAGGGCGGCTCCGGAGGCTCCCCACTCCCCAGCTTCCGCCGCCCCTCCACACCTCCTCGCCCGCGCCACCGCCGGAGGAAGCCGCCGGCGAAGCTCGTGCGGCCGACGGCGGCGGCGGGGCGTCTCCTCGCGGTCTCCTGGGTCCCCGGGCGGCGGGGCTCAGCCGGACCGGCGGTCGACGGCGCGCTCGCGTCTTCCTCCCTGGCGGGCTCCTGCGGGCTCTTCCGGCGGCGGCGGCGCGTTCTGCGGCGGCGAGGCTGGGCGAGTGGAGGCGGCTCGGAGCGGTGGAGCATCGCAGGCCTCGGCTCGCTTCGGGCCCCATCTGGGCCCAAAAGGGCCGGCTGCTCCTCCTTCTTCAACCTTTGCGACCGGATCCGCCATTCTTCAGCCGCGCGGTGGTGGGCATGGAGCTCGTCGCCGTGTGCTGCTCGGCTGCAGCCCGGAACCATGGTGGTTCTTGGCCCGGGCAGTGCCCCTCCTCCTCCGTCGGCATGGTGCTCGGCGGGGTGCGGTGGCTGGTGCTGCGTCCGGCAGCCTCGGAGGATTTGGCGCCTCGGTTGGTGATTGGTCGTTTGTGGTCTCCGCAAGGTGTGGTTGGCTGCGGCGGCTGTTGGCGGGAATCGACTGCCTTCATCTGTAGGGTTGTGCTCAAACTCCGGGTGAGAACCCTGCATCGATTTTGTCGTTGCCGGCGGCAGTAACGTCTTTGACGTCGTTTCCTCGCAGGAGGTGTCGCTGTGGAGGTCCAGCACCTACAGTACTTTGGTGGTCTCCGGGTGAAAACCTTGGTTCCGTTTTGCCGGACCGGATGACGGTGTTGTGCCCTGGAGAACACTCCCCCCTTGGAGGCGTCATCTTGGAGACCCATTGAAAGAACGAGGATGTCGCCTAGAGGGGGGTGAATAGGCATTTTAAAATAATTACGGTTTAGGCTTGAATAAATGCGGAATAAAACTAGCGTTTAATTTATCAAGCACAAAACCTAAACAAGCTAGGTTCACCTATGTGCACCAACAACTTATGCTAAGCAAGATTAACAACTAAGTGATAGCAATATAGATAACTTCAAGCTCGATGGCTATCACAAAGGTAAATGCATAAGTAAAGGTTTGGGTATAGAAGTAACCGCAAAGTGGACACGAGGAGATATTTCCCGTAGTTCCTTCCCAATGGAAGTACGTCTACGTTGGAGGGGTGTGGAGCCTCCTAGGCACTCCAATAGCACGGATGTGCTCACCCTATTCTCCGTGAGCTTCACCCGTGAGGGATTGGCTCGTTCCACTATGAGGTCGACTTGAAGGCGTTGACCAAACCGATACACAAAGGTCGGGAACTCCACAATGAGTTGGAGCCTCCCAACAATGCCTCGGACTTCCTCCGAGACTCACAAAGGCACCTAGGGTTACAAGCAACCCAAGATGCAAGGAGAACCACAAAGAGTAATGAGCTTCTCAAACTTCAACTCCACGAATCACCGTGGAGAACTCAAACCGATGCACCTAATGCAATGGCAAGAACACAAGAAGTGCTCAAAGCAATTCACTCTCAAATCCCACCAAAGTAACTAATGCTATGGAGGAAGATGAGAGGAAGAGCAAGGAAGCAACAAATGAATCCCAAGATCTAGATCCAATATGCTCCCCTCACTTAGAGGAGAGATTGATTGGTGGAGATGTAGATCTAGATCTCCTCTCTTGTTTCCCTCAAGAATGATCAAGAATCATTGGAGGGATTGAGAGAAAGCAAGCTTTTGGAGGTCAACAATGGAGGGCAAAACTTGCTAGAAAGGTTGGGGAACCATTGGGGAAGAAGGCCCCTTAAATAGGTCATCCCAAAATCCAATCGTTGGGTGCAGATTCGCGCCGGGGCAGTACTACCGCTGGCCCCAGCGGTACTACCGCCCCCCGGGAAGTTAGAACACTCAAACAGGCTGAAAACGGGCTCCAGGCAGCGGTACTACCGCCCCGGGTAGCGGTACTACCGCCCCGGGAAGTTAGAACACTAAAACAGGCTGAAAACGGGCTCCAGGCAGCGGTACTACCGCCCCGGGTAGCGGTACTACCGCCCCGGCGGTACCACCGCTTTTGGTACCGCTGAAAACAGCCTTCTGTTTGCTCCGGCGGTACCTCGGGCGGTACCGGGCGGTACTACCGCCCCTTAGAAAACAGCAGGAACATCAAACACCAAAACGACAATATCTTTTGCATCCGGACTCCGTTTTTGATGATCTTTGGCTCGTTGGAATCACAACAACGAGCTCATCAAGAATATACAGAGAAACATCATTGTCCAACAATGAATCATAAAACCAAATGTGGAAAGGTTAAACCTCTCGAAAATAGAACGACCGGTAAAACCTCCAACACCAAAAACGCAATAAGTTTTCCATACGAAATCCGTTTTTGATGAACTTGAGCTTGCCGTGAAGATCATGACAAGCTCTAAAACCACACATGGAGTAAAGCCAAATAAGAACCAAGAAAGATGATGCCAAGTATGCAAAGGTTTGAGCTCTCTCCGAATGATACGATCAAGTTACTTATTCGAGAGCCCCTCTTGAAAGTGTGGCATCTATCTTATAATCCGGTCTCTTACTAACAGCATGAGACCGGTAAAATAGAAACCCTATCAAGGTCATACCTTTGCCTTGCGCAATCCACTTGAGCTAGATGATGACGATCTTGATCACCTCAAGTTGGATCACCTTTCTTGATTGCGCTCCGCTTGATGAAGACTTGTGAAATGCTCCCCCATACACAATATGGGAGAGCCACTTTAAGGAACATCTTCACTTGGCCATTATCTTGATGACGACCACCGCTTGACGTCATCTGCCATGGGCTATATGAAATCTTCCTTTGATGCATGCCCATGGGAAGATACTTTAACCCCACATAGATACTCCACACACACACATGTATATGGGTTAGTTCACAAAGCTATATAGACAATTGCTTACCATACCATTGGATCACAAGATCCCACATGGTACAACATGTAGCTTTGTGTGTTGATCATTTGAATCCACTCTTTGCACTTAGCCTTGATCAACTTGTATCTTTCCTTCTCTCTTCACAAGGATGATGTCTTGAAGGTGAACATGAATATCCATGCCAATCATATTCTTCAAGACATGCTTGTAATATGCTCAACTCTACACATGACCATTCTTCATATAAACTCTTTAATAGGATCTTGGTCATCTTATAATCTTCTAGAGTCCAACACATGAACTCCAACATTTTCCTATGGACAAGATCTAAGGATATATCAATGCAAACATTAGTCCATAAGGATTGTCATTAATTACCAAAACCACACATGGGGGCACCATGCTCTTTCACCCATATAGTATGGCTTTGGTTGATGCGTGTGCTGATGGTGCTGAGTTTTGGTGGTGTTGGTGCGGCCATATTGGGGCCGATGGTGGCGTTTCTCTCCTCGGCGGGTCTTCACGTGGTCTCGGCCACATGGATGTGCTTGCTCAAGACCCTTCCGGTGGTTGCTGTTGCGGTGTGGTAGCTTCGTGCTTCTGGTGGAGTCTCGACTCACCTTTGCTCAACGTCGAAGCAATGTATGTCTCCCCCACCTGCTATTCGTCTTGACCTCCGTGGCGGAGCTCCCCATGTAGGGTAGTGCTAGGTGCTAGGCTTGACACTCCGACTCCGATGATGATGGTGGTGCTCCTGAGTTGTGCTGTGGGGCTCGAGTCGAATGCTGGTGCGGTGCGTGAGGCTGATTGCCGAGTCTT
Organism: Poa pratensis; assembly: GCA_947311845.1. Classification (NCBI taxonomy): domain Eukaryota; kingdom Viridiplantae; phylum Streptophyta; class Magnoliopsida; order Poales; family Poaceae; genus Poa; species Poa pratensis. The sequence goes on along the minus strand of CAMZMU010000117.1, from coordinate 99,602,142 downwards.
GGCATTGTGATCTCTCGACTGAACCCCTCACCTCTTGTGTCTCCTGGTGGCTCTTGCTTTCCCTCTTCTAGTTGTATTTGTTTCATGTATTTCATTGTTTTCTCTTCCCTTGTATCCCCCTGTAATTGCTATTCTGTTGTAAGAACATGGCCCGCCAGGCTACTTTTCGATGAATGCAACAAACAGTGGGGAATTTTATTCCCCCTGTCAATCTCGAAAAAAAGTTCTGACTTCTGACGATCCTGGGTATGCTGGCATTTTTTTATACAGACTGTAATGTACTAACAACACCTACTCCAGCTAACACTAGTACTGTATGAAATTAGCAACCACGAGTCCAAGTCTCTAAGAACAGATTAGTGCGGTGATTAACTAGAATAGAATAGAACGTGTGCAATGCAAATGACGATGCATCGTGGACCTTGGCGCGCAAAGCGACATCGGATTCGCCTGTCTTTTGACCTTGCAATAAAGAACGCCCGAGCGGCATGGCGCGACGGCCTAGGAACAAGGCAGACCTTGGAGTTGGCGAGACGGACGGACGGACAGATGGACACCCATCGCCCTGCTGGTTTTGATAGAAAGAAACCGGACACTGCTCTCTCTCTTTCCTCTCTGCACAGTTAAACATAAGTACATAACACACAGGACATGCATCTTTCCGGATCTCAACAAGATTCATCATCCATGCAACGCAACGAAACGCATAACACAGCGAGGCAGATCCATGTGCTGCAGTGCAAAAGGCAAAGCATCCTGTAGTAGTACTAGTGTTCCTGCTAAGCATATTGTTGTCTAATCCATGTGACATTTGACAATGCAGGGCAAGATTCCAAGCTCACCGCCCCAGCGCAGCAAAGCATGTCTGTCTGCCGACCTAGCTTGCTTGCTGCCGGATCATTTCTGCTTCATCTCACGATTATTTTTTGGCCAAGGACACAGAGTAGTACTTACACTGCTGCCAATTAGTGAACCTAATCCAACCAAAAAGTTAACGGATTAAACGCTGGCTTGTGGCTAGTGGATAGTAGGAACAGTAACGTGAATGCTTACTCGAGGCTTTGGTGCGTTGTGTGTGTGATTATTAATCATGCGCTGCAGGATCAATCATGGATTGACTTGGACAAGCCATGTGGTGCCTTGTGAAAAGATGGCAGAGGCACCAGTGCTCTCTCTCGTCACCGGCGTTAAGTGAAAATCCACGAAACTGATCCTCGATCTGACCAAATTTTAGCACAAAATGCAAATATTTCGAAAATAATTCTGAATTTAACCCCTACACGGGGCACTACCCTCTACATGGTACCGCCCTTCCTAGGGCGCTATGCCCATCCCAACGTGGCAACACCGGGATCCAGGCCGTCGCAAAAACGCTAAGCCATAAAAGGTAGCACCCTACGCTAGAACGACCCTATTGAGTGTAGCTTCCTTGTCTATGGCGCTACCCTATAAAATATGTAATTTCAAATCCCTATAACTTTTGATCTATAAATCCAATGACGTGACTTATTTTTCGACTTGTCACAAATTAAATTTTCTTTCCAATACCACGAGCCTCATGATGGTTAGACAAGTAAATAATATTTTGTGAATTATTTGCTTATATTAGTTTATATTTGAATGTTTACACGATTTTGAAAACTTGGTTGTGAATGAAAATTTTGTCCACAATCTATAACAGTAGGAGTACCTTGAATAACCAAACAAGTACCCACTTTGACCATGCTTCATCCACTTTGACCTTTGGAAATTTTAATAAACTAACATGTCATCGTTATAATTTTTTCTTTGCACAACATTATAATTCTTAAGCAACATTTTTAGAAACATACTTAGTTTACCTAGATCTCAAGATTTATGAAAATATTTATTCGACTAGGGATATTATCCCCAATCATAATTACTATGACGAAGAAGTAATTATGACTTGGGAACACATACTTAGTTAACATGGATCTCAAGGTTTGCGAAAATATTTGCGTGATCATTACTACTGAAGGTGCATGGTGTCCCCATGTATGGTTTTGATAATTAATGACAATCCTTATGGACTAATGTTTGTGTTGAGTTATTCTTGTAGGTTTGTCCATTGGCATCACTTGAACTCCATGTGTTGGATTCACGGTTGTATGCCATCAAGATCATTGATTATAATGGACATATTTGATATGATCAAGACGATGAAAAGATACAAGGTTGATCAAGACTAAGTGCAAAGAGTAGATTCAAGTTGATCAACACACAAAGCTAAGTGATATACCATGTGGGATCATGTGATCCAATGCTATGGTAAGAAATTGTCCATATAGTTTTGTGAACTAGCCCATTATGTGTGTGTGGCATTCCTTTGTTGGGGTTAGGTATCTCTCCATGGGCTTGCATCAAAAGAAAGATTTCTTATAGCTCATGGAGAATGACGTCAAGTGGTGATCGTCATCAAGGTTGAGTTGTGCAAGTTCAAGATGGGCATATAGAAGATATCATATGCTTGAAGCTTGCAACCCATTTGGAGATAATGGTCAAATGAAGATGTTCCTAAGAGAGGCACTCCCATCTTGGTGTATGGGGGAGCAATATGTGAGTCTTCACCAAGCAAAGCGCAATCAAGAAAGGTGGTTCACTTGAAGAGATCAAGATCGTCATTATCTAGCTCAAGTGGAATGCGCAAGGCAAATGTATGATCTTGATAGGGTTTCTATTTTACCGGTCTCATGGTGTTAGTGGGAGACCGGGTTATAGGATAGATACCGTACTATCAAGAGGGGCTCTCAAGTGAGTAACTTGATCGCATCTTTGTGGAGAGCTCAAAACTTTACATACTTGGCATATCATCTTTCTTGGTTCTTATTTGGTTCTTCTCCTTGTTGGGTTTTGGTGCTTGTTGTGATCTTCATGACAAGCCCAAGTTATCCGAAAACGGATTTCGTATGGAAAACTTGTTGCGTTTTTGGGTTGGAAATATTATCGGTTTATCCTTGAGGAAAGTTCCACACCTCCTTCTGTGTCAACTTAACTCTATTTATGGAAAGCTCTTGTTGCTATCTTTCCAACAAAATTGGTTTCACCTGATTTGGAGTTCGTATGAGAAGTTTTGAGCTTTGCAGTTTTGCTGAGTTATTGCAGGTTTTTCTAGGCCGGATTCTCCGACCTGCCAAGACCAGAGTCTCCGGTCTCCCCCAAGGCCGGAGTCTCCGGACTCAGGGCACCGGAATATCCGGCCTCTTGCTTTGGAAGAAATCATCCCCAGGCGTCGGCACCTGCGGTATAGGGGTCCGGAAGTGGCCCGGAGTCTCCGCCCCCCTTTCAGGCCGGAGTCTCCGTCCAGGCCGGAGTCTCCGGTCTCCGCAGGCCGGAGTCTCCGTCCAGGCCGGAGTCTCCGGTCTCCGCAGGCCGGAGTCTCCGGGGTTATTTTTCTGCAACAACTCTATTTTTTGGGGAGACCTATAAAAGGCCCCTTCTTCCCCAAAGAGCCCAAGTTTTCTGCAGCATGTTTTTCTCTCTCTCCCCCACCATTGTTGACCTTAGAAAGCTTGCCTCTCTCTCAATTCCTCCCATGATTCTTGCATTTCTTTGAGGGAAAAGAGAGAGGCGATCTAGATCTACATTTCCACCAATCCATCTCTCCTCTAAGTGAGGGGAACCCTTTCGATCTAGTTCTTGAAGTTCCATTTGTTGAGTTCTTCTTTGTTCTTCCTCTATTATTCCCCCACAAGCATTAGTTGCTTTTGGTGGGATTTGGGAGTGACGGACTTGAACACTTCTTGTGTTCTTGCCTTTGTTTTTGTGCATCGGTTTGCTCTCTCCACGAGGATTCGTGGAAGTGAAAGTTCGTGAGCTTGTTACTCTTGGGTCGTTGGACCCTAGACGGTGTTTGAGACCTTTTGTGGTCACTTGGGAGCTCCCAATCCATTTGTGGGTTGCGCCTCAAGATTGTTGTAAGGGACTCGATTTCCGCCCAAAACGAAATCAATAGTGGAAGGTGAACCGAGCTTTTGTGCGAGGTTCATCGGAGAATAGGGTGAGGCCATTTGTGGCGTCTTGAGTTTGAAACTCACACCCCTCCAACGAGACGTACTCCCCTAGAAAGGAGGAACTCGGGAATACATCATCGTCTCCGCGTGCCTCGGTTATTTCTATACCCGAGCTCTTTACTTATGCAATTTACATTGTGATACCCTTCGTGCTTGAAGTCTATATCTTGCTATCACCTTGTTACTTGTCTTGCTTAGCATAATTTGTTGGTGCACATAGGTGAACCTAGTATATTTAGGTTGTATGCTTGTTAAATTAAAACACCTAGTTTTATTCCGCATTTATCAAGCCTAAACCGGAAAAGTTTTAAATCGCCTATTCACCCCCCCTCTAGGCGACATCCTAGTCCTTTCAGACTGTCCGGAGTCTCCGGTCAGACCGGAGCTTCCAGTGCCTGTTTTCCAAGCCGGTGTCTTTCTCAGACCGGAGTCTCCGGTGTGCTGACCGGAGTCTCCGGACCAAGTGACCTGCAACGGCTCTTTTTCTTGGGGACCTATAAAAAGGCCCCCTTCTTCCCCAACGGCTCTAGCTTTGCCCAGCATGATTTTCTCTCTCTCTCCCACCATTGTTGACCTTGGAAAGTTTGTCTCTCTCTCAAATCCTCCCATGATTCTTGCATATCTTTGAGGAAAAAGAGAGAGGAGATCTAGATCTACATTTCCACCAATCCATCTCTCCTCTAAGTGAGGGGAACCCTTTCGATTTAGATCTTGGAGTTCCATTTGTTGAGTTCTTCTTTGTTCTTCCTCTCTTAGCCCCTCATAAGCATTAGTTGCTTTTGGTGGGATTTGGGAGTGAAGGACTTGAGCACTTCTTGTGTTCTTTCCATTGCATTTTGTTGCATCGGTTGCTCTCACCACGAGGATTCGTGGAAGTGAAAGTTTGTGAGCTTGTTACTCTTGGGTCGTTGGACCCTAGATGCCATTGTGGTGTTTCAGACTTTTTTGTGGTCACTTGGGAGCTCCCAATCATTTTGTGGGTTGTGCCTCAAGATTGCTCTAAGGGACTCGATTTCCGCCCAAAAGGAAATCAATAGTGGAAGGTGAACCGAGCTTTTGGGCAAGGTTTATCGGACAATAGGATGAGGAGCTTTTGGGCAAGGTTTATCGGACAATAGGGTGAGGCCATTTGTGGCGTCTTGAGTTTGAAACTTACACCCCTCCAACGAGACGTACTCCTCTAAAAAGGAGGAACTCGGGAATACATCATCGTCTCCGCGTGCCTCAGTTATTTCTATACCCGAGCTCTTTACCTATTCACTTTACATTGTGATAGCCTTCGTGCTTGAAGTCTTTTATCTCGCTATCACCTTGTTACTTGTCTTGCTTAGCATAAGTTGTTGGTGCACATAGGTGAGCCTAGTATATTTAGGTTGTGTGCTTGTTAAATTAAAACACCTAGTTTTATTCCGCATTTATCAAGCCTAAACCGGAAATTTTTTAATCGCCTATTCACCCCCCTCTAGGCGACATACTTGTCCTTTCAACTACGCATCAAATTAATATTAAAAACTACACGAGAGTTGTAGTTTACAACAAAGTTTTCTTTACTAGATTTTAACAATTGTATAAACTATATACTCATGATAAATATATCTAAAGATTATGACCTAACAAATATGAGAATAGTGTTTTCTAGTATATGACTTCGTAATTATATTTGGTGAAAAAACAAGAAAATAAATTAAATTATTTGCATGATTCTTCACTGATACCCCCTAAAAAATGTTGAAAGAGCATGGTGCCCCCATGTGTGGTTTTGGTAATTAATGACTATCCTTATGCACTAACGTTTGCATTGAGATATCCTTATAGATCTTGTCCATAGGAAAGATTGGAGTTCACGTGTTGGACTCTAGAAGCTTATAAGATGACCAAGATCTTATTCAAGGGTTTATATGAAGAATGGTCATGTGTAGAGTTGATCATATTGCAAGTATATCTTGAAGAATAGAATAATGTGGGTATTCATGCTCACCTTCAAGACATCATCATTAATCAAGAAAGAAGAAAAGATACAAAGTTGATCAAGACTAAGTGGAAAGGATGGATTCAAGTTGATCAACACACAAAGCTAAATGGTGTGCCATGTGGGATCATTGGTCCAATGGTATGGCAAGCATTTGTCCCGATAGCTTTGTGAACTAACCCATATGTGTGTGTGTGGAGTAGGTATGTGGGGTTAGGTATCTTTCCTTGGGCTTGAATCAAAAGGAAGATTCCATATAGCCCATAGCGGATGACGTCAAGCGGTGGTCGTCATCAAGATAACGGTCAAGTGAAGTAGTGCCTAAAAGTGGCTCTCCCATATTGTGTATGGGGGGGCAAATTTGCAAGTCTTCACCAAGAGGAGTGCAATCAAGAAAGGTGATCCAACTTGAGTTGATCAAGATCGTCATCATCTAACTCAAGTGGATTGCGCAAGGCAAAGGTATGACCTTGATAGGGTTTCTATCTTTTCCGGTCTCATGGTGTTAGTGAGAGACCGGTTTATAGGTTAGATGCCACACTTTCAAGAGGGGCTCTCAAATGAGTAACTTGATCATATCGTTTAGAGAGAGCTCAAACCTTTGCATACTTCGCATCATCTTTCTTGGTTCTTATTTGGCTTTTATCTCTGTGAGGTTTTTGTGCTTGTCGTGTTCTTCATGACAAGCCCAAGTTGTTCAAAAACGGTTTTACTTTGGAAAACTTGTTGCGTTTTCGGTGGAGAAAATATTACTGGTTTATCATTGAGGAAGGCTCCACACCATCCCATGTGTGGTTTCCTTACTCTATTTATGCATTTGTTATTGCAGATCTGTATGGTAGCTCTTGTCGCTCTCTTTCCTACAGAGTTGGTCTCATCTTATTTGGAGTTTCCATGCATTTGTTATTGCAGTTCTGGTACCAGGCAGAAATCCTGTCTGGCGGTAGTACCGCTGGTATGCAGCGGTAGTACCTGCTGTGGTATGCTGGTACCCTGCCCCCGGCGGTAGTACCGCGTCCTTCAGGCAGCGGTACTACCGCTGGAGGTATCGTCAGCTCGGTTTTCGCCACTGGACTCCCAACGGTACTTAACCGGTACCTCCCACGTACTATCGCCGGAACCTTTGATTTATTTCGAAGCGTAGCAGCGGTAGTACCGGAAGAAATTGGCGGTAGTACCGCTCCCTGGTAGCAATGGTAGGGCAGCGCGCTAACGCTGCAGCTAGGAGCTGGCACTGCCTAGTACCGCCCGGATGCCAGCAGCGGTAGTACCGCTGGGCACGAAAACTGCACATAATGGTCAGATTCGTGGGGAACCTATTTAAGGGGTCTTCTTCCCCAATGGTTCCCTAACTCTTGAGCTCGTGTTTCACCTCCATTGTTGACCTTCTTGAGCTTGCATATCTCTCTATCCCTCCGATGATTCTTGCTCCTTCTTGAGGGAAAAGAGAGAGGAGATCTAGATCTACATCTCCACCAATCAATCTCTCCTCTAAGTGAGGGGAGCCTATTGGATCTAGATCTTGGGATTCATTTGTTGCTTCTTTGCTCTTCCTCCCATCTTCCTCCATAGCATTAGTTGCTTTGGTGAGATTTGAGAGTGAAGGGCTTTGAGCACTTCTTGTGTTCTTGCCATTGCATTAGGTGCATCGGTTTGAGTTCTCCACTGTGATACGTGGAAGTGAAGTTTGAGAAGCTAATTACACTTTATGGATCTTGTTGCCTCTAGGGTTGGTTGTAACCCTAGGAGGCATTTGTGAGTTTCGGAGCCTCAACTTGTTGCGAGGTGCTCCGGGACATTGTTGGGAGGCTCCAACTCATTGTGGAGTTCCCCGACCTTGGTGTATCGGTTTGGTCAACGTCTTCAAGTCGACCTCATAGTGGAACGAGCCAATCCCTCACGGGTGAAGCTCACGGAGAATAGGGTGAGCACATCCGTGCTATTGGAGTGCCTTGGAGGCTCCACACCCCTCCAACGTAGACGTACTTCCATTGGGAAGGAACTACGGGAAACATCTCCTCGTGTCCACTTTGCGGTCACTTCTATACCCAAACCCTTTACTAATGCATTTACCTTTGTGATAGCCATCGAGATTGAAGTTATCTATCTTGCTATCACATAGTCGTTATCTTGCTTAGCATAAGTTGTTGGTGCACATAGGTGAACCTAGCTTGTTTAGGTTTTGTGCTTGATAAATTAAACACTAGTTTTATTCCGCATTTATTCAAGCCTAAACCGTAATTATTTTAAAACGCCTATTCACCCCTCTAGGCGACATTCTCGTTCTTTCAAATGTGTCGTATAATTTAGGTGGGCGCATCGATAAGTTGAAATTTTGTGCATACCACTTGTATTTTAATAGATCACTTGTAGTTATAATCCACAAACATAAAATGGTGTGGATTCTACTACGTAGACCTACAACTTAATTATTTTCTTCCTTGCAATGCCGCATTTTATCATCTAGTTTCTACGAGCGCCCCGCGCAAGTTTATAAAATAAACCGTCTTGTATGAAATTAAACATAGTAATCTTATTAGCTTAGATTTCAGTATGACCTAATGGACATGTTTGTCGTTTATCGGATTTATTTCTTCCTATATGGTACATGGTTACGCTACAGACCTTCCCAAAACGAATCAAGAATTTTCTTCAGTTTAATATATTCAACAATGGTGTTTATGTGTAATACATATTAGTAACACTGGTTATTATCATATTCAACGTCTAGGGTTTCGCTCTCTCTGGTCGGTTCATCTGAGTTCTGAGACGACGTGGGAGTTTGCACTCGAATTTACGTGTTTTGACATGACTTTTGAAAATAACCATATCAACTTTTATACAGAAAAAGCGAAGATTATGATGTATGAATCCTGCAATCCAAATTTGTTGAATTTTGTTTTGACTTTCAGAATGTGGACGAGCTTTCAAGATTTTGCGATGAACTTTAGAATTATTTTTAAAAATAATCTTTCTTCAGAAAATGCAGTAAACAACTCAGATGTGAGATAGATGGCCATCGGAAAACAACACGAACACATTGCTTAACGCGTGGGCGTGGCATGCGAACAACAGTCCCACACGCACAGAAAATCACCAAAAGGCCCTTTTCCCCGTCCACTTTACCATGCACGGCTACACCTGCGGACCTGCCTGTCCTAAGCCCACGCCTCCCAAATCCCATGCGGCCGCCCCGCCGAGAACGCACGCGCGGCCCGCCCCGTCCAAACCACACCAACAACCGCTCGCCGCCACGGGGAACGCAGCTTATTCCTGCGACAGGCCGAGCCGCTCCCCGGAGCACAGGACAAGCAGCTCGCCTCCGGCGTCCCCCCCGGCCGCCGTCTTTTGAGATGTAACGATGGAAAAGGCTGTGGTTTAGGTCTAGCCGTTTTGGTTTAGGGCTAGAACGGGAGCCAACAAGAGGAAGCGCCCAACAGCAGAGGAGGGGCTCCTTTGGCTTTCCAGCTTTCGGCCCTTTTGAGATGACATGCCCACTTTCTTTTAAGGTCTGCGCGGCGCGCCCCTAAAGAGGGCTTAAACATTCTTTGGACAAATGCAAATGCGGTCTTGTCCTTAATGGCTGCTTGTCTTGGTGTTAGTAGGGTCTCCCCATTTTCTTCAGTCTCGAATCGTTTGTGTAGGATACTACCAGTAGCCAGTAGAGTTCAGTTTGGAGGCTAACTGGGGAGATGTGATCTTGCCTTTTCATCTGTAGTGCTCCTCTAGTTGGAGATTATTTGTTACTCTCTAATAATCAGATACTAAGTGATCTTGCCTTTTCATCTGTAGTGCTGCTCTAGGTGGAGTAGATACTAAGTGGCAGATATGTTGAAAATGGCACTCTCTAATGATGAGGGTTGTTAAGCTACTTAGTTTTTTTAGCTTAACTAAGCTATTTAGTTACAAATGTCAAACAAACCAATAAACTGTCGGTCTCCACCATTGACATGTACTAACAAGCTGCAAACCTCATGTTCCCAGTTCATTTGCTGGCCTGTCACTCTCAAAGAAAACCATCTGCAGCCTGCAGGGGGGAATCAAAGCCACCTATCTGTCGTACAAAGACTTAAGAGCTATGTCCGTCAGCAGCACATCCATCTAATCTAGCAACCCACCTGTTCCATTAACAACTCCTAAAGGTACACACCGTCGGTCAGTACCAGCACCAGCCTCCAAGCTTAATCCCACACACAAGCCCAATTACAGAGTACGCACTGTTGCGTTTTGGCCTATCTTTTATCGTTTTGGTGTCCGCATCAGTCATCACTCATCACTCATCAACCGCCGCTCACTGTTCCGATGCCGAAATCCCTCCCTCAAGTTCGGTTACGCATTGATTAGTCAATAAACCTGATGTTTTGTCAGATTACAGTGAGGAGAAGGTTTGGTCTGCTAGGCATTGCAGCAGCGTCGCCATTAGTCTAATCCCCAAATCTTTTGCTTCCACATGTGTGATGTCTCAGAACCCAACGACACTGTCACCATATCACGGTTTGGTTTAGATAGAAAGCCTACGACTCGAATAACCGAGCTGGGTTAAAAAGTTTCGCTTTTTCCCAGTTTTGCAAGCTGCAAATCCGAAGTATAAACAAGTCCAGAGAGGAATAAAATTTCCTGTCCTGGGCGAAAAGGTGCTGTGAGGTGAGCTAAAATCTATTTATCCATGGCAACAAGGAACCCAACAGACACGAGAGGTCACAGTCAACGGCCTTTTTGCTGCCCTCGCAGGCACACTAGCGTCATTGCTGGTGGGTGTGCTGCCCTGCCTCTGCCTGTATATAAACGCGGTGGAGTGGGTTTCTGCAGGGCAGTTGGAGAGAGAAACACAGAGGCTTTCCCTCTCTAAACGACTGTTTAGTTGTTGACCTCAAGAGCTACTAGAGGAAGTGGTGGAGGTGGTAGATAGATGGCACTGGTCGCTGCGCACAGTTTCGCAGGGTTTGTTGGAGCCTAGTGTTGCCTGGGAGGAAGAAGCCATTCCGCGTTCTTGGATCATTTGGGGCTCCCTTGCTTGCTGCTGGTGTTTCTTCTGAGCTCCCTGACCACCAACAACGATCTCTGTAAGTTTTGTTCTGTTCGTGCTTCTTCTTCTCTTCTTCTTCCTTGTCTCCCGTGCCTGAGATACTTCCTACTGTTCGCTTGATGTTGGTTTCAGTTCTTGGGAGGTTTGCAAGGGGGAACCGGCCGAGAAATGGAGGTGGAGGCGCACGAGAAGAAGGGGCACAGAGCCTTCGCCAAGGCGATCAAGTCCTTCAATTCTTCGGAGAGGCATAGGCGTTCTAGGAGGTTCGTGCCTACACACATGCTAGAAGATTTGCTCTGTCTGTCACAGTTCTTTCCTTGGTTGTGCTGTGAAGAATGCTTATATTGAGATTCTTCCCTTTTTGTGTTATTCTATGGCAGTGATCTTGAAAACATGTTTGGTAAAGATGCGCAGCTCGCTTCAGACAAAACGTTTGTTCAGCCTAAGCGAGTGAGTTTTTTCCCTCTCTTTTTTTCGGTGGCTTCAACATTGTACTGTGCAGTAAATGCAAGATTTTCGCTGCAGTTTCTGTAATTTTGAGCAATTCTGTGTTCTGATTTTGTTCATCAGGAAGGTGTAAAGGTTCAGGTGAAGACTGATCTCAGCAAGGAAGCGCAGCCTGGGAGAGGGGCTCAAGACTCTTTGAGGAAAGAGGTAATCACTATAAAATGCTGCTCTTAAATTATTCACAGACATCTCGGCTTGAAGTTCGTTCATGTTTCTAAGTAGGGAAGTCGACAGTTTTCTGCAGATAGGAAGTTGCGTTTCCTCATATCCCCATGCTTGATAAATGCCACATTTTTTTTCATTTTTATCTGGACAGTAGGCATCCTTAAAAAAATTATATTTTTACCCCAGAGTTTCCACCTTCTAGACCAACTCTATTTACGAATATGAAATGGCATAGCATTTTCTGTTCAGTGAGAAATTCCTGAACATACTCTATGTTTCTCTGAACTTGGCTGAAAATGTTTCTCCTCTTATCCAGTCCCTCAATAGGCTTTTTTTGCTACCTTTGCTGCTGAATTTTCCCTGTAGTATAATAGTAGGCTCACGTGATTGCCCGATGCAGATTCTACAGCTTGAAAAGCACCTCAAGGATCAGCAGGTTGTGCGTGGCTCCCTGGAGAAAGCTCTGGGGCCAAACGCTGCTCCGGTCAACCTGTCACACGAGAATCCAATGCCAAAGGTGGCTCCCTCGCCCAAATTCAGCAGTTAATTTTTACTTTTCTTTGCTGCAATGATCATCAGCTTACTTTGATTCTACAGGCCGCTAACGAACTCATAAGGGAGATTGCGACGCTTGAGCTGGAGGTCAAGAACATGGAGCAGTATCTCCTGACCCTGTACCGGCAAGCGTTTGAGCAGCAAACGCCTGCATTATCTCCTCCTGATCGCCGGGAAGCGCCGAAGCCGTCAGTGAGTTCGCGGTCAGGGCAGCTCCGGGAAACACCAAATGCCAAAGTCCCCTCCAAGAGTAGAGGGACTCAGTGCTCCGGTCTAGCTACCCGCCTCCACCGCCCCGTAAGAAGTGGAACGATCCATTGACAGATTGCTCTACATCCGCATGCTCTGATAGACCATACGATTCTGATGTGCTCCGCTGCCAGTCTGCGTTGTCGTATCGTGGCATCTGTTCATCTAGGATATCACCATCCGAGGAGAGTCTTGCGAGGGCTCTTCGCTCGTGCCATTCTCAGCCTTTCTCATTTTTGGAGGTAATGATTTTCTCTATGAAAGATGGATATGCTACTGTTAGGACATGATATTCTAGTAATGTTGTGATGCCGTGATGGTACACAAAGTTGATATAGTGTAAAAAAGACTTGCTACAGTTTTTAGACAAGATGTTACACTGATTATGACTTATGAGATCATGAGGAAAATGACATTAATTCAATGATTAATGTAGGTACTCTGTGAAGCTATATAAGATTCTAAGCGCCTTTTCATGATTTTTGTTAGCAGGAAGGTGATGCTACTGCAGCAGGTGTGATAAGCTTAGCAGAGTATCTGGGCACCAATGTAGCTGACCACATCCCTGAAACCCCGAACAATCTTTCGGAGGAGATGGTGAGATGCATGGCAGGCGTATATTGCAAACTTGCAGATCCTCCGTTGGTTCACCACGGCTCCTCGTCCTCTCCAACATCATCGTTCTCCTCAGCTAGTGCAGTTTCTCCACAGTATGTGGGGGACATGTGGAGCCCAAATTACAAGCGGGAGACAACGCTGGACTCCCGGTTGATAAACCCATTCCATGTTGAGGGGTTGAAGGAGTTCAGTGGACCATACAATACAATGGTTGAGGTTCCAGCGATTTGCCGTGATAACCGGAGGCTAAAAGAAGTCGAGGATCTTCTCCAGACTTACAAGTGAGCAATGCTGACTCTTATTGTCCAGTGGATGGAGATGTTCTGCTTGTCAATAGTTACTGATACAGTCTTCTAAATTGATATCTCAGGTTGATTTTGTACCGGTTGGAAACTGTTGATCTGAGAAGAATGACTTATGAAGAGAAGATTGCGTTCTGGGTTAACATACACAATGCGCTGTTGATGCATGTAATGCTTCTCTCCCTGGCCTTAGCAGTTTACTGCTAATTCTTGGTTATGTGTCCTACTTTTATTAATCAGATCTCTTTGTACTACTTCCACAGGCTTATCTCAGGTACGGCGTCCCACAGAACAATCTGAAGAAGTCTTCACTCCTTGTTAAGGTAAAGATGATTCGTTTCTGCTGCGGAATCAATGAAATGTTCCTGCAATAAAATGCACTTAATCAGACGAAGTTTCTGCTTTTCCTGACATGATGTTCACCACAGGCTGCCTGCAAAATTGCTGGACGCAACATCAATGTAGCTGTGATCCAGAGCTTGGTTCTTGGGTGCAACACACATTGTCCAGGACAGGTATAGCAAACATGATAATGCCAAAACAATCAGTTAAAGGGTGTAATGTTTGTACTGTACTGATTACTAACACATCACAAGCATGCTAATTCCATCTGTTGATCCTTTTAATGCAGTGGCTACGTACTTTGCTTTACCCAAAGATCAAAAGCAAAGTGAGCAAAGTAGGGCACGAGTGGCAAGCCTTTGCCGTTGCACAATCCGAACCTCTTTTGCGCTTTGCGCTTTGCTCAGGCAGCCATTCTGATCCCGCGGTAAGCTTAATGTGCATGCGCAAATTGCTTTCATGTACCCTAATCACTTGTAACTAAGCAAATGCTTCCTTTTTTCAAGCCATACTCATGTGGTTCTTGGCTACGTCTTTATGCATGCACAAATTTGGTATGAAAAGGCGCACGTGTCCTGAGAAATCATAGCGTCAAAACATGATTATGAAACGAAAACCTTTTGTTGATTAGGAATCTTGATAGGAGGAATCATTCATCATGTTAGGAATCTTTCATCAAAGTACCGCAAGCATAATTACCCGTGGTGCTAAATCAAGCCCCTTTTCTCCCCTTTTTTCGTAGGTGAGAGTGTACACTCCAAAGAGGCTGTTCCAGCAGCTGGAGGCTGCCAAGGAAGAGTTCATCCGGGCAACGGTCGGCGTGTGGAGGGGCCAGAAGATCCTGCTGCCGAAGCTCGTGGAGGCGTATGCGAAGGACGTGAAGCTCTCGTCGCAGGGCCTCGTCGACATGGTCCAGCGGTACCTCCCGGAGAACCTGAGGATGGCGATGCAGAAGTGCCAGCAGCAGGGGAGCAGGTCGAGCAAGATCATCGAGTGGGTGCCTTACAACCTGAACTTTCGGTATCTGCTGGCTAGGGACCTGGCATTTCCGCACCTAAGCTGACCGTGCATATACTGCTCTAGTGGATCAGTAGCATGTGAGGCGCAATGAACTGATCAAGTATATGGGTATGTATGATAGGTTTTAGGTTTAGTTGGGGCCTGGGGGAAGTTATTTCGGACTCAAGGATTGTGTATTTGTGTCCGGGTGGTGGTAGTGGCGCAGTGTGTATTTTGGTTGGCGCTGTAAATTTTGTGTAGATGAATAGGAAACAGGGGAAGAAATGAGAAAGTAAACCTGTTACGTTCTGTGCATGCGCTCTTATATCCTTTGCAGTTATCCGACCGTATTGGCTCCGTTTCCTGTGAAGCGCGCACTAGAGTTTTTTCGCTTCAGAACCATGGAAATGTTGTTTGTTCGCGAGCTGGAACTTTGCAGGAACTTTAGTGGCTAAATTTTTGTAAGTTGTCCATCATCTGCGAGAGCTGCAAGGCAATGAAGTTGATAGTGGTCTGGGCGAAAAAATTTAGACCCAGGTTCTTGGTTGTGTGTTTTTTTCACTTTATTTATGGTCTTTTCTGTATCTGTGAGTTAACTTATCTTGTTATTTGGTTGTATCAAGGTTCTCTTTATATTTAACTAGGTAATATGCCTGTGCGTTGCAACGGGTGAGCCTCCCAATCTCGTCCGCGCCTCTGCTGAGCATGCCGCACATGTAAACGTAAAAAAAAAAAATGGTGACATTAAGAAATACGAATGAAGACATATTTTAAGCAACATTCTTAAGGCAACACCATCAGGAAAAGAGCATGCATGTTGTCAACTATGAGCTTGCCAAATGCAAGTCATTCTAATGTCCTTACTCAAGTTCACTTCTTTTTTTTTTTTTTGACACATCCAACTTCCACGTATATTCACCACAGAGCCACGTACACAGTACATAGAACAAATACAGAAAAGGAACAATACGTAGAGGATGAACCAGAGGTAGCACCAAGATCCACGGCAACACCGGCGACGAAGAAGACGAAGACCGGCAACCACCACCTTACCAGAGCCTGGGCGAAATTAAGCCCTTGAAAGACGCCGCCGAAACCGTCCGCCGCGCCGCGGCGGAACTTGTGTCGATGAACGAGCGGGGCAGACGTCCCCCCGGCCCTACCACGCCGCTTTGCCGCAGCCGTCATCGTCGTCGACGCAGCCGGAGGCCACCGATCTTGTCCAGCTCCTCCCGAAACGCATCTCCAGCGCCGCCGCACCACGGCCGCCGGAGAAGGGAGACCGCACACAGCAGATCCGAGGATCCGCGAGCACGGACAGGTCGGCCACCACGCGACGGAGCACCACCGGAGCTCCACCGCCGGAGGGGAAGGTCGCCGACACCAAAACACCCACCAACCGCACCACCGCCTCCTCAGCGCCGCCGGCGGAAACCCGCTCACCCCTACTCTATATACACGAAGAGGTCCGGGGATCCCCCACCCACCCGCCGCCGGAGCGGACGGGGGGAGAGAGATCCCGCGGCCAGCGACGGCGAGAGTGCGGCGACCAGGCGGATCCAGAAATTTCGCCCTTCTCTACTGTAGCAGAGGAGGGGTTAGCTGCGGTACGTTGCGTCTTCAACAGAGCTACAATCCTGCAGAATATGCAAATTATTACTATAGCTACCTACACAACTACCAATAATGGTTCTACAGTGGAAGCAGGGCCAAATCAACATACGAGGAAGCTTATCAGCCTCTTACTTAGAATTCTGGGCCTTACGAAAATCCTACAAGTATTCAAGTAACATATTACAGTGCGGGTGGTCACCATACTGCCCCAGGATACCCAACCAGCAACTATTATTATCAAAGCGGCATGCAGACTGATGGAAGCTCAGGAAATAATTATGCTCGGTCATACAAGAACTACTCATGCTCTGATACTAATGCAGTCCAAAGTTCCAGTACAATGATTGCCAATTCTTTCACATATCAGCCAAAGTTCAACCAGTGACCATGGTATTAAATCCTCAACGAGGTCGAATAATACGGTGTGTTATAGCTATTCCAGTAAAAATGTAATACAAGACCCAATCAACTAATGTCATGGAAAAAAAGAGCAAGCTATCAATTATGCATAGCTAGATAGTGGTGGTTGTTCTGTTGGGAGCATAAGTTTTAGAAAAGGCACTTTCAGTGTATCATCACAGAAAATCATCACTGGTTTCTTTCTTCAGTTAAACAAGAAATGACCTTCTTCCTGGGTGTTCCCTTCCATAAAAACAATTAAGAAATGCTCTGAACTATCTACCATGATTCACATCTTCCACAATGGAGAAAGAGGTCCCAAACTTGATTAAACAGGTGTGCCTCACAAGCAGCCTGGTCATCCTGGCCAGCGACCCGTGCGACCGTGCGCATGTCTCTCCAACCACCCACTCCGTTGATGGTTCTCCCATCATGCAGACACTCAAGACTCAAGAGGTCGACACGCCATGTCGGAGGCGGCTCCAGCACCATGGCGCTGTGATGTGCTACCTGAAAATGGCCACCCGGGCGACCAGCTCGAGGGACTCCAGAGATTCAGTCGACAATGACCATATAATGCTTGGTTTGACCGTCCTCGTCTCGAGGTGCTACCAGCCTACCTCGCCTTGAAAAGTGAGCTTGATTACTGAAAGATTACCAAGTAATATGATATACTCATAAAGTCATAATACTCAAGTTCCCACGAAGTTTCATGGGTACACTACAAAATAAATGCAAACCTGAGATATGTTGACATTTTAAAATACTGCAAACAACAAGAGTTTGCATTTCGTGCTGGACATATTTAGTTTCAGCAAAACCTAGTACTCTCAAATTACTCGACGATATAACTTATTAGCATTCTTTCAATATCTGGATCAGCAACTGTCCATGATTTATTATGATTAACACACTTACTGGATGATTTGGAACGGCGTTGCGGTCGGGGTAGGCATGCTTGAGGGCGGCGGCGGCGGAGGTTTGGAACGATTGCGGATCCTGTACGATTCAATGAGCAAATGAATTACACACTTGTGAATTCAGTTTCTTCATTTCCCCAAACTGGAACGCTTATATATACCTTGCAAGACCGAGCATATATAGACATCCGTAATGAAAAGCCCTATCATCAGGGGTATTGAAACCCTCATGGTCAAGGTTTTCCATTAGACAGGTCCAGTTAGTTCTTGGTGCCTGCATTTGCAACAATAAATAAGTTAGATCGTTAAAAAAACAGCAGGCAAGGTAACAAGAACTCACAATATCAAGGGGTGTCTCATATGAATGCTGAAAATTTCATGTCACTTTAGAACATACTACCTATGAAATAGGAAATATATCATCAATAGGTTGCCATGTGAAATCATGCCACTTAGTGCACACTTGGTGTCAAAACAACTTGTTGCTACAAATGAGCATATTGTTCAATATCTACATATAGAAGGACGCAGCTGCACATATGTGAGCAAACTGGGAAGATATATACGCATAAGTACCTTGGACAATAACCCTCCCATAATTTTTTTTTTTGAACCATGCAAGAGCATTGCATGTATTATTATAGAAGAAGGAACGCCACTGTCGTGGCAAAAGTCTTACAGAAGCGACCGAAAAAGAAACAAGAAATATAAAAGACATGACCGCAGGAGGTTTACAACTCGACCTCACCCACAAGGAAAAAGACTCCTCGACCAACCAGACATACTATGTAATATTAGTCAGGGCAAGAGCTAGACGACCACCGCTGGCTGACGACCAAAGCTTGGCTTCCTCCTTAAATTGGTTGATGATCAACCCTCCCATAAATAATATAAAGAATCGGGTGAAGAAATTGGAAAATGGATATGCGACAAAAACGGCAATATAAGTCGATGCATCCACTCAAACCAAGCAGCGGCAGCACTACAAGATTAACACTCATCTCCAATTCCTCTCTGTCAAACAAGCAGCTGTAGCAGGGCTCTCACAGCTTTGTCTATATCAAACAAAAACAAGAAGCAGCAGTTCCTCCTCTTCTCTGATTCCTCAACCTCTATAAATAAACCAACTGGGGCACAATTTTGGTATACTTCATACTGTACCAGTTTATGTAGCAATCACAAGAATTCATACAATGATTGCTGCTCGGAATATTAGACTTCGTCAAATGCATGCTGATGCGAGACGATCGTGGCAGTTTGTAGTCGAGAACTGGTTGAGGCCTTGTCACTGAGGCATGTTGTGAATTTTGCGTTGCACTCAAGGCTGGACAGCATCATCATGGCGTCGGGCTGTCTTGCTGCAGTGATTCACGACATCAAACTGAAGTCTGCATCTTTCAGGTCTATTTCCTTTGTTGATGTCAACCGAGCGTGTAATCAAGTGGCTCATGTTATCGGCCAGATACATGATTCGGCATTGTGTGGGCTGGCTAGACGCCGATGTTCATCAGCGCTCTCCACCCTCTCCGCCGCCCACCTCCCCCTCCTCAAGCAGCCGGCCCTCTCCCATGACTTGAAGACGACGCAACAGCAAGGGAGCCATCTGGTCCAGCCATCCCCGTACTACATCGCGCCGATCCGGCCGTGGCCGGCTGGAACGGAGCCGCCGGACCTCAACATCGACATCTACAGCGGGAGTGGACGCACGGCTCCTCGTCTCGACCCCTGCCGCATGAAGGGAGGCGCCGCTCCTTGTCCTCGTCAGCGGCGGCCCTGAACTCAGTAGCGAGGTTGAGGAGCATGGTGTCGGCGAAGAAGTGGGGTCGGCAGGAAGGACCCCGGACGGTGGGAGACGAAGGGAGGCCCGTGGGTGCAGATCCTGAAGGCCTTGGCCATGGCCGTCGCGCCGGCGCCGCCATCACCGGGATCTAAGAGGAGGACGATGGGGGGGTGTGCGGCGGGTGGCGGCGCGCGATGGGGTTGGGAGTCGGTTAGGTACTCTGGTTGGAATGGTCAAATCCAAAAATCACGGACGAAGCAAAAGGCGACGAGGAAGACGGAAGTGAAAAAAAAAAACTGTCGTGGTGTTGGAGTTGGACGATGGGGACGACGAAGTGGCAGACTAAGGACCAAATTCTTCTTTTAGATATGAGAGAAGATGTGTGCCGGATTTCATTAAAAAAATGATTTCAGGTTTGGGGCTTCAAAAGCCAAGACCGCCAAACAGAAATCTACTCCCTCCGCATCAAAATATAAGACTTTCTATCTATTTTCTACACACATATATCTAGACATGTTTTAGTGCAAGGTTTATGTGAACTTTGCACTAAAACTAGAAGATGTTGGCGCGCTTTGCTGTGTCCGTGGTTATTATTGCGGTTATAAATACATGACATGATGATCTGAGTAAAGATTAGTGTCTGATACATCAGGTACAAATTCATACAATTTTCAGAAAAATATTGCACGTATTGGTCTAGCAAACTGCGGTATAAACTGTACTCCGTATAATACAAAAGTAACAAATTTGAATTTTTTAATCTCTTAACGAGGCGAGCCCGACAACTGGTGTGTGTGCAGGCGAAGGAGCCGTGCGATGCGGTGCTAGTCGAGGTGCAGCCAGAGGCAGAGCTGCCGTATGTCACTCGTGCTCGTGCTTGCAGGGAAGGAGGAGGCACCGAGGAAGGGGAAGCGAGGAGGGCCTTTCGGGTGGCTCGTCAGCCGGAGCTATAAAAGGGAGTCATTGGTGGTCGCGCACGGGAGGAGAGAGACGACATTATTCGAGGCCAAATCCCTCACGATCCATGGTGTCCTTGAGATGTGATGGTAGATGCGCGGCCGAATCGGTTAGAGTTTTGGCGGAGTTGTCGGATTCGAAACTGAATCGATGAGAGAAGAGGCGGCAGTGCCGGCATGAAAATTCCGATTTTTAGTTGTCGTGCAGGTGTTGGCCTTTCTGTTTTATAGCAACAGCCCAAGTGTTTTATTTTTTGCAGCACTTGCCTTTTCTTTTTGACAAAAAAATTGACAGATTTTTTGTTAAGACCGGTTAGTTGTTCGAGCAACATTTTTTTTGCCCCAAATGACTTAATACAGACGGGAGTCGATGGTGGCCGTGCGCGGGAGGAAAGCGACGGCCGACATCCCTCCCGATATGTGGTGCCCTTGAGCAGTGGACCAGGTGTTGGCCTTTTTGTTTAATAGCAACAGGCCAAGTGTTTTATTCTTGTAGCACTTGCCCTTTTCTTTTTGGCAAAAAAATTGACAGAATTTTCGTCAAGACCAGTTAGTTGTCAGAGCAACATTTTTTTTTTGCCCCAAATGACTTAATACGGCCGCGCGCGGGAGGAGAGCGACGGCTGGCATCCCTCCCGTTATGTGGTGCCCTTGAGCAGTGGACCAATGGTATTGAATTTGTTGCCGAATCGGCTAGAGTTGTGGCGGAACTACCCAATCCGAGGCCAAATCAATGGGAGAAGAGGCGACAATGGTCACCGGAGAAGAGGCGTAAGAGCGACATGAAACTTCCGATTGGCAGTTAGCGTGCGTGTTTTGGCCTTTCTGTTATATAGCAGCAGCCCAAGTTTTTCATATTTGCCGCACTTGGTGTTTTTTGTTTGACAATTTTTTTGTTGCTAAATTTACATCAAATGCGGGGCAGTAGATATTATAGCAATATTTTTTGCCTCAAATGATCTATGTTGTAAAATAGAGCAACTATTAAAGTATGAGAGAGGGGTGACACTGTTGTGTGCAGTAGATAGAAAAGTAAGTTTTGTATTCAGTTAAACGGACAAATAATATTATTTCTAGCTGAATCTGATGTACCCAATAGAAAGTTGCCACGTGGAGCAACCAATAAGCTCTATTTTTAGTGAGCTTAGTTATTAGAAGGATATTTTCAAACTCAATTTAAAACTATGAACTATAAATTAATAAATAAAGTGAGCTAAATGAGGTCTGTCATGATGTGGACATGTGGGAAGGAGAGGATATATATATCCAATAGAATTTTTTCAAACTCAATTTAAAACTATGAACTATAAATTAATAAATAAATTGAGCTAAGTGGGGTCTACCATGATGTTGACATGTGAGAGAAGGAGGTGGCACAAATCCTAGGAGCTTAGTATTTAGAGGGATATGAATGGTAGTGGCGCAGTGTGTATTTTGGTTGGCGCTGTAAATTTTGTGTAGATGAATAGGAAACAGGGGAAGAAATGAGAAAGTAAACCTGTTACGTTCTGTGCATGCGCTCTTATATCCTTTGCAGTTATCCGACCGTATTGGTTCCGTTTCCTGTGAAGCGCCCACTAGAGTTTTTTCGCTTCAGAACCATGGAAATGTTGTTTGTTCGCGAGCTGGAACTTTGCAGGAACTTTAGTGGCTAAATTTTTGTAAGTTGTCCATCATCTGCGAGAGCTGCAAGGCAATGAAGTTGATAGTGGTCTGGGCGAAAAAAATTAGACCCAGGTTCTTGGTTGTGTGTTTTTTTCACTTTATTTATGGTCTTTTCTGTATCTGTGAGTTAACTTATCTTGTTATTTGGTTGTATCAAGGTTCTCTTTATATTTAATGTGTGCCGGATTTCATTAAAAAAATGATCTCAGGTTTGGGGCTTCAAAAGCCAAGACCGCCAAACAGAAATCTACTCCCTCCGCATCAAAATACTCCCTCCGTTCCAAAATAAGTGTCTCAAATTTGTCCAAAAGTAGATGTATCTATACGTGAAACATGTCTAGATACATTCACTTTTAGACAAATTTGAGACACTTATTTTTGGACGGAGGGAGTATAAGACTTTCTATCTATTTTCTACACACATATATCTAGACATGTTTTAGTTCAAGGTTTATGTGAACTTTGCACTAAAACATGTCTATATACATGTGTGTAGAAAGTAAGTAGAAAGTCTTATATTTTAATACGGAGGGAGTAAAAAGGACAAAATGTAAGTACACATTCACAGTAGTTGGAGGTAGGATCCATGAACATCGCCTTGTATTCGCCGCTTCTGTTCATGGATTTTGGTTTGAGGGAGGTCTCGGGAATACGCCGCTTGGTAGTCTAGGAAGGTGTGGCGCGGTGGCATGTGTGTTTCCATCGTTAGGCAGTGGCGCCTGGAAGAAATATTGGTGCATAAGAAGAAACATATGGAAGCCATTATATCGTTTATCCAACATTCCGGTTGAAAAAAAAATCACAACAGAGCACA
The DNA here is from genome assembly GCA_947311845.1 of Poa pratensis. Taxonomy (NCBI): domain Eukaryota; kingdom Viridiplantae; phylum Streptophyta; class Magnoliopsida; order Poales; family Poaceae; genus Poa; species Poa pratensis. The sequence goes on along the minus strand of CAMZMU010000117.1, from coordinate 99,579,231 downwards.
CAAATTCCATTTAGCTGTAAACAAAACATAGTTTTGGTGGTTCAAGCGATTACAGAGAACGATGGTGTTTAAAACGCAACATGACACGTAAGTCGTCTTTTCTATGGTGGTTGTTTATCCATAGACCGTCGTGAGTTTGAAGTATGTATCTTTGTGGGTGAAGTAACATCGGCCTATAGGAAAATTCTCCTATCTTAATTTATGTGAAATTAAACATGTCAATCAATGTATTCTAACTTAGTTTCTTGGAGACAAACTAGGTGACAAACTAAGGCGACTGTGCTTGAGTACATTCATTATACTTATTGCAATGCTTTTGTTCATGTCAGAGTACTACAAAACAAGCTAAAAGCTGTCAAATTGCTTATAGTACAGTGTGTACAATACAACAGCTACTTATCTAGTTTGCTGGCTAGCTGGAAATTTCGGCAGGAGTCATGTCCAGTTCCTTGGCTTTGCCGGCCTGATTGCCAGCTTCCTCTCTCATGCCTGCTTTCTGGCGCCCTTCTTCCCCTTACCCCCTTGGGCGCCTATGCTCCCTACTCTTCCATTTCTTCCCTGGCTCGACGGACCTGTTGGTCCTCTTGTCCTTCATCTGTGGATCCACCAGTACTTTCAATTTACAATCCCTAACATCGACCTTCTCGGGAAGATCATACACCTTGGGGTTTTAAAAAAACAGTTATTCTTACCAACCTTCACGGGGATTCATATAAATTAGGGTCAGGAATTATCTCTAACATACTGTATTGGCATAGGGTCATAAGGAATAATTCACTTCACACGTTTGAGCTTATGTTTAACTTTTCACAATTTTCACTCACAGAAGGCTCAAAAGCTTCATCAATCATCCTTTTAAGTTGAGGGTCATACCTGGTTGAAATGATGATAGTACGCAGTGGGATTTACAGTAAATTTTGAAAATGATAGGAATTTATGACCGGTTTCTTAATGTGGGTGTCTGAAATTTTACCTTTGTTGGTCACTTGGTTTTCACCATAATCCATTTCATCATCAGAGTCATCATGAGTTTGAGTTTCTTTATTCTCACTGTTTATGATGTCACCTTCCAAATCAAGCAGTGGTGACTCAACAGCACAAAGCTTTTTCCCACCCTATAGAAAGGACAAGTAAAAACCATATAAGCCATTAAGTTCACAAGGAAAAATGACTTGAAGAACAAAAGATAATTCAGAGAAATCTTAACAGAATATAGTTACTTATTGAAGTGCGTTTGACTAATGATAATAAAGTCTTAACACAAAGGAAGAAACTCTGGGAAGAGGAATGTTGCAGGTGCAAAGTAAAGATAGACAGATCAGAATATGTACACAGCAGGATACCTACTAGATGGCACAAACAGGGAACAATTCAGGATCGCCGTAGCCATCTTCTGTAGGATAAATTTGCATTCTTGCTGCCTTGCATGCTTTATCCTGGAATGAGGAGACTTGTATATTAGCACAGAATTAATGCCACAGCAACAAATTTTACATTTACATTTGTAATGGTCATACATTCGCACAAGGCCTTGATTGCTGCTTCTCTCTCATTCTCTTTCTATCAATGATACTGGTCAATTCTTCCTCTTCCTGTAAAAGCTTGTTACCATCTTTGACCTTGGCGTCCGCCTCAGTCCCATCAGCCTTTGGTGTCACTTGTGAACATGACGACATCACGACAGTGCTTTCCTTATGCGTATGCGCCATCTAACATTGTAAATCAGTTTCACATGAGGTTGACAGGACCAACCTGTGCGCATCTAACTAATAGCCATTTCTATTTCTAATAATCATAATCTTGAATGAATTACAATATAAAGAGATTAGTAGAAAGATACTTACTTCAAGATATGACTGAAACAATCTTCATCCAGATCATAAAAACGCTCACAAAGGCGTTTTATCTGCTAGACAGCAAAGGGTACAGGCAACCAGGGTCATAACTAAAATAAAGAGAAGTTAGGCAGGCATTACTCCATTACCTCGTTTGTAGTAAGTTCATGATTTTTGATAGGCAGAGATGCTGGGTCATCAAATGAAATTGAAAAACAAGAATCAAGAAACTCCAGTGGAGTCTGTGCCTCAGACCATATAAAATCTGATGCTGGACAAGCTTTCCAACATTCTGTGCTTCCATACCTACGTAAACAGCATGCGATGAAATTAGAACAGTAACTACAACCAAACTGGAAATAATTCAAACTTTAGAATTACAGATCCTTGAGACAAAAAACAGCAATGCCAGCTAATTTTAATGCTTGTTTACTACTCTAACATTACCTCTGCCCCCCAACCCCCCTTCCCTCCTTCCCTCCCTCCCTCCCTCTCTCCCTCTCCCTCCATCTATCTCTATCTCTACGCCATATGACGATGCGCATAACATTATGTGGACGCCATGCTGACGCCATATTATGACAAAGTCCTTTGATTCATAGGATAGGAAAAGTGTAGGAATATGAAACCCATAGGATTGGAATGTCACGTCTATTTAAATCCTATGAGAAGAGTACTTTGTATTTGATGGCAAAGGAAAAGTAAAGGAATTGTAAAAAGAGTTTGGAGTAAATGGTAGTGTGATGCTGTGGGAGGCATCTTCAACCAGAATTCATCATGCAAGTTGAACTCTCTGTGATGCTCGGAAAAACTACCACATTGTAGACAAGGACATTTTTCACTTACATTTGCTTGTGATAAATTTAGATCTTATATGTTCATACGAAGAAATACCCACCAGAAAAGATGAAAACCTAGACTCATCAGTTGGCTTTTGTTACTTCAAAGATTGAAAGACCTCATAAGGGCCAGCTGGAAGAAAGACATGTGGATGAGCAAAATACCATCAACCATGACCATCAAACACATGTGGTACATTAACAAACCAAGATAGGTACGTCTTATCATGTTTGTAATGGTTTTCACAAGCCTACAAAAAATTCGACATTTACTATGACGAAACCGCCCTCTCCTTCATTCAAACCAAAGGTAGGAATTGATCGTACAACATCTATCTCAGAGATAGTCCAAGTATTACTTTCAGTTTGCTTTAGTTTTATTCTTTGTTCTAGTTTTTCGTTTTCGTTTTGCTTTGCTTGTGTTTTCTGTACAGGGAGAAGTTTCCCTTGAATGGAACGCTTTAAGCTCATCCCGTACACCCCGTCGTACTGCTAGTAGTTATGTCTCCTGAAAATTTCTGCATTTTGGAGGATTGACGTACAACCGTCTCATATGATCACCCCTATGATGCGACTGATGATTAGCTTCACTATAAGTCTAAATTTTCCGTTGTTCTTTACTTAAAAAAACTTACCGACGTATGTCGAAGAAGTCTGTATGACCATCTAATACGCTCGGGCACATACATGACCATAAAACTAAAGTAAATTTAAGTAAAATTTAATCGCTGGCCAACTGTAATTTGTTCACATAACACATGATTTAGTTATTTGGAGAGAAGTAAAACTATGATCTCCATTCCATGTTTTATATTATTTTCCCACTGATCTACTTGTTTTTAGATTATCAACTATCTGATTACTTTACTTTCTTTACATTATTTCACCACTTTCTATCCACCCTGCGTATAATCATTATAACTAGCAGGACCGGAAGACTGACAATATTTCTGAATCATTGGGGGCAAGTTGGTTTGTCGTTGTGTGCAGTAATACATCCTCGTTGATGTTTGCAATAGTTTATACTGGTTCGGTAAATCCTGATTCTCTAATCTAGGGAAACACTTGCCATTGGGCTATATCACCCCTTTGGGGTTCTCAACAGTTTTTGTGGAAGTAGGAGCCAAGTGAGACTTAAGTTAGATCTCAGTCACGTCATAAGCCTTTAGATTTGTCTCGCGATTCATAATGGTGTGTGAGTTGCACATGGATTACAATATTGTGCAACTGAGTAAAGATGTTCACGCAGTACTAAATTTTGTTTCACGAGGCTAAACAAATTTATTCAAGCGGTACTAAAATTTGTTTTACGAGGCTAAAAATAATTATTCATGCAGTTTAAAATCGTGGGTGATGTCACATACCAAATTAATTTAATTTCCAACCAAGTGAGATCTAGTCAATTCCTTATTTGTAAAACTGAATTGTGAAGCTTTAATCCATTGCTCACTCCATTACAAAATAATTGAAGTTCTACATCTGTCACAAGTCAAACAATTTGACCAAGTTTCTGACAATACATCAACATTTACCACATCAGGTTAGTAAAAAGTTAGGCGGATGAAGTTATACGTCATACAAAGAGAGTAAGTAGGAGACCAATACATCAATAGTAGCATGACCTATTGGAGTATCGGTCACCACCATACCATTTGCAGTAAAAGGTTGGACATCTAAACTTATGTCACCAATATGCATGAACAAAGGGAGTAAGTAGTATACATATTGGTGGGAACTATGAATTATTGGTCACCACCATACCATTTGCTTATTCTACATATCGCGCCCCCAATAAATACTCACCACTCACCTCGCGTGTGGCCGAGTTAGTCATGTCCTAGTACGAGTCTAGGTTTTGCAAGCCATGAATACATCCTTACAAGTTACAACTCTGCAAAAAAAAAAAAAAGAGAACGCAAGTTTTTTTTCTTTCTAGTTTCTGAGCCTCACTGAAAAAGAAAATATTATATCACTTCATTGATTTTTTTTGTCTATCGGGCAACAGAGAACCGATCGATCACCCGAGCAAACGAAATGGTGTGCCAAGTGCCAACCGGCTTTGATCTACATTTTGTATTTGGGCCGGGATATGGGTTATGTCAGTTCCATTAGGCTGTGTAGCAGAACAATCAATTAGGCCAGTACTAAAAATACACAAAGAAAGCCCATGTCCGATGGCTGAGTAGGAAAAATAGTGGAATGCACTATGGTACAAGATTACCGGACGCGGCTAGTTCATAAGTCACCGAGCGACTTGCTTCTCATTTGTCCCTCCGTTATAGATCCGACGGACAAGATTGACCCAAATCTGAAACTTAAAAAAAAATCTTTCAGAAAAAATCGAAAAAATTCTAGTAAAACATAAATACTTCGCTAGCTATTGTGTGAAAATTTTATCTGATTTGGACCAATCGTTTAGTTTAAAACATAAAACGCTATTCATACGCAAACCATTAATCAAAATAGGATGAAACTTTCACCGAGTACAAAACGAAACATTTTGATTTATTGAATTTTTTTTATTTTATCTGAAAAGTTTTATTTTTTAGTTTCAGATTTGGGTGTCCGTTAGATCTAAAACGGAGGGACAAGATTCACCCAATTCGCTCGGTGACTTGTGAACTGTAAGTCCTGAAGCTGCGTCCACAAGAGAGTAGTCTCATGTAGTCATGTTATTCATAAAAACAGAGAGAGTAGTCTCATGTAGTCATGGACGTGTTGGTTGGCTCCATAATCGTCGAGCGGGGGACGACTACCAGGCCTCATTTCAGAAAGATTTTAAGTGAGCTTGTTGCACAAGTTTGTCTTTTCGAGAATAAATTGCACCAGTTTTGAAGCAAAATAAGCGGTTTGTGACTCCGTGAAATAAAGTGTGTACCATGAACAAGTTCGTGTACTGCTAGTGCATTTCATTACTGGTAAACCCCGCAAAAAAAAAAAAACCCCGCAAAAAAAAAGAACAGTTTTGTCTTATGTTGGGCTGGGCCAGTGATGTGTTAAAGTTCCAAACCAGCAAGAACCGGCCCTCAAGCGCGCGCCCTCTCTTTTTCTCTCTCTCTCTCTCGGCTTGGCCTGGCCCGGCAAGGACTTCTCTTCCCGTAACCAAAACCAATTTTTTTCCTCAACAAAACAAGTTAACTGTGCAGATTTCAGAACTAGTCCACCCGTATGTTCAGAGCGCATTATCCTGAATCTTTGTCGGTATGTTAGCTTAGCTAGAGTGTTCTTTTTGTCTTGCAAAGAAACCACGGCTTCTGCTCTTGTTTTGTACGCAACAGACGTCTCAAAAGAATTTCGGGATTTGTTGTGTTTTGAAGTCCCGAAATTCTGGCCTGAAATCCCGAAATTCAGAGCGCATTATCCTGAAATCCTGAAAATGTGCTGTCTTGTGTTCTGAAGAGGTTGTTCTCGGTGTGGCTTGGAGCATGGAAGAAACGGCAGCCCCAAAAATGAAGCACGAGCAGTGGAGTTCAGGCCAGAAATACCATTTTATTTACACTGACCCTTTTCTGCCGGAATATGTACATGACATTTTCTTGCGAGACTATTTACACTGACACATATGTACATCTCCCCGCCGTGTTTCTGGCGCCTAATTATCAACACTAAGCTACTCTACGTTTTCTACGTAGAACCTCCGGTACCCACCACATCACACCTTCAGGCTTTAGATACCAACTCAACTCCACAACAAGCATTTCCCGCGTCTATCTCGGCGTCTGTCCGCCGTCGGCTCCAACTCCGGCGACGGCGACGTGGATGGTGCTCTACATGCCTTTTCTTTTGGCTGTATCGTGACGCCGTCCGATCTACTCAGTCTCCGGGATGGCGGTCAAGTCGGGAGAGAACCTCGGCGGCGATCTCCCGGCACGGTAAGCCGCGACCACCCGCTTCCGGGACACCGACGGTTTCGCCGCGACGAAGGTCATCACTGCATCGTCCGAGTAATCCTCCCCAGACGGCGCGAACACGAGCGGTGCCACCGAGCCTCGCCGGCGCCGGCCGCCGGCAGACGAGGTGGTGGCAGCCTTGACGAGAGCGGCACTGGCCTTGACGGCGAGCGCGGCCACCTCCTGAAGTGTTAGGCTGCGACGCAGCATCTCGGCCGGGAGCACGAAGTATATCTGCCCCGGCCGGAGCTCCTCGTCGCCGGCTACCGCCGCAACGGAGCCCTGGAAGCCCATCGCGTCGGCGTCGCAGAGGAACCATCCCTGCTCTCCGTGGCCGACCTCCTCGAGTGCCATCGCCGCGGTTGCCGGCTGAGCGTACTCCCGTAGCTCGCCGCTGGGCAGCACCACCTTAGCAGTCGCGACTCCTACGGCCGCGGCGTCGCACGACACGCAGAGGCCCATTGTAAGCTGCGCGGTCTCTGATCCTCTGTAACGAGGTTGTCTTGTTCTTGCGGCTGCTAGCTTCTGTATTGGTTAATTGTTCTGCTCCGTTGTGGTGTGCTGCCGGAGACGACGATGGGGGAGGATGAGGTATATATAGCGGAGGGCTGCGAAGGAGACGCAGCGGGGAGACAGAGGGAGGGTTGTCGTGTAGCCGCGAGTGGGGGCAGCACAGGCTGGAGCCTGGAGCTTTGTTGCCGCCATGGGTTGGCGTGGAGCCGTGGAATCGACTCGACGGTGTTTCCTGTGTAGAACACAGTCAAATGGCTACTCGCAGACGATATTTATTCTTGATCAAGCTCAGGGTGAACTCCAAACAACTGGAAAACCCTCTGTACGCGGTCAAGCTACACACATATACAGCCCTACACGCGGGAATGCACAGAGTACAAGAAAGTAGTATGAGGTCCCGTCCAAGTACATACTTACAATCGAACACGGTATTCCCTGTAGAATGCCCACCAGAAAAACAATCCAAGCTGCAAAAAAAAAAAAGCAGGACAGGCCACTACAGCCACATTAACACGGTATTACTGAATAGGTTGTGAAGATTAAAGTAAGAGAAGGAAAATTCAGAAGCAATTTAGCGAAAGCTGTGAATAAATCAAAAATACTATAAGAGCATTCATAAAAATCTTCATATTCCTGATCTATCATTGTTTACATGTATTGCCAGTTTTTTTCGTAACTAAAGTACTAAACTCATTTTTTCCTTTTATTTTTTCCCGAGCTTTCGTATTTTGCTCATCATTGTTTAAATCTATTGCCATTTTTTTTTTCATTTTCCATATTTTCTTAGAATCCTTTTTGTTGTTGTGGAATGAACTGTCACATGAGTGAAATCCTACCACATCCTACATAAAACCACTTTGAATCAAAATTCAAGTTTATCATTTTTCTTCGTAACAAGTACACATGAAGGACTCCATATTAATTAAAGAATTGATCTTTTCCCATGTTCTTCAAATTTTATGATTTTTGTAAAAAACAATAGGGTGAAAATTTCTGGCACGTCCTTCCATGGCAATGGGTTGAATCTCTCAACACCCTCTATGGCCCATAAGTTAAAATAACTTTTGGTAATTTTTAGGAACAACATATCACACTTATAGTTTAAATCTTAATATTTTTAAAAATTGACCAAGATTTACTAAATAGACAAAAGAGCTAAGAAGATTAAAAATCCAAAATATTTCGAAAGAACTCATAAAATATGGTCTACTTTCTTTGAAAATTAGAGATGTGTCATTGTGAACCATATTATTTGTACTCGCTTCACAAACCCCTTTTAGCTTTATGTCATTTAGAAAATGATAAATGGGCACATGATAATGAAGCGTGTACTATTTTAATTTTATGTCTTAAATGGTCATATTTATCTAGCTGATGTACTAAAATATGACTAAATGCCATGAAGTTTGTATTTCTTATAATTTGTAGGTGTTATTTTATTTCCCTATTAAACAACTCTTGAAAAGTGTAAATAATTATTTTTATTGAAGAAAATAATCAATAAACTTAATTTTTTGCTCTTCAAAATCCAAATGTATATGTGAATCAAATTTTATTTCATTTGTTTTTAGAGTGTCACCTAGCAACGTTGGTCCCCTCATCCATTTATCGTCAACCACGGTTAGAATTGACACGTCTTTAGAGCTTTGCATAGTGGTGAGTTTAGTTTGCTGAGTACCTCGTCAAAAAAAACATGGAAAACATGAATATGCAAAAACAAAAATGCCGAGTGTTTAACCATGACACTCGGCGTATATGCTTAGGTGACAAATACCCAATAAAATGCACTCAGCAAAGCCCCGGGCACTCACCGACTAAGTGTTTCCTGTAGTGAGTCATGTGGTATTAAACTTCATAAGTCAGTAGATATCTGCAGATCTTCAGGGATTTTCTTGATTAAATTGGCCGTGGCCATAAATTAAATGACATCGATAATAACTAGTTCACGATTGTAAAGTCGTGTAGCTTCTGGAACATCTCATTGGCTTTCGTCAGTGAGAGCATTTTCAGTTGAGGGTAGGCCAAAAGGCTTCACCAAAGGAGAGCATCCAGTTCAAAAGAAGAAAAGGGAGAGCTAGCATGGTACGTATGTAGCCAGCCACATATAGGGCATATCGGCGTCTAGTCTCCTATCCGGGAGCGAGGCAGGCGAGGTGTGAGCGCCGGAGCGGCGCCATGCCGCGGCTCGTCATGGGCAACGGTACGCGTGGCGCCGCCGGCGGAGAAAAGTTGACGGGGTTCACGTGACTGCATGGGCTCATGCTAGCTACTGTAGATACAACTGCTCACGCAATACCATGTTGCGTAGGTTCAGTGATCGGCTGCGGTTTTGTTTCTTTCCACACGGTTCGTCATCCTCCGTTGGGGCAAGGATCGTGCATACATGGACACGTACGTCCAACAGTTGTGCACCACTGTTTCGATTGGAACTTCGAAACGAGCCGATATCATATCATGTCTAGACAAAACTCATGTTGTGACCCCGGCGTTCGTGTTGATCCATTGTTTCGAACTTGTCTTGTATGGATAGTGCACGCAGTATGGATTACAGCTGACATAGAGAAGCCCAGCATCGAAAATGCGATGGAGCACCCGGCGACGCCCACCCCTGGAATCTCACCGTTGCCTTCACATGGGCACCCACGTTCATGATTGCTCCACCTAAGCACAGACCTTTTAATATGGTGTATTTTTTATATACTAGTTTTGTATTTCTATCGTCTAAAAGATACGGTCCCCCACCTGCTGACAACGTGCTCAATAAATGCTACGCATGTATCATGGCTCAATAAATGCAACGCATATACTAACCACTATATTAAATTAAATAAACGCTCCTCCAATCAATGTTAAGCAAGCACAAATGTGATTTAACTTAACCTTTTCACACGGACGTTTCTCTACATGATACTTCTCATATAAATGTTTATTTTTTAGACAAAAGTAACATTTTTGTATGTCAAAAATACGCAAATCTCAAACATTCATTGCTCAAACTATTATCGTAATTGAAAACTATTCAAATTTCGAAAATATTACAAAAAAATTAGAAATTTAGATTTTCGAAAATATTCAATTTTACAATATGTCATAATTTTTCAAATATTTTTTCCAATTAATATTTTCTAAACACTAGGTAAATATTCATATTTTAAAAAGTTCAAATTTGAAAAATATTTTCAATAAATAATAAATATGTTTTCAAATATTTTTCCAAATACTAGTTAAATATTCATATTTAAAAATGTTACACTTTTAATAAATATTAATATTTACTTTTTAGAAGTTTTATATATTTTTGAAAAAAAAAATTTACATTCTATTATAAAAAAATTCAAATATTTTTCCAATTAAATATTTAAAAATTTCCTAAATAGTCGCTAAATATTCCTATTAAATATTTAGTTTTTTAAGAAATTTTCGATTTATAAAAATTCAAAATTTAATTTTTTTAATAAGTATCTAATTTTTTGTTTTTAAAAGTGGAGATACTTAGAAAATATTTAAATTTTACAATATGTCATATTTTGTTTTCAATTTTTAACTATTCAAATTTTAAAATGTTCAAATTCTAATAAATAATAATAATTTCACATATTTAGAAAATATTTATTTTTCCAATTAAATAATTCATTAAAATGTTCAAACTTTTAGAATATTGAAAACAGTTCAGATTGAAAATTGATCTGATTTTTAAAATGTCCAGAAAACAATTTCAACATTTTTTATACGACGGTGTGCCTAATAACCATCACTCTAATACATAAATTAATTTGCATGTTAAACATCCTTAGACTAGTCATAGTGGGGGTATCATAGCTAGTATCATGCATGCCATGTTGGCAAAAATCTGATTTGGCACAACAATTAATGAGGAAAGAGATGATAGTGGTATCTACCTATGTTACGGTATCATGACACGGAAAACAAGAAATTTTAATAACAAGTAAATCTTGTACACATATTTGTATTGAGATTCTACAAATCAATAAATAAAGTGTGGTTATAATACTACTATATGATACTATGCATTATAGGGGTAGTACCATACATAAGTATCATATGCATGATACCAATCTATGATACTCCCCACTATGGCTAGTCTTAGCCATGTGCATGCGTGCAGTAGAAAGTCAAAGAATCATAATGGTATTTAAATGCTCTTTATTGCTCTGCTGAATGCCCATCTTAAATGGCAGCGTATTACTCCTTGTATACACATGTATTTTTGTTTAAGGCTGCTTTTCCACTTCATTAACACTACTTTGTTTCCTAATCGCGAAACCACCAGGAACCGTTGGATTCCATTCTCGCTTGTCTCCATGCAGGGGCGGCGCCAGGGGTATGCCCCTGTATTCACAGGCATACCCAAGATTTGGACAAGAAAAAAAATACCTATACGTATTCGCTCCGTCAGAAACGCAAAAGAACCCCATCGCTACACTGCATCGCACGCAGCAGCCAGCCACGCGCAGGCGCAGACGCGGAGACGCCCTCTGTCTTTGCCCCTTTCCTTCCTCAGTTTCTAGACCACGAGCGGACGAGCCGCCGGCGGCCGGCCGATGCACTCAGTTCCTCCGTCGACCTAGACTACGAGCGGACGACGGGACGAGCCGCCGGCCGATGCACTCAGTTCCTCCGTCGACCTAGACCACGAGCGGACGAGCCGCCGGCCGGCCGATGCAGATGCAGCCCGGAGCAGTTGATGGCCCCGCGCCCGCGGCGGCGGCGCCCCGCTCCCCGCCGACCCGCGCCCCTCCCGTCCTCCCCGTCCCCGCCCCCCCCCCCCCCCCCCCCCCCCCCCCCCCCCCCCCCCCCCCCCGTGCCCCTCCCGTCCTCCCCTGGGACTGCCCGCGCCCCTCCCGTTCTCTGAGCAACAGAAGGTGCGGCCGCCTCGCCTGCCTCGCCCCCAAATCCCCGAGTTGCTTGACTTGCTTGTTACTTCCTTGATTAGGATTAATTGATTTGCTTCATTGCTGACTTGCTGTGCCAGTTTAGGACCTTTAGGATTTAGGTTCGGCTAGAGCCAACAAGCGGTAGCTAGTAGGAAGGCCTGGGATCCGGCCATCCGTGTTGAGGTGAGAAGAAATGATAGCAATGATAGAAATTATGTACTGGGATTCAGAGCAAAGATTGTACATTCAGAGCAAATGATACCAATCTTTACTCAAATGATAGAAATGATAGAAATGTTGGCAGGATATGATGATTTCTTCTCACCTTGTATGTTCTTATTCAGAGGATAAAATGATAAATTAAATATTATTCAATTCCCTTTTTGAGGTGTTTCTGTTGAAGCTAAATGTACAATCTTTGCTTCTTGTAATCGCAATTATGTACTGTAAAATGTCTTATCTTCAGTGTATGAAAATATACATCCCTTAGCATCTTATTCAAGTGAAGTAGCTTCAGTTATGCATTTTATGCAATTATGCAAGTTTTTAATTTTCTGTTCCTTGTTTTCTTGTACCGTAGAAGAAGAAGGGTGGTGTTGTTGGCTTCCAAAAAGGATGTCATCAATCGCTTCCAAAAAGGCAACCGCAAAGTCATAATGTAATATGGAATATCATCACGTTATCAATCAAAAGGTACCTATCACCTATGTATTCATGTTGTTATGAGCTTATAAATTGAAATATTGCTATTGTTGTTATGCTAGTGTTGTTTTTTCCATATATATTGCTAGTATTGTGCTGTTTGGATCATATAGTACATTTAGAGCAAAAAAAATTTTTTTGGGAGGAATACCCATTGTTCATTTCCTGGAGCCGCCACTGTCTCCATGTGCCAAAAGTTCACGTCCAGCCCAGCATAGGTTATCTTGATATGATATCATATGAGAAACTATTTCCAATGTAAGCTTAGAAACGACAAGCCGTTTCATGACCCTATACTATCCACATGCCTAGAAACTTGCATACATACGGTCAGTAGAATAAGTAGGATGTTCATTCTTCTAACCAGCCGCATGTTCGTGCACATCCCTGAACCACAGGATGTCACTAACCACTGGTCACTCGATCTACGGTCCTTGGCGCTCCACGAGATCGATCCGAGGTCAGTCCAAACAAGAGTAGGGTCGGGGAGAAACGCCAAGGGAGGCAAACGGCACCATTCTCCAGGTCCATGCTTCGACCAACACAGAAGAAAGAAATGGCGTACTTAAACCGCATGGTCGGACCGTCGCCTACCTACCCGGCCAGCCAGCGGAGAGAGTGCGTGCGTGGCGCGATGCGTGCGAACGACGACGACGAACGACTCCGGCCACGTCGGGCGGCACGGCGCACATGCATTCCGCTCTGCCCGGCGGGGCCGTGCGGAGCCACCCGCACCACACGACAAGCCAATTGGACCTTGGTCTGGCCGGCCGATCAAATAATCCTCAGGTTTTTCCACGTACCAAACTGACAGAACGGATCGCCGGCATCGTGGCCTGTCCGTTGTTGCTAACTTGCTCCGGCCATCTCGTCTCGCCTCACCGGAGCTGAGCTTCCATGAGCCTTCGCTGGAAACTTAGATCGATTGTAGAGGGTGTGGTGTGGTGTCGTAGATCTTGCCGCCGGTGCGTCGGAGCAGAGGGCGGCAGGGAGGATCTTTGGACGGCAGCACAGCCGCGGATCTCAGCGTGGTCATGTGATTTCAGGAATATATCACTCGTAATTGGTACGGGATTATTCGCCGGATCAGCTTCCGTGCACCCACTACGGGAAATCCACAAAACGCCGACGGCCAAATGTCGGGGCCGTCGGCGTAGACCCCGACCAGGCCAACCGAGATCTTTTTTTCTTTTTTTAGCTACGCCGACGGCATTGCCGTCGGCCTAGAGATTTTGGCCGTCGGCGTATACTTTTTCAATTTTCTACGTTTGATACGCCGACGGCAGCCATCGGCGTATACTTTTTCAATTTTTCCATTTGATTACTTTTTTCTATTTTCCATTTAATATGAAATAATTCATATCTTTAAATCCGTAAATCGGAATTTAACAAATTAAATGTCTAAATCGATTAGAAAAATGAGGAATCCAAATATGACATCCATAAAATCTTTTTCACCGTGCACATGACATTTTGTAACATATGTTTGTTACTTGCTTAATTAAAAAGTCATTTTTTACACTTAAAAAATGGAAAATGATATTTACTAAAATATTTTGAAAATTGTTTTCGGCAACAATGTTTTCCATACCAAGACACCCCTATGTGTCAAGTATGGACACATTATCACAAACTATGGCATGGAGATGGCCATAACTTGGTCATTTGACACAAAAGTTATACATGTCTATAGATGATAGACCTTTTTGTGAAGCATTTTTTTGAAATATTTGTCAAAACTCAAGTTTATCATTTTTCCTAGCAACTAGTACACATAAAAGGACTCCATGTCAAAGGAATTCATCTTTTGACTATTTTCTCAATTTCTTTTATTTTTTTGAAAAAAACGGTCAAAATGACCGTCGTGTCTATTCATTGAAAGGGGTCACATTTTTCAAAACTATCGATGTTTCTGTGATAAAGTCACTACTTTTGTACCTAGAAAGTATTTTTGTAAAAAAATTAGACCAAACTATCACACACTTGTAATTCAATTTCAATTACTTTTGGAAAATCGGCATAAAGTCATTTAAATAGGAATAATTAGGTAAAAATCGAGAAAATTCCTAATACTTGGGTATTATCCATAAAATATGTAGTACCCTTTGTGACAATAAGATGGGAGCCTTTTGCAACATATTTTTGGTATTTCCTCCATAACAAAAGTCATTTTTGAGGATTTTTCACTTTATTCGATTTTTGTGAAAAAAAGAATCAATTTTCTAAAACCATCGATGTTTATACAATGCAAAGGATGATATGGATGTCATATTTGAATTTCTCTCATTTTTCTAATTGACATAGACATTTTATTTTTCAAATTTCGATTAACGGAATTAAAGATATGAATTATTCCATATTAAATGTAAAAAGGAAATAAAAGTAAAAATAATTTTATTTTTTCATTTATTAAAAATATACTATTTTACAATCATTGTTACTTATTCAAATAAATTTTCTAAATTTAAACAATGAAAAAGTGTAATATCCTAAATCAGGGGTTAATATGATTGATATGATATAAGTATCAGTAAGTTCTCATTTCTCATTTGGAAGATAACAATGAAGGAACTCAAAGGTTAAGCGTGCTTGGGCTGGAGCAATTTGAGGTTGGGTGACCGAACGGGAACTTTGACCAGCGTAAGTACTTTGACCTATGATTAAATGTGTAATTAGAGATTTAGTATGCAGCTGAGTTAGAAATTTCAAAATAGAAAAAAAAAGTTTAAAAAAGTTCAAAATTTTCAAAAAATTTCAAAAAAATTAAAAAAACTTGCATTCATAGGCCGACGGCATTGCCGTCGGCGTATGAGGTCGTACGCCGACGGCCTCGCATACGCCGACGGCGATACGCCGACGGCTAGGCATACGCCGACGGCAAACGTGCCTACGCCGACGGCTTCCGGCCGTCGGCGTTTCGTGACTTTCCCGTAGTGACCGTAGCGTAGGCGTCTAATTGTACTTATCGATCAAATATAGCATGCTCATAATTCAGTTATGTGTGCTAGGTTGTGGTCCTGTTCCGGCGTTGATTGCTTGTTTTGCTTCAGGTGACCGATAGAAATTTAACTAGTGTTTGACCCCCGTTAACCCCGGAAATTAGTACCACTCCAGTACTATGTTGTGCCAATTTGGTACGGCTAGAAACAGAATATAGGCTGGTTGTAGTCCGAGGAGTTAATGGCACCCGCGGTCACACAACTCGACGTCAATGTGCACTTAAATCACACTTCTCCAGAATGTGATTATTTGGTCACACAACTCGACAAGTGCGTGCACGCAGGTCACTGGCCCCACTTGTCAGTCCGTTTTGGACGGTAAATTTTCAGAAAACTCCCTGGAGTAATATTTATTTTACAAAATGGTCCCCCTGGAGGACCATTTTGTAAAATTAGAAGGATCATTTTGTAAAATTAATATTACTCCAGGGGGTTTCTATTAACTCTAGTCCGAGAGAGAAAGGGTTGATACTCAACGGTGCTCGAGGCACTGTGTCCGGATCCGGCCCGCTCTAGCGTTAAATAGCCTAGCTTAGTGTGTAATTTCCCTCCTCCGGTTGAGCTCGTTTTAAACTAAACTTATGTCTCGCGGGACCATGCGGGATGCCGCTTGACACTCTTAGTGTCGGCCTTCCAAGTGGGTACTTTGTCTGAAATGATTTTAAACACTTTATCAGCTTAAATGTAACGTTTGCAATGAGTATATAGCAGAGACGGAGAGGGCCTCGATCCGCATAAACCGCCCCTTATACGGTTTTCAGCAGGCTATCACGAGGATGAGGCAAGATCGTGATCTAAACCTCCAAAATACAATGTGTTCGTTAAAGTACGTCTGTTTTAGTGTGCGTGCAGGGAAGCTTCGGGGGTTTGAATGGGATCATTGACAAATCACTACAGGAATCGAACAAGATGCCGACAGCCGGAAGCCGTCGGCGTATGCATGCATGCCGTCGGCGTACCCAATCCGCCGTCGGCGTCTGCGACCCCGTGGTGGGCCCCACAAGACGGCATCCGGCCGTTCCGTCAGCCCTCCATACGCCGACGGCATTGCCGTCGGCCTTTGCGCTCCGCTGTTTTTACAGTTCCTCATACGCCGGCGGCAATGCCGTCGGTCTTTGCATGCAAATATTTTTGAATTTTTTTAAACTTTTTTATTTTTTTTCTATTTCGAAATTTCTAACTCAGCTACATACTAAATCTCTAATTACACACTTAATCATAGGTCAAATTAATTACGCTGGTCAATGTTTCCGTTCGGTCACCCAACCTCCAAAATACAATGTGTTCGTTAAAGTACGTCTGTTTTAGTGTGCGTGCAGGGAAGCTTCGGGGGTTTGAATGGGATCATTGACAAATCACTACAGGAATCGAACAAGACGCCGATAGCCGGAAGCCGTCGGCGTATGCATGCATGTCGTCGGCGTCTGCGACCCCGTCGGCGTACGATGTGGTGGGCCCCACAAGACGGCATCCGGCCGTTCCGTCAGCCCTCCATACGCCGACGGCAATGCCGTCGGCCTTTGCGCTCCGCTGTTTTTTCAGTTCCTCATACGCCGACGGCAATGCCGTCGGCCTTTGCTTGCAAATATTTTTGAATTTTTTCAAACTTTTTTATTTTTTTCTATTTCGAAATTTCTAACTCAGCTATATACTAAATCTCTAATTACACACTTAATCATAGGTCAAAATAATTACGCTGGTCAATGTTCCCGTTCGGTCACCCATCCTCAAATTGCTCCAGCCCAAGTACGCTTAACTTTTGAGTTCCTTCAAGATTAGCTTCCAAATGAGAAATGAGAACTTACTGATACTTGTATCATATCAATCATATTAACCCCTGAGTTATGATATTACACTTTTTCATTGTTTAAATTTAAAAAATTCATTTGAATAAGTAACAGTGATTATGTAATAGTATATTTTGAATAAATGACAATAAAATTAATTTTACTTTTATTTCCTTTTTAAATGGAATAATTCATATATTTAATTCCGTTAATTGAAATTTGAAAAATAAAATGTCTATGTCAATTAGAAAAATGAGAGGAATTCAAATATGACATCCATATCATCCTTTTCATTGTATAAACATCGATGGTTTAGAAAATTGATCTCTTTCGATGAATAGTCATGTTGGCCATTTTGACTCTTTTTTGAAAAAAAAATAAAGTGAAAAAACCCCTCAAAAAAAGGTATCCTCTGGCATTGAGTTATTTTATGTGTACTAGTTGCTATTAAAAATGATAAACTTCTTTTATACAAATTGTTCAAAAAAATGATTCACAAAAAGGTCTATCATCTATAGACATGTATAGGTTTCGCCCCAAATGACCAAGTTATGGCCATCACTGTGCCATAGTTTGTGATAATGTGTCCATATTTGAAACATAGGCGTGCCTTGGTATGGCAAACATTGTTGCCAAAAACAAATTCCAAATTATTTTTATAAATATCATTTTCCATTTTTCAAGTGTCAAAAATGACTTTTGTTATGGAGGAAATACCAAAAATATGTTGCAAAAGGCACCCATCTTATTATCACAAAGGGTACTACATATTTTATGGATAATACCCAAGAATTAGGAATTTTCTCGATTTTTACCTAATTATTCCTATTTAAATGACTTTATGCTGATTTTTCAAAAGTAATTGAAATTGAACTACAAGTGTGTGATAGTTTTGTTTATTTTTTTTTTACAAAAATCATTTTTAGGTACACAAGTAGTGACTTTATCATGAAACATCGATAGTTTTGAAAAATGTGACCCCTTTCAATGAATAGGCACGACGGTCATTTTGACCGTTTTTTCACAAAAATAAAAAAATTTGAGAAAATACTCAAAAAATGAATTCCTTTGACAAGCAGTCCTTTTATGTGTACTAGTTGCTAGCAAAAATGATAAATTTGAGTTTTGACAAATATTTCAAAAAAATGCTACACAAAAAGGTCTATCATCTATAGACATGTATAGATTTTGCGTCAAATGACCAAGTTATGGCCATCCCCATGCCATAGTTTGTGATAATGTGTCCATACTTGACACATAGGGGTGTCTTGGTATGCAAAACATTGTTGCCAAAAACAATTTTTAAAATATTTTCATAAATATCATTTTCCATTTTTTAAGTGTCAAAAATGACTTTTTAATTAAGCAAGTACCAAACATATGTTACAAAATGTCATGTGCATGGTGAAAAAGATTTTATGGATTTCATATTTGGATTCCTCTCATTTTTCTAATCGATTTAGACATTTAATTTGTTAAATTTCGATTTACGGATTTAAAGATATGAATTATTTCATATTAAATGGAAAATAGAAAAAAGTAGACACCGACGGCCGCCGACGGCCGCCGTCGGCGTATCAAAGTAGACGCCGACGGCCGCCGACGGCGTATCAATGCCGTAAAGCCCCGTTTGCGAGCCGTCACGGCGGGCCTTTTACGCCGACGGCCGCGTTCGCGGCTTCCCTAGCTCGCCTTATACACCGACGGCCCCGACATTTGGCCGTCGGCGTATAATTCGGCCGTCAGCGTCTTGTGACTTTCCCGTAGTGAATCAGTATTGCTGACCAACTAGCCCTAGGAAAGAAATGCCTAGTTCCCAGTTTGCTGCTAATACAAAAGATTGTAGTTATGAAGACTAATAATCATTAATTTTCTCTACCCCATATTAACAGCTTATACTAAACAATTTATACTTAAGAGTTCCTCTACTCCAAATCCCGACAAAAAATATGCCGTTGAACAATAAACTTATGGCTTAGTCGATGGTTATAGCCATCTAAGGGCATGCTTATTTCGACTTTTAGGTGTTTTCCAGTAGAATAAGCCAGTTAAAAGAAACAAACAGGTCGGCTTTGCTTTAGGATTCACCGAGGCAGGTCTTATGTTGCACATATGAGAAAAAGCACCCGTGGAGGTGCTTCCCGAGCTTCTTAACCTCAGACCGAACCGGTAAAAATCCTTGCCCCTTCTTGTTCAAGTATTCACGGAAGATATGCCATGGACCAGCACAGCGTCGCCCCCTCTATCAAGACGCCGTTGTCCAAATGACATTGCCAAAATAAAACTCATTGATTTTCTTTTTAGAAATAACCTTTTTTCCATATTATCCCTTTTTATACTTCTTCAAAAAAAACTTTTCCCATTAGAAAAACCAGAATTATAAAATAAAAATTGAAATATGCTATTCACGTCCGGAAAATAACAAACCCTAGGTATATATCCATGACCACCCCATCCCCGCACCACCCCACCCTACTAACCCCTCAATCGCGTGGGTCCAACACCCTGGACGAGCAACTCATCAGCGTGTGACTGCACCCTGATACGTCCAAAACGTATCTACTTTCCCGAACACTTTTGCTATTGTTTTACCTCTAACTTGTGTGTTTTGAATACAACTAATGCGGACTAACGCTGTTTTCAGCAGAATTGCCCTGGTGTCTTGTTTTTGTGCAGAAAGTCAACTTTCGGGAAAAACACCAGAAAAGATCGCAAACCTCCTATTTTACCAGAAGACTCACGGAGCCAGAAGGGGAGCGAGATGGGCCACGAGTGGCCCAAACCACAGGGCGGCGCGGCCAAGGGGCCCACCGCGCCAGCCATGAGGAGGGCGACTCGGGCACCTCCCCGAGTCCCCCTTTCGACTACTTAACCCTCTCTGACCTAAAACGCGAGGGGGTCGTCCACTTCATCCAGAAACATCACCGTACGCCGCCGCCATCGCGAAACCTATTTCGGGGACCAGAAACTCCGTTCTGGCACTCCGCCGGGACGGGGAATTGGAGGAGATCATCGCCATCATCATCACCGACGCTTCTCCATCGACCATCCATGTTTCCCCCATCCATGTGTGAGTAATTCCCTGCTGTAGGCTGAGGGGGATGGTAGGGATTGGATGAGATTGTTCATGTAATAAGTTATAAGATCATTAGGGCATGGTGCCTAGTATCCGTTGTTAGTACTTATTGATGTTGTTGCAACTTGTTGAGCTTAATGCTTGTCACTAGGGCCCGAGTGCCATGATTTCAGATCTGAACATGTTATTGTTTCATAATGATATGCACTGTTTATTGATCATACCTGCAAGTTGTATACACATATTGTTGTCCGGAACCCGCGGTCCCAAAGTGACAATAATTGGGACAGCCGAGGGGAATGGCTGCGATGTGAGGATCACATGTGTTCACGGCGTGTTAATGCTTTGCTCCGGTACTTTATTAAAAGGAGTACCTTAATTACCAGTAGATTCCCTTGAGGCCCGGCTGCCACCGGCTGGTAGGACAGAAGATGTTGTACAAGTTTCTCATTGCGAGCACGTACGACTATATACGGAACACATGCCTATGTTTACTTAGTACTTGGATGCTTTATCATTATTATCTGCAATGCCTATGTCTTGATTATTATATGAGCTATCTTATCCATGCAGCGCCCGTTCATCCATCCCTATGCCTACAGTGTTTTAATCCTACTGTTTACTGCAATCACTACTGCTGTCTCTATTTACTGCTGCTATTATTTCACCGCTACTACTGCTATAAAACTGTTGCTACTGATAATCTGTGTCGAGCAAGACTATTCACAGGTGCAGCTGAATTGACAACTCCGCTGTTAAGGCTCTCAAGTATTCTTTGGCTCCCCTTGTGTCGAATCAATAAATTGGGTTTTACTTCCCTCGAAGACTGTTGCGATCCCCTATACTTGTGGGTCATCAAGACTATTTTCTGGCGCCGTTGCCGGGGAGCATAGCTTTATTTGTGAGTTCACTTGTGATCTATATTGCTCGCTGAAATTTATTCATCATGGGTAAAGCTCGTGATGAGAGGGTCCGTGTATTGCCATCCACTACAAGAAAAGGTACGACACTTAGTACCTCTGCTGCTCTTGACTCACCATCTGTATTGAGTCAACTTGTTACACCACCACAATCTTCACGTGTTGGTACTACTGCTGAATCTGAAATTGCCTCTGATAATATTGATGATGCTTCTACTGTGATTGATGAGATATTTCATTAGGTCCACTTTTAGATGCTGCTATTGCTAAGTCTAAACAACTTGAAAATACTAGAACACCTAATGGAAGTCCTACTACTCCTGTTTATTCACCTGAGTTAAGGGATTATACTTGTGATGATGATCCTGATGAAACTTATGTGGAACTTGATGATGATTTTATTGATAAATGTAATGCTACTACTGGTGCAAGTAATATTAGAAATTTTCTTGCACAACATGCTGTTAAATACAAGTTGTCACCTGATCCTAAGTTTGCCACTTCTCCTATAAACATTAAAGATAAGGATTATGATTTTTCTCTTGATTTATCTCATATATCTATTGTTGAGAAAACTCCTTTTTGTGGCACTAAGAGTGAAAGTGCTGTAGAGCACATGAATGAGCTCTCTACTTTGAGTGGCTTATTTTCTGATGATATTAAGAAGCGTAGCTATTTTGTTGCTAAGATTTTTCCTTTCTCATTAAAAGATGATGCTAAAGCTTGGTATAACAACTTGTCTCCTGGTTCTATTACTAGTCCTACTGGTTTGCTTATGTTTTCTTTCAGAAATATTTCCCTGCTAGTGCTCAACATGATGCTTTGCAGAGAATTTATAACTTTGACCAGGAAGATGAAGAGAAACTTCCAGAGGCATGGACAAGGTTTTGCTCTCTTATCAGAGCTCGGCCTGGACATGATTTGGAAAAGCATGATCTACTTGATATATTTTACAGTGGACTAACTATTGAATCTAGAGCATATCTGGATAGTTGTGCTAGTTGTGTTTTCAGGAAAAGAACCCCTGAAGAAGCTGAAGAATTATTGGCTAAAATCAGCCAGAATTATGATGATTGGACTCTACCTGCGCCGACCCCCACACCTACACCGACACCAATATCAAAGAAGAGGGGAGGTATGATTGAATTGAATGATGAAACAATGAGGGAGGCCAAGAAGACTCTCATTGAGAAGGGTATTAAATCTGAAGATGTGAAGAACCTTCCACCTATTGAAGATTTGTGTAAGCCAATTCCTCATCCATCCATAATTGAGGTTCACTCTCTCCACAGGTTCGATGAAGGAGATATTCCCTACTCTAAACCACCTGATCAATGCTTAGATGAATTTGATAATTATGTTATTAAGCAAGATAATTTTAATATGAGAGTAGAGAATCATTTGCATGAAAACTCTAGCTATTAGTAAGTTGCATGATATTGTGGAGAGAACCTCCAATGATGTTAAGATGCTTATTAAACATTTCCATATGGTTCAAACTCAAATTGATCAACTCACTAAAGTGCAACAAGACATGTTAGCCAATGCTTCTAAGAAAAATTAAAACCTGTCTATGTTAGCACTAGAAGTGGAGCTCATACTCAGGATCCTTTATATCCTGAGGGACACCCTAAAAGAATTGAACAAGATTCTCAACTAGCTGAAAATCCAGTTTCTCCTTCTAAGAAAAAGAAGAAGAAGAAACATAAAAATGTTGTAGAATCCTCTGAAACTGTTAATGATCCTAATAGTATATCTATCTCTGATGCTGAAACTGAAAGTGGTAATGAACTTGATAGTGATAAGGATAAAAATGATGCTCTTGATAAAGAAGTTAGTGAAAAGGAACCTGAAAAGCATACTAAAAACACAAAGTACACTAAGGAAGACTTCATTGCTAAGAAACATGGTAATGAAAGGGAACCTTGGGTTCAAAAGCAAATGCCTTTTCCAACTAAGAAACTAAAATCAAAGGAAGAAGAACATTATAATAAATTTTGTGAATGGATGAAACCCTTGTTCTTGCAAATTCCTTTGACTGATGCTATTAAATTGCCTCCTTACTCAAAGTATATGAAAGATATTGTTTCTAACAAGAGGAAAATTCCTAATGAGGAAATTTCTACTATGCTTGCTAATTATTCTTTCAATGGCAAGGTTCCTAAGAAGCTTGGAGATCCAGGTATACCAACCATCCCTTGCTCCATCAAGAATAATTATGTTAGAACTGCTTTATGTGATTTGGGAGCAGGAGTTAGTGTTATGCCTTTTTCTCTCTATAAGAGACTCTATCTTGATAAATTGATACCTACTGATATATCTTTGCAAATGGCTGATAAATCTACTGCTGTTCCTGTTGGCATTTGTGAGGATGTCCCTGTTCAAGTGGCTAACAATTGTTTAATTTTGACTGATTTTGTTGTTCTTGAAATGCCTGAAGATGATAATATGTCTATTATTCTTGGAAGACCTTTTCTAAATACTGCAGGTGCTGTTATTGATTGCAATAAAGGAAAAGTAACTTTCAATGTTAATGATAAAGAACATACTGTTTATTTCCCCAAGAAAGTTGACAAGATTTATGGAGTCAATACCATCTCCAATTTTAAAACTATCAAAGTGGGAAGTATTGATTGCCCTATATATGATCATCAAGAAGGATATCAAAACATTATGATTGGATCCATATCAATACAATACAAGGTAACATGAGTGTTTCATGATGTTTAAATCATTTGTGTCATGTAAATTTATTTGGTGCCAAGACTTGATCAACCTTGTTATCAAATGTATTTGCATACATGAAAGAGCTAAACAACATTTCTTTCTTCAACTTTGTTTTACCTCCTGTAGTGATAATTAGGTTGCAAAAGTTTAGTTGTTTTGAATTTTAAAAATAATTTTTCTGCCCAAGTTTTATTAATTTAAATATCCAGATTTCATGCAAATTGAAAGTTTTCAAAACTCTGTAAAAATTATACCATTGGTCCTATTTTTCAAAGAGCATCGTGGGAGTGCCTGGTGCTGACCAAGGGGACCCACCATGGGGTCAAACCACATGGTGGCGCGGCTGCCTCCTTGGCCGCGCCAGCCACTGAGGTGGGGCACCCTTGGCCCTCCAACAGTTCCCCCACCTACCACTTCTTCCTCTTGCATCACTCAGCTCGTTTTTCTCTCTCACACTCGAGTTTTTGCTGTTCTTCCTCGCGATTTCGATCTCTTTGTTCAGCCCATCTCAGCTGCTGAGATTTGGGGCAATTGCTCTCAGAGGATGGAGGGAAATGAACACCAACTAAATCAATATGAATTGGTGGTTCCTGAGGTCATGGGGATCCATCGTGAAGAAGGAGTGTTCCATCCTGCTATCCATGCTTGGAATTCATGAGAAGTTCGGGGATCTTGCGTGATTTTCGTACTCTTGTCTCTAATACAGGATTGAGTGATTTTGTAGAGGGAGAACCCTACCAATATGCAAAGCTAACTGTGTCTGTGGTGCAGGACTTTAGATTTGATTGGTCTTCACCTAACCCTATGGTTCACTATAAAATTTACAACAAAAGTGTCCACTTGCCTTTTGATGCTTTTTGTGCAGCAATTAGGGTGCCGCAATGGGGATCACGAGGGAAGATACATGGGCAACCCAAGCATTTGACGGACCTATACGAGGTAATATGTCAAGGAAGAACCTACTCAGATGAAAGTGGTAAAATTCGAAGTATTCAATTTCCATGCATTCGATATTTTGCTTACTTCATCACGAGGTGTGTACTTGCTAGGAAGACTGCAAATAAATTATCCATTCCTGATTTAGCTTTCCTAGCAGCAGCCTTGCAACATGATAAGAGTTATAATTTGGGTGCCTTGATAGCTTTTCGCATTGCTGCCAATCGCGAGAAAGGTGGATTTTGTGGAGGACTCATTGCTTCTCGTTTATTAGCTATGCATGGTGTAGTAGCTCTCCCTAATGATTTGCAGCTTTCTTTAGAGAGGCTCGATTTTGCTTCCATGGGGAGGCATGGCTTTGTTACTAGTTGGTCTACTTTGAATAATCTATCTTATGAGGTGCCTTTTGCCAAGAAGGTGAGGTGGAAAATGGTTAAATCTGAGCGAATAGTCGCTTTGCCTGCACCACGTTTGTTTGATCTTGGTTTCAGGAATGTTTGGTCAGTCACCGAGGATGAATTCGATGCATACTTGAGGGAACATGCCCTGCACACAGAGGATGATGGAGAATGGGCGGACGAGGACTCCACTCAGTTTTCCGGGACTGGGGGCTCGCGCCCCTATCCTGGGGATGCTGGACCCTCTGCCTCATCTTCCTCAGCGGAGCCGGATGTTGAGCACGCCCAGTATGACCCGCCGGCTTGGAGTTCCTACCCGCGTTATTATTAGCCTCCACTTAGGCCAAAAGCCTAAGCTTGGGGGGAGGTATATCGACATCTCACTCATTTACATATCATATCTTGTCGATACTTTGTATATCCATGTTGCAGTTTTCTTTCTTTCTTTTTAATTGTTTACCTTTTATTGCTGCATTCCAAAACACAAAAAGACCAAAAATATTTCTGTTGTTTCTCTTCATTTGTTTCTTTAAGTTTCAGTATTAGTTTGCTTAGTTTTAAAATTCGGTTTGTTATTCAAAAATCTAAAAATATTTTGCTTTATTGTTTGTTTCAAAAACTCGAAAACCCAAAAATATTTGTTGTTTCTTTTTGGTTTTGTATAGTGTTTTCAGAGTTGGACAGCCATCCGTGACTCCGATGGAGCTTGGTTTTCATTCTTATCATTCGAAGCAACACAAGTGAAAAAGCAATAAGGATGATCTACAACAACTCGAGTTGGGGTGAGAGGCTGGTATGAACTCTATTTGTTTTCATTTTTGTACATATACTCATCTATGTGAGCATGCTTAGTTGGTTCATGTGAGGTATATGTCATTTAGTGGATGCTTAGTAGTTCTTGTTCTCTCATGATCGGTCCCAATTTATTAATAGTGGTAGCATGTTATGTTGATGTTTGCTTGCATTGTTCTATTCATAGAGGGTATGACATTGTGGTATCCTCCTCTGAATAATTCATTCGAATTGACTTGGCACATGCTCATGCATGCATATGACTGAAAAACAAAAGTCAATTAAGCCTTGATGATTTATTTTGACTCAGAGTTCTTGTATCACTTTTATGCTCAATTAATTTCATTTTGTCGCAAGCATGATTATGACGGTTATTGCTCTCTTGATTGTCGCTTCCCAGTCTATTGCTAGCCTTCACTTGTACTGAGCGGGAATGCTGCTCGTGCTTCCAAAACCATGAAAACCAAGTTATTCCAAAGTGTCCACCATAAATACCTATGCATGGCATTTCGAACCATTCAAGTAAATTTTCATGTGCTACCTTTAAAACCTTCAAAGTACTTCTCAATTTGTGTCAATGTTTTATAGCTCATGAGGAAGTATGTGGTGTTTTATCTTTCAATCTTGTCATTCAGACTTTCACCAATGGACTAGTGGCATATACATCCGCTTATCCAATAATTTTGCAAAAAGAGCTGGCAACGGGGTGCCCAGTCCCAATTAATTATAACTTTCATCAATAATTCTCTTCACATGTTTTGCCCTGATTTATCAGTAAGCAACTTAATTTGCAAATAGACACTCCTCCATGGTATGTGAATGTTGGAAGGCACCCGAGGATTCGGTTAGCCATGGCTTGTGCAAGCAAAGGTTGGGGGGAGTGTCACCCATAATGAAACTAAAATACATGTGTAAACAAAAGAGAAGAGGGATGATCTACCTTGCTGGTAGAAATAACATCCTTCATGGGAGCCGCTCTTGAAAGTCTGGTTGACAAGGGGGTTAGAGTACCCACTACCATTCGTTGACAACAACAAACACTTCCCAAAACAATTTTGCTTCTGTTTTAAAAATAAAAAGCTCTAGCACATGATAATCCCTGCTTCCCTCTGCGAAGGGCCAATCTTTTACTTTCATGTTGAGTCACCATCCTTTCTTTGAGCACTTTCTCGAGAGCATAGTTGTCATTCTTAGTGTAATGTGCTTGTCCCAGAATGTGGTTAACTGTGATATAACTTTGATGCTTTTATCTTTGATATCTTTGATTCTAGTCTTCCCATGAACTTCAGAGGTGCCTGGGCATTTATGTTTTGCTGTACAAAAACGGGCAAGCGAGATACCATCTTATCATATCCTATTATGAGCATTACAATCTTGTGAATTAATATGTTTCATGTTTGTCGCTATTAGTATGTTGGTATCTTTTCATAGTTTACATGCCTATTGAGTGACATTATTTGCATTTGCCTCATCTTGAATTGCCTAAGCATTTGTTCATATAGTGAGAATATATGCATCATATGAAGCAAATGTGTTCGTGAAAGTCTTTTATCGCACTCAGTTGTTAACTGAATTGCTTGAGGACAAGCAATAAGCTAAGCTTGGGGGGAGTTGATACGTCCAAAACGTATCTACTTTCCCGAACACTTTTGCTATTGTTTTACCTCTAACTTGTGTGTTTTGAATACAACTAATGCGGACTAACGCTGTTTTCAGCAGAATTGCCCTGGTGTCTTGTTTTTGTGCAGAAAGTCAACTTTCGGGAAAAACACCAGAAAAGATCGCAAACCTCCTATTTTACCAGAAGACTCACGGAGCCAGAAGGGGAGCAGAGATGGGCCACGAGTGGCCCAAACCACAGGGCGGCGCGGCCAAGGGGCCCACCGCGCCAGCCTACTGAGGAGGGCGACTCGGCACCTCCCCGAGTCCCCCTTTCGACTACTTAACCCTCTCTGACCTAAAACGCGAGGGGGTCGTCCACTTCATCCAGAAACATCACCGTACGCCGCCGCCATCGCGAAACCTATTTCGGGGACCAGAAACTCCGTTCTGGCACTCCGCCGGGACGGGGAATTGGAGGAGATCATCGCCATCATCATCACCGACGCTTCTCCATCGACCATCCATGTTTCCCCCATCCATGTGTGAGTAATTCCCTGCTGTAGGCTGAGGGGGATGGTAGGGATTGGATGAGATTGTTCATGTAATAAGTTATAAGATCATTAGGGCATGGTGCCTAGTATCCGTTGTTAGTACTTATTGATGTTGTTGCAACTTGTTGAGCTTAATGCTTGTCACTAGGGCCCGAGTGCCATGATTTCAGATCTGAACATGTTATTGTTTCATAATGATATGCACTGTTTATTGATCATACCTGCAAGTTGTATACACATATTGTTGTCCGGAACCCGAGGTCCCAAAGTGACAATAATTGGGACAGCCGAGGGGAATGGCTGCGATGTGAGGATCACATGTGTTCACGGCGTGTTAATGCTTTGCTCCGGTACTTTATTAAAAGGAGTACCTTAATTACCAGTAGATTCCCTTGAGGCCCGGCTGCCACCGGCTGGTAGGACAGAAGATGTTGTACAAGTTTCTCATTGCGAGCACGTACGACTATATACGGAACACATGCCTATGTTTACTTAGTACTTGGATGCTTTATCATTATTATCTGCAATGCCTATGTCTTGATTATTATATGAGCTATCTTATCCATGCAGCGCCCGTTCATCCATCCCTATGCCTACAGTGTTTTAATCCTACTGTTTACTGCAATCACTACTGCTGTCTCTATTTACTGCTGCTATTATTTCACCGCTACTACTGCTATAAAACTGTTGCTACTGATAATCTGTGTCGAGCAAGACTATTCACAGGTGCAGCTGAATTGACAACTCCGCTGTTAAGGCTCTCAAGTATTCTTTGGCTCCCCTTGTGTCGAATCAATAAATTGGGTTTTACTTCCCTCGAAGACTGTTGCGATCCCCTATACTTGTGGGTCATCACACCCTCGAGGGCGAGTTCTTCAGGCCGGCGAAACCGATGCCCTCGACAAGGTGCTTCCTGACTGCGCCAACAACTAAAACCATGAACAACGACATATCTCGCGTGCGACCAGCTCAATCAATGATGAGCTACTCCGCCGCACCATCGACGCCCTCGACATGCTATTTTTTTTGTCTCGTTCATCAAGCTTGTCAAGTGTTTCCTAAAAAACACTCGGCAAACTCGTCGAACATCATCTTCCATTCGCCCATCAAACTTTTTTGTACTGAGTGGTAGTCTTTTCCAGTTGTCATAAAAAAACACTCAGCTTATACTGATATATCTCCATCACGATCGAGTTGGTTCCGATACTCCGTCAAATACAGCTTGCACAACTTGTTTGTCTTGTTTAATTGGCTCCTTGGCATGTAGTTCACCGTTCAGGTTGTTTAATTACTGATTCCTACACTTATGAGCTCTTGCTCTGATAACTTATTTTTTTTTGAGGAAGGATCCGACACTTATATTCAGAAAACTCAGCACAAATTACAAACAGGTCCAAAAGAAAAAGAAAATTACAACGAGACCTAGAAATTTGCACAGAGCACCCTGAGTTTCCTGGAAAGATCACGATCGGATCCACGTCGAGCCCCAAGACGCCTAGCCGCCGGAGACGCCGAACCTCTTGCCGCCAGGGAACGAGCGCCGCCACACCTTGTAGTCGACCGCAGAAGCCGTCCGTCGCCGTGCGCCGGAACTGAGATGCGTTGAACGCATACGGCCACAGCGCGAGCTCCCTGCAACCACCCGTCTTCCAGCCGCCTCCGCACCGCCTAGGCCCACCACCACCAGCGACCACCCACCTCCAGCCTCCGCTCCCCTCGCCACCGAGGCCGGCCGGAGCAGGAGCACCAGAGAAAACCACCAGAACCAGAACCCCTGGCACCAAAAACGGATCCTCAACCTCCAGCAGCCTTCCCCCTCGCCTCCACGGCCGGCCGGAATAGCTAGGACAGAGGAGAAGATCCGACAGAACAGCTTCACAACCTCCCCGGCACAGAGGCCGGAACGGGGACAGGAGGGGAAGCACCCAGCCCAACACACCGCCGCCATCGCCACCGTCCTCGACAGCGCCGCCAGGGCACGCACACCTACAAGCTCACCTAACTACACGCACGAACGAGATCCGGAGCTCCCCCCACCTCGCGGTGCCGAAACGGCGACCGGAGGCGGATGGGAGCGGCGGAATCGCCGGCGAGAACGAGGAAACTGCGGGCCGCCTCTCTTTTCGCCTCTCTGGACTGTAGCAAGGGGAGGGGAAAGAGAGCTTATTCTTAATGAGGTTTGCTCTGATAACTTAATTATTCACTGTGCTATAAACTAGAGTAACCACGCACATCTGAGGCTGCTCACAATGGAGAGTAACATAGAGTAATAATATGATGATGTTACTACCTCCACGGTGGGAGTAGCATATGTGGTGTCTTATTTATTAGGCTATAGACTCATTTTATCTTGATAAGTGTGATGTTACGGTAACTAGCTAAGTTATCATAAACACCTCTCTCATCATTAACTACATGTCACATCAGCAAACTTGTCTTAAAATGTGTGATGTTACCACCTAAGTTACTCCCACTGTGACCAGCCTGATGTGAACAGAGAAGTGCCACCGCTAGTGACACAATTGGCATAAACGCGATGACCAGGGGTGGACCCAGAGAAAATATTCAGTGGGGGCACGCAGTTTGACTAAGGGCAGTTCTATAGTAAATTCAAAAATTTCAAATATTTTTCTTCAAGCTTCAAAAGGTTTTGCCAAATTTGAGTGGGGCCTGGGCCCCACACAGCTCTTCTTGGATCCGTCCCTGGCGAAGTGGCGATGACTATCTTCTCAAGAACGCTTATTAACAGTTGTGCCTGTTATGTTTCAGACCATCTAGATGCGGTCTATTGTATGAAATGAAACACTGCTAGTTCATGAAGCCTGAAGGTGTCAGGTTATGAACGTTTTGCACATTATGAGTCTAGAATGTCCTGAAATTCATGATTGCCCCCTTGGACCAGCACGTCCAACGACCATCCAAGATTGCAAACGAACAACCATCGGGTGTCCTTCAGCAATCGTGTCCAATAATTCGAATGAAGCCAAAACGGTCCTGGTTACCTATATGCAATGAGCATGCAGATCTGTTCGTTCACAAAACAATACGAATTTGTAGATTTTACTACTTCCTCCGTTAATAAATGTAAGATGTTTTAGTTGTTTCTCATATTGTCTAGATGCACACTAAAATAAGTAAACATACACACTAAAATATGTATAGATATATTTATATACGTGTGAATGTGGAAAAAAGCTAAAACATTTTACACTCAGAAACAGAGGGAGTACCTTTGATTACACGTCCTCTTTGTCGATTAGCACGATCTTGTAGATCTTACTACCTTTCATTACAAAACAATGAGGATGTCTCAATCATTTCCTTCGTGCTAATCGACACATACAAAACAGACTAGGCGAGATGGCAAATATCATCGAATTAACAACAAATCTCTATTAACTAGGGCGTACACTAGTGGCATAACTGATCGCACGCATAGTTATAGTTATGTTCCAGCGAAATACAGCTGTGGTTCAAATGCATATCGCCCATTCGGTTGTATCGAAATGTCCAAGATTGAAACACCTGGGTCCATGGGCTCCCACTACTACCAGCAAGGCAAAAAGTGCATGGCGAGGTGCAGTGCAAGTGCACCATTGCAACATGCGTGAAACCAGCCTGCATACATTTGTCCTAGCCGTGATGGCAACCGATCTGTGATAATTACTTGGCCGAATACAAGGGCAACTAGGACAGCACCCAGGCTGGAAAGCCACCACGAGTACTCTGTACTCCACGACAGAGGGAGGGAGGAGGGGACACAATCCAGCGACACCAATCTAGATCTGGAATTTTCCGATAGGAATAAACGTGCTTATTTCCCTCTATGTGTTTTTTAGTAATTTTGTAGAGTGATATATTGGGTAGTCATGGTGCACGCACTCATGCATTTGGACAGTAATTTCTCGAAATAGGATTTTACCCGTTTTTGGTAAATCAACGCTCATACAACTTCACAATACAGCCCGACACCACAACACGCACCGAAGGCATGGTAGAACAAAATCAAAAAAAAAAGGCATGGTAGAACAGTGCTAAAAACATCTACATCACCCCAAACCACTCCAAACAAACGGCAGATGGGCAAAGCGAGGACACCTGTTGGACCACCACCACCGAATTTATGTGTTTAATTTATCAGAATATTATCCATCAAAAAACTGACGATGATTATAATTAAACACATATAATATTTGCATTTTGTTGCGAAGTCTGGTATTATCAAATCTAGTGGTCAAAGTGAGGAAATCTCATCATCACCATCTGTAAAATTTGTTGTCTCCGTTATTTCAGAACAGAGAGAGACCGCCATGTCGTGTGGCACAGACTAGTCAAACTAGTTGTTTCAAAACTGGAGATGTTCTATCTTCAAATTTAAACGGCAAGTCAAAACATTCTCTCTACGAAATAGCTAGGAGGGGGGGGGGGGGGGGGTTTGGACATCTAAATCCACGACATTATGATTGAAGGCAAAGTTCCGAGTTGGGATGTTTACCATCTTCATATATTGACACTAATTGTACCCACAATATTACCTCGATTGTGACATAACATACATATAGGATTATGAAAATTAGAACAAAAGAGAAGACATTACCTTTGAAACAGGCAGTGGCATGGATGATGGCAAGTCCAGAACGACTGCGCCCGCGGTGGGGCTAGGGGTTCAGGAGGGCACGAACGACGGTGAGGACAAAGAAGACCATTGTCGTCTTTGAAAGTACGCGGGAATTAAGGTGTTGACAAATGGCATCAGAGTGGAGGAGAGACAGAAGAGGTACTGTCAACAAGGACAATGGGGGTGTACACGAAATGTGACCAAAGTGGCCTAGTGTATTGCACCCGCCGGCCGGTCCTACGCCACCGGCAAGGCCATCCGGAGCACGACGACCTCGCAAAGGACCAAACCCTATCAGAGAAAGGATGAGTGACCGATATCCTTCAACGCCCACTATAATCTCTTGCGGGTATTATTGAACCCCGCCAAGGATCTAAGTCGCTCAACGATGTTCAGTTCACCCGATGTTTTGCAGAAAACTTATTACAACCAGACTTTTTCAAGCACAATCTGGTGTTCGGTGAAGCCATCGTTGGCCGGTTTCTTTTGCGCCCTTCTCCCTCCCCCTTCCCCGACTAGCAAAGCGGACGAAAATCAAGGGAATAGGAGAGTGGAAAGGACTGTGTCTTTTTTTTTTATTGTTCTGTTTTCAAGGGGATTTCCGGATGATCACGGCGAGGCTAGGAACATAGAAAACACTTCTCCACATGACAAAACGAAAAATGAAGCACAAGTAGTAGATTTCAGGCCAACACTGTGCATGCCAGTCATATTTACACGGACATATGGCGGACCTACCACTGGGGCAAGCAGGGGCGACCGCCCCAGGTCGCCGGCGGCAGTGCAAGTATAGATCGCTCCAGCCCCCGGTTGAAAAATCATGAAATTAATCAGGCAGCACTAGAAGAAATAAAAAACGAAGGGGCATCAAAAGAAAATGGGCCTCACTTGCCAATTCAGGCCTACTAGAACACAACAGTTAGCACTCAGCACCACGTTCTGTTCAAAATTGATCGGTCATTCACTCGTTTTGATCGACCAAAATTTCCCCTCCGGAAAATCGGTCATTCACTTGTTTTGAGGCAGCAAAAGTCCATGTTATTTGGTAACTGGTTTTTTTGTTTAGTCATATTATTGTTAGTTGTATTTCATTGACCATGGCAATTAAATCTTTTGATGACCGCAAATTTCATGATTCTTATCTAGTACATGCATCTGTGTGTTAAATTTTTTTGCCCGTAAATGTTCGCCCCAGCAAACAAAAATTTCTGGGTCCGCCACTGGGACATTATTATGATGGAATACTGACAGTGGCATTGTCCATTGTGTGTTCGGAATATTTACACTGACATATACTATGTACATTTCCCTAGTATTTTTCTCACGCCAAAATTATCATAAAAAAAACGCCACTATTTCTATGTCGTCTCTGTCCGCCGCCCGATCCAACTCCGGCGGCGGGGACGTGGAACGCAAGACCAGCCAGATGGCGCTAGATGCCATTTTCTCTTTCGCCGTAGCGTGATACCGGCGTGGCGCCTCTATTCGCTCTCCGGGATGGCGGTCAAGTCTGGAGAGAACCTCGGCGGCGACCTCCCGCCGCGGTACGCAACCACCTGCTTCCGGGCCACAGCCGCCTTCGCCGCGACGAAAGTCATCACCGAATCGTCAGAGTAATCCTCCTCGGACGGCGCAAACACGAGAGGCACCACCGAGCCTCGCCGGCGCCGGCCGCCGGCGGACGAGGCCTTGACGAGGGCGGCACTGGCCTTGACGGCGAGTGCGGCCACCTCCTCGAGCGTGAGGGTACGGCGCAGCATATCGACCGGGAGCACGAAGTAGATCTGCCCCGGCCGGAGCTCGTCGTGGCCGGCCACCGCCGCGACGGAGCCCTGGAACCCCATCGCGTCGGCGTCGCAGAGGAACCACCCTTGCTCGCCGTGGACGACCTCCTCGAGCACCAGAGCGGCGGTCGCCGGCTGAGAGTACTCCCGGAGCTCGCCGCTGGGCAGCACCACCCTGGCGGTCGAGACGCCGTCGGCCGATGCTTCGCACGACACGCAGAGGCCCATGCTAATTAAGCTTTACGGCCGCTGCTCCTCTTCAACAAAGCTGGTCCTGTTCGATCGTGCTGCTGCTAGCTTCTGTCTAGTTCTTTCTCCGGCGCGGTTTGTGGACTTGTGGTAATGTGGTGCTGTGGTGTGCTGCCGGAGATGGCGAGGAAGATGTATATATAGCGGAGGGCTGTGAGGGAGGCGCAGCGGTGAGGCAGAGGGAGGGTTGTCGTGTAGCCGAGAGTGGGGGCAGCACAGGCTGGAGCCTGGAGCTTTGTTCCCGCCAGCCGTTGGCGTGGACTCGACTCGGCGGGCTTTCCTGTGTAGAGCACAGTCAAAAGAATGGCTATCTGGAGACGATATTTGTTCTTGATCAAAGTTCACAGTGAACACTGAACAGCTAGCAAAAATCTCTGAACGCGGTTAAGCTTCACACATACAGCTCTACACGCCGGAATGAAAGGAGTACAACAAAGTACGATGAGAAACCGTCCAAATACATACTTACAATCAAACACGGCATTCCTTGGAAAAAAAGGTTCAGAAAACATTCCAACCGGACAGGAAAGTAAAAAAAAAAAAAATCAGGAGAAATATGTAAGAACCTGTGAATTAGATGTTCAAAGGTTGTATGTTGATTAATTATATTTTCAATTTCTTTGCAAGTTTAGTTTTTTCATTTTCCTCATTTCTATTTATAGATTTTTTAAATTTGGTTAAATAAACATCCACATGTGTAAAATTGTAGGCGTCCTACATCGGGGGGGGGGGGGGGGGGGGGGGAGATTTTGCATTGACGAAAAATTCTAAAATCCACAAAAATTAAGGTAATTTTCATAAATTATTTTGGAATTACATCGACCAAATTTCATGATTTTAAAAAATGAATTTTGTCCGAATAATCCCCCCAAAAATTCAGAAATATATATATTTGGAGTTATCAAAATTTGTTGAAATTTAATCCCTGAAACCCGCTTTGACCCGCAAGAGACCCTCACCTAGTTAAGTTCACAGATGCAATTCCGGAGTCATGCTCTGCCATATGGTTGTGACGCGACAATTGATATTGAAGTATCGCAGCAGAAGGAACTTGCAATGTGAAAGAGAGTGCTCTAGGTACATTCTTCTCACTAGCTCGATCTCCTCAGTCTTGAAACAGACAGATTTGGTTCGGCTCTCGGGGCCACCTTACACACTGATAAAGTCATCGCAGATGTGGGTGTTTAGGTATCCATCACAAGCTTGCATAGGTTAGGTTGAGATAAACTCTAGATTTTCTGTATTGAACGCATTCGTCCTTCAACTTAAGCATGTTTGATCTTGACTGCGTGTTTTGACTTATCCCTACTGGAGATTATATGAGGGGTCATGGAAAAATGACTTAGGGTGGGTCAGAGACGCGCATTTCTTCGTCTAGGAGAGTCGGTTTTTGTTACACAGTTCCGTTGGCGATAAAAGCCTTCCTACAAGTCCATTGTACACGACTTCATTCTTGGCTTTCATCCCTACGCTAAAGAAATATATGGGATTGTATTTTATAACTTTTATTTAGAGTCATGTCTTTCTACCTGGAAAATGTCACCTTCCCATAATACGTAACGAAACCTATTTACTTTTTTCTTCCAAACAAGATATTGCTCTTTATTTCTCTATTTAGGGTTATTGTTGTAGCTTCTTGGTATACCCATGGAGCAGAGAAGCCTACCGACCCCCTTGCTAGCTCTGAGATATTTTTTGTCCATAATAGATTTATATACTCTTTAGAGGTTTTATTGATTAAATCGGACGGGCCATGAAGTTGAATGACATCGATCATAGCTAGTTACACGATGGTAAGATCGTGTCGCAGAAGCTTCTGGAATATCTAATGCCTCACACTAGTAGAAACAAGGCCTTTGGTCCAGAGCAAAATTGGGATCTAGTCCCGGATGGATTTTGCACCGGGACTAGAGAGGGGGACTAGTCCCGGTTCAACGGCTACGAGGCCGCGCTAGACTAGTCCCGGTTCGAACGGGACTTCTAGTCCCGGATCGTAATACGAACCGGGACTAGAGGGGTCTCGCCCGGCAGGGCCACGTGCGAGAACCTCTAGTCCCGGTTGGTATCACGAACCGGGACTAGAGGTCCTCTGTTTTCCTATATATATAGCATCGCCCCTGCTCACCCCCTCTCCTCTGTTTTTTTCATCTTGTAAGGTGAGAGGTGTGTGCTAGTTTGTTGTTTCTTCCTATGCACAAGAGGTGTTCGATGAAATGCCCGAGCTAGCCAGCTTCCTTCTCCTCTGTTCTTCACCACCGAGCTTGAGTTTATCCCCATTTTCTCCACGATTTGTCAAGATTTGGCGGCGCCCCTTCTATTGAAGTGTTCCAAGAGGTTAGCAACTTTCATTGATAATTAAGCTCATTACATGCTATGTGTATTAAGTATGAGGCATGTTCTTGATTGTTGCAATGGCCAATGATTTTTTAGT
Organism: Poa pratensis; assembly: GCA_947311845.1. Taxonomy (NCBI): domain Eukaryota; kingdom Viridiplantae; phylum Streptophyta; class Magnoliopsida; order Poales; family Poaceae; genus Poa; species Poa pratensis. The sequence goes on along the minus strand of CAMZMU010000117.1, from coordinate 99,541,687 downwards.
TATGATTTGATAAAATGCACGTGTAGTTCGTAGTTTAGTTATGAGTTGATAGAATGTCGTCGCATCGAGTGCCGAAGTATCGTTGTGTGCATATAATTTTAGACCTGGACTAATTTTAGCATCGTGATTGCGTTTGATATACTTATATAATGCAGATGAGCCATCCATGGATGTACGCTGACCGACGCTCTAACGAGTACATTCAAGGCGTGCGTTCTTTTCTCAATGTGGCTGAGGCAAACACGCGAAATGGTTTTATGTGTTGTCCATGCCGTGCCTGTCGGAATGAGAAGGATTACTCTTCCTCAAAAACCCTTCACATCCACCTAATTTAGTCCGGTTTCATGTCCGGCTATAATTGTTGGACCAAGCATGGAGAAAGAGGGGTTATAATGGAAGACAATGAAGAAGAAGAGGATAATGACAACTATCCTATGTTCAGTGAACACGGTGGTACTACAATGGGGGAAGACGAAGCTGAAGAAGAGCCCATTGTTGATGAGCCCGATGATGATCTTCGTCGGGCCATTCGTGATGCACAGATAACCTGTGGAAGTGAAAACGAGAGGTTGAAGTTGGAGAGCATGTTAGAGGATCACACAAAATTGTTGTACCCAAATTGTGAAGATGGCCAGAAAAAGCTGGGTACCACACTGGAATTGCTGCAATGGAAGGCAGAGAATGGTACATCTGACAAGGGATTTGAAAATTTGCTGAAAATAATAAAGAAGATGCTTCCAAGGGATAACATATTGCCCCCAGTACGTACGAAGCAAAGAAGGCTGTCTGCCCTCTAGGATTAGAGGTGCAGAAGATACATGCATGCAGCAATGACTGCATTCTCTACCGCGGTGAGGAGTACGAGAATTTGAATGCACGCCCCGTATGCGGTGCAATGCGATATAAGATCAGGCGAGATGACCCTGGTGATGTTGAGGGCGAGCCGCGCCCCAGGAAGAGGGTTCCTGCCAAGGTGATGTGTTATGCTCCTATAATACCACGGTTGAAACGTTTGTTCCAAAACAAAGAGCATGCCAAGTTGTTGCGATGGCACAAAGAAGATCGTAAGAAAGACTTGATGCTGAGACACCCTGCTGATGGGTCGTAGTGGAGAAAAATCGACAGAGAGTTCCCGACATTTTCAGATGACGCAAGGAACTTAAGATTTGGTCTAAGTACAGATGGCTTTAATCCTTTTGGGGAGCAGAGCTCCAGTCATAGCACCTGGCCTGTGACTCTATGTATCTATAACCTTCCTCTTTGGTTGTGCATGAAGCGGAAGTTCATTATGATGACAGTGCTCATCCAAGGCCCGAAGCAACCCGGCAACGACATTGATGTGTACCTAAGGCCATTGGTTGAAGAACTTTTACAGTTGTGGCGTGAAGAAGGTGTACCTGTGTGGGATGAGCATGAACAAAAGGAATTTTACCTACGAGCGTTGTTGTTTGTAACCATCAATGATTGGCCTGCTCTTAGTAACATTTCAGGACAGTCAAACAAGGGATACAATGCATGCACGCACTGTTTATGTGAGACTGAAAGTATATATTTAGGTAACAAGAATGTGTACCCGGGGCATCGTCGATTTCTTCCAAACAAGCACCCCGTAAGAAAAAAAGGCAAGCATTTCAAAGGTGAGGCAGATCACCGGACGAAGCCTACCCGACCAACTGGGGATGTTATATATGGTATGGTAAAGGATTTAAAAGTAATCTTTGGAAAGGGTCTTAGCGGACAATCTGTTCCGAATGACGCTGACGGACACGTACCCATGTGGAAGAAGAAATCTATATTTTGGGAGCTACCCTATTGGAAAATCCTAGAGGTTCGCTCTGCAATCGACGTGACGCACGTGACGAAAAATCTTTGCGTGAACCTGCTAAACTTCTTGGGCGTGTATGGGAAGACGAAAGATACACCGGAATCACGGCAGGACCAACAACGTATGCACGAACGAGACAACCTGAATCCAGAGAAGTATCAAGGTCCTGCCAGCTACGCTCTTACCAAAGAAGAGAAGGAGATCTTTTTTGAAGTCCTGAGCAGTATCAAGGTCCCGTCTGGCTTCTCGTAGAATATAAAGGGAATAATAAACATGACAGAGAAAAAGTTCCAAAACCTAAAGTCTCATGACTGCCACGTGATTATGACACAATTACTTCCGGTTGCATTGAGGGGGCTTCTACCAGAAAATATTCGAGTACCCATTGTGAAGCTATGTGCATTCCTCAATGCAATTTCTCAGAAGGTGATCAATCCAGAAACTCTACCAAGTTTACAGAAGGATGTGGTCCAATGTCTTGTCAGCTTCAAGTTGGTGTTCCTACCATCCTTCTTCAATATTATGATGCACCTCATAGTTCACCTAGTCGAAGAGATTTCCGTTCTCGGTCCTGTATTTCTACACAACATGTTCCCCTTTGAGAGGTTCATGGGAGTCTTAAAGAAATACGTTCATAACCGTGTTAGGCCAGAAGGAACCATCTCCAAGGGATATGGAACAGAGGAGGTCGTTGAGTTTTGTGTTTACTTTATTCCTGACCTTAAGCCGATCGGTGTTCCTCAATCGCGCCATGAGGGGAGACTGCGTGGAAAAGGCACGCTAGGAAAGAAAGCAACAATATGTATGGACGGGCATTCTTTCACTCAATCACACTACACAGTTCAACATAATTCCAGCTTGGTGGCTCCATATATCGTGGAACACAAGAATGTTTTACGCTCGAAATACCCGGAGCAACCTGAAGATTGGATTGATGGAGAACACGTGAAGACTTTCGACGGTTGGGTGCAAACACGTCTCATTAATGACACCACTGTTGGAGAACAACTATACTTGTTGGCCAAGCAACCATCTTCGACTATATTGACTTTTCAAAGGTACGAGATAAATGAGAATACATTTTACATAGCCGACCAAAATAAAAAGAGCACCAACCAAAACAGCGGTGTCCGCTTTGATGCAACAAACAACAATGGGCAAAAGGACACATATTATGGCTACATAGAGCAAATATGGGAACTTGACTATGGACCTTCTTTTAAGATCCCTTTGTTCTGGTGCAAATGGTTCAACCTGAAAGGCGAGGTACATGTAGACCCGCAGTACGGAATGACTACAGTGGATCTCAAGAATCTTGGGTACGACACCGAACCATTCGTCCTAGCCAGTCAAGTGGCTCAGGTTTTCTATGTGAAGGACATGTGTACCAAACCGAAAAAAAAGAAAAGATAAGCAAGCGAATACATCATATGATGAGCCAAAGCGCCACATAGTTCTTTCAGGGAAAAGAAACATCGTGGGAGTGGAAGACAAGACGGACATGTCAGAAGATTACAATAAGTTTCTGTAGGGATATGCGCAACAGAAAATCAAAATTTTCTCTCACATGCGGAAGCAACACCCAAAGATCTTATCTAAGGAGATGCAAGTAACGGGGAGGGTAATCAACATACCCTCGAAGAACATGAGCATTGGACGTTAATCACAACGCAGCTTGGTGTAGACCTTGATGCGGTTCACTCCGATCAGCACCACAATGAGAGGTGCCTCCGAGGTTTACACACGTACGGCTCAGCAACGTCTCCTCTTCTTGATCCAGCAAGCTTGAAGGAGAAGTAGATGGGATTCAAACCAGCAGCACGACGGTGTGGTGGTTCGGTGAGCTCTCACGCGGGCAGGGCTTCATCAAGCCAAGACCACAAGAGAAAGGAGTAAGAGGAAGTGTACCGGCTTAGGAATCAAAATCATGATTCTTTCCCCAAATGGTACCCTCCTTATATAGGATGTGGGGAGGGGTTGTGAGGCTATCTTCCCTAGGAAGAAACCAGCCTTCAATCTTCCCTAGGAAGAAACCAGCCTCCAAATCTTCCCTAGGAAGAAACTAGCCTCCAAATCTTTCCCAGGAAGGAACCAGCCTCCAAGGCTTCCCCAGGAAGGAACCTAGCTGCCAAGACTTCTCAAGGAAGGAACTTTGGCTGCCAAATATCCTAAGTGGGACGTTCGGGATAGTGGGCCCCACCATGGGACCCACCGGAACATTTCAGGAAAAACCCCGATACAATATCGGTTAATTCCTGAACTTTTCCGGAACCCAAAAACCACATTCCTATATATGAAACTTTATCTCCGGACTCTTCCGGAGCTCCTCGTGATATCCCGGATCCTATCCGGGACTCCGAACAACCTTCGGTCTCACCATTATAATTATCCCAAAGCTACTCTAGCGTTACCGAACTTTAAGTGTGTGACCCTACGGGTTCGAGAACAAGTGGACATGATCAAGACTCCTCTATGATCAATAACCATTAGCGGGACCTGGATGCCCATAATGACTCCCACAAGTTCAACGAAGATCGTTATCAGTGTGAACCACAATGTCAACGTATTCCATTTCCTTTGTCTCACGATATTTTACTTACCCGAGATCTGATCGGCGGTATCACCATACCTAGCTCAATCTCGTTACTAGTAAGTACTCCTTACTCGTTCCATAATACAACATTTCATGTGGCTAACTCTTTAGTCACGTGCTTGCAAGCGATACCGAATGTGCATTACCGAGTGGGCCCGGAGTATATCTCTCCGTCACACGGAGGGACAAATCCCAGTCTTGATACATGCAAATCAACAAGTACTTTCGGAGATACCTGTAAGACACCTTTATAGTCACCCAATTACGAAGTGACGTTTGAAGTCCCCAAGACGTATTCCTCAGTACCCGGGATAGACATAATCTCATGGTCAAAGAAACAGGATACTTGACAATACAAGACATGGCAATATATACTTATTTATCCGATCAATATTGCTATGCTTGGTTGGGTCTGTCCATCACGTCATTCTCCAATGACATGACCTCGTTATTAATTGACAACTCATGTCCATGGTTAGGAAACCATAACCATCATTAATCAACGAGCTAGTCTAGTAGAGGCTTACTAGGGACTCTGTGTTGTTTACATAACCACACATGTATTAGGTTTCCGGTTAATACAATTATAGCATGGAGAATAAACATTACCATGAACATGGAAATATGATAATAACTCTTTATTATTGCCTCTAGGGCATATTTCCAACAGTTTCATGAAATTCCGCCCTTCAAAGTGAAAACTGACCCAAGCATCGTGTTAAATGATGAAGATTGTCCATGGTTACGGCGCAATCAGAAGAAAAGGACACACACGAAGAAGAAGTTTATACCACGACACTAGAGACGGATGTTGGTGGTCATGTGTAATAATGTATGAAACCTTTTATTTAACTGTGTCCCCTGCATACAGCCCGACGGTGCCTCCTGAGTGCCCGCATATCAAATGCACCGTCGGATATATGAAGGGAATCTGAATGCTTTGTATACCAAATGAACTACATGGTTACGGTGCAGAAAAAAACCCAAACACTAGATGGGGATGTTGGTGATGTGTAATAATGTATTAAACCTTTTATGTAACACTAGATGGGGAATCCGAATGATTTGTATTCAGTCGATGAACTGAAGGATTTCTAGATAGAACAAAACACACGATTTCCCCTGCATACAGCCCAACGGTGGCTCGTGAGTGCCGGCATATCAAATGCACCGTTGGATGTATGCAGGGAATCCGAATGATTTGTATTCGGTCGATGAACTGAAGAATTTCTAGATAGAACAAAACACACGGTTTCCCCTGCATACAACCCGAAGGTGGCTAGAGAGTGCCTGCATATCAAATGCACCGTCGGATGTATGCAGGGAATCCAAATGCTCTGTATACCAAATGAACTATAATGAGTACACACTGAGAGTGCCGAAGATGTCCGAGAGGTAGGCTATATATAGGGTCGCGTGGCTCACGAAGTGGTCGTGATAGTGCTGATCCAACGGCTCACAAGCGCTCGAAAGAAACACACCGCTGATCCAACGGCTCACAAGCGCTCGAAGGAAACACATGATCCATGTGCTTCTTCCTGATTGGGCATACTACAGCTCACAAGCCCTCAAAAGAAACACACACCGCTGATCCAACGGCTCACAAGCGCTCGAAAGAAACACACCGCTGATCCAACGGCTCACAAGCGCTCGAAGGAAACCCACGATCCGTGTGCTTCTTCCTGATTGGGCGTACTACATGCACTGGTATGACACCAAGTAGGTTTGGGTGGGATTCCGACGCTCCGGAGCCCCTCTCCGGCGAAACCCAAGACCCGCTGGAGAAAATCCAGACTTATACGTCTACACCCGATACCGGCATCAAAAGGGGTAGAAAAGTGAAACTTTTTGCTTGGTTGGATTAGCTATTCAAATTCAAACACTTTTCATGATGAAAGTATTGTCAGATTCAGAAATATGCAAACAATATTAGTTAATACATTTTTAATTGAAAATGGCAAAATGGTTAATAGTTTGAATAGTTAGAATAATTATTTTAGAAAACAGAAAATGGTTTTGGATTAGCTATCCAAATTCAAACACTTTTCATGTTGATATTTTTGTCAGATTCAAAAATATGCAAAAAATATTAGTTAATGCATTTTTAATTGAAAATGGCAAAATGGTTAATAGTTTGAATAGTTAGAATAATTATTTTAGAAAACAATAAATGGTTTTGGATTAGTTATTCAAATTCAAATACTTTTCATGTTGAATTTTTTGTCAGATTCAAAATTATGCAGAAGTTATTCAAATTCATATTCAAACACTTTTTAAATTCAAACACTTGTCACTGAAAATTTGGGCCTTTGCGCGCAAAAAACACAACGAAAAACACCGTCTTTGACGTTTTTGTTTTTGGACGTTCTTTTGGACGTTTTTGTTGCTATCTAAATTACGCATGATTTTGGTTGTGCACTAGTTTGATGTAATAGACCTAATTCAGTGAGACATGTTGAAATTTTAACTTGATTCGGTGATGAGAAATGTTTGAACTTGTGTTGAATCGCTGTGCGAAATGTTGAAACTTGAGAAATGTTGAAAAAAAAAATCTGGTACCGGTACCAGTACGATGGCCAGAACAGATGCGATAAACTCGTATCCGGTACGAGTTTACCGCTTCTGTTCTGCCCCGCGGCGCGCTACTGGAAACTAATTTTCGGCTCAACCGGATAGCACATATCCGGTAGCAGATTATGCGGTATCTGCTAGAGATGGTCTTAGTTCTCGAAGCCTGAAGGTGTACTGGGTCCTCTGTTATAAACGTTTTGCACACCAAAGATCGATCTAGAATGTCCTGAAATGCATGATTACATCCTTGGACCAGCACGTCCAACGACCATGCAAGATTATTGCAAACGAACAAGCATCGGGTTTCCTTTCACAGTCCTGTCCAATAATTCGAATGAAGCCAAAACGGTCCTGGTTACCTATATGCAATGAGCTTGCAGATCTGTTCGTTCAAAAAACAATAGGAATTTGTAGATCTTACTACCTTTGATTACAAGTCCTCTTTTGTCGTCAAGGTCTCAATCATTTCCTTCGTGCTAATCGACTCATACAAAACAGACTAGGCGAGATGTCAAATATCATCGTATTAACAAGAGATCTCTATTAACTAGGACGTACACGAGCGGCATAACTGAATAAACGATCACACGCATCGTTATGTTCCAGCGAAATACAGCTGTGGTTAGGATGTATCGAAATGTCCGAGATTGAAACATCGGGGTCTATGGGCTCCAACCATGGGCACCACTACTACCAGCAAGGCAAAAAAAGTGCATGGCAAATTGGCAAGGTGCAGTGCAAGTGCTCCTTTGCAAATGCATGAAACCAACCTGCATACATTTGTCCTTGCGGAATACAGAGACAACAAGGACAGCATCTAGGCTGGAAAGCCGGCCAGCATGAGTCCACGTGAGAGGGAGGGAGGAGGGAACAGAATGCAGAGCGGCCCATCTGGCCTTATTCTGAAAGGAATCAACGTGCTTATTTCTCCCTCTGTTTTGTCCTTTAGTATAGATGCTTGTTTTGTAAGTTTTTTTGTAGAGTGATATATTGGGCAGTAATTGTGTACGTGCTCAGGCATTTGGGCAGTAATTTATGTGTTTAACTTATGGGAATATCGTCCCTCGGAAAAGTAATCATAATTATAACGATGCACAAATAATTGTTGCATTTTGTTGCGAAGTCTGGTTTTGTCAAATCAAGTGGTGAAAGTGAGAAAATCTCATATATTTCATCTCTGTTAATTTAGCACATAGACCGGCATGCCGCGTGTCAAAGACCGTTCAAACTAGTCGTTTCAGTACTTGAGATGTTCTATCCTCAAATTCAAACGACCAGTCCAAAGAACTGCTCTAAGAATTGGCCAAGAAGGCGAGGAGGAGAGAATATGTTGCCTCCTAAAGTCCACGACATGATGATTGAATACAAAGTTCCGAGTTGGGATGTTTACCATCATCGTAAATTGACACTAATTGTACCCACAAATATTACCCTGATTGTGACATAACACAGTTATAGGAGTTTCAAGAACCAAAACAAAAATAAAAGAAATTATCTATGAGGAGACGGTGTCACGAACGATGGTGAGATCGTAGGTGGGCACGAAGGACCTATATCTGTGCCACAACTATACCTGGCCATGGGCAGCCCGACCCGGACGACCCGACGATCTCAGGTCGGGCCGGGCTTGCACATCGGGCCGTACGCGGGCCTGAATATCGGGCCCGACAGACAGGTCGGGCCGGGCTCGGGCTTAACGAAAACGCAATTTCATCAAGGATCGGGCCGGGCCTAGTCGGGCTTTGTCGGGCTCATACCTGATTCATGCGCCCCGACGGTCAGGCCGGGCCGGGCTCAGGCCTGGATTTTTCTGCGTCGAGCTTTTTCAAGCCTGGCCCGAGAAATGCCCAGGTATAGCCACAACCAACCTCGGCATGCCTATCAGAGAAAATATGAGTGACATATATCCTTCACCGCCCACTAGAATCTCCGGCGGGTATTATAGGACACCCGTCAACGATCTAAGTCGGTCAGCAATGTTTAGTCTACCCGATGTCTTGCAGAAAACTTCTAGCGGGCGACTTTATAATCTGATTTTTGCAAGCACAATGTGGTGTTCAGTGTAGCCATCGTTGCTGGTTAATTTAGTTTCCCTCTCCCCTCTACTTTCCCCGACTAGCAAAGCATGCGAAAATGAAGGGGAGAAGAGAGGGGAAAGTGATGTGTCGTGTTTGCATTGTTCTGTTTTGAAGGGGACTTCCCGAATGATCATGATCTAAAAAAAAGTGATCAAGGCGAGGCTTAGAACATAGAAAACACTTCTACAAAAACGAAAAATGAAGCACAAGCAGTTTTAGTCCAACAATGTGCATGCCAGTCATATTTACACACATTTTTATAATGGAGTACTTATGTTTTTTGCGAAAAGAATTTTGGCATTAAAAGAAACACCGAACAGTACAAAGCAGGTCAACAAAAAACAAAATTACAACGAATTTCTTGAGATGTCCTTCGTCTTCGACCTCCCTGAGCCGTTCGACCTCCCTGAGCCGGCCTGACGTTGTTGGTTGCGGACGGGAAGTCACCGAACGAGTCTAGAAGATCACACCCGTCCCGGAGACGAAGAAGAAAGAAGAACTGTCCATGAAGCTGCTTGACGATCCAGAGAACGCCACCGTCAGAAAGAATACTCGAGACCACGCCACTCCTGCCGCCATCTGAGTGCCGCCCCAATAAATCTTGTCCCTAACACCTAAAAACGAAGCCCTCCCGTCGACGAGGGCCAAGATCCACCGCGCCTCCATACACCGAAGGCCACAGAGCCGGGGCAGAAGGCCAAAGCGTACAGATGCTCGGTTTTCTGGTTTATGATGGAATACTCACAGTGGCATTGTTTCTTCCGAATATTTACACTGACATATATGTACATTTCCCTAGTCGTTTTTTCTGACGCCTAAATTATCACCACAAAACACACACTATTTCTACATAGATCCGAGCTTTCCCCGTTTCTATCTCTCGTCTCTGTCCGCCGCCCGATCCAACTCCGGCGGCAGGGACGTCGAACGCAAGACCAGCTAGATGATGCTCCAGATGCCTTTTCTTCTCGCTGTATCGTGATGCCGTCCGATCTACTCGGTCTCGGGAATGGCGGTCAAGTCGGGAGAGAACCTCGGCGGCGACCTCCCGCCACGACACGCCACCACCCGCTTCCGGGCCACCGCCGGCTTCGCCGCGACTAAGGCCATGAGCGAATCGTCCGAGTAATCCTCCTCGGACGGCGTAAACACGAGAGGCACCACCGAGCCTCGCCGGCGCCGGCCGCCGGCGGACGAGGCCTTGACGAGGGCGGCACTCGCTTTGACGTCTAGCGCGGCCACCTCCTCGAGTGTAAGCGTACGGCGCAGCATATCGACCGGGAGCACGAAGTAGATCTGCCCCGGCCGGAGCTCGTCGTCGCCGGCCACCGCCGCGACGGAGCCCTGGAACCCCATCGCGTCGGCGTCGCAGAGGAACCACCCCTGCTTGCCGTGCCCGACCTCCTCGAGCGCCAGAGCGGCGGTTGCCGGCTGAGAGTACTCCCGGAGCTCGCCGCTGGGCAGCACCACCCTGGCGGTCGAGACGCCGTCGGCCGATGCTTCGCACGACACGCAGAGACCCATGCTAATTAAGCTTTACGGCCGCTGCTCCTCTTCAACAAAGCTGGTCCTGTTCGATCGTGCTGCTGCTAGCTTCTGTCTAGTTCTTTCTCCGGCGCCGTTTGTGGACTTGTGGTAATGTGGTGCTGTGGTGTGCTGCCGGAGATGGCGAGGAAGATGTATATATAGCGGAGGGCTGTGAGGGAGGCGCAGCGGTGAGGCAGAGGGAGGGTTGTCGTGTAACCGAGAGTGGGGGCAGCACAGGCTGGAGCCTGGAGCTTTGTTCCCGCCAGCCGTTGGCGTGGACTCGATCACTCGACTCGGCGGGCTTTCCTGTGTAGAGCACAGTCAAAAGAATGGCTATCTGGAGACGATATTTGTTCTTGATCAAAGTTCACAGTGAACACTGAACAGCTAGCAAAAATCTCTGAACGCGGTTAAGCTTCACACATACAGCTCTACACGCGGGAATGAAAGGAGTACAAGAAAGTATGATGAGAAACCGTCCAAATACATACTTACAATCAAACACGGCATTCCTTGGAAAAAAAAGGTTCAGAAAACATTCCAACCGGACAGGAAAGTAAAAAAAAAAATCAGGAGAAATATGTAAGAACCTGTGAATTAGATGTTCAAAGGTTGTATGTTGATTAATTATATTTTCAATTTCTTTGCAAGTTTAGTTTTTTCATTTTACTCATGTCTATTTATAGATTTTTTAAATTTGGTTAAATGAACATCCACATGTGTAAAATTGTAGGCGTCCTACATCGTCGGGGGGGGTGGTGGATTGACGAAAAATTCTGAAATCCACAAAAATTAAGGTAATTTTCATAAATTATTTTGGAATTACATCGACCAAATTTCATGATTTAAAAAATGAATTTTGTCCGAATAATCCCCCCAAAAATTCAGAAATATATATTTTTGGAGTTATCAAAATTTGTTGAAATTTAATCCCTGAAACCCGCTTTGACTCACAAGAGACCCTCACCTAGTTAAGTTCACAGACGCAATTCCGGAGTCATGCTCTGCCATATGGTTGTGACGCGACAATTGATATTGAAGTATCTCAGCAGAAGGAACTTGCAATGTGAAAGAGAGTGCTCTAGGTACATTCTTCTCACTAGCTCGATCTCCTCGGTCTTGAAACAGACCGATTTGGCTCGGCTCTCAGGGCCACCTTACACACTGATAAAATCATCGCAGATGTGGGTGTTTAGGTATCCACCACAAGCTTGCATAGGTTAGGTTGAGATAAACTCTTGATTTTCTGTATTGAACGCATTCCTCCTTCAAATTAAGCATGTTTGATCTTGACTGCGTGTTTCGACTTATCCCTACTGGAGATTATATGAGGGGTCATGGAAAAATTACTTAGGGTGGGTCAGAGACCCGCATTTCTTCGTCTAGGAGAGTCGGTTTTTGTTACACAGTTCCATTGGCGATAAAAGCCTTCCTACAAGTCCATTGTACACGACTTCATTCTTGGCTTTCATCCCTACGCTAAAAAAATATATGGGATTGTATTTTATAACTTTTATTTAGAGTCTCTGTCTTTCTACCTGGAAAATGTCACCTTCCCATAATACGTAACGAATCCTATTTACTTTTTCTTCCAAACAAGATATTGTTCCTTATTTCTCTATTTAGGGTTATTGTTGTAGCTTCTTTTTGTTTTTGTTTTTTTTTTGAAACGAGGCAAAAGGTTTGCCTTTAATATTGATATAGTAGAAGCAAACATGATATGGCCGAAGCAAAAAGAAAAAAAACCAAACAGGTCAGGGCCTACAAAAAGAGAGAAATCATCCTACTCCGTCCAGTCTCTCTGAAAGATAAATCGTCATTTCTTCAAAATGCGACTAAGTGGCGCGGACTGGGGTTGTAGCTTCTTGGTATACCCATGGAGCAGAGCAGCCTACCGACCCCCTTGCTAGCTCTGAGATAATTTTTGTCCATAATAGATTTATATACTCTTTAGAGGTTTTATTGATTAAATCGGACGGGCCATGAAGTTGAATGACATCGATCATAGCTAGTTACACGATGGTAAGATTGCGTCGCAGAAGCTTCTAGAATATCTAATGCCTCAGTTGCGTCAGAGCAAGTACAATAAGATCCAGTCAGCGGGCTATAAGGATTTTAATAATATATTTGTACTTACATGGAGTAGAGAGAATAGGAGAGAGAGTGGAAGCAGGCTCTAATGCAAGAGTCAGCTGCAGCACGTGCTCCTACACACTTTGTGAGAGTGAAAGTTGGGCCAACTATTAATAAAGTAGCCCATATTCATAGTCTACTATTATACTTGTTGGCTATTAGGTTGGCTATACATGACATGGCACCATCTTATAGCCAACAGCCAGCTATACTATTATACTTGCTCTCAGTGAGCTTTTTCAGTTGCGGGTAGGCCAATAGGCTTCACCATAGGAGAGCTAGCTAGCATGCTAGCTACGTCATGTAGCCGGCCACACCCACATGATGGGAGTATCTATCGTGCAGCGGCGCCTAGTCTCCTACCCGGGAGCGAGACGGGCGAGGTGGGAGCGCCGGAGCGGCGCCATGCCGCGTCTCGTCATGGGCGGACGGTACGCGTGGCGCCGCCGGCCAAGAAAAGTTGACGAGCGAGCTCCACGATCGCGCGCATGGGTTCATTGCTAGCCGCCGTGCCCACATATCATTGCGTAGCCGGTTCAGTGAACGCAGCTAGCTGCCCTTTTGTTTGTCTGTGTGCCCATGGTTCCGTCATCGTCCGTTGCGCTTGCGCACACACGGAAGAAATTAAGCAAAACGTCGTAGTGTATGGCTGCATCTGCATCATCTGTTGGCTAGCTCGTCACTCCCTACAACAATTCCTTAGGATGGATGGATGAACGCCAAAGGAGACAAAGGACACCATTATTCTCCATGTCCAGGAGGGAGAGACGGCGTACTTAAACCGCAGGGGCCGCCGGAGCGTCGCCTACCTGCCCGGCCAGCCAGCGGGGAGAGTGCGTGCGTGGCGCCGTGCATGCGAACGAGAACGATGACGAACGAACCGCTCCATCGCCCTACGAGCACATGCATTCCGCGCCGCACGATGGGCCAGTTGGTCCTGTCGCCCGGCCAGGCCAATAATCCTGTCGCGCCGTTCCTTCCGTTATGATTCCTCACTTGCTCCGGCTGAGAGCAGAGCAGAGCTGAGCTGAGCTTCCTTGAACTTTCGCCGGAAACTTGGATCGATCGCCGACGCAGACGCCACGGTGGGTGCAGGCCGCAGTGAGCGTGGCATGCATGGTAGATCTTGTCGCCGGAGCGTCGGACCGGACGGCGGCAGCGGGAATCTTTGGACGGCAGCTCGCAACGTGGCCATATGCTTTCAGGGGATAAATTAATTAGTCGTGCTTGGTACGGGATTATTCGCTGGGCGTCCGTGCTCCGTAGTAGGCGTTGAATTCGTACTTAGCGATCGTCCTGGTGTGGTGGTATAATAGGATGTTTCAGGGGACTGGGTTTGGTCAATGTTCCGGCGTTCCTTGCTGGCTTCGGTTTAGGTCGTCGATCTGCATCAGAGAGTGGGGTTTGAGTAATGTTTGACCCCGTCGATGTCGGGAAAAGAAAGTACCACTAGTACTGTACAACTTTGGTACGGCTGGTAGACAAAGTACTGACTTCTCAACGTTGCTCGATGCAGGTAGCTACTTTGTCTACCAATATATTTCTTCAAACTTTTTATCAGCTTGGTTAGCTGTACCACCAGTTGTGGTGAATGTTTTCGATATGCACGATAATGTTCTAGTGTTCATATTTCAAAAATGGAAATATGAACACCGGAACATATTTACAGCTCGGAAAATCAGGAACTATTACGTGTATGCACAAGCTTGACAATCTTATATTTTTTTTGTACAAACGGGAAGGGCCTGGAAGGCGAACTGCTTTCATTCCAGCGGTGGGCGCAAATTACATAGCGGTCCAAAAAGAAACAGAGAATACAACCAGGACCATAACTTTTACAGCAAGGACCCTGATAAACTTGGAGAAAACGCAATCGAGTCCTTCTCCACCGCGCTTGTGCTCGCCACTCTGCTCCCTGGCCAGTTTCACCGCCACCGGGGACGAACCACTTGGAGCGGGGACGCCGTGAAACGCTAGGACAGAGGGAATTGATGGCCTCCGCATCGGCAGGCCCGTCGAGGGGGCAGTGCGAGCTGTGCGCTTGCACAGGGCCCCCAGAAATTTAGGGCCCCCAAATCTCAGCTACTATTCTATATACCTATAGAGCTATAGGCTTAATTAAAGGAGAAAATGGACACTTAGGCCAGCGGCCCATCACCCAGCTCGCTGCTGCATGCATGTTGCGTGCGCTTCCTGGTTAAAAAAAGATGATTGGACTTCCCTGACGCTTGTTTCTCTCCCTGGAAAAAAGATCTAGGCTCCGCTTGCTGTCAAAAAACAAAAAAAGATCTAGGCTCCGCTTGGAAACCCGTTTATTTCCACCCACCGTATTTCTCCACAGGCGTTGGGCTGTAAATTCTATGGACCATGCCAGGTCCGGATTTCTTCCCAACGGATTCTGTCGTTTTGGGCTAAATAACGACAATCCAAGCGCGGCCCTATGTGACGCACATGACACTGGTGTCCGAGACCGTGCCAAGTCGATCGTAGCACACCGTAGACCGTAGTGCCCGTTTGTCGTTCCGTGATGAGACCATGACTTTCCTTGTTTGCTTCTCGCCCCGATGCCATGCACAAGCATGATGAAACCTCGACTAGGCGATTCCCTGACTCGACCATTTGACCATTTGCCCTGTCGAAGAAGAATCCATCATCAACTTCAAATAAAACCGTCAACCCCAACCCCTTTGCCATCCTATCGAAATTGCACATCATCATCACGGGGATAATAATAATACCAAAAGGCGTGAAAATTAACTCGTGTTTGGGCCCCATTTGGCACTTCGCACCGGGGCCCCCAATTTCTGGAGACGGCCCTGCGCATCGGCAACTTGCCTGGAGGTTGAAGAAAAGCCAGCAGATTGAAGCTGCGGCTGGGGAGGGCCGCCCTTCGGCCATTGGAAGCAGAGGCAAGGCAGCTCCAGCCGCCGCGGGTCCTCCGCTGAGAAACTCCCAGGAATACCAGTAGCATCCAAGCGGCACGCACGAGCGTGCTCGCCACCATCCCGTCGAGGCGCGGCCGCCGCGGAAACCAGCAACTCCACCTCTCCCTCTCTAGCACCGAGCCAGCAAAGGAGAAGACAGGAGCTCACCAGATTCGTCGCGCCGCGGACTCCATCGAGCTTATTCAAGCACGCACTTGTAGATCTACCACCAGCCCGCGTCATCCACCATGGACCATCGCCGGAGGGAAGCTTCACCATGGCAAGGTTGCTGCTCGGGAGCAACCACACCAAGCGCAAAGAAGGGAAAGACGGCATAGCGCCAGACTGCACATAGGCAAAGACTAAACAGCAACAACTACTAGGACTACTCTGTACAAAGGTCCAACCACCTACTCCATCCTCTCGCTGGCCGGCCTCGCCGCCAGAGAAAGAGAAGGAGAGGGGCGGAGACGGACACGGACGGTTGACTCTCAAGGGGCTGTCGGTGGGAGAGAGGGGCGAATCGATTTTCTACATGCATGCCTTGACAATCTTATATGGTTTGTAGCAGACAGGGAGAGTGCGTCGAGCCCTCGATCCACATCCACTGGCCCCTTGCTGGGTTTTTTCTCTCGAAATGGAGGCTAATCCACCCGCCTCTGGCCCCATGCTGGTTAGAGCAGGCTGTGATAAGGATGAGGAAATATGGCAATCCAAATATCCAAAATAGAATTTGTTCGTTAAAATATGCCCGTTTAAGTGTCTGGACAGCCGGGGAAGCTTCGGGGGTTTGGGATAACAATTAGCAAATCCACATCCACCGTTTCAGGCTGCAGTTTAACTAGTCAGGCATTTAATTACTGAGATTCCTACTCGTGAGCTCTTGCTCTTTTAACCTAATTATTCACTCTGCTACAAACCAGAGTAAACACGCACATCAGATGCGAACAGGGGAGTACCACAGCGAGCGGTCGATACAATTATCATACACGCGTTGACAGTCTTCTCAAGAACGCGTATCATATATCATGGAGTCCCCTGTAATAAACGTTTTGCACACTACGTATGAATCTAGAATGCCCTGAAATGCATGATTGCATCCATGGACAGCATGTCCATCAACCATCCACGATTGCAAATGAACAACCATCGGTTGTCCTTCAACAATCCAATCCAATAATATGGGCGAAGCCAAAACGGTCCTCGAGACCTATATACAATGAGTTTGCAGATCTGCTCGTTCAAAAACAAAAAAGTGTGTAGATCTTTACTACCTTTGATCACGAGAATCTCTTGTTATGTACGTCTCAATCATTTCCTTCGTGCAAATCGACACCACCCATAGAAAACAGTTTTGGCAGGATACAAAATACCCTAGTATTAACAAGAGATATCTATTAACTAGGAAGTGATCTGAAAGAAGTTTGACAAGAAAAAACATGAACCCTCGCTGGCATGCTGCTCTCCGACCGGCACCAGGACGCCCCCATCCAAGTAGAACCGCCTGCACCAGCCCTCCCCTCCTCCCTTCACCGTTGTCGGAAGGCGCCACTAGGCTAAACCCGCGCCACGAGAGCGACATGACTTTTCTATTGTGCGCTGCTTGTTGGTGGTGCTGTGGCTACAAAGGAGCGACATGTGATGGTTATGCGACAGTCTTTGGCCGACGACGTCACTGGTTAACTTTCGCAAGTTGCTCCTTCGCCACATCATTACCTTGGCAAGTTGCTCCTCCGTCAAATCATTGCGACCAGATTTGGCGTTGTGCGGCGTTGCAGCTCGAGCGCGAGTAGTGATATGTTGGGACGACGATAAGGTGGTGTTGGTGGTCTGTTGGACGTGACAGAGCAACTCAATGTTGGGGCGGCGGCTCAAAAGTTTGACAATGTTGAGAGGGTTGACCTTGTGTCGTATGGATGGCATGGTTCCCCTCAATAATGGTCAACGCGTTGGCGCGGTTCTTTTGAAGGGTTGGATTCTTCATCTACATTGTAGGTCTCGTACATGTTCATCCCATAGACTTCATGACACCTTCTCTCCGGCTTTGGTGGGAACTAATTATGTTGGTTTTGAGGGGCCCTATTTCAATTGGTTTTTTACCGGTTGGTGGATAATTAACCGGACAACTCTCTAATGGAAAGGCAATTTTTTTGCCTGATTTCAAAAAAGAAAGTACGCACACCAGTTGCATGACTGAATATACGATGGCACGCAGCAGTTATGTTCCAGCGCAATGGAGCTGTGATTCAAATCCAACCAACTGATCCAAATATGGGTGTATCGAAAGGTCCAAGATTGAAACATCGGGGTCCATGGCCCATGGGCTCCAACCATGAGCACCTGACCACTTGACCACTACTACCAGCAAGGCAAAAAGTGCATGCCAAGGTGGAGGTGCAAGTGGTTCTTTGCAGCCTGCGTGCATTTGTCGTCCTGGCTCCTAGCCTTGGTCGCAAACTCGCAACCGATCTGTGATAATTACTTGGCAGAATACAAGGGACAAGTAGGACAACACCCAGGCTGGAAAGCCAGCCAACAAATGGGGAGGCCACCACGAGCGAGAGAAAGAGGCTGATGGGACACAATGCAGAGCGACCAATCCGGCCCTTTCCCAAGGAATGAAAAAACCACGTGCTCATTTCTCTTTGTCGTAGCATGATCCGCGTCATGCGTTCCAGTTGCAGGCAGACGACAAGCTTGTTTGGCCCTAGCTTGGGTAGGGTTATTCCGAATCGGCACGAGCCAATAGTGCGACTATATATGTTTGTTTTGCAGAGAAATGTACGCCTACAGCTTGAAATACATGCATAGTGTAATTTACTGGAGAACACAATGTTGAACGGGGCGATCATGGTGTACTGAGCATTAAGGCAGTAATTAGGCACGCGATCGACCTATCATTCATGTGCTTAACTTATGGGAATATTATTCCTATGAAAAATGACGATGATGACAATGGCGCACGGATGATATCTACATTTTGTTTCCAAGTTGTATTGCTTGCAAATGTTGCCAAGTGAAGAAAACAAACTCAACTTTATCGATAAATGAAACAGATTGCAGAAGATTGAAAAAACTAAAACGAGCAAAGAATAAATAACATTGAAAAACTGAGCGATACATCAAGATTTTATTCGTCGATATCGTATTTCACCTTTACATCTGGACATTTTTTTCACTCTTCTGAAGTAAATGCAGAAGGCTTCATCGTCATATTGTTGGAAAGAAGTCCGAGAGCACAAAAGGAGTAAAACGAGAGAAATGTTGACCAGATCAAACTTGACACTACCATCGCCGTCGGGAGTAGAAGACTTCAATCTGTGGGAGAAAAAACCACAGGCCCAAGACTGAGCTTCGCATACGCCTCGTTAAGATACAAGCCCAAATGCTGGAGGCCCATATTGCGCGGCAAAGCGCAGATACTCTCAACGCAATGCCTATGCTGTTCACTAGGCTACGTATGATGTTCCTTCGTCAGCTCTTCTCTCAAATTTATGCGTAACAATCACCAGATGTTCTACTGATAATTTATCAAAAGTAGAATGTATGGCTTTGCATGGAACCGATCAGTGGAAATGTGGAATCTTAACTTCAGAGTTCACTAGTTCAGACACCCTTTATCAGCTGGGCATCATAAAACCCAGAATGGGTGATTAGTCAGAGGCAGGTTTCTGAACACAAAACCTACCAAGCTATACATATACTGCAAACAAAATCATGACCCATCACCGGTCGATCGGGGTCATGCTGCAGTCAGTCAGGAATCAGACTCTCGTATCTTCTTCATTGGTGAATGGTGATCAGCCTCACCTGGAGGCGATGCACCAGAGGTTGAAGAGGGACGAAGCGGCCGTGAGGACCCAGGACAGGAACGCCATCATCGCAGAGAGCTGGTACCTCTCGCACAGCCTCGGGGGGCAGTGTGATCCATGGAACTCGAGGAGGACGTCGATGACGGCGGCGCTCGAGCTTGCGGCCGCCAGCGACAGTATCGACAGGATCTGAAAAGTGTTTCGTGCAAAGACAATTTAGAGAGGTTGGATGACCAAAGTACTAGTGACACGAGGAGGAGATGCTACGTGGTAGGTACAACATACCCAGTCTCCGACGACGACGATGGCCATGACACCGGGAACACGGAGCGGGCATCCGACCACTACGGAGTACACGTCGATCATCGCCAGCGTGCAGCTCCAGGGGATCACCAGGCCCATTATTGTAACCAGGAAGCTGCCATGTTTTGCACAAAATTCAGAAAAGAGCGAGCATCCATACGGTCTGAAGAAAATACAGACTTCAACATGTTTTCCGTATTCTGGATGTAAGAAAAGCACTGTCCCCATGTTTTCAGAAAAAGAAAGGTATACTGCATATAGTCATACATATAAATTTCAAGTGTTTGTTTACAGAACTTTTTTTTTCAATATTTTTTGCGGGAATTTACAGGACGTTTTCAGTTGAACTTGGCACTGTATGAGTTTCTGAAATCGTAAACCCTCTGAAGGCTGAAGCATCCCCAGTTCGACATGCAAAGCTTGACGATCGAATCAGAGATTCAGAGTCATAGGAAGGATTACATACCAGAAGGCGGTATAGCTGAAGAACTCGACGCCGACGGACATGAACATGAGCGCCGCCGACGAGAAGACGGCCTGGCCGACACGGAGCCCGAGGCTCCCGGCGCTGCCGACCGCGCCGGCCCCCGCCCTCTCCCCGCGCTCCATCCACTGGACACGGCGAAGCGCTCACACCGCCGGCTCATCCCCCCATACGCACATGAACACGCACCTCCTGCCCGTGGCGCACACTTGTCGGCTGCGTACGCGCTCCGCTCCGGTTCTCGCCACGAAGAAGTGGAGATATGGAGTGATCGATGCGAGTGCGCGAGGCAACAGCAAAAAAGGCAGATCGAGGCGACAGGATGAAAAGGTCGGGGCTGGCTTTGGGTGGATGGATACGAGAGCACGGGCAGATTATTCCCTCTTCCTCTAGCAGCTAGCTTCTCCGTCTTCCTCGAGAGCCTTTTGATCATCGCCATGGTTATACCACGACTTGGCGCATCGCTCGCTCTCCCGTCGCTTTCTCCACGTGGATCGCATCCGTGTACACGACACTGCGTAGACTATTAGCTCAAGTGGCATTTTGCAAATCACACGCGCTTATACGCTGATCACGACGTCTAGGGAGATCGACGTGGCAGTTGGAGGTGCACAATTACATGAACGCGAAGGTGCCAGGTGCGACATCGGCGTCGGCGATTTGACCTACGAGTTGTCCTCTTGTGCTGCACGCAGCCTGCTGGCGAGAGGTGATCTAAGATGATCGGTCGCTGTTCGATCAAATAGTGGTGAAGTGGAGAATCATTCTGGAAAAAGAAAGGGAAGATGATAGATAGCAGCCTGCCTCCCGGAAGGACGATACGCGCACTCTGGTTGCACTCGCGCCGCGACGATCCACGAGTGAAAAAGGCACCGGAAAGCTTGATTCCATGGGTTAGAGCATCCGACCAGAGCTATGCCAGGTAGAATGGCTAGCAACGTGCACAGTGACAGTCTTCTTTAGGGCACAGGCCGCATTCTGCCCCGGCCCATTTACATCAACCAGTATATTTACAAAATAAAATTATTTTTCACAATGTTTAAGTTCATAAAAAGAAAAACAATTGTTCCTAGAGTTCAACAGAAAAACTAACGAGTTTTTTTAATGTTTTCACGTAGTTCAGAAAAATGTTCACAGGGTTTAAACATGCTCTTGTAGTTCAACAAAATTATTCGGGTGGTTGAAAAATGTTCAGGTGAGAAAAAAATATCGTGCAATGTTAAAATAAAATGTTCATATCGTATCACATGGTACAAAATGTTCAGGAGTGGATAACTGCCTCTCTGATGCAGCGGGGAGGCCACATGGCCGTTCCAATCCCAAATTAGGACCGGGGCGAACTAAATATTATAATTCGTACTAAGACAGTAAGACTTCATATTTCTTTTGAAACTAATTTGGTATACTACAGTATTAATGACCCCAAATTTCTATCACTTATTTGTAATTGACCATATAAAAATAATGCTAATTTCAGTTATAATGTTCCTTATATAATTGTAACTAATATATCAAACAAACTTGATTTTGCTAAACTTAAAATTGTGCTCCCTCTGTTCTAAATTATAAGATGGTTTAGCTGTTTTCGAATAACATGTATCTAGAGTTCTAGACTTGTTTCTGTGTGTGTGTTCAGCCATTTCAGTAAGTATGTCAAACTGAACTATCCAAAATATTTATAATTCGGAACGGGAGGTGTGTGTGTATGTGTGTGTGTGTGTGTGTGGGGGGGGGGGGGGGGGGGGGGTGTAGTTTACAACTTTTTCTCAAATTAGGGTTCAACAATTGTATATACTATATAGTTCAGAGCTATTCTTGATAAATATATCTAAAGATTATGACCTAACAAATATTTTACTACTAGTGTTTTCTAGTATATCACTTCACAACCATATTTACTGAAAATTCTTGAAAATAAATTAAATTACTTTTATGATTCTTTACTGATATCCTCTAATAAAAATGTGTCTTATAAGTTATGTGGCTCATTTATAAGTTAATTTTTTTTCATGCCACCTGCATTTTAATAGATCACTTGTAGTTAGAATCAACATACATAAAATGGTGTGGATTCTACTACGTAAACAAACAATTTAATTATTTTATTGCTTGTCAATGATGCATTTTATAAAATAACACGTGTTGACGAAAATAAACTTGGTAATCTTGTTATCTTAGATTTTAGTATGACCTAATGAATATTTTGTCGATATTCTGATTTAGTTTCTCATACAGGATAAATGGTTATGCTATAGACCTTCTCAAATGAATTAAGAATTTTATTTACTTTAATATATTCAACAATAGTGTTTATGTGCAATAAATAATAGTAATAGTGGTTATTAATATATTTACTACTCCCTCTGTAAAAAAATGTAAGACGTTTGGACTTTCACGTACAAATTTTGTCACGTACAAGTTTCTTTCCTCTTTCCCAAATTACCCTCGCGTGGATGACTCGCTCACATGCTTTCCCCTCCGCTCGCACGATCTTGCTCTCGTTCGCTCGCCGGCGCATATGCTCCCCGCCGCTGTTCTCACCGATCCCCACCTCGCCTTGCTCCGCCTCTCCTGGGAGAGGTCCTTGGCGTAGAGCTTCTGCTGCTCCTAGGAGAGGTCTTGGGCGTAGAGCTCCTCCTGGGAGAGGAGATGATCTGCAGGGGCGAGGGGCCAGAGGATCTTGGCGGAGAGAACATGCAGCCCTCCAGGGCGGAGAGGATCTGCAGGGGCGAGGATTTAGGCGGAGATGACCTGCAAGGGCGAAGGGGGCGAGGATCTTGGCGAGAGATTGCAGTTTCGCGACGGGGGAATCAATTTCACTACTTAGACGGAGAAGGGTAGCAATGTAAATTTATGTGTTTTCACCTGGTCGGAAAATTCCACAAAGGTCTTATAATTTGATACCGAGGTAGGATGTGTGCTCTCCTCCCGTAGTCCTCCGCTCAGGGCTCAGCGCGCTCTCCCTGCTTGCCTAGGCTATGGGCCGATCATACATCCTACGTGCGAGGACCGATACACACATCTTGTCGGCGGAAGGACGATAGGCGCACCTTGTCTGGTTACACTCGCGCCGCGACAACCACGAGTGAAAAAGACACCGGGAACCTCAATTTGGCAGGTGCGAGCATCCGACCGGAGCTAAGCCAGGTAGAGTGGCTAGTGACGTGCACAGTGACAGTGTTTTTTAGACGCATAGTTAATAGTTTGGGGTGCTCCTATATGACGTTCGAAGCGTCGGTGGCCACACGCCTGCGTTAACTAGGTATGGGCTGTATTCTGTCGTGGCCCATTGACAACAACCAGTATATCTACAAAATAAAGTTCTTTTACAATATTTAGAAAAAACAAATGTCCGTAAAATTTACAAAAAGACGTTCTTAGAGTTCCACGAAAAACTAACGAGCTTTTAAGTTTTGTTCAGTTAAGAAAATCTGTTCGCGGTGTTTAAAACATGTTCGTGTAGTTAAAGAAAAATTATTCGTGAGATGAATAATGTTCAGGTGAGAGAAAAACGTGGAATTTTTTTAAAAATGTTCATATGATAGAGAAAATGTTCACATGGTATAAACACAGTTATTCAGAAGGTTTTAAAAATATTCGCGTACTTCAATGAAACGTTCACGAGGTAAAAAGATGTTCATGTGAGATAAAGAACTGTTCTCTTGCTTGCATAAATGTTCATACGAGAGAGAACGTGGTACAAAAAAATTGTTGACAATGTTTTAAAAAATCATGTATTGCACAAATGAAAATCGTATGACATACAAAACATAAAAAATAAATAGAAAACCTTTAAAAATATAAGACTACAAAAACTAGAAGATAAAAAGAAAAAAAAAGATAATCGAACACAAAAAGCGCAACACAAATAAATAGCGATACTAAAAAGCGCCATCTGGTAACCGAAGCTTTAAGTGTCAAATAGGATTCCCAAATTTTGGGAGAAATTCGTTTTATTTATTGAAATTTCAGGAAATATCTATTGGTGTCCAGGTGGCTATGCATTGGGCCGGCCCAACTACTCGGATTGTTTCTTTTGGTCTTTCAAGTTTGTGTATTTATTCTTTTCTTTTTTATTATCCATCAATACATTTATCTATTTCATTTTTCTTATTATTTTTTCCTTTATTTCCTATTTAGAACACACATGAGCCATTTTTTAGATACACGAATATTATTTGATGCATATGAACATACATTTTTTATTCATATGAACATTATTATCAGGAATAAATAAACATAACCTTTTGTGTAGATGACATTATTTAAAATATTATTTTCTATCCGTAATAATATTTACTTAAAAATACATGAATATTTAATTTAATATGCGTGAACAATTTATGTAATATATATGAAAAAATAAATATTTTATATTGAATTACAAGAATTTTAAACATGATGTATATACTTTAATAAAGTATTTATAATAAGGCCATCCGGAGCACGACCACCTCGCAAAGGACCAAACCCTATCAGAGAAAGGATGAGTGACCGATATCCTTCAACGCCCACTATAATCTCTTGCGGGTATTATTGAACCCCGCCAAGGATCTAAGTCGCTCAACGATGTTCAGTTCACCCGATGTTTTGCAGAAAACTTATTACAACCAGACTTTTTCAAGCACAATCTGGTGTTCGGTGAAGCCATCGTTGGCCGGTTTCTTTTGCGCCCTTCTCCCTCCCCCTTCCCCGACTAGCAAAGCGGACGAAAATCAAGGGAATAGGAGAGTGGAAAGGACTGTGTCTTTTTTTTTTATTGTTCTGTTTTCAAGGGGATTTCCGGATGATCACGGCGAGGCTAGGAACATAGAAAACACTTCTCCACATGACAAAACGAAAAATGAAGCACAAGTAGTAGATTTCAGGCCAACACTGTGCATGCCAGTCATATTTACACGGACATATGGCAGACCTACCACTGGGGCAAGCAGGGGCGACCGCCCCAGGTCGCCGGCGGCAGTGCAAGTATAGATCGCTCCAGCCCCCGGTTGAAAAATCATGAAATTAATCAGGCAGCACTAGAAGAAATAAAAAACGAAGGGGCATCAAAAGAAAATGGGCCTCACTTGCCAATTCAGGCCTACTAGAACACAACAGTTAGCACTCAGCACCACGTTCTGTTCAAAATTGATCGGTCATTCACTCGTTTTGATCGACCAAAATTTCCCCTCCGGAAAATCGGTCATTCACTTGTTTTGAGGCAGCAAAAGTCCATGTTATTTGGTAACTGGTTTTTTTGTTTAGTCATATTATTGTTAGTTGTATTTCATTGACCATGGCAATTAAATCTTTTGATGACCGCAAATTTCATGATTCTTATCTAGTACATGCATTTGTGTGTTAAATTTTTTTGCCCGTAAATGTTCGCCCCAGCAAACAAAAATTTCTGGGTCCGCCACTGGGACATTATTATGATGGAATACTGACAGTGGCATTGTCCATTGTGTGTTCGGAATATTTACACTGACATATACTATGTACATTTCCCTAGTATTTTTCTCACGCCAAAATTATCATAAAAAAAACGCCACTATTTCTATGTCGTCTCTGTCCGCCGCCCGATCCAACTCCGGCGGCGGGGACGTGGAACGCAAGACCAGCCAGATGGCGCTAGATGCCATTTTCTCTTTCGCCGTAGCGTGATACCGGCGTGGCGCCTCTATTCGCTCTCCGGGATGGCGGTCAAGTCTGGAGAGAACCTCGGCGGCGACCTCCCGCCGCGGTACGCAACCACCTGCTTCCGGGCCACAGCCGCCTTCGCCGCGACGAAAGTCATCACCGAATCGTCAGAGTAATCCTCCTCGGACGGCGCAAACACGAGAGGCACCACCGAGCCTCGCCGGCGCCGGCCGCCGGCGGACGAGGCCTTGACGAGGGCGGCACTGGCCTTGACGGCGAGTGCGGCCACCTCCTCGAGCGTGAGGGTACGGCGCAGCATATCGACCGGGAGCACGAAGTAGATCTGCCCCGGCCGGAGCTCGTCGTGGCCGGCCACCGCCGCGACGGAGCCCTGGAACCCCATCGCGTCGGCGTCGCAGAGGAACCACCCTTGCTCGCCGTGGACGACCTCCTCGAGCACCAGAGCGGCGGTCGCCGGCTGAGAGTACTCCCGGAGCTCGCCGCTGGGCAGCACCACCCTGGCGGTCGAGACGCCGTCGGCCGATGCTTCGCACGACACGCAGAGGCCCATGCTAATTAAGCTTTACGGCCGCTGCTCCTCTTCAACAAAGCTGGTCCTGTTCGATCGTGCTGCTGCTAGCTTCTGTCTAGTTCTTTCTCCGGCGCGGTTTGTGGACTTGTGGTAATGTGGTGCTGTGGTGTGCTGCCGGAGATGGCGAGGAAGATGTATATATAGCGGAGGGCTGTGAGGGAGGCGCAGCGGTGAGGCAGAGGGAGGGTTGTCGTGTAGCCGAGAGTGGGGGCAGCACAGGCTGGAGCCTGGAGCTTTGTTCCCGCCAGCCGTTGGCGTGGACTCGACTCGGCGGGCTTTCCTGTGTAGAGCACAGTCAAAAGAATGGCTATCTGGAGACGATATTTGTTCTTGATCAAAGTTCACAGTGAACACTGAACAGCTAGCAAAAATCTCTGAACGCGGTTAAGCTTCACACATACAGCTCTACACGCGGGAATGAAAGGAGTACAACAAAGTACGATGAGAAACCGTCCAAATACATACTTACAATCAAACACGGCATTCCTTGGAAAAAAAGGTTCAGAAAACATTCCAACCGGACAGGAAAGTAAAAAAAAAAAAAAATCAGGAGAAATATGTAAGAACCTGTGAATTAGATGTTCAAAGGTTGTATGTTGATTAATTATATTTTCAATTTCTTTGCAAGTTTAGTTTTTTCATTTTCCTCATTTCTATTTATAGATTTTTTAAATTTGGTTAAATAAACATCCACATGTGTAAAATTGTAGGCGTCCTACATCGGGGGGGGGGGGGGGGGGGGGGGGGGGAGATTTTGCATTGACGAAAAATTCTAAAATCCACAAAAATTAAGGTAATTTTCATAAATTATTTTGGAATTACATCGACCAAATTTCATGATTTTAAAAAATGAATTTTGTCCGAATAATCCCCCCAAAAATTCAGAAATATATATATTTGGAGTTATCAAAATTTGTTGAAATTTAATCCCTGAAACCCGCTTTGACCCGCAAGAGACCCTCACCTAGTTAAGTTCACAGATGCAATTCCGGAGTCATGCTCTGCCATATGGTTGTGACGCGACAATTGATATTGAAGTATCGCAGCAGAAGGAACTTGCAATGTGAAAGAGAGTGCTCTAGGTACATTCTTCTCACTAGCTCGATCTCCTCAGTCTTGAAACAGACAGATTTGGTTCGGCTCTCGGGGCCACCTTACACACTGATAAAGTCATCGCAGATGTGGGTGTTTAGGTATCCATCACAAGCTTGCATAGGTTAGGTTGAGATAAACTCTAGATTTTCTGTATTGAACGCATTCGTCCTTCAACTTAAGCATGTTTGATCTTGACTGCGTGTTTTGACTTATCCCTACTGGAGATTATATGAGGGGTCATGGAAAAATGACTTAGGGTGGGTCAGAGACGCGCATTTCTTCGTCTAGGAGAGTCGGTTTTTGTTACACAGTTCCGTTGGCGATAAAAGCCTTCCTACAAGTCCATTGTACACGACTTCATTCTTGGCTTTCATCCCTACGCTAAAGAAATATATGGGATTGTATTTTATAACTTTTATTTAGAGTCATGTCTTTCTACCTGGAAAATGTCACCTTCCCATAATACGTAACGAAACCTATTTACTTTTTTCTTCCAAACAAGATATTGCTCTTTATTTCTCTATTTAGGGTTATTGTTGTAGCTTCTTGGTATACCCATGGAGCAGAGAAGCCTACCGACCCCCTTGCTAGCTCTGAGATATTTTTTGTCCATAATAGATTTATATACTCTTTAGAGGTTTTATTGATTAAATCGGACGGGCCATGAAGTTGAATGACATCGATCATAGCTAGTTACACGATGGTAAGATCGTGTCGCAGAAGCTTCTGGAATATCTAATGCCTCACACTAGTAGAAACAAGGCCTTTGGTCCAGAGCAAAATTGGGATCTAGTCCCGGATGGATTTTGCACCGGGACTAGAGAGGGGGACTAGTCCCGGTTCAACGGCTACGAGGCCGCGCTAGACTAGTCCCGGTTCGAACGGGACTTCTAGTCCCGGATCGTAATACGAACCGGGACTAGAGGGGTCTCGCCCGGCAGGGCCACGTGCGAGAACCTCTAGTCCCGGTTGGTATCACGAACCGGGACTAGAGGTCCTCTGTTTTCCTATATATATAGCATCGCCCCTGCTCACCCCCTCTCCTCTGTTTTTTTCATCTTGTAAGGTGAGAGGTGTGTGCTAGTTTGTTGTTTCTTCCTATGCACAAGAGGTGTTCGATGAAATGCCCGAGCTAGCCAGCTTCCTTCTCCTCTGTTCTTCACCACCGAGCTTGAGTTTATCCCCATTTTCTCCACGATTTGTCAAGATTTGGCGGCGCCCCTTCTATTGAAGTGTTCCAAGAGGTTAGCAACTTTCATTGATAATTAAGCTCATTACATGCTATGTGTATTAAGTATGAGGCATGTTCTTGATTGTTGCAATGGCCAATGATTTTTTAGTTATGATTTGATAAAATGCACGTGTAGTTCGTAGTTTAGTTATGAGTTGATAGAATGTCGTCGCATCGAGTGCCGAAGTATCGTTGTGTGCATATAATTTTAGACCTGGACTAATTTTAGCATCGTGATTGCGTTTGATATACTTATATAATGCAGATGAGCCATCCATGGATGTACGCTGACCGACGCTCTAACGAGTACATTCAAGGCGTGCGTTCTTTTCTCAATGTGGCTGAGGCAAACACGCGAAATGGTTTTATGTGTTGTCCATGCCGTGCCTGTCGGAATGAGAAGGATTACTCTTCCTCAAAAACCCTTCACATCCACCTAATTTAGTCCGGTTTCATGTCCGGCTATAATTGTTGGACCAAGCATGGAGAAAGAGGGGTTATAATGGAAGACAATGAAGAAGAAGAGGATAATGACAACTATCCTATGTTCAGTGAACACGGTGGTACTACAATGGGGGAAGACGAAGCTGAAGAAGAGCCCATTGTTGATGAGCCCGATGATGATCTTCGTCGGGCCATTCGTGATGCACAGATAACTGTGGAAGTGAAAACGAGAGGTTGAAGTTGGAGAGCATGTTAGAGGATCACACAAAATTGTTGTACCCAAATTGTGAAGATGGCCAGAAAAAGCTGGGTACCACACTGGAATTGCTGCAATGGAAGGCAGAGAATGGTACATCTGACAAGGGATTTGAAAATTTGCTGAAAATAATAAAGAAGATGCTTCCAAGGGATAACATATTGCCCCCAGTACGTACGAAGCAAAGAAGGTGTCTGCCCTCTAGGATTAGAGGTGCAGAAGATACATGCATGCATCAATGACTGCATCCTCTACCGCGGTGAGGAGTACGAGAATTTGAATGCATGCCCGTATGCGGTGCATTGCGTATAAGATCAGGCGAGATGACCCTGGTGATGTTGAGGGCGAGCCGCGCCCCAGGAAGAGGGTTCCTGCCAAGGTGATGTGGTATGCTCCTATAATACCACGGTTGAAACGTTTGTTCCAAAACAAAGAGCATGCCAAGTTGTTGCGATGGCACAAAGAAGACCGTAAGAAAGACTTGATGCTGAGACACCCGCTGATGGGTCGCAGTGGAGAAAAATCGACAGAGAGTTCCCGACATTTTCAGATGACGCAAGGAACTTAAGATTTGGTCTAAGTACAGATGGCTTTAATCCTTTTGGGGAGCAGAGCTCCAGTCATAGCACCTGGCCTGTGACTCTATGTATCTATAACCTTCCTCTTGGTTGTGCATGAAGCGGAAGTTCATTATGATGCCAGTGCTCATCCAAGGCCCGAAGCAACCCGGCAACGACATTGATGTGTACCTGAGGCCATTGGTTGAAGAACTTTTACAGTTGTGGCGTGAAGAAGGTGTACTGTGTGGGATGAGCATGAACAAAAGGAATTTACCTACGAGCGTTGTTGTTTGTAACCATCAATGATTGGCCTGCTCTTAGTAACATTTCAGGACAGTCAAACAAGGGATACAATGCATGCACGCACTGTTTAGGTGAGACTGAAAGTATATATTTAGGTAACAAGAATGTGTACCCGGGGCATCGTCGATTTCTTCCAAACAAGCATCCCGTAAGAAAAAAGGCAAGCATTTCAAAGGTGAGGCAGATCACCGGACGAAGCCTACCCGACCTACTGGGGATGTTATATATGGTATGGTCAAGGATTTAAAAGTAATCTTTGGAAAGGGTCTTGGCGGACAATCTGTTCCGAATGACGCTGACGGACACGTACCCATGTGGAAGAAGAAATCTATATTTTGGGAGCTACCCTATTGGAAAATCCTAGAGGTTCGCTCTGCAATCGACGTGATGCACGTGACGAAAAATCTTTGCGTGAACCTGCTAAACTTCTTGGGCGTGTATGGGAAGACGAAAGATACACCGGAATCACGGCAGGACCACAACGTATGCACGAACGAGACAACCTGAATCCAGAGAAGTATCAAGGTCCTGCCAGCTACGCTCTTACCAAAGAAGAGAAGGAGATCTTTTTTGAAGTCCTGAGCAGTATCAAGGTCCCGTCTGGCTTCTCGTCGAATATAAAGGGAATAATAAACATGACAGAGAAAAAGTTCCAAAACCTAAAGTCTCATGACTGCCACGTGATTATGACACAATTACTTCCGGTTGCATTGAGGGGGCTTCTACCAGAAAATATTCGAGTACCCATTGTGAAGCTATGTGCATTCCTCAATGCAATTTCTCAGAAGGTGATCAATCCAGAAACTCTACCAAGTTTACAGAAGGATGTGGTCCAATGTCTTGTCAGCTTCGAGTTGGTGTTCCCACCATCCTTCTTCAATATTATGACGCACCTCATAGTTCACCTAGTCGAAGAGATTTCCGTTCTCGGTCCTGTATTTCTACACAACATGTTCCCCTTTGAGAGGTTCATGGGAGTCTTAAAGAAATACGTTCATAACCGTGCTAGGCCAGAAGGAAGCATCTCCAAGGGCTATGGAACAGAGGAGGTCATTGAGTTTTGTGTTGACTTTATTCCTGACCTTAAGCCGATCGGTGTTCCTCAATCGCGCCATGAGGGGAGACTGCGTGGAAAAGGCACGCTAGGAAAGAAAGCAACAATATGTATGGACGGGCATTCTTTCACTCAATCACACTACACAGTTCAACATAATTCCAGCTTGGTGGCTCCATATATCGTGGAACACAAGAATGTTTTACGCTCGAAATACCCGGAGCAACCTGAAGATTGGATTGATGGAGAACACGTGAAGACTTTCGCGGTTGGTTGCAAACACGTCTCATTAATGACACCACTGTTGGAGAACAACTATACTTGTTGGCCAAGCAACCATCTTCGACTATATTGACTTTTCAAGGTACGAGATAAATGAGAATACATTTTACATAGCCGACCAAATAAAAAGAGCACCAACCAAAACAGTGGTGTCCGCTTTGATGCAACAAACAACAATGGGCAAAAGGACACATATTATGGCTACATAGAGCAAATATGGGAACTTGACTATGGACCTTCTTTTAAGATCCCTTTGTTCTGGTGCAAATGGTTCAACCTGAAAGGCGGGTACATGTAGACCCGCAGTACGGAATGACTACAGTGGATCTCAAGAATCTTGGGTACGACACCGAACCATTCGTCCTAGCCAGTCAAGTGGCTCAGGTTTTCTATGTGAAGGACATGTGTACCAAACCGAAAAAAAAGAAAAGATAAGCAAGCGAATACATCATATGATGAGCCAAAGCGCCACATAGTTCTTTCAGGGAAAAGAAACATCGTGGGAGTGGAAGACAAGACGGACATGTCAGAAGATTACAATAAGTTTCTGTAGGGATATGCGCAACAGAAAATCAAAATTTTCTCTCACATGCGGAAGCAACACCCAAAGATCTTATCTAAGGAGATGCAAGTAACGGGGAGGGTAATCAACATACCCTCGAAGAACATGAGCATTGGACGTTAATCACAACGCAGCTTGGTGTAGACCTTGATGCGGTTCACTCCGATCAGCACCACAATGAGAGGTGCCTCCGAGGTTTACACACGTACGGCTCAGCAACGTCTCCTCTTCTTGATCCAGCAAGCTTGAAGGAGAAGTAGATGGGATTCAAACCAGCAGCACGACGGTGTGGTGGTTCGGTGAGCTCTCACGCGGGCAGGGCTTCATCAAGCCAAGACCACAAGAGAAAGGAGTAAGAGGAAGTGTACCGGCTTAGGAATCAAAATCATGATTCTTTCCCCAAATGGTACCCTCCTTATATAGGATGTGGGGAGGGGTTGTGAGGCTATCTTCCCTAGGAAGAAACCAGCCTTCAATCTTCCCTAGGAAGAAACCAGCCTCCAAACTAGGAAGAAACTAGCCTCCAAATCTTTCCCAGGAAGGAACCAGCCTCCAAGGCTTCCCCAGGAAGGAACCTAGCTGCCAAGACTTCTCAAGGAAGGAACTTTGGCTGCCAAATATCCTAAGTGGGACGTTCGGGATAGTGGGCCCCACCATGGGACCCACCGGAACATTTCAGGAAAAACCCCGATACAATATCGGTTAATTCCTGAACTTTTCCGGAACCCAAAAACCACATTCCTATATATGAAACTTTATCTCCGGACTCTTCCGGAGCTCCTCGTGATATCCCGGATCCTATCCGGGACTCCGAACAACCTTCGGTCTCACCATTATAATTATCCCAAAGCTACTCTAGCGTTACCGAACTTTAAGTGTGTGACCCTACGGGTTCGAGAACAAGTGGACATGATCAAGACTCCTCTATGATCAATAACCATTAGCGGGACCTGGATGCCCATAATGACTCCCACAAGTTCAACGAAGATCGTTATCAGTGTGAACCACAATGTCAACGTATTCCATTTCCTTTGTCTCACGATATTTTACTTACCCGAGATCTGATCGGCGGTATCACCATACCTAGCTCAATCTCGTTACTAGTAAGTACTCCTTACTCGTTCCATAATACAACATTTCATGTGGCTAACTCTTTAGTCACGTGCTTGCAAGCGATACCGAATGTGCATTACCGAGTGGGCCCGGAGTATATCTCTCCGTCACACGGAGGGACAAATCCCAGTCTTGATACATGCAAATCAACAAGTACTTTCGGAGATACCTGTAAGACACCTTTATAGTCACCCAATTACGAAGTGACGTTTGAAGTCCCCAAGACGTATTCCTCAGTACCCGGGATAGACATAATCTCATGGTCAAAGAAACAGGATACTTGACAATACAAGACATGGCAATATATACTTATTTATCCGATCAATATTGCTATGCTTGGTTGGGTCTGTCCATCACGTCATTCTCCAATGACATGACCTCGTTATTAATTGACAACTCATGTCCATGGTTAGGAAACCATAACCATCATTAATCAACGAGCTAGTCTAGTAGAGGCTTACTAGGGACTCTGTGTTGTTTACATAACCACACATGTATTAGGTTTCCGGTTAATACAATTATAGCATGGAGAATAAACATTACCATGAACATGGAAATATGATAATAACTCTTTATTATTGCCTCTAGGGCATATTTCCAACAGTTTCATGAAATTCCGCCCTTCAAAGTGAAAACTGACCCAAGCATCGTGTTAAATGATGAAGATTGTCCATGGTTACGGCGCAATCAGAAGAAAAGGACACACACGAAGAAGAAGTTTATACCACGACACTAGAGACGGATGTTGGTGGTCATGTGTAATAATGTATGAAACCTTTTATTTAACTGTGTCCCCTGCATACAGCCCGACGGTGCCTCCTGAGTGCCCGCATATCAAATGCACCGTCGGATATATGAAGGGAATCTGAATGCTTTGTATACCAAATGAACTACATGGTTACGGTGCAGAAAAAAACCCAAACACTAGATGGGGATGTTGGTGATGTGTAATAATGTATTAAACCTTTTATGTAACACTAGATGGGGAATCCGAATGATTTGTATTCAGTCGATGAACTGAAGGATTTCTAGATAGAACAAAACACACGATTTCCCCTGCATACAGCCCAACGGTGGCTCGTGAGTGCCGGCATATCAAATGCACCGTTGGATGTATGCAGGGAATCCGAATGATTTGTATTCGGTCGATGAACTGAAGAATTTCTAGATAGAACAAAACACACGGTTTCCCCTGCATACAACCCGAAGGTGGCTAGAGAGTGCCTGCATATCAAATGCACCGTCGGATGTATGCAGGGAATCCAAATGCTCTGTATACCAAATGAACTATAATGAGTACACACTGAGAGTGCCGAAGATGTCCGAGAGGTAGGCTATATATAGGGTCGCGTGGCTCACGAAGTGGTCGTGATAGTGCTGATCCAACGGCTCACAAGCGCTCGAAAGAAACACACCGCTGATCCAACGGCTCACAAGCGCTCGAAGGAAACACATGATCCATGTGCTTCTTCCTGATTGGGCATACTACAGCTCACAAGCCCTCAAAAGAAACACACACCGCTGATCCAACGGCTCACAAGCGCTCGAAAGAAACACACCGCTGATCCAACGGCTCACAAGCGCTCGAAGGAAACCCACGATCCGTGTGCTTCTTCCTGATTGGGCGTACTACATGCACTGGTATGACACCAAGTAGGTTTGGGTGGGATTCCGACGCTCCGGAGCCCCTCTCCGGCGAAACCCAAGACCCGCTGGAGAAAATCCAGACTTATACGTCTACACCCGATACCGGCATCAAAAGGGGTAGAAAAGTGAAACTTTTTGCTTGGTTGGATTAGCTATTCAAATTCAAACACTTTTCATGATGAAAGTATTGTCAGATTCAGAAATATGCAAACAATATTAGTTAATACATTTTTAATTGAAAATGGCAAAATGGTTAATAGTTTGAATAGTTAGAATAATTATTTTAGAAAACAGAAAATGGTTTTGGATTAGCTATCCAAATTCAAACACTTTTCATGTTGATATTTTTGTCAGATTCAAAAATATGCAAAAAATATTAGTTAATGCATTTTTAATTGAAAATGGCAAAATGGTTAATAGTTTGAATAGTTAGAATAATTATTTTAGAAAACAATAAATGGTTTTGGATTAGTTATTCAAATTCAAATACTTTTCATGTTGAATTTTTTGTCAGATTCAAAATTATGCAGAAGTTATTCAAATTCATATTCAAACACTTTTTAAATTCAAACACTTGTCACTGAAAATTTGGGCCTTTGCGCGCAAAAAACACAACGAAAAACACCGTCTTTGACGTTTTTGTTTTTGGACGTTCTTTTGGACGTTTTTGTTGCTATCTAAATTACGCATGATTTTGGTTGTGCACTAGTTTGATGTAATAGACCTAATTCAGTGAGACATGTTGAAATTTTAACTTGATTCGGTGATGAGAAATGTTTGAACTTGTGTTGAATCGCTGTGCGAAATGTTGAAACTTGAGAAATGTTGAAAAAAAAAATCTGGTACCGGTACCAGTACGATGGCCAGAACAGATGCGATAAACTCGTATCCGGTACGAGTTTACCGCTTCTGTTCTGCCCCGCGGCGCGCTACTGGAAACTAATTTTCGGCTCAACCGGATAGCACATATCCGGTAGCAGATTATGCGGTATCTGCTAGAGATGGTCTTAGTTCTCGAAGCCTGAAGGTGTACTGGGTCCTCTGTTATAAACGTTTTGCACACCAAAGATCGATCTAGAATGTCCTGAAATGCATGATTACATCCTTGGACCAGCACGTCCAACGACCATGCAAGATTATTGCAAACGAACAAGCATCGGGTTTCCTTTCACAGTCCTGTCCAATAATTCGAATGAAGCCAAAACGGTCCTGGTTACCTATATGCAATGAGCTTGCAGATCTGTTCGTTCAAAAAACAATAGGAATTTGTAGATCTTACTACCTTTGATTACAAGTCCTCTTTTGTCGTCAAGGTCTCAATCATTTCCTTCGTGCTAATCGACTCATACAAAACAGACTAGGCGAGATGTCAAATATCATCGTATTAACAAGAGATCTCTATTAACTAGGACGTACACGAGCGGCATAACTGAATAAACGATCACACGCATCGTTATGTTCCAGCGAAATACAGCTGTGGTTAGGATGTATCGAAATGTCCGAGATTGAAACATCGGGGTCTATGGGCTCCAACCATGGGCACCACTACTACCAGCAAGGCAAAAAAAGTGCATGGCAAATTGGCAAGGTGCAGTGCAAGTGCTCCTTTGCAAATGCATGAAACCAACCTGCATACATTTGTCCTTGCGGAATACAGAGACAACAAGGACAGCATCTAGGCTGGAAAGCCGGCCAGCATGAGTCCACGTGAGAGGGAGGGAGGAGGGAACAGAATGCAGAGCGGCCCATCTGGCCTTATTCTGAAAGGAATCAACGTGCTTATTTCTCCCTCTGTTTTGTCCTTTAGTATAGATGCTTGTTTTGTAAGTTTTTTTGTAGAGTGATATATTGGGCAGTAATTGTGTACGTGCTCAGGCATTTGGGCAGTAATTTATGTGTTTAACTTATGGGAATATCGTCCCTCGGAAAAGTAATCATAATTATAACGATGCACAAATAATTGTTGCATTTTGTTGCGAAGTCTGGTTTTGTCAAATCAAGTGGTGAAAGTGAGAAAATCTCATATATTTCATCTCTGTTAATTTAGCACATAGACCGGCATGCCGCGTGTCAAAGACCGTTCAAACTAGTCGTTTCAGTACTTGAGATGTTCTATCCTCAAATTCAAACGACCAGTCCAAAGAACTGCTCTAAGAATTGGCCAAGAAGGCGAGGAGGAGAGAATATGTTGCCTCCTAAAGTCCACGACATGATGATTGAATACAAAGTTCCGAGTTGGGATGTTTACCATCATCGTAAATTGACACTAATTGTACCCACAAATATTACCCTGATTGTGACATAACACAGTTATAGGAGTTTCAAGAACCAAAACAAAAATAAAAGAAATTATCTATGAGGAGACGGTGTCACGAACGATGGTGAGATCGTAGGTGGGCACGAAGGACCTATATCTGTGCCACAACTATACCTGGCCATGGGCAGCCCGACCCGGACGACCCGACGATCTCAGGTCGGGCCGGGCTTGCACATCGGGCCGTACGCGGGCCTGAATATCGGGCCCGACAGACAGGTCGGGCCGGGCTCGGGCTTAACGAAAACGCAATTTCATCAAGGATCGGGCCGGGCCTAGTCGGGCTTTGTCGGGCTCATACCTGATTCATGCGCCCCGACGGTCAGGCCGGGCCGGGCTCAGGCCTGGATTTTTCTGCGTCGAGCTTTTTCAAGCCTGGCCCGAGAAATGCCCAGGTATAGCCACAACCAACCTCGGCATGCCTATCAGAGAAAATATGAGTGACATATATCCTTCACCGCCCACTAGAATCTCCGGCGGGTATTATAGGACACCCGTCAACGATCTAAGTCGGTCAGCAATGTTTAGTCTACCCGATGTCTTGCAGAAAACTTCTAGCGGGCGACTTTATAATCTGATTTTTGCAAGCACAATGTGGTGTTCAGTGTAGCCATCGTTGCTGGTTAATTTAGTTTCCCTCTCCCCTCTACTTTCCCCGACTAGCAAAGCATGCGAAAATGAAGGGGAGAAGAGAGGGGAAAGTGATGTGTCGTGTTTGCATTGTTCTGTTTTGAAGGGGACTTCCCGAATGATCATGATCTAAAAAAAAGTGATCAAGGCGAGGCTTAGAACATAGAAAACACTTCTACAAAAACGAAAAATGAAGCACAAGCAGTTTTAGTCCAACAATGTGCATGCCAGTCATATTTACACACATTTTTATAATGGAGTACTTATGTTTTTTGCGAAAAGAATTTTGGCATTAAAAGAAACACCGAACAGTACAAAGCAGGTCAACAAAAAACAAAATTACAACGAATTTCTTGAGATGTCCTTCGTCTTCGACCTCCCTGAGCCGTTCGACCTCCCTGAGCCGGCCTGACGTTGTTGGTTGCGGACGGGAAGTCACCGAACGAGTCTAGAAGATCACACCCGTCCCGGAGACGAAGAAGAAAGAAGAACTGTCCATGAAGCTGCTTGACGATCCAGAGAACGCCACCGTCAGAAAGAATACTCGAGACCACGCCACTCCTGCCGCCATCTGAGTGCCGCCCCAATAAATCTTGTCCCTAACACCTAAAAACGAAGCCCTCCCGTCGACGAGGGCCAAGATCCACCGCGCCTCCATACACCGAAGGCCACAGAGCCGGGGCAGAAGGCCAAAGCGTACAGATGCTCGGT
Source organism: Poa pratensis (assembly GCA_947311845.1). Classification (NCBI taxonomy): domain Eukaryota; kingdom Viridiplantae; phylum Streptophyta; class Magnoliopsida; order Poales; family Poaceae; genus Poa; species Poa pratensis. The sequence continues at coordinate 99,503,021 of CAMZMU010000117.1, read as the reverse complement.
TTTCTGGTTTATGATGGAATACTCACAGTGGCATTGTTTCTTCCGAATATTTACACTGACATATATGTACATTTCCCTAGTCGTTTTTTCTGACGCCTAAATTATCACCACAAAACACACACTATTTCTACATAGATCCGAGCTTTCCCCGTTTCTATCTCTCGTCTCTGTCCGCCGCCCGATCCAACTCCGGCGGCAGGGACGTCGAACGCAAGACCAGCTAGATGATGCTCCAGATGCCTTTTCTTCTCGCTGTATCGTGATGCCGTCCGATCTACTCGGTCTCGGGAATGGCGGTCAAGTCGGGAGAGAACCTCGGCGGCGACCTCCCGCCACGACACGCCACCACCCGCTTCCGGGCCACCGCCGGCTTCGCCGCGACTAAGGCCATGAGCGAATCGTCCGAGTAATCCTCCTCGGACGGCGTAAACACGAGAGGCACCACCGAGCCTCGCCGGCGCCGGCCGCCGGCGGACGAGGCCTTGACGAGGGCGGCACTCGCTTTGACGTCTAGCGCGGCCACCTCCTCGAGTGTAAGCGTACGGCGCAGCATATCGACCGGGAGCACGAAGTAGATCTGCCCCGGCCGGAGCTCGTCGTCGCCGGCCACCGCCGCGACGGAGCCCTGGAACCCCATCGCGTCGGCGTCGCAGAGGAACCACCCCTGCTTGCCGTGCCCGACCTCCTCGAGCGCCAGAGCGGCGGTTGCCGGCTGAGAGTACTCCCGGAGCTCGCCGCTGGGCAGCACCACCCTGGCGGTCGAGACGCCGTCGGCCGATGCTTCGCACGACACGCAGAGACCCATGCTAATTAAGCTTTACGGCCGCTGCTCCTCTTCAACAAAGCTGGTCCTGTTCGATCGTGCTGCTGCTAGCTTCTGTCTAGTTCTTTCTCCGGCGCCGTTTGTGGACTTGTGGTAATGTGGTGCTGTGGTGTGCTGCCGGAGATGGCGAGGAAGATGTATATATAGCGGAGGGCTGTGAGGGAGGCGCAGCGGTGAGGCAGAGGGAGGGTTGTCGTGTAACCGAGAGTGGGGGCAGCACAGGCTGGAGCCTGGAGCTTTGTTCCCGCCAGCCGTTGGCGTGGACTCGATCACTCGACTCGGCGGGCTTTCCTGTGTAGAGCACAGTCAAAAGAATGGCTATCTGGAGACGATATTTGTTCTTGATCAAAGTTCACAGTGAACACTGAACAGCTAGCAAAAATCTCTGAACGCGGTTAAGCTTCACACATACAGCTCTACACGCGGGAATGAAAGGAGTACAAGAAAGTATGATGAGAAACCGTCCAAATACATACTTACAATCAAACACGGCATTCCTTGGAAAAAAAAGGTTCAGAAAACATTCCAACCGGACAGGAAAGTAAAAAAAAAAATCAGGAGAAATATGTAAGAACCTGTGAATTAGATGTTCAAAGGTTGTATGTTGATTAATTATATTTTCAATTTCTTTGCAAGTTTAGTTTTTTCATTTTACTCATGTCTATTTATAGATTTTTTAAATTTGGTTAAATGAACATCCACATGTGTAAAATTGTAGGCGTCCTACATCGTCGGGGGGGGGGGGGGGGGGTGGTGGATTGACGAAAAATTCTGAAATCCACAAAAATTAAGGTAATTTTCATAAATTATTTTGGAATTACATCGACCAAATTTCATGATTTAAAAAATGAATTTTGTCCGAATAATCCCCCCAAAAATTCAGAAATATATATTTTTGGAGTTATCAAAATTTGTTGAAATTTAATCCCTGAAACCCGCTTTGACTCACAAGAGACCCTCACCTAGTTAAGTTCACAGACGCAATTCCGGAGTCATGCTCTGCCATATGGTTGTGACGCGACAATTGATATTGAAGTATCTCAGCAGAAGGAACTTGCAATGTGAAAGAGAGTGCTCTAGGTACATTCTTCTCACTAGCTCGATCTCCTCGGTCTTGAAACAGACCGATTTGGCTCGGCTCTCAGGGCCACCTTACACACTGATAAAATCATCGCAGATGTGGGTGTTTAGGTATCCACCACAAGCTTGCATAGGTTAGGTTGAGATAAACTCTTGATTTTCTGTATTGAACGCATTCCTCCTTCAAATTAAGCATGTTTGATCTTGACTGCGTGTTTCGACTTATCCCTACTGGAGATTATATGAGGGGTCATGGAAAAATTACTTAGGGTGGGTCAGAGACCCGCATTTCTTCGTCTAGGAGAGTCGGTTTTTGTTACACAGTTCCATTGGCGATAAAAGCCTTCCTACAAGTCCATTGTACACGACTTCATTCTTGGCTTTCATCCCTACGCTAAAAAAATATATGGGATTGTATTTTATAACTTTTATTTAGAGTCTCTGTCTTTCTACCTGGAAAATGTCACCTTCCCATAATACGTAACGAATCCTATTTACTTTTTCTTCCAAACAAGATATTGTTCCTTATTTCTCTATTTAGGGTTATTGTTGTAGCTTCTTTTTGTTTTTGTTTTTTTTTTGAAACGAGGCAAAAGGTTTGCCTTTAATATTGATATAGTAGAAGCAAACATGATATGGCCGAAGCAAAAAGAAAAAAAACCAAACAGGTCAGGGCCTACAAAAAGAGAGAAATCATCCTACTCCGTCCAGTCTCTCTGAAAGATAAATCGTCATTTCTTCAAAATGCGACTAAGTGGCGCGGACTGGGGTTGTAGCTTCTTGGTATACCCATGGAGCAGAGCAGCCTACCGACCCCCTTGCTAGCTCTGAGATAATTTTTGTCCATAATAGATTTATATACTCTTTAGAGGTTTTATTGATTAAATCGGACGGGCCATGAAGTTGAATGACATCGATCATAGCTAGTTACACGATGGTAAGATTGCGTCGCAGAAGCTTCTAGAATATCTAATGCCTCAGTTGCGTCAGAGCAAGTACAATAAGATCCAGTCAGCGGGCTATAAGGATTTTAATAATATATTTGTACTTACATGGAGTAGAGAGAATAGGAGAGAGAGTGGAAGCAGGCTCTAATGCAAGAGTCAGCTGCAGCACGTGCTCCTACACACTTTGTGAGAGTGAAAGTTGGGCCAACTATTAATAAAGTAGCCCATATTCATAGTCTACTATTATACTTGTTGGCTATTAGGTTGGCTATACATGACATGGCACCATCTTATAGCCAACAGCCAGCTATACTATTATACTTGCTCTCAGTGAGCTTTTTCAGTTGCGGGTAGGCCAATAGGCTTCACCATAGGAGAGCTAGCTAGCATGCTAGCTACGTCATGTAGCCGGCCACACCCACATGATGGGAGTATCTATCGTGCAGCGGCGCCTAGTCTCCTACCCGGGAGCGAGACGGGCGAGGTGGGAGCGCCGGAGCGGCGCCATGCCGCGTCTCGTCATGGGCGGACGGTACGCGTGGCGCCGCCGGCCAAGAAAAGTTGACGAGCGAGCTCCACGATCGCGCGCATGGGTTCATTGCTAGCCGCCGTGCCCACATATCATTGCGTAGCCGGTTCAGTGAACGCAGCTAGCTGCCCTTTTGTTTGTCTGTGTGCCCATGGTTCCGTCATCGTCCGTTGCGCTTGCGCACACACGGAAGAAATTAAGCAAAACGTCGTAGTGTATGGCTGCATCTGCATCATCTGTTGGCTAGCTCGTCACTCCCTACAACAATTCCTTAGGATGGATGGATGAACGCCAAAGGAGACAAAGGACACCATTATTCTCCATGTCCAGGAGGGAGAGACGGCGTACTTAAACCGCAGGGGCCGCCGGAGCGTCGCCTACCTGCCCGGCCAGCCAGCGGGGAGAGTGCGTGCGTGGCGCCGTGCATGCGAACGAGAACGATGACGAACGAACCGCTCCATCGCCCTACGAGCACATGCATTCCGCGCCGCACGATGGGCCAGTTGGTCCTGTCGCCCGGCCAGGCCAATAATCCTGTCGCGCCGTTCCTTCCGTTATGATTCCTCACTTGCTCCGGCTGAGAGCAGAGCAGAGCTGAGCTGAGCTTCCTTGAACTTTCGCCGGAAACTTGGATCGATCGCCGACGCAGACGCCACGGTGGGTGCAGGCCGCAGTGAGCGTGGCATGCATGGTAGATCTTGTCGCCGGAGCGTCGGACCGGACGGCGGCAGCGGGAATCTTTGGACGGCAGCTCGCAACGTGGCCATATGCTTTCAGGGGATAAATTAATTAGTCGTGCTTGGTACGGGATTATTCGCTGGGCGTCCGTGCTCCGTAGTAGGCGTTGAATTCGTACTTAGCGATCGTCCTGGTGTGGTGGTATAATAGGATGTTTCAGGGGACTGGGTTTGGTCAATGTTCCGGCGTTCCTTGCTGGCTTCGGTTTAGGTCGTCGATCTGCATCAGAGAGTGGGGTTTGAGTAATGTTTGACCCCGTCGATGTCGGGAAAAGAAAGTACCACTAGTACTGTACAACTTTGGTACGGCTGGTAGACAAAGTACTGACTTCTCAACGTTGCTCGATGCAGGTAGCTACTTTGTCTACCAATATATTTCTTCAAACTTTTTATCAGCTTGGTTAGCTGTACCACCAGTTGTGGTGAATGTTTTCGATATGCACGATAATGTTCTAGTGTTCATATTTCAAAAATGGAAATATGAACACCGGAACATATTTACAGCTCGGAAAATCAGGAACTATTACGTGTATGCACAAGCTTGACAATCTTATATTTTTTTTGTACAAACGGGAAGGGCCTGGAAGGCGAACTGCTTTCATTCCAGCGGTGGGCGCAAATTACATAGCGGTCCAAAAAGAAACAGAGAATACAACCAGGACCATAACTTTTACAGCAAGGACCCTGATAAACTTGGAGAAAACGCAATCGAGTCCTTCTCCACCGCGCTTGTGCTCGCCACTCTGCTCCCTGGCCAGTTTCACCGCCACCGGGGACGAACCACTTGGAGCGGGGACGCCGTGAAACGCTAGGACAGAGGGAATTGATGGCCTCCGCATCGGCAGGCCCGTCGAGGGGGCAGTGCGAGCTGTGCGCTTGCACAGGGCCCCCAGAAATTTAGGGCCCCCAAATCTCAGCTACTATTCTATATACCTATAGAGCTATAGGCTTAATTAAAGGAGAAAATGGACACTTAGGCCAGCGGCCCATCACCCAGCTCGCTGCTGCATGCATGTTGCGTGCGCTTCCTGGTTAAAAAAAGATGATTGGACTTCCCTGACGCTTGTTTCTCTCCCTGGAAAAAAGATCTAGGCTCCGCTTGCTGTCAAAAAACAAAAAAAGATCTAGGCTCCGCTTGGAAACCCGTTTATTTCCACCCACCGTATTTCTCCACAGGCGTTGGGCTGTAAATTCTATGGACCATGCCAGGTCCGGATTTCTTCCCAACGGATTCTGTCGTTTTGGGCTAAATAACGACAATCCAAGCGCGGCCCTATGTGACGCACATGACACTGGTGTCCGAGACCGTGCCAAGTCGATCGTAGCACACCGTAGACCGTAGTGCCCGTTTGTCGTTCCGTGATGAGACCATGACTTTCCTTGTTTGCTTCTCGCCCCGATGCCATGCACAAGCATGATGAAACCTCGACTAGGCGATTCCCTGACTCGACCATTTGACCATTTGCCCTGTCGAAGAAGAATCCATCATCAACTTCAAATAAAACCGTCAACCCCAACCCCTTTGCCATCCTATCGAAATTGCACATCATCATCACGGGGATAATAATAATACCAAAAGGCGTGAAAATTAACTCGTGTTTGGGCCCCATTTGGCACTTCGCACCGGGGCCCCCAATTTCTGGAGACGGCCCTGCGCATCGGCAACTTGCCTGGAGGTTGAAGAAAAGCCAGCAGATTGAAGCTGCGGCTGGGGAGGGCCGCCCTTCGGCCATTGGAAGCAGAGGCAAGGCAGCTCCAGCCGCCGCGGGTCCTCCGCTGAGAAACTCCCAGGAATACCAGTAGCATCCAAGCGGCACGCACGAGCGTGCTCGCCACCATCCCGTCGAGGCGCGGCCGCCGCGGAAACCAGCAACTCCACCTCTCCCTCTCTAGCACCGAGCCAGCAAAGGAGAAGACAGGAGCTCACCAGATTCGTCGCGCCGCGGACTCCATCGAGCTTATTCAAGCACGCACTTGTAGATCTACCACCAGCCCGCGTCATCCACCATGGACCATCGCCGGAGGGAAGCTTCACCATGGCAAGGTTGCTGCTCGGGAGCAACCACACCAAGCGCAAAGAAGGGAAAGACGGCATAGCGCCAGACTGCACATAGGCAAAGACTAAACAGCAACAACTACTAGGACTACTCTGTACAAAGGTCCAACCACCTACTCCATCCTCTCGCTGGCCGGCCTCGCCGCCAGAGAAAGAGAAGGAGAGGGGCGGAGACGGACACGGACGGTTGACTCTCAAGGGGCTGTCGGTGGGAGAGAGGGGCGAATCGATTTTCTACATGCATGCCTTGACAATCTTATATGGTTTGTAGCAGACAGGGAGAGTGCGTCGAGCCCTCGATCCACATCCACTGGCCCCTTGCTGGGTTTTTTCTCTCGAAATGGAGGCTAATCCACCCGCCTCTGGCCCCATGCTGGTTAGAGCAGGCTGTGATAAGGATGAGGAAATATGGCAATCCAAATATCCAAAATAGAATTTGTTCGTTAAAATATGCCCGTTTAAGTGTCTGGACAGCCGGGGAAGCTTCGGGGGTTTGGGATAACAATTAGCAAATCCACATCCACCGTTTCAGGCTGCAGTTTAACTAGTCAGGCATTTAATTACTGAGATTCCTACTCGTGAGCTCTTGCTCTTTTAACCTAATTATTCACTCTGCTACAAACCAGAGTAAACACGCACATCAGATGCGAACAGGGGAGTACCACAGCGAGCGGTCGATACAATTATCATACACGCGTTGACAGTCTTCTCAAGAACGCGTATCATATATCATGGAGTCCCCTGTAATAAACGTTTTGCACACTACGTATGAATCTAGAATGCCCTGAAATGCATGATTGCATCCATGGACAGCATGTCCATCAACCATCCACGATTGCAAATGAACAACCATCGGTTGTCCTTCAACAATCCAATCCAATAATATGGGCGAAGCCAAAACGGTCCTCGAGACCTATATACAATGAGTTTGCAGATCTGCTCGTTCAAAAACAAAAAAGTGTGTAGATCTTTACTACCTTTGATCACGAGAATCTCTTGTTATGTACGTCTCAATCATTTCCTTCGTGCAAATCGACACCACCCATAGAAAACAGTTTTGGCAGGATACAAAATACCCTAGTATTAACAAGAGATATCTATTAACTAGGAAGTGATCTGAAAGAAGTTTGACAAGAAAAAACATGAACCCTCGCTGGCATGCTGCTCTCCGACCGGCACCAGGACGCCCCCATCCAAGTAGAACCGCCTGCACCAGCCCTCCCCTCCTCCCTTCACCGTTGTCGGAAGGCGCCACTAGGCTAAACCCGCGCCACGAGAGCGACATGACTTTTCTATTGTGCGCTGCTTGTTGGTGGTGCTGTGGCTACAAAGGAGCGACATGTGATGGTTATGCGACAGTCTTTGGCCGACGACGTCACTGGTTAACTTTCGCAAGTTGCTCCTTCGCCACATCATTACCTTGGCAAGTTGCTCCTCCGTCAAATCATTGCGACCAGATTTGGCGTTGTGCGGCGTTGCAGCTCGAGCGCGAGTAGTGATATGTTGGGACGACGATAAGGTGGTGTTGGTGGTCTGTTGGACGTGACAGAGCAACTCAATGTTGGGGCGGCGGCTCAAAAGTTTGACAATGTTGAGAGGGTTGACCTTGTGTCGTATGGATGGCATGGTTCCCCTCAATAATGGTCAACGCGTTGGCGCGGTTCTTTTGAAGGGTTGGATTCTTCATCTACATTGTAGGTCTCGTACATGTTCATCCCATAGACTTCATGACACCTTCTCTCCGGCTTTGGTGGGAACTAATTATGTTGGTTTTGAGGGGCCCTATTTCAATTGGTTTTTTACCGGTTGGTGGATAATTAACCGGACAACTCTCTAATGGAAAGGCAATTTTTTTGCCTGATTTCAAAAAAGAAAGTACGCACACCAGTTGCATGACTGAATATACGATGGCACGCAGCAGTTATGTTCCAGCGCAATGGAGCTGTGATTCAAATCCAACCAACTGATCCAAATATGGGTGTATCGAAAGGTCCAAGATTGAAACATCGGGGTCCATGGCCCATGGGCTCCAACCATGAGCACCTGACCACTTGACCACTACTACCAGCAAGGCAAAAAGTGCATGCCAAGGTGGAGGTGCAAGTGGTTCTTTGCAGCCTGCGTGCATTTGTCGTCCTGGCTCCTAGCCTTGGTCGCAAACTCGCAACCGATCTGTGATAATTACTTGGCAGAATACAAGGGACAAGTAGGACAACACCCAGGCTGGAAAGCCAGCCAACAAATGGGGAGGCCACCACGAGCGAGAGAAAGAGGCTGATGGGACACAATGCAGAGCGACCAATCCGGCCCTTTCCCAAGGAATGAAAAAACCACGTGCTCATTTCTCTTTGTCGTAGCATGATCCGCGTCATGCGTTCCAGTTGCAGGCAGACGACAAGCTTGTTTGGCCCTAGCTTGGGTAGGGTTATTCCGAATCGGCACGAGCCAATAGTGCGACTATATATGTTTGTTTTGCAGAGAAATGTACGCCTACAGCTTGAAATACATGCATAGTGTAATTTACTGGAGAACACAATGTTGAACGGGGCGATCATGGTGTACTGAGCATTAAGGCAGTAATTAGGCACGCGATCGACCTATCATTCATGTGCTTAACTTATGGGAATATTATTCCTATGAAAAATGACGATGATGACAATGGCGCACGGATGATATCTACATTTTGTTTCCAAGTTGTATTGCTTGCAAATGTTGCCAAGTGAAGAAAACAAACTCAACTTTATCGATAAATGAAACAGATTGCAGAAGATTGAAAAAACTAAAACGAGCAAAGAATAAATAACATTGAAAAACTGAGCGATACATCAAGATTTTATTCGTCGATATCGTATTTCACCTTTACATCTGGACATTTTTTTCACTCTTCTGAAGTAAATGCAGAAGGCTTCATCGTCATATTGTTGGAAAGAAGTCCGAGAGCACAAAAGGAGTAAAACGAGAGAAATGTTGACCAGATCAAACTTGACACTACCATCGCCGTCGGGAGTAGAAGACTTCAATCTGTGGGAGAAAAAACCACAGGCCCAAGACTGAGCTTCGCATACGCCTCGTTAAGATACAAGCCCAAATGCTGGAGGCCCATATTGCGCGGCAAAGCGCAGATACTCTCAACGCAATGCCTATGCTGTTCACTAGGCTACGTATGATGTTCCTTCGTCAGCTCTTCTCTCAAATTTATGCGTAACAATCACCAGATGTTCTACTGATAATTTATCAAAAGTAGAATGTATGGCTTTGCATGGAACCGATCAGTGGAAATGTGGAATCTTAACTTCAGAGTTCACTAGTTCAGACACCCTTTATCAGCTGGGCATCATAAAACCCAGAATGGGTGATTAGTCAGAGGCAGGTTTCTGAACACAAAACCTACCAAGCTATACATATACTGCAAACAAAATCATGACCCATCACCGGTCGATCGGGGTCATGCTGCAGTCAGTCAGGAATCAGACTCTCGTATCTTCTTCATTGGTGAATGGTGATCAGCCTCACCTGGAGGCGATGCACCAGAGGTTGAAGAGGGACGAAGCGGCCGTGAGGACCCAGGACAGGAACGCCATCATCGCAGAGAGCTGGTACCTCTCGCACAGCCTCGGGGGGCAGTGTGATCCATGGAACTCGAGGAGGACGTCGATGACGGCGGCGCTCGAGCTTGCGGCCGCCAGCGACAGTATCGACAGGATCTGAAAAGTGTTTCGTGCAAAGACAATTTAGAGAGGTTGGATGACCAAAGTACTAGTGACACGAGGAGGAGATGCTACGTGGTAGGTACAACATACCCAGTCTCCGACGACGACGATGGCCATGACACCGGGAACACGGAGCGGGCATCCGACCACTACGGAGTACACGTCGATCATCGCCAGCGTGCAGCTCCAGGGGATCACCAGGCCCATTATTGTAACCAGGAAGCTGCCATGTTTTGCACAAAATTCAGAAAAGAGCGAGCATCCATACGGTCTGAAGAAAATACAGACTTCAACATGTTTTCCGTATTCTGGATGTAAGAAAAGCACTGTCCCCATGTTTTCAGAAAAAGAAAGGTATACTGCATATAGTCATACATATAAATTTCAAGTGTTTGTTTACAGAACTTTTTTTTTCAATATTTTTTGCGGGAATTTACAGGACGTTTTCAGTTGAACTTGGCACTGTATGAGTTTCTGAAATCGTAAACCCTCTGAAGGCTGAAGCATCCCCAGTTCGACATGCAAAGCTTGACGATCGAATCAGAGATTCAGAGTCATAGGAAGGATTACATACCAGAAGGCGGTATAGCTGAAGAACTCGACGCCGACGGACATGAACATGAGCGCCGCCGACGAGAAGACGGCCTGGCCGACACGGAGCCCGAGGCTCCCGGCGCTGCCGACCGCGCCGGCCCCCGCCCTCTCCCCGCGCTCCATCCACTGGACACGGCGAAGCGCTCACACCGCCGGCTCATCCCCCCATACGCACATGAACACGCACCTCCTGCCCGTGGCGCACACTTGTCGGCTGCGTACGCGCTCCGCTCCGGTTCTCGCCACGAAGAAGTGGAGATATGGAGTGATCGATGCGAGTGCGCGAGGCAACAGCAAAAAAGGCAGATCGAGGCGACAGGATGAAAAGGTCGGGGCTGGCTTTGGGTGGATGGATACGAGAGCACGGGCAGATTATTCCCTCTTCCTCTAGCAGCTAGCTTCTCCGTCTTCCTCGAGAGCCTTTTGATCATCGCCATGGTTATACCACGACTTGGCGCATCGCTCGCTCTCCCGTCGCTTTCTCCACGTGGATCGCATCCGTGTACACGACACTGCGTAGACTATTAGCTCAAGTGGCATTTTGCAAATCACACGCGCTTATACGCTGATCACGACGTCTAGGGAGATCGACGTGGCAGTTGGAGGTGCACAATTACATGAACGCGAAGGTGCCAGGTGCGACATCGGCGTCGGCGATTTGACCTACGAGTTGTCCTCTTGTGCTGCACGCAGCCTGCTGGCGAGAGGTGATCTAAGATGATCGGTCGCTGTTCGATCAAATAGTGGTGAAGTGGAGAATCATTCTGGAAAAAGAAAGGGAAGATGATAGATAGCAGCCTGCCTCCCGGAAGGACGATACGCGCACTCTGGTTGCACTCGCGCCGCGACGATCCACGAGTGAAAAAGGCACCGGAAAGCTTGATTCCATGGGTTAGAGCATCCGACCAGAGCTATGCCAGGTAGAATGGCTAGCAACGTGCACAGTGACAGTCTTCTTTAGGGCACAGGCCGCATTCTGCCCCGGCCCATTTACATCAACCAGTATATTTACAAAATAAAATTATTTTTCACAATGTTTAAGTTCATAAAAAGAAAAACAATTGTTCCTAGAGTTCAACAGAAAAACTAACGAGTTTTTTTAATGTTTTCACGTAGTTCAGAAAAATGTTCACAGGGTTTAAACATGCTCTTGTAGTTCAACAAAATTATTCGGGTGGTTGAAAAATGTTCAGGTGAGAAAAAAATATCGTGCAATGTTAAAATAAAATGTTCATATCGTATCACATGGTACAAAATGTTCAGGAGTGGATAACTGCCTCTCTGATGCAGCGGGGAGGCCACATGGCCGTTCCAATCCCAAATTAGGACCGGGGCGAACTAAATATTATAATTCGTACTAAGACAGTAAGACTTCATATTTCTTTTGAAACTAATTTGGTATACTACAGTATTAATGACCCCAAATTTCTATCACTTATTTGTAATTGACCATATAAAAATAATGCTAATTTCAGTTATAATGTTCCTTATATAATTGTAACTAATATATCAAACAAACTTGATTTTGCTAAACTTAAAATTGTGCTCCCTCTGTTCTAAATTATAAGATGGTTTAGCTGTTTTCGAATAACATGTATCTAGAGTTCTAGACTTGTTTCTGTGTGTGTGTTCAGCCATTTCAGTAAGTATGTCAAACTGAACTATCCAAAATATTTATAATTCGGAACGGGAGGTGTGTGTGTATGTGTGTGTGTGTGTGTGTGTGGGGGGGGGGGGGGGGGGGGTGTAGTTTACAACTTTTTCTCAAATTAGGGTTCAACAATTGTATATACTATATAGTTCAGAGCTATTCTTGATAAATATATCTAAAGATTATGACCTAACAAATATTTTACTACTAGTGTTTTCTAGTATATCACTTCACAACCATATTTACTGAAAATTCTTGAAAATAAATTAAATTACTTTTATGATTCTTTACTGATATCCTCTAATAAAAATGTGTCTTATAAGTTATGTGGCTCATTTATAAGTTAATTTTTTTTCATGCCACCTGCATTTTAATAGATCACTTGTAGTTAGAATCAACATACATAAAATGGTGTGGATTCTACTACGTAAACAAACAATTTAATTATTTTATTGCTTGTCAATGATGCATTTTATAAAATAACACGTGTTGACGAAAATAAACTTGGTAATCTTGTTATCTTAGATTTTAGTATGACCTAATGAATATTTTGTCGATATTCTGATTTAGTTTCTCATACAGGATAAATGGTTATGCTATAGACCTTCTCAAATGAATTAAGAATTTTATTTACTTTAATATATTCAACAATAGTGTTTATGTGCAATAAATAATAGTAATAGTGGTTATTAATATATTTACTACTCCCTCTGTAAAAAAATGTAAGACGTTTGGACTTTCACGTACAAATTTTGTCACGTACAAGTTTCTTTCCTCTTTCCCAAATTACCCTCGCGTGGATGACTCGCTCACATGCTTTCCCCTCCGCTCGCACGATCTTGCTCTCGTTCGCTCGCCGGCGCATATGCTCCCCGCCGCTGTTCTCACCGATCCCCACCTCGCCTTGCTCCGCCTCTCCTGGGAGAGGTCCTTGGCGTAGAGCTTCTGCTGCTCCTAGGAGAGGTCTTGGGCGTAGAGCTCCTCCTGGGAGAGGAGATGATCTGCAGGGGCGAGGGGGCAGAGGATCTTGGCGGAGAGAACATGCAGCCCTCCAGGGCGGAGAGGATCTGCAGGGGCGAGGATTTAGGCGGAGATGACCTGCAAGGGCGAAGGGGGCGAGGATCTTGGCGAGAGATTGCAATTTCGCGACGGGGGAATCAATTTCACTACTTAGACGGAGAAGGGTAGCAATGTAAATTTATGTGTTTTCACCTGGTCGGAAAATTCCACAAAGGTCTTATAATTTGATACCGAGGTAGGATGTGTGCTCTCCTCCCGTAGTCCTCCGCTCAGGGCTCAGCGCGCTCTCCCTGCTTGCCTAGGCTATGGGCCGATCATACATCCTACGTGCGAGGACCGATACACACATCTTGTCGGCGGAAGGACGATAGGCGCACCTTGTCTGGTTACACTCGCGCCGCGACAACCACGAGTGAAAAAGACACCGGGAACCTCAATTTGGCAGGTGCGAGCATCCGACCGGAGCTAAGCCAGGTAGAGTGGCTAGTGACGTGCACAGTGACAGTGTTTTTTAGACGCATAGTTAATAGTTTGGGGTGCTCCTATATGACGTTCGAAGCGTCGGTGGCCACACGCCTGCGTTAACTAGGTATGGGCTGTATTCTGTCGTGGCCCATTGACAACAACCAGTATATCTACAAAATAAAGTTCTTTTACAATATTTAGAAAAAACAAATGTCCGTAAAATTTACAAAAAGACGTTCTTAGAGTTCCACGAAAAACTAACGAGCTTTTAAGTTTTGTTCAGTTAAGAAAATCTGTTCGCGGTGTTTAAAACATGTTCGTGTAGTTAAAGAAAAATTATTCGTGAGATGAATAATGTTCAGGTGAGAGAAAAACGTGGAATTTTTTTAAAAATGTTCATATGATAGAGAAAATGTTCACATGGTATAAACACAGTTATTCAGAAGGTTTTAAAAATATTCGCGTACTTCAATGAAACGTTCACGAGGTAAAAAGATGTTCATGTGAGATAAAGAACTGTTCTCTTGCTTGCATAAATGTTCATACGAGAGAGAACGTGGTACAAAAAAATTGTTGACAATGTTTTAAAAAATCATGTATTGCACAAATGAAAATCGTATGACATACAAAACATAAAAAATAAATAGAAAACCTTTAAAAATATAAGACTACAAAAACTAGAAGATAAAAAGAAAAAAAAAGATAATCGAACACAAAAAGCGCAACACAAATAAATAGCGATACTAAAAAGCGCCATCTGGTAACCGAAGCTTTAAGTGTCAAATAGGATTCCCAAATTTTGGGAGAAATTCGTTTTATTTATTGAAATTTCAGGAAATATCTATTGGTGTCCAGGTGGCTATGCATTGGGCCGGCCCAACTACTCGGATTGTTTCTTTTGGTCTTTCAAGTTTGTGTATTTATTCTTTTCTTTTTTATTATCCATCAATACATTTATCTATTTCATTTTTCTTATTATTTTTTCCTTTATTTCCTATTTAGAACACACATGAGCCATTTTTTAGATACACGAATATTATTTGATGCATATGAACATACATTTTTTATTCATATGAACATTATTATCAGGAATAAATAAACATAACCTTTTGTGTAGATGACATTATTTAAAATATTATTTTCTATCCGTAATAATATTTACTTAAAAATACATGAATATTTAATTTAATATGCGTGAACAATTTATGTAATATATATGAAAAAATAAATATTTTATATTGAATTACAAGAATTTTAAACATGATGTATATACTTTAATAAAGTATTTATAATAAATTTAAAAAACAAATCTATAATATGAGATATAAATTAAAAAATGGTACCTTATTTTTAATCACCCATGCTAGTGGGCCACCCAAACGCGGTCCTTGTACCGGTGAGATCGTGTCATGCATCAAATAGGTACCCCGTATCCGATTTAGATACTCTGAGGGCTTCTCCAATGCCTATTTTCCATCCATGGCATAAGCAGGCCCACCACTTATGTTATAGCAAATTAAAACTCCCCCAATGTTCAAGGGAGAGTTGGGTCATAAGCTTGAGCCCACCTATCAGTTTTCGTTTTTCACACCGAACTTGCCTTTCCTTTGCGCAAACCCTTTTCAGAATCTCCAATCGAGGTTTCTCTGCTAGCGGCGACAAAAACGACGGCGGCCGCCACACTCAGACCGTGCACCTCCTCTCTCGGCGCTAGGCATAGCGGCTCTGGTCGCACCCATCGGTTTGGTCACTACTCATGTGGTTTGGGAAATTTCTCTCATGTGAATCCTTGACATGAACCTAGACTTCAAATTTTCAAAAACTTGTGTTAATCTTTGTTTAATCTCTGTTTGCCACAAATGGAGGAGAGAAGGCAACGACCACCTTCGCAGAGGCAAGGACCTGAAAGCAACGAACACTTTGCTACGTAGGAGAATATATGAAGGCAACAGTTATTTTTGCCCATGGCCACATGGAAACAGTGTAAAGTTTATTAGTAATATAGTGAAATATTGTATATAAATGTCTTGTGCCTGGGCTGTACTGTATTAGTTGTTGGGTTTTGAATTTTCTCCCTCTGGGCGATTGCAATTAGTAATGTTTAAGACCGGGTCATATGGTCACTTCTCCTATGAGAAACCATTAAGTGAACATTGGAGATGCCCATGAGCGCAAACGGAGGAGGCCGGCCACCATCGGAGTGTTCAGGCGGGTGGATGGGGTGCAGCGCGCTGGCCGCGGGCAGAGCTAGCCGGAGGGAGAGAGAGATAAGGAGGATGGCCAGACAGGGGGAGAGGACATATGAACGAGGTTGGCGTAAATTGACAAAACACTTTGCCACGTAGAATAGTCAATTAGTGCGACTTGGTGGTCAAATTGGTCAATCGTATGTCATCTAAGCAAAACACTATGCCAAATCGTACCAGTGACCACATATTGAGTCACTTAAACAATTTTAGTGACTGTATTCAGGTATTCCGAAAAGGTCACACTGACCAAGGTGAGACGGCACGTCGAATTGGATGACGACGGTAGATGAATTTTCTCTTTTTTTGTCCAAAGCCACATATGTATGTGTCACGGACTCATTTTTGGGGTGACGAACAGAATTTCAGAACCGCCGGAGATGCTCTGAGATAGTTTGAGGCCAAAACAACATAAGTGACCCTAAAGGCAAAGTTTAGCATGAAATAAACCGTTTTCGAAACTTCAGCCGGATCTAACCTTTTTTCCTACCGCTCAACATACTGGCGGTAGCCTAGGAGTGGTACCGACGGTTGTTACGGCGGTAGCGTTTTACCTGGAAACAATATGTTGCGTAGCTATCGATAGACCACCACGAACGATTGGTGGCCTAGTGTCTACGGCTCTTCTATTTGCATTTTCCTGTGGTCTGTAGTTCGAACCGCAGTTGCACTACATTTTTCAACAACACGTTATTTTTTCCGACTGAATATCCAAAACGTAGATAGGATTTGGACTGACCACCGCACCAAAAGACTAGCGACGTACAAACTGATAGCAAAACTGCCGATACTTTTTTAAGGATCAGAGCGAGTAACAATTATGACAAAAAATATGTACAGACCGTATGCACCTATATTGTTTTAAACATTTTTCTTTACACCAACAACTTTGATAATGCAACTTAGATGACTTAGAAATGCCTATGTACATAAAAGCAATTGATTACTAATTCAATTTCATGCCTTGCAAAATATTCCATGGATCGAATGGTTTGTATGTGCGTAGGTATTTTTGTCGAAGACGTTGTCGAAGCCGATGAAGACGAGGCGCCATCCCGGGTTTGCCAGACCCGGGGACACGTCGGAGACGAAGGCATGCACCGGTGATGCCAGTACCGTGTGTGCGGGGGCAGGGACCACCATGAACCATACGCCAGTGTCGGAGGGACTAGAAGAGGAGGCCTCCTGGACGGCTGCAGGCGCAGAGCGGCGAAGAGGGAGGTGCAATGCAGTCCGCGGTTGTCGGAGTAGACGTAGTCGGGGACGAGGATGATGACTCTGGCGACGAGGTCGTGGTGAACGAAGACGTAGAAGGCGGCGAAGGCAGTGATTGTTGAGTATATAGGCAATTTTTCAATTAAATTAATCCAATAATAAATCATGAACATGACGTAAACAGTGCTAATGACATACTGAAACTCTATGATATAACCATGTACTAGAGAAATAGAAGAAACATCTACAGAAATCACTAGTATGGCAGACATGCAAGTAATCAGAAGAAGGATAAACATGTACCCTCCAATGGGCCAGTTGGCCGTAGCAGCAGCGGAGGCAGTCTCTTGGGCGGCGGCAGCCGCAGCAGCAGCAGTGGCGTCCTCGTTGCTCACATTTTTCCTGCGTGATAAAAAGATAAGATCGGCTCGGCGAGATTCCCGCAACCTGCGGCGCGTGCGCGCGTCGTGACGAGGCGAGGCGAGGCGAGGCGTGGCGAGGCGGGCGGAGGAGGAGGAGGAGCGCGCGTGTGGAGCACCTCCCTTCTCTTCACAGCCAACACCTCATACATGGTGGAGAAAAGCTCACCTTATAAATTGGTGTACATCTCTCTAAACTAGCCATGTGGGACTAAACTCCCACCACTCTCTATGGCAGCATGGGCCTTTAGGGATTTTTCTGGAATTGTTAGATGGGCCTAAAGCCCACCCTAATATTAGGCAATATTTCAGCAATCCCCCACCAGATCCCAAAGACCTATGATGTTCTCTGTTCCAAACACTGTTTTTGATATACCAGTATTTTCAGTGGAGACCCGTTAAGGTTGAACATCCACCTAGAGCAAATAGTTACACTACTTCACAACTGACAATGGACTATGCCTTGAATTGCCAGTTTGGCGTAAAGTAGTTTCACCAAATGTCTTACCAGTACTAGGCTGCCGAAGGCTGACCCCTCGGGTGGAGCATATTAGTCACACTCCTGGCCTATTCATGAACTTACTAGAGATCAACCCAATCTCATAGACTGTGACCAGCAGTTAGGCTCATATAGGTGTGTTCCTCCAAAGATTGCTCTGTAGGATAGCATCTTGCTTATACAAACCCTTGGAACACATTAAGACAAGTATCAACCTGCCATACAGTTACCGAGAGTAGTGCATCTCCAACGGAGTGGGTTAGTAAAAGTACTCTCCTCAGTTAACCAGTAGCTTGTTTTCCCAGGTCCTACTTCACGGGATCTCCGATCACATAGGTTGGGTTACTACCATGGCAACTCAAGTGGGTTTCATACCCATCTCACTCGATGCATTTTCTATCACAACACGTGATAGCCCTTTAGTAAAGGGATCTGCCAGATTCTTAGCCGAGTGCATATAATCCAGCGCTATCACTCCGGAGTTTCTTAAATGTCTGACAGCTTTTAATCTCATTCTTATATGTTTGTTGGACTGCATGTTGTCCACTGAACTCTTGACCTTGGTTATCACTGTTTGATTGTCACAGTTCATAAGGATAGCTGGAACTGGCTTTTCAACCATAGGCAAATCCATCAACAGATCTCGAAGCCATCCTGCTTCGACACCAGATGTGTCCAATGCTGTTAATTCTGCTTCGACACCAGATTTGAGAGTATCTCAGTTGGTCCTTAGTTGTGCCTTTGAATTTTCGAATTTGCACACTAGGATCATATGGTGTTGGAGAAGTTTTGCAGTCCGAATATCCAAAACGACTCAAAATCTTCTCGACATAATGGGATTGCAACAGAGTAATCCCACCCTCATTCTCTCTCAATAGCTTGATGTTCAAAATAACATCAGCCACACCAAGGTCCTTCATCTCAAATTCTGAGATAGAAATGACTTAACCTCCTCAATGACTTTGAGGTTGGTCCAAATATCAGTATGTCATCAACATACAAGCACATATAACTCCTTCGCCCCCACCATGGCGATAGTACACGCATTTGTCAGCTTCATTAACAACAAAACCAGCAGAGGTTAAAGTTGTATTGAACTTCTCATGCCATTGCTTAGGTGCTTGTTTCAGGCCATATAAAGATTTCAGT
This sequence comes from Poa pratensis, assembly GCA_947311845.1. NCBI lineage: Eukaryota > Viridiplantae > Streptophyta > Magnoliopsida > Poales > Poaceae > Poa > Poa pratensis. The sequence goes on along the minus strand of CAMZMU010000117.1, from coordinate 99,483,881 downwards.
AACTTACACACCTTTCCTTCCTGACCATCTAATACAAAGCCATCTGGCTGTTGCATGTAGATTTCCTCGTCTAGCTCTCCGTTCAGGAAAGCCGTCTTAACATCCATCTGGTGGACGAGAAGACCATGCGAGGCCGCCAAAGAGAGTAATACTCGTATGGTGGTCAGTCTGGCCACAGGTGAATAAGTATCGAAGAAATCTTCCTCTTCTTTCTGGGAATAACCCTTGGCCACAAGCCTAGCCTTGTACTTTTCAATTGTACCATCGGGCCTAAGCTTCTTTTTGAACACCCACTTACATCCCAATGGTTTACAGCCATAGGGACGTTCAGTAATTTCCCATGTTCCGTTAGCCATGATGGAGTCCATCTCGCTACGGACCGCTTCTTTCCAGTAATCAGCATCCGGAGACGCATAAGCCTCTGAAATAGAAGTGGGAGTATCATCCACGAGGTACACAAGGAAATCATCACCAAAGGACTTTGCAGTCCTCTGTCTCTTGCCCCTACCAAGGGTTTCCTCGTCATCCTCTCAGGATTTTCATCATGTGTTTGTTCATAATATTCCATCGGAATGGCAGGTTCAGGAGTCTCATCAGATTCCTGTCTAGAAGTGCTTGGCATATCTCTCATAGGAAAAATATCCTCAAAGAATGTAGCATCTTTAGACTCCATAATTGTACCGACCTTCACGTCAGGTACCTCAGATTTCACTACTAGAAATCTATAGCCGACGCTATTCTTAGCGTAGCCCAAATTAACACATCCACGGTCTTTGGTCCAAGCTTACGCTTTTTGGGGATCGGCACATTGACTTTCGCCAAACAGCCCCAAGTACGTAAGTATGAGAGTGTCGTCTTCTCTTCTCCCATTTCTCATAGGGAGTGATTCATTGTCTTTTGTCGGAACTTTATTCAGGACATGACATGATGTCAATATAGCCTCCCCCACCATGCCTTGGATAAACCCGATGTATCTAACATGGCGTTAACCAAATCTGTTAGAGTACGGTTTTTCCGTTCAGCAACCCCATTTGACTGGGGAGAATAGGGAGGCGTCCTCTCATGAATAATACCGTGTTCCGCACAGAAAGAATCAAACTCATTGGAGAAGTACTCTCCACCACGATCTGACCGGATTCGTTTAATTTTCTTTTCAAGTTGATTCTCAACTTCTGCCTTATAGATTTTAAAGTAGTGTAGAGCCTCATCTTTAGTGCTTAACAAATATATAGCAATATCTAGTGGAATCATCTATCAGAGTCATGAAGTATCTCTTTCCACCTTTAGTCAACACACCATTCATCTCACAAAGATCAGAATGTATGAGTTCTAACGGTGCCAAGTGTCTCTCCTCCGCACCTTTGGGGCTTGCGAGGTTGCTTTGCTTGCACACACGAATGGCACTTAGAACCTTTGGCTAAAGTGAAACTTGGGATTAAATTCGATTTTACTAGCCGCGTCATACAACCGAAACCAATGTGACAAAGACGTGAATGCCAAACTTCTGTTTCATTAACATTCGAATGAATATTGTTCACGACTTTATTACAAAAATCAGCGAGGGAAAAGCGGAACAAGCCTCCGCATTCATAACCTTTTCCAACAAAAGTCCATATTTCGTAACAACTACTTTATTAGACTCAAATACCAACTTAAACCCTTCTCTACATAGAAGGGAGCCACTAACGAGATTCTTCTTGATGGCGGGGACATGCTGCACGTTCTTGAGCTGCACGATCCTTCCCGAAGTAAACTTCAGATCGACCGTGCCAACACCAAGAACAGAAGCACTTGCGCCATTCCCCATCAGTACGGATCCGTTCCCTGTGACCTGATAAGAAGAAAACAATGAGATGTCAGAACATACATGAATATTTGCACCTGTGTCAATCCACCAATCGTTAGACTGACAAACTGAAAATACAGTAAACAAATTACCGTACCCAGATGCACCATTCTCATTGTTGCTCACAATCATGTTGACAGACTTGGAGTCCTGTCCTGGTTTCTTGAACTTCTTTGGGCACTTGGGAGCCCAATGTTCCTCTGAACCACATGTGAAGCAGGCTCCTTTCTTCTTATCCTTGTTGAAGGGCTTCTTACCCTTCTTCTTGAAGTCGGTATTCTGTTGGACCGGTTTCCCCTTGGGCTTGTGGAAGTTGGAGTTCTTCTGTACAAAATTGGCGACAGAAGTTCCCTCGTCCCTTTTCCGTGCGAGTCCTTTGCTCTCGAATTCTGCTCGACACTCAGATGGCCGATGACATCCTCAACTGAGAATTCACGCCTCTGGTGTTTCAGAGTAGTAGCAAAGTTCCTCCAGGAATTAGGCAGCTTAGCGATTATGCATCCCGCGACAAATTTGCCCGGTAGCACACACTTGAGAAGCTCAAGCTCCTTAGCGATGCACTGTATCTCATGAGCTTGTTCCAATACAGAACGGTTTTCAACCATCTTGTAATCATGGAACTGCTCTATAGTGTACATCTCGCTTCCAGCATCGGTTGCGCCGAATTTAGATTCGAGCGCCTCCCACAAGTCCTTGGCAACCCGCACATGTAAATATGCATCAACCAACTTATCTCCGATCACGCTCAGAACGGCTCCAACAAAGACGACGGTGGCATCCCTAAACGCCTTCTCCTGTTCAGGAGCAATCGTTCCAGTGGGAGTAACACCGGCGACCAGAACACGTTCATCGCCGTGAGCCATAAGGTGGTTTTGGTTTGCCAACGCTTAAAATAAGTCCCCGTAAACGGGGCTGGTTTCAGTGCAGCAGCAAAACCTTGGATCGAAAATTGCCTACACAGATTAGGTTTTTGGATTGTTGAGTATATAGGCAATTTTACGATTAAATTAATCCAATAATAAATCATGAACATGACATAAACAGTGCTAATGACATACTGAAACTCTATGATATAACCATGTACTAGAGAAATAGTGGAAACATCTACAGAAATCACTAGTATGGCAGACATGCAAGTAATCAGGAGAGGGATAAACATGTACCCTCCAATGGGCCAGTTGGCCGTAGCAGCAGCGGAGGCAGCGGCAGCGTTGGCAGTCTCTTGGGCGGCGACAGCCGCAACAGCAGCAGTGGCGTCCTCGTTGCTCATGATGATGACGAAGGCGAAGCGGACGTAGTTGAAGCAGATGAAGTTGAAGCAGACGATGGAAGGCGAGCAGTCGCGTAGGAGACGCTCCCCAAAAACCTAATCGCCCCTCTCCCGTACAGGATGTTGAGAGGCGGGGTTTCGGAGGCCTGCTCTCCCGTCGGCCGTGTACGCGCTGGACGGGATGGGATCACCGGCGGCAGCAGCAGTGTGAGGAACGACAAAGGCTAGAACCTGGAGCGGAGGCGATCTGTTGTGTATATGCTAAACGTTTCAGCTCACATTCATTCTCCATTAACGCCATTACCGTTGTCGCTCACATTTTTCCTGCGTGATAAAAAGATAAGATCGGCTCGGCGAGATTCTCGCAACCTGCGGCGCGCGCGCGCGTCGTGACGAGGCGAGGCGAGGCGTGGCGAGGCGGGCGGCGGAGGAGGAGGAGGAGGAGCGCGCGTGTGGAGCACCTCCCTTCTCTTCACAGCCAACACCTCATACATGGTGGAGAAAAGCTCACCTTATAAATTGGTGTACATCTCTCTAAACTAGCCATGTGGGACTAAACTCCCACCACTCTCTATGGCAGCATGGGCCTTTAGGGATTTTTCTGGAATTGTTAGATGGGCCTAAAGCCCACCCTAATATTAGGCAATATTTCAGCAATCCCCCACCAGATCCAAAGACCCATGATGTTCTCTGTTCCAAACACTGTTTTTGATATACTAGTATTTTCAGTGGAGACCGTTAAGGTTGAACATCCACCTAGAGCAAATAGCTACACTACTTCACAACTGACAATGGACTATGCCTTGAATTGCCAGTTTGGCGTAAAGTAGTTTCACCAAATGTCTTACAGTACTAGGCTGCCGAAGGCTGACCCCTCGGGTGGAGCATATTAGTCACACTCCTGGCCTATTCATGAACTTACTAGAGATCAACCCAATCTCATAGACTGTGACCAACAGTCAGGCTCATATAGGTGTGTTCCTCCAAAGATTGCTCTGTAGGATAGCATCTTGCTTATACAAGGCTTGGAACACATTAAGACAAGTGTCAACCTGCCATACAGTTACCGAGAGTAGTGCATCTCCAACGGAGTGGGTTAGTAAAAGTACTCTCCTCAGTTAACCACTAGCTTGTTTTCCCAGGTCCTACTTCACGGGATTTCCGATCACATAGGTTGGGTTACTACCATGGAAACTCAGGTGAGTTTCATCCCCATCTCCCTCGATGCATTTTCTATCACAACACGTGATAGCCCTTTAGTAAAGGGATCTGCCAGATTCTTAGCCGAGTGGATATAATCCAGCGCTATCACTCCGGAGTTTCTTAAATGTCTGACAGCTTTTAATCTCATTCTTATATGTTTGTTGGACTGCATGTTGTCCTTTGAACTCTTGACCTTGGTTATCACTGTCTGATTGTCACAGTTCATAAGGATAGCTGGAACTGGCTTTTCAACCACAGGCAAGTCCATCAACAGATCTCGAGGCCATCCTGCTTCGACACCAGATGTGTCCAATGCTGTTAATTCTGCTTCCATTGTCGATCTAGTCAGGATCGTTTGCTTGCAAGACTTTCAGGAAACAACACCACCTCCAAGGGTAAAAACATAACCGTTGTGGCTTTCATCTCATCAGCATCAGAGATCCAATTCGCGTCACAATATCCTTCAAGCACTGACGGGCTTCCAGAATAGTGAAGTCCATAGTTCACAGTACCTTTTAGGTAGCGCATAATTCTTTCGACAGCATGCCAATGCACATCACCCGGATTGGAAACAAACCGGCTCAGTTTGCACACAGCAAACATGATGTCAGGCCTTGTAGCGCTAGCTAGGTACATGAGTGAACCAACGATTTGAGAGTATCTCAGTTGGTCCTTAGCTGTGCCTTTTAATTTTCGAATTTGCACACTAGGATCATATGGTGTTGGAGAAGTTTTGCAGTCCGAATATCCAAATGACTCAAAATCTTCTCGACATAATGGGATTGCAACAGAGTAATCCCACCTCATTCTCTCTCTCAATAGCTTGATGTTCAAAATAACATCAGCCACACCAAGGTCCTTCATCTCAAAATTCTGATATAGAAATGACTTAACCTCCTCAATGACTTTGAGGTTGGTTCCAAATATCAGTATGTCATCAACATACAAGCACAATATAACTCCCTCGCCCCACCATGGCGATAGTACACGCAATTGTCAGCTTCATTAACAACAAAACCAGCAGAGGCTAAAGTTGTATTGAGCTTCTCATGCCATTGCTTAGGTGCTTGTTTCAGGCCATATAAAGATTTCAGTAACTTACACACCTTTCCTTCCTGACCATCTAATACAAAGCCATCTGGCTGTTGTATGTAGATTTCTCGTCTAGCTCTCCGTTCAGGAAAGCCGTCTTAACATCCATCTGGTGGACAAGAAGACCATGCGAGGCCGCCAAAGAGAGTAGTACTCGTATGGTGGTCAGTCTGGCCACAGGTGAATAAGTATCGAAGAAATCTTCCTCTTCTTTCTGGGAATAACCCTTGGCCACAAGCCTAGCCTTGTACTTTTCAATTGTACCATCGGGCCTAAGCTTCTTTTTGAACACCCACTTACATCCCAATGGTTTACAGCCATAGGGACGCTCAGTGATTTCCCATGTTCCGTTAGCAATGATGGAGTCCATCTCGCTACGGACGGTTCTTTCAAGTAATCAGCATCCGGAGATGCATAAGCCTCTGAAATAGAAGTGGGAGTATCATCCACGAGGTACACAAGGAAATCATCACCAAAGGACTTTACAGTCCTCTGTCTCTTGCCCCTACCAAGGGTTTCCTCGTCATCCTCCTCAGGATTTTCATCATGTGTTTTTTCATAATATTCCATCGGAATGGGATCACGGTGGCAGCAGCAGTGTGAGGAACGACAAAGGTTAGAACCTGGAGCGGAGGCGATCTGTTGTGTATATGCTGGAGAGGAGCGACCTCTCTCATATAGGCACACACGCATGCGGATGGCCAACGGAAACACACGCAATTATAAAACGTTTCAGCTCACATTCATTTTCCATTAACGCCATTACCGTTGCCGCCCACATTTTTCCTGCGTGATAAAAAGATAAGATCGGCTCGGCGAGATTCCCGCAACCCGCTGCGCGCGGCGGAGGAGGAGGAGCGCGCGTGTGGAGCACCTCCCTTCTCTTCACAGCCAACATCTCATACATGGTGGAGAAAAGCTCACCTTATAAACTAGTAGCTTTGCACGTGTACGCACGTCTCTATAATACACATCTCTATGATTCAGTTGAATGTCACTTTTTAGTTTTTACATACATAATAGAGGTTACACGAACGACCAACTCCCATTTAATAGTAAAGATGAAGTAGACTTAGCATGTTCCTCTGCCATCTCATTTTCCTTATCTTCAGTTCGATTCTCTTGAGTACAACAAATAAATCAGTCGAACGACGCAGCGGCAGTGGCCTCAGTCTACAATTACCAAGCCTGAATAAAGGGATCTATATTAAGGGACCCTACAAAAAATGATGATTGAAACTAAAATATGAGCATATGGGTGCGACAGACATTTGCCCCAACACAACAATGTCTATGCAGCACTTTCTGCAGCCGGTACTGTTGGTCATACGTATACAAATCATATAATGAGGGAAAGGAAGAGGGCAATATTCCTCGAGAGAACCAACACAGCACATAAATTTTTGTACGGAAATAAGGGAAGTTAAGAGAACTAACCTGAAGTTACTCAAACTGACGTTAATGATGAAAACCAAGTTTTTGAGCTGACACTCTCGAGTAAAATAGCCAGTACCTCAACATTAACCATAGTGTCCTGCTGGATCCATTAATCGGTTTTTCATTATAGAGCATGCTCTTACTTCCTGCAAGTTAGTATATAAAACATTCTGCTAGTCATTTGTCTAGAAAGGAGCAACAAAAAGTGAGAAACTTACAATATAAAACGTGTCTCATTGATAAAACATGTATTGCATTGCAATATCTACAGTCCATTGCTGATCCTCTATTTCTTGGAAAATTGATAAGACGGTAAGAGCAGATAAAACAATGATTATCTAAAATTCCATGTCGGGTTGGTCAATTTTACAATCCTCTTTTTCTTAGAAAACGAAGCATAAAGATGCAAAATTTGCAATTACGAAAGGACTACTAAACCATAGTGGGCAAAATAGTGTGTATATACCAACGGAAAATGGACACACTTTGTTTAATAATTGTCATACACAGGACATTATTACTGCAACAATGGTTGGCTAACTACATTTGAATACTCGAAAGGCTTTGCTATCTGCCCTCTACAGTCTTCATTCTCAAGTAATAAGTCTAGTCTAATTATACATTTATACTACAATGTTCAAAACAGAATGAAAACATTCTGTTCTTGATTTCTTGAACCATTATTAGGGGAGATGGATTCGATTGTGAAATTGGATCACCGTAAATGACCTTGTCCAAATGGTGCCTCCAGCATTCAGATAGTAGAGTTCGTTGAACAGTGCAACAGGATACCTGAAAAATGATCATGTCGTCGTTCTAGGATCAAATGTGTCATCAAGTCGGCAATATATTTATCAGTCTAAATTCCATACCAATCAGGCAACGTCTTGTCCTCGAGAACAGGCCTCTGCCACTCATCGATCAGAGACTCCCATTTCATGTGTTCTGCACGCACGGACAGTAGAGTTTTCAGAAAACCTTGATCTCTTTGCTTGATAGTTCAGAAACCTTTGTCAGTCACTCGTACGAAATCTGAGCCAACCGTTCTGCCACCGCGTCCCGCTCCAGGCCGAGGAACTTGGTGTACCTCCGGTGGTAGATCCTCCCAGAGTGGAACTTCACCTCGGGGCACGACCATGACAGCCCGAACGACACCTCGCGTGTGCCCCCCGCAGGCACCGTCGTCGTCGCAGCGGCCGCCGCCCCGATGGACGATCCGAGCCTCGGCGACGCCCCGTCGGTGCCATCGTGGAAGAAGCCGCGGTTCTTGATCTCGTCCCACATGTCCTTCGCCGTGAGCTGCTCGCCGCCGCCGGAGCCTAACGGGCCCATCGGGAAGGACGGTTTCGCGAGGTAAATGGGAGCCGGGAGGAGGTGGCGGTCACGAGATGAGTTTAGGCGGCCTGATGCGATGCGACGGCGGCGAGGGTTTCATGTGAGAGGAAGGTTTGAAAGAAGAGGGCAGGTCATGCTATGGTTCTTTACTGGGCCGATGGAGCCCAGATGCAGAGAAACGGGCAATCACAGCGTAATTGGCGGCGGCAATTTTGTGGGTAGTTATTGATTGACCGGGGATTAGAGGACCCAGAGCGTGGATGTGGGGCTTTATTGATTGACCGGGGATTAGAGGACCCAGAGCGTGGATGTGGGGCTTTCTCTAGGTGGGGAGAACAAACTAATCTCGATCGTTTGATGAATCGATATGGACGGTCAAGATCTTGTTTTCCTGCCGGCAGAGTTTTCGTCCGCTCTTCGTAATTGCTAAGTGCACACGGGAATAGGTTTGGATTGAACTTAGCGGTTCGATTTAACCAGGTGGGGCTGATCCGGTGGTGTTGGTCTGCTTGTGTATATTTGTTGGGGTGTATTTAGGAAAGAAAATGTTTGCTTGTTTAATAGTACTAGTAGCCTTGCACGTGCACGCACGTCTTGACAAGACACACTTGTTCAGTTGAATGGAACATTTTAGTTTTTTGTATATCATGCATAAGCTAATACATATCATATAAGTTAAAAGCATATTATATATATGATATACGTCAAAGAAGTATCAGTATATTTTTTAAGCTCATGCCATTGATGGCAGTCGAACAAATAATCCATGAAAGCAGCTTTCATCTTAGGCCATAATTTTTTCTTTGGATGAATCATATAGTACATGAACTCCCAATTAATCTGTTGGCCAAGCTACTCCCATGTTTGGCTCCACCAATATCAGGGATCATCTAAAGGATAAAACAATTAAGCAAATAGACTAATAGACCACATCTCTACATGACAGCTGGTGCACATTTGTACAATTTTTAATGCGAGATTTCAGATAAAGGCCTTCGAGATTTAAGTTGCATCTTACCAATGTAAATATGGCAGTAACCAAAATAACACTATTAGTATTTAACAGAAGCATTTAATTGCAGATTTTTGTAATTCTTACTATGGCAGTCATCATTCCTGTGATTAGCTTTGCCAATTGCATCCATAAAAAACCTACTTGACAATAGCATACCATGACTAATAGTGGACACTAAAACCCCACAACCGTAATGAAAGAAATTAGAATTTCGACCAACGATTCAAATTGATAAGGACCTTCACCGCTTCGGGTTCTATCACAAGGGAAGACACATAGCATTTTGCAGGGCTCGGCGGCGTCTACAAAGCATTCAACTGCAATCCTGTCGTCGGACCATCGTAGTTCCTGCTATGTGGTAGGTAGTCCTGGTCACAACTCAGCCTAAACTGGGTGGCTGGGTGCATATGTCGCTGGAAGTGCGACCAGGACAACTCGCGAAAGGTACTTGAGGAGATACTTCAATCTACAACAATTAGTTTCGCCCACCAAGTCAGGTGATAACCCGTGTAAAGAATACATTCATAATCATATAATTTCTCCACTACTTAATTCATCGCCAAGTTATATTTAAGGAGAGGCTACAGATGGTTTAGTGAATAAATACAGTAAAAGGGATGTAAGAAACCTTAAAAATTTCTTCAACAAATGATTCTTTAGGCACTGATGGCGGCTCACTCTCTGTCACAACCACTTTGTCACCACCGCTGATGACGGCTTCATATTACTCAATGCACCGCAGGAACCAATAACTGGGATGTTATAAAATACAGTAAGATGCAGTATACCATGAACGCTTCTTCAGTGGCGCCTGGAATGGCAGAAAATCAGATAAAAATCGCACAGTAATTAGAACAAAAAAAGCACATATCCTAGCCTCTCCTTAAATATGATATACAGTTCTGTTATTGCAGAAAGTTACCCCATCCTGACAATTTCTTTTGATATATTTATATTAGATACAACTCTTCAGAAAAAATCATGATTGGACGGTTATCTTAGCTGGAGCATATAATTACACAGGTTAACTGTAAACTCCTAGTCGTAAGTGTATAACACAGTGCTCGTATAATCAAACTGAGCTCGGTAATGTGACAACGGAGGATAAGAGTAGGACGGGAATATGTAGCCATATGGATCATAATCTGTACGTGCATTATACGTGTTATTCAGTAAGCAAACTGAAATACCTGAAGTGTTCGACCATAAGACATAAATGGTCATCCTAAGCTTCGTATGTCAACGCAGCCAAGCGTAATTAAAATCCGACTTGCTGGATGGAAAAGATTGCCTCTTATACTCTGACTGAAAGCAACCAATTCAATTTTGTTAGATAGAGCTTGATTGCATGAATATGATTCTGAAACTGACCTTCTTTTCAATAAACAGATTTTAAGGAAAATGAAGTACAAATTTGGTTGGAGATGATTTTACAATTCATATATGCAGCTGAACAAAATAAAAACCATCTGTAGCCTCTCCTTAAATATAACTTGGCGATGAATTCATAGAGATATATATGTGAAACCACATGATACAAGAAATGAAGAAAGTATGCAAAGAGATTAGTCCGATGTGCATAACCTGCAATTAATATGGATGATTTGACAGCGAGATTTGCCATGTCCTTGCTGAAGACGTACAATAGTTCTCCTTCCACTGAAACCTATACAGACGTCGCAAAACAATTTCACGCTCAGATCGTCGCGGACCGACAGCTAGCCACAAAGTATGTAGGAGCAGTAAGATAAGAGAGGACCACCTTTAGGAAGACCCCGTGTCCACCGTGAATGCCTGAAGCACGTGCTCCGCCTTATCACTATGCAGGCCGTTGCGGGAGGCGACGTCGCCGGTGATGACGCGACTGCGGAAGTGGCCGACGACGTCCATGGCGCTGACGCGCAAGTATGCGGGGAGGCGGTCGGTCTACACGACGCAGACGGTCGCGCAAGGCTTGACGCCTCGATGGTGCCTGCTTGTGATGGAGGGGCACCACGGTGAGCGGGCCATGGGCGACGTGGAGATGGCCGTGAGGCATAGGATTGGACAGGGAAGAGGATGGAGGAATATGTCGTGGCGAGGGGGCATGCGGTGGCATGAGGAGGCCGGCAACGACGGAGCTGAAGAGGGACGGATATGGCGGCGGCTGCAGCCATGGATGGTGTCTAGCGCGAGGACCATAAAGAACAAATCGGGAGAGGAGAGGAAATAACGGCGTTGACCAGCTAATCAAAGCGATTCAGAATTAATTTACGCGTATCCCGTTGATTGTGCCTAATGTTTTCATGTAGCGTGCATATGCGGGTTTGCGGAGGGGTACGCGGACGTGGGGCGGGGAACTTGGCAGGAAAATTCTCTGCCGGTCGACAGTATGGATCTGGGCCGTTGCATCGAGGAGTTGTTGATGAAATTGATCTGTGTCGTTTGATCTGTTTTAGTGGGCTGGATCCGATGGTCCTGAGTGACCCGTGTACACATTGGCTGGGAGCACCAAGCGAAACTAAAGTTTGCTCTTTTATAAGTAGTGGAGATATAGATTGGTTCACATCTCTCTAAACTACCCATGTGGGACTAAACTCCCACCACTCTCTATGGCAGCATGGGTCTTTAGAGATTTTTCTGGAATTGTTAGATGGGCCTAAAGCCCACCCTATTATTACGCAATATTTCAGCAGTGATGGCCTGGAGTGGCCATGCTGGACGCCTGGACAAGGGGTGGCGTCTAGGTCAGATCGTGTCGCTCTGATACCATGTAGAATTATGAGATTGACGAAATATGATGGATGTATTATTGAGTCTCATAAACGAGTATATAAAGGCGTACAACGGACCGACTTGAAGTATAAGACAGTTAGGGATCATACGGAAACAGATCTTATCTCTATATATACTACCATAACCGACCTACTGTATACGTTTATATACTCTAATAACATGACCCATCTATATTCTTGTATTTTTCACAAAAGAAATAAAAATACCGCGCGGACAAAAATAGTGTATCTTGAGGCTCGAACACTTCACGTAGTGGAACTGCAGTGCTTCCGTAGTTACTACACCAGCGTGTACTCACGTTACCGATTGGGTAGCATTCTATGTACTCCGTATTGTTTCCGCGTAAGACGCTACCGTCATAACAGCCGGCGGTACCGCCTACCGCCCGAATGTTGAGCGATAAGAAAAAAAGGTTTGATCCGGCTGAGATTTTAAAAACGGTTTATTTTGTGCTAAACTTTGTTTTTAGGGTCAATTTTGTTGTTTTGGCCATAGTTTGATTCCACTCGAAAGTCAAACCTTAGACAAGCTTATTTTTCTACTACAACTGGGTCCCATGTGTCATGCACTTTCTTCCACTCCAACGCCATCTCTTCCATCACGTCCTGGTGGTCCCGTTCCCGGCGCAGGGCCACACGATCCCGCTCCTCGACCTCGCGTCCCTCCTCGCCGCCCGCGGCCTGCGCCTCACCGTCGTCGCCACACCCGCCACCGCCCCACTCCTCTCCCATCTCCTCGCCGCCCACCGGACGGCACCGTCCGCGCCCTCACCCTCCCGTTCCCCTCTCACCCGGCCTTCCCTGCCGGCCTCGAGTCCATCAAAGGCTGCCCGCCGGTCCTCTTCGGCGCGCTCATCGTCGCCTTCTCCGGCCTACGCGGCCCTCTCCTCTCCTGGGCCCGCGAGCTCGACTTCTTTTGCGGCTGGACGCAGCTCCTGGCCGCCGATCTAGGCGTCCACGCCTCGCCTTTTCCCCCTCCGCCGTCTACGGCACCGCCGTGCTCCACTCGATCCTGCGCCGCGTGCCCCGGCGCGAGCCCGAGGATGACGACGAGTTCCTTATCCCCTTCCCGGACCTCCCCGGCGCCCCAAGTTACCCGTGGCTGCAGCTCACGGTGCTGTACCGGACGTACCAGGAGGGCGACGAGGTTTCCGAGGGGGTGCGTAGCAATTTCCTCTGGAACCTCGAATGCTCGTCGTTCGTCACCAACACGTTCCGGCAGCTCGAGGCGCCGTACATGGAGGCGCCGCTCGCGGACCTGGGTTTCCGCCGCGTGCGCGCCGTCGGGCCGCTGGCGCCGGAGGACGCCAGAGTCAGCCGCGGCGGGGAGACGGCGGTGGCCGCGGCCGACCTGTGCGCCTGGCTGGACCGGTTCGAGGAGGACGGGTCCGTGTTATACATCAGCTTTGGGAGCATGGCGGTGCTGCAGCCGGCCCATGCGGCAGCGCTAGCGTCTGCCCTGGAGCGCACCGGCGCGGCGTTCGTGTGGGCGGTCGGGCCGACGGTGATGCTTCCAGAGGGGTTCGAGGAAACGCGTGGCCGTGGTGGGCAGCAGGGGTAGGGTGATCCGCGGGTGGGCGCCACAGATGGCGGTGCTGCGGCACCGGGCGGTGGGGCGCTTCGTGACGCACTGCGGGTGGAACTCCGTGCTGGAGTCCGTGGCGGCCGGGGTGACCATCCTGTCGTGGCCAATGTCGGCCGACCAGTTCATGAACGCGCGGCTGCTGGTGGACGAGTTGCGCGCCGCGGTGCCGATCTGCTGGGGCGGCCTCGCGGCGGCGCCGAGCGCCGACGATATAGTTCGCGTGCTCGAAGCGACAGCCATGGCGGGGGATGAAGAGTGGGGCGGCGTGGAGGCAAGGGCGAGGGAGCTTGCCGAGGAGGCCGCGGCGGCGGTAAGAGAAGGCGGGAGCTCGTGGCAGGAGGTGGAGGAGCTGGCACGGGAGCTTCGTGAGCTCGGGAGCGAGTCGAGGTAGCACATGGTCGAGCTGGGCATGGACGTAGCATCAATTCAACAATTCGTGTAGAATTTAACAGCTTGTATGTGTATCCACGATTTGGTCCGAACGGTCAGCAGTGAATTTGAGCAGGAAAGTTCACTTGAAATACATCATTTGTTTCCCATTTGTTTTTTGCATAACGATTGTTTCCCATTTGTTTTTTGCATAACGACGAGTTGCTAGATACTCCCTCCTTCTATCGTATGACTATAAATTTCCTTTTACATGTAGCTAGGGCCCTACATGTAGCTACAGAAACTATTTTTTGACTTGAAATGGCTATGAAGTCTTTGTTGATTGCATGACTCAGACACCCAACAACGTAGGGTGGAACTTGGAAGGACATGGAACACAAATACTTCCTCGGTAACTAAATATAAGACGTTTTAGTAGCTAAATTTGAGTTACCAAAACATCTTATATTAAGATATGGAGGGAGTAGAAAGAAGAAGGTAACTGAACTTGCATGGACAAATTCCGAAAGGTCGTGGGTGTTCAAGGATGCTTTTTTAGCAAAGACGGAAATTATGAGATAATGAATGAAAATGCATCTGTGGCTTCCAATATCAGATACATCTAGAGCTTCACAACATAGGCTAACCCGCTGGATTTATCAGGTCAGACTATAATCAACTCCATTATAGATTTTGGAAATTTACTTACCGTTTCTATTGGACATTACACCTCAGAAGAAAGTGTATTCCTGACATTTTTGTCACTGGCTTTTACTCTCCTTGACCAATATATACTGCAAAATAACCATTTAACCAATCAATTACTTACTAATAGCGTGTATGTTCTTTCAAAACCAAAATGAGTCGATACAAGAGTGGTTGTGGGCAAGGGTTAATAACCAGGGTGGTTTGCATTGGTAGTTGTTGGTGTCCTTTTTGGTGAGACAAAGAACAATAGAACTCTACCTGTAAAGTTAGATGAGCACGTATTCATTATCTTTATCATCGAAAAATACATAAATCATTGATATCCCTTTACAGCCAAAGGGAGAAATAAAACAAATAAGGTCATGCTTAAGCATACTACCTCCGTTTCATAAGGTAAGGCGTATATTTTTAGTCAAAAGTCAATCTAGTGTAACTTTGACCGAGCTTATAGACCGAGCTTAAGCATACTATCTCCATTTCATAAAGTAGGCGTATATTTTTAGTCAAAAGTCAATCTAGTGTAACTTTGACCGAGCTTATAGACCAAAATATGAATATTTATAAATTTAATTAACTTACAAGGAAAATATATTCTACGGCGAGTCTATTCATATAGAATTGGTATTCGAAATATTCATATTTTTATCTATAAGCTCAGTCAAAGTTACGCTATGTTGACTTTTGACTAAAAATATACGCCTTACTTATAGAATGGAGGGAGTACTTGTTTTATACCTACAAATGTATTTTGCTGCAGGGGAGTCGATGAGGCGAAATTTCTTCATGAACATCTGAGTGCGAATTGGGTGTCAAGCCTCAAGACTCTTTTGGTTGTCCAGTATGGCTAGGATCAGAAATAACAAGAAACTGTAGTTACTTTTTAAATCGGCATCATTTATCAACTATGTATCTTTTTTATTAAACTCAAAACTTTAACTTCTCTTTAAAATCACCCTCTCCGCGTGTTATCAACTATGTTTCGAAGGTTATTGTTGTTTTTCGTGTAAACTGATTTCACGTGAAAAATCTGGTGCTTATTGTTGTCTTAAAATGTGAATGATTAATGAGGCAATAAAGTATTTGCTTATGGTAATAGAGTAATAGAAAAAAAGATGACACATTGTCTTCTTAAGATTTGGGAATGAAGATGTACAACATAGACAAGAGAACCAAATGAGAAAAGTAGCAGAAAATTTTTGATATTATACATTCCGTTGCAATGGAGTGTGCATTCAACTAGTAGTAAAATAAAATGAAAAAATAAAGAAAATGAAGGGGAAATGAAATGAAAAAAACTGCGAAAACAGAGAATGATGCTTATCTTGTTTGGTCGGCCCACTCCTGTGTGGTATATGGACCCCCCCCCACCCCCCCCCACTCGCCCTATTTTCGTCCTCCTTTTGATGGGAGCTCCAATACATTGCTTCAAGGGTGCGGAAGCGGGTCTCCGCCCTGAAGCAAAGCAATGCTTCATGGGCTGGTTTGAAGCGGGCCAGGTACTGTTATTTATCTTTTTGCCTTTTCTAAAAGCTCAATATTTTTAAATATGAAAAATTCAAATCTGAAATATTTTCAAAAATCTTTTTTTCTTCAAAATCTAAACGTTTTAAATTTGAACAATTTTCAAATTTAATTTTTTTGAATTTGATTAATTTCAAAAATATGAACATTTTTCTAATCCGAGCATTTTTAAATTTTGAACATTTTTTGAAATCTAAATAAATTTTGAAACTAAACAATTTTCAAAATGAAAACTTTTAAATCTGAACACTTTTCAATTTTGAACATATTTTAAATCTGAACATTTTCCAAATTGAACATTTCTAAAATAAAAAAACGTGAAAAAAAGAGAAAAGGAAAACAGAAAATAAAAAAGAATAAAATGGAAAGAAAACAAAAAAAGAAAAGAAAGAAGAAACTAGAAAAAAATGCCAAATGGGCCGGTCCATCAGGAACTCTTTCAAGCGGCGGAAGCATTCCACGCCGCAAATGGGCGATGTACAGGATTCATCCCTTTTGATGCAACGAGCATCCTATGGTTTTCGTCCCCCTTTTGATGCAATGAGCATCCTATGGTTTAGGGTCCGACTGCTAGCCCAATCTCTTCCTCTGTGTTTGTTATTCACGTGACTTGTTTGTCTAGCTCTAGCTGGTCGTCTACCACAGTTATTGTGCCTTTCGTTTTTTCTATGGCTTCTTTTGGTTTTTCTCGGGTTTCCTTTCATTTATTATGGTTTCTTCAGGTTTCACAATCTCATATCCCTAACTCTCTTCCTCATTCCCACTTGTATTCTCATTATGAAAATTGTGAGTAGGAAGACACCCCGTATGAGAAATGAGAAACGAGAACGGAACACATGGCGAGAGGAGAGCTTGTAGGAACGGAGCTTTCAAAAATCGGCCTTTTTCTAGTGATTTCGTCCATGTATAGGAATAGGATCTCCCCTTTACCACCCGAAAAGTTCCAGCTAGAATAGGCATGCCGGCCCATTCTCCAGCCTGGTTAGTGCTCCACCATTTTGTTTTCTTATTTTTTTCACTCAAGGAATGACAACACATTTATGGTCTCCAAAAAAAGAGTAATTACAGAAATTCTTTTAACTCACACATAAGGCAAACCTAGCTTGGTTCACAAAGTATATTGGATGGTACTAAGCTGATAACATATGTGATGCAACTATGCAAGCAACCATGCATGACACAATTTCTCTAACAGCTCTGCACTTTTTACGGCACCAACCAACGGATGGTGTTCTTATTGATGGTTATGTACCCACAAATTGCGGAAACAAGGCCCCGTCGCCAAAACAGCAACGAAACAAAACATGTCCAAAACCGTCCATGGACAGGTATAACAACATGTCCGGTTCATCTGCTCCAGACGTCGGTACCAAAATCACCCAGAAGCATCTACACGAGGAATCATAAAACAACAGAAGGAACTGGACCAGCGAAGGGCCACACTGACAGTGGTAAATGTTCTACAACACATACAACACAAAGGCCCAGACCGGATAGACGAAGAGCAGGACGATGCCGATGGTGTTTGACACGCCATTTGCTTTGCGGAAGGCTGCCCTGAAGCCACCTGACGCATTGATGTGCTCCTGAAGCAGGTAGCACCCGATGATCAGGCATACGCCCACGCCGATGATGTCGTTCCTGAATTTGTCAGCGAAGAGGCTGGGGGCGACCACCGTTAGAAGAATCAGAGAGCCTGGCAGCTCTAGCCAATCTGATTCAGATGATGAAAATCATTGTTAGATCCATGTAATTGTTTTTTTTGTTAGAAATGGGAGCCCGGCCTCTGCATCATGATGATGCACACAGCCTTTTATATTAAATAAAAGTAGCAAGAGAGTATCAATCAGTTATTACAAATCACGGATCAGCCAAAGTGGCTACATGAATCAACCAGCGAAACAAAGCTATTAAGAATAGACTACTCATTGAAGTCTTCCATGTAATTGTTTAACCGGCCTATCGAGAGTAGTAGAACAAAATGACAAAAAAGACAACGAAATAATACCAGGGAAGTGTTTTGGAAAGAAGAGCCGAAGTACAACAACAACGAATGCAAACCAGCAACCAACCTCTCCCCTGCAATGTCGATGTTTGATGATCAGGAATTCGTTTCATATACATGTATGTGATGTTGTACAGTTGTAATAGATCAGAAGAGGATCAAAAGAGTAGGAAGATATGCAACCAAGCTTGTCCGCAACTATTTGTGGATCCTCCAACCAATAGACAACAAGTTTAAAACAAAGTATCTTGAGTTTGTTGTCGGGTAGCATATATTGAGCATGTATCTTACGTCAGTTTATCAACAACCTATAAAGTTCTTTTACTTATAGACAGTGTAGTGATGTTCTTTTTCAAATAAAAGTCGCCATTCAGACCAGCAGCCTATGATGTCAATCAATTGCCAACAGTGTGACGCCTTGGTATATGCAGCATTTCGATTTTGTCAGTTCATATTACAAATTGTTAATCCACAGTCCACACCAATGCAACAATCCCACGGCTCATTACAATACCCTTAAATTCTAAGACATGAATGGAAGCTGCAGCATGGAAATTTGTGACTATAATCACCTGATCAGAGTAAACAGCACACCAGGCAGGGTGAAGAAAATGTAAGGGACAAGGAGGCCCGTCAGCATGTTGGTCTTCCAGTTTGTCGGTCCAATACCAGGAGGTATCTGCAGAATAAGAGATCAGAGAGGGTTTCAGTCAAAGAATTTTGCTGTGATAACCGCCAAAGATTCAAGAAGTATTAACTAAAAGTTAACTGGACACATAAATCATCTCGATTTTAGTTTGACTACTGTTCTAAGGGGCAATGGTGTACATCAGTAAATTGAGTAGTACAAAATCTGTTCTAAGGGGCAATGATGTACAGCTCAATTTACTACCCGATCTCATCGAAGTAAGTGTCACATTTGAACTGGGATTAGATCAAAAACACTTATTATGGATCAGAGGTAGTGCCATGTTTTCGCACGAATCGACTTCTGATGGCGCTTCTACGACCGACCTTGGACCGGTCCCTCTCTCTCCCGCAAGGAGAAAGGCGATTTGTGCACCCCCCGTCTGCTCCCACCTCGCCGCCGCGGATCCGCGCGATTCCTCGCCTCCGCCGGCCGCTTCGGCGGCGGGAGGCTGGGGATCGCCGGATCCCGGCGTGTATATAGTGTAGGTAGTAGTTGGGCTTCGGCTGGCGGCGTCTTGGAGGCGGAGTCTTCGTCGGCGGTGTGTTTGCGGTGGCGTTCGTCCCCTCTGGCTGTGGAGCTCCGCGGATGTCCATGGTGGAGCGTCGTCCTCTTCTTCGTGCTCGTGGCCCTCCGGGGTCGCCGTGCGCGGAGTTCCCCCCTCCAGATCCGCTTGCGGTGGATCTGGTTGACTTTTTGGTTGCAGGTGCTGATGGCGCGAGCGGCGACGACGATGGAGCTGGCTGGAGGCCTCTCGAGGTTCGAGTTTCGAAAACTTCCCGTCCGTCTGGGGGTGGCTTCCGTTCCAAGGTTCCCAGGAAGCTGTGGCGGCGGCGCGTCTTCGATACGGCTTCTTCATCGGCGACGGCGACGCAGAAGGATCTTTGTGTAATGTTTATCTTCTGCTTGATCTTCTCTGCCTACTCGTTGTAATCAGCACTTGTAATCTCGCAAAAAAAAAAGAACACTGCAGCCACAATAACTTCTAAGCTAGCGATCCTAGTTAACCATCGTGATGATACTCCCCATGATCTCCCCTACATGATCTGGATTAATCACGGGATACAGACTCCATCCCAACGTGACCTGATTCATTCTGAATCTCCGTGAGGCGAGAACGGGATCCCATTTACAGAAACCAAAGCATTTCTCATTTTTGTTTTCCCCGCTTAATAACAAAAATTAGCGATGGAAATCTAAAATTAGAAAAAGGGGAATGGAACTCACACGGCGGCGATGAAGGCGAGCCACTTGAAGAGAGAGCTGCCGCCGCCGAAGCCGAGGCCGTCGTCGAGGAAGATCGCGTGGTTGGCGAGCTTCCTCGCCGCCGCGCTCAACTCCTGCAGGTCCGACTGGATCAGCGCCTGCAACGCCTCCGACGCGGTGCCCGCCGGGTCCGTCTTCATCGCCAGGTACGACCGCATCTTCCCCATCGCCGAAACTTTTCTCTCTGGGATCAAACTCTGCTTTGGAAGGACGTTCTTAGTATTCGTGTTTAATTTGTGCTTGGCTAATATTGCACGTTGTACAGGAAAGCTTAGCTGGACAGCTCGTGCGGCCGGCCAACAGGTGGCCCACGATCTGGACTGTTCCGGAGCAATTTCTACGGCCCCACATGACACGTGGGGGACTCCTAGTAGTGCATTATTGCATGCACTTATCTGTGGACTTTCTTTCTCAAGATTAATTTTGATGTTGCATAACGCGTTAAACTGATAATAAAGTTGCATCATAAAACTTAAGAAAACATCTAGGGCATGCGTGCTACTCCAAAGGAGTAAGTACTAACCTACCAAAATATTTTTATAGTTTGAAACATGTGTAATACAATTTTGTCGGTGATAAGGGTTGAAAATATTGTTTTCACGCGATCCCTAGGGATCAAATATCATTATAAGGATAAAAGTATATGTTGACGATATTGAACATAGATTCTTAGAACTGCCTAATCTATGTTGAACACGCGTGATGCCAAATCAAGAATAGCTATTTTTTAGCCAGATTTTCCAGGACTTTTCTAGCCGTTCTCAAGTTTGTCTCGCAATATCGTGGACATGAACCAGAGCCTCCGGGAACCTCAGTTCCTGGCTGATGCTCTGGATGTGGCGTGATGCCTAGGTCTAGGTGGAGCCTCTCGCTCTTCTTCTCACTGCTCTTGAGTTCGTCACGAAGCCTCTAGGTCAATCGGTTCGGAGAATCTTAGCCTGAGTCTAATGGCAAGAGTTTTCTTGCTCTTCCATATCAGGCTCATCCATGATAGTTGACCTAGAGCCACCGGACAGTGTTTTCTATTTATCCCTTGTAAATTACCCAAATATCCAGCGAAACTAGCCCATTATATTATATGTCCGCCTCCCATCGATTTGCCCCAAGGTTCACCACTGGCTACCAGGTCTTTTTGGCCAGAGACTCCAGGTGCATTTTTTGAAGCAAAAAAAATAGTCACTCTGATCCAAAATTGTGTCACAGTTTTGAACTGGGTCAAGCAACCGCTCCAACATTTCATATCTAAGACAAACATTCCTTGCTCTCTCCTTCCTTCACTTCATCGATTCCTTGGGAGAATTGCCAGAGACTTGAGAGAGGAGCTAACCTTAACTAATATATGTACCTCCCCCGCTTTTGATCGATCATTGGTGTGATTTAAGCAAGCTCAAATCTTTACCCTTTAATCTTGTTACTCTTGAAGTTTGAGAGCTCCTAGGCAGTAGGAATCGCTGGAAGCTTCAAGTTGTGATTTTCTCTAGAGATTTGTGAAGGGTTAGAGGTCTTCCCGGGGTCTCCACTATTCATGGAGGTCTTAGGATGTGTTCGGTTCTGGAATCAGCTGGAATGGAACGGAACCGTTCCGTTCCCAGAACCCATTCTTGCGTTCTTTTCTGGGATGGAGTGGAATGGAATGGTTCCAGAAAAGGAATATTCCCTCAATATGCGGAACCGACCGGTCCGGCCGATTCGGCCGGACGGGTGGAACGACACAGTAATACTGGGCGATTAACTCTAATTTAATCAAGTTTAGCAATAATTAATCAAGATTAGGAATAATTAATCAAGATTAGGAATAATTAATCAAGTTTAGCAATAATTAATCTAGATTAGGAAATAATTAATCGAGTTTGATGCCGTTCTCATTCCATTCCATTCCACCCATTCCAGAAAAGAACACAAGAATGGAACGATTCCGTGACAATTTTTTGTCCAAAAAGAACACAGGAATGGAACGGTTCCGTGACAGTGGAATGGAATGGTTCCATTCCATTCCACTCCATTCTCAAACCGAACACACCCTTAGTTCACAGAGAAGACTCAAGGACAGAAGGGTGAGCCTTTAGTGGCGTTTTGATTCCTTCTGGTAACCCACACCTCCTAGCGTTGATTATCTTCCACTTAAGTAAGTGAACATCGGAAACATCTTTGCCACTATTTTTGCTGGTTATTACTAGCCAAACTCTTTCACTTGTGCTTATCATTGTGATAGCCTTCGTGATTTAAGTACTTTATCTCATCATACAAGTTGTTTCACATAGTTCCATTAGGATCATCTTATTTATTCGCAAAATCCTATAACTTGTGAAGAAAAAGTTAAAAATTTGTATAAACCTATTCAACCGCTCACCCCTTCTAGATTACCCATCTAGTTCAGAGCTAGGCACTCTTTTAAGGGTTTTACCATCTTATGAGATGATCAATGATCATGAGGAGGAGGCCCCGAAATTGTACTTGAAATGGGATCTTCAAATGTTGATAGACCGTTGCAGAGTACATTACGAGGCCTCTATTCAAGAGACAGTTACCAACTAGTCGCTACCCTTACACAATTCACTACAAGGAAACAGCTAATAGCCGGCTTCTAATCACCGGCGGGCCACTACAAACTCACGCCGGTGATCTGCTGGGACCAAATTCCGAACCTAATTACCGGCGTGGGAATTTTTACACACCGGTGAAAACCAAGAATCACCGGCGTGGCCTTCTGAGAGCCACGCCGGTGATATGTGGGCCCAAAAACTTGCTACGGTTAGCCACATTACTGGCGTGGAACTCATAAGACACGCCGGCAACTTCCTTTGTAATCACTGGCGTGGCATCTTTAGTACACGCCGGTAATTGTATGGTCAGGCTCGAGATTCACGGACCTAGCAAAGTACTGGCGTGCAATGCTTGGCTCGCCGGTAATTGTTTTGGCGTTACTGGCGTGGTGTTCGTACCCCACGCCGGTAATTCGATTCTGATCACCACACTCCCCCCTCGTCTCTATATATAGGACTATGTATACCCCTTTTGGATATATTGTATCTGAGTTAGTTTGGGTAGCTTAGCTAGAGTGATTAGCGTTGTTTGTGTAGTGCAACATGTCTGTTGATCCTTGTGATCGTGGTTTTACCGTATGATGTCTCATTTGGTTGTGTATGGTGCTGTAAAAATGATGAAGGGTGATAAGTGGAAAGGGACTCCACCGGTGCCATTGGATGAATTAATTAGTGGCAATAGCCACCACACTGAGTTAAATAAATACTTTTGAAGAAATGGGCTTCCCGAGAGAAACCTAGAGGAAATACGGAAAGAACTTTTGAGATTGCGTAGTTGGAGGACCGAAGAAGGCAGTCGTCGCTGATGACAACAGTGATGATGACTTCATGCCTCCTAAACGAGCGCATATTAGGCCAAGTTATAAGGGCAACCGGTGAAATGTAATTTAGATGTTTAGTAATGTAATATTGTTATTTTCAAATTTCTTTTAATTGTGTACTAGTATCTCAATCGATTTATATTAATTCTATGGCCAAGAGATGGTCAGTTTAACAAAAAAAAATTGTTTTTTTACGGGATTTTTTTTAGACATAACCAAAAAAAGAGAAAGAAAGAATAACCAAAAAGAAAAAAGAAATTTAGTGGAAATGTATTCACCACATAAAAAATAACCAAAAAAATATTAAAACAACCGCCCCGGCGCGTGGCCTACTTCCGCCCTCTCTCTCTCCCCTCCACCGCATCGCGAAACAGCATCGCCGCCCTGGCCTCCACCGCATCGCTGCCCCGGCCTCCACCGCATCACCGCCGCGTCCCCCGCCTCCGTCGACGCCGCCGTCTGCGCCCGAGCCCTCGTCCGCGCCCACATCGCGCCCTCCCTCCCCGCCGCCGCCGCGTCCACCGAATCGACGCCGCCGTCCGCGCCCGCATCGCGCCCTCCCTCCCCGCCGCCGCCGCGTCCACCGAATCGCGCCGCCGTCCGCGCCCGAGCCATCCATCCGTCCTCGCCTCCGTCGACCTCGCCGGTGAGTCACGGTATCTCCATGGATTTAGTGTAGTGTTAGTGTTAGATTGTTGGATTTAGTGTAGTGTAGTGTTAGATTGTTAGATTTAGATGTAGTGTAGATTTTAGATTTAGTGTACTGTTATTGTGAGATTTAGTGTAGTGTAGATTTAGATGTAAAATGCGTAGGATTTAGTGTAGTGTAGTGTACTAGATTTAGTATAGGGTTTGCTAGATTTAATGTACTGTTATTGTTAGATTTAGTGTAGTGTAGTGTTAGATTGTTTAGTTTTAATTGTTAAATATGTAATATGTACTACTTGTTTTAGATTGCTAGAATTCTAGATGTTACATGAATGTTTTAGATGTAAAATGTGTAGTATTAGTTGTTTTAATTGTTTAGATTTAGAAGATGTATTAGTTGTACCAATCTAGTTGTTTTAGTTTATCATATTTGTAATAGTCAAATGTGTAGATTTAGATGTATTTCTATTAGTTTATAGATTTTTTGTGTTTTTGGTTCTAACGAATATCTTCTTAACATGTTTTAGTTTCCATGGAATGGTTAAGTATAAGGGTGTGAGGGTGTATTATAGGTCGAGACTTCAGCGATACGTCTATGGATGTCAGATCCATATAAACAAGAGGAAGCACTGGGCTGGGCAGTTCAATACACCGGAGGAGGCGGCGCGCGCCTATGATTATTTTGCCGTACACGAGTACGGCGATAAGAAGAAGGACCGCGGGCTCAACTACCTGCGGATCGCCACTGTGTGGATCAGCACATACCGGATGTGATTAGACAGGTGGACATGGCCAAGGAGAAGGAGCATCGGTTAGCTGAGGCGCAGATCGCACGTCGCAACGTGCGCCCCCACGACGACCCGTACGTGAGGCGTCTCATGGAGGACGAGCCGAACTTGCTGTCGTACCAGCAGTTCGGCGATGTTCCTTCCCACGGGGCCAGTCCTTCTCACGGGGCTGGCGACCCGTACGTGAGGCGTCTCATGGAGGACGAGCCGAACTTGCTGTCGTACCAGTAGTTCGGCGATGTTCCTTCCCACTGGGCCGGTCCTTCTCATGGGGCTGGTACTTCTCACGACGCAGGTTCTTCCCACGGCGCCAGTCCTTCTGACCAGGACATCACTTCCCTTGGGCTCAGGAGGGAGGAGCCGGAGGAGTGGGAGGAGGACTGGGCGTCTGACTCTGACGAGCAGCGACAGAAGGAGTGAGAGGAGGACTGGGAGTCTGACTCTGAGGAGCAGCGCCAGTGGCGACAACAGGAGTGGCAGCGGCAGCAGGAGCAGGGGCAGCAGGTGCAGCAGCAGTTGGGGCAGCAGGGGCCGCCCAACCCGATGCTTACCACCACACAGACCCTAGGTACTGGGTCGAGTGGAATAGGCTGAACGGCGTGCCTCCATTCCGCACTGCTTCGGGTCAGCCGTGGGGCAGCGAGGGTACTGATGACCCGGATGACCCGATGTTCTGGGCTAAGGTCGCTAGCGACGATGACTAGGGACCCATAGAGCGACATGTCTACTTTGTTGGTGTTATTTCATGTTTTATGTTGATGTTTTAGACTGATGTTTTATGTCGATGTTTGGACCGTTGTTTTAAACTGATGTTTTATGTTGATGTGCTAGTTCATGTATATTATGCAGCTTGTACTATAGTTCATGTTTAGACTACTTCATGTTTAATGTACTCTCCTAATGTTGCTATGTGTATAATATGCAGCAAAATGTATCAGTGTGAGGATTGTGGCTATCCTGAGTACATGAATAGGAAGTTTGGCCTATTTTTTCAAGAGGAGTTCAAACTCGCATGGTATGTTTAAAATCGACATGTCATTAGCATATATTCTTGTTCTTGCTAAACATGTTTGAACCACTATCAACTTGAGACATCTTTTATCCATTTTATTTTAGATGTTAGAGGCCGATGATTTAAACGATGTCATGTTAAAGGCAAGGAGAGTACCTACAATACCTTGTACTATATACAATTTGAGTGCTTGTGTTAGTACATGGTCTTGTATGCACTCTTTTTGCCTTGTTTTGGCAATGATATATGAGGCTTGTATTGTATTACATCGTGTGTGCTTGTTCCATAATTTGCCAATGATTAGACTCTTGTGCATTGTCATTTCGAGTGTTGGTCTAAATGACCTACTGACATGTATAACAACATTGGTTATACATTTCTCTTGGTCCTTTAGTTCCGACACTTGGAAGTTCATGGTGTGCACTCTTCATATGAGGCATTTTTTTATTCGTCTTTTTATCCATGTTGTTATACATGTTAGAGGCACTTTTTAATGCCTGTTTCTTTGTGAAATGTTCTCTTATTTTGTTGATTAAACTGTTGCATTATCTTAGTCTTATAATAACACTAATGTCTAATTGTTGTTTTCTCAGAACATACCGTGTAAGTCTAGACGTGACTTCTTGGAGCACGTGGGTGTTGCCGTCACCGACTACAGGACATTTGAGGTTGAATTGGTCCAGATGACGGTGCCCACCCAGAGGTTCAGAGTTTTGTGCACCAACACGATGGGCCGAACATACTTTAGTGGCCCTAGTTGGACAGGACTTGTTGATCGCTACGGCATGCAACATGGTGAGAGGTGCACCTTCTTCCTCGACCATGGTGAAGTCTCTACCTACTTCATGTATAGGCCCCGAACAACTCCGACAGTTCCGAGTCTGAGCATCATGACCCTAGAGATGATCATGACTTCATGCCTGAGCCGGTGGTTCAGAACCTAAGTGACTAGCTAGGTAGCTATGATAGTTAGAAATAAGTTAACTAGATGAACAATAAGAACTTGTTGAGTGGAGCAGCTACTGCTAGTACTATTTCTGTTAATGTTTCCGTATTTGTCAACGATGACGTGGGACACACGTTCGTTGGGAGACCCCAAGAGGAAGGTATGAAGCTGTGCAGCAGCAAGTTTCTCTCAGTACGATACCAAGGTTATCAGATCCAGTAGGAACAAGAAGTACTTCTGAAGGTTGTCAACGGTGCCAGAAAAGTACTTGCGTGTGGAAGGGAGTTCGGCTGTTGACGTGGAACCTGCACACAACACAATCAAACTACTTTGCCCCAATGAAACAGGAAGGGTGTCAATCTTCCTGGCTTGCTGAAAACAAAGGATTAAACGTATGGTGTGGAAAATAGTGTTTAATTGTAGAGAATGAAAAGGAACAATGATTGCAGTTGGTTGTATTATCAGTGTAAAAGAATGGACCGGGGTCCACAGTTCACTAGTGGTGTCTCTCCATAAAAGATAACTAACATGCTGGGTGAACAAATTACAGCTGAGCAATTGACAAAATATTGAGCGCATGACAATGCATATATATGACATGATGATTACTATGATATTCATGTGGGCATTACGACAAAATACATAGACCGTTATCCAACAGCGTCTATGACTAATAATCCACCTCCAGGTTGTCATATCGAGTTCCCCGTTGGTATTAAGTTGCAAGCAACGAATAATCGCATTAAGTAATGTGCGTAATGTAAACAAATGCATTAGACCTAACGGCGCACCCTTAAGCTAAGCATCGGTTATTTTATCCCTAGTGGCAACAGCACATC
This sequence comes from Poa pratensis, assembly GCA_947311845.1. Taxonomy (NCBI): domain Eukaryota; kingdom Viridiplantae; phylum Streptophyta; class Magnoliopsida; order Poales; family Poaceae; genus Poa; species Poa pratensis. Next base: position 99,456,170 of record CAMZMU010000117.1, on the reverse strand, counting down.
CACAATCTTAGAAGTTGTTGCACTCTCCCAGATTACTGGAGGCATGAACCCACTATCTAGCATAAATACTAACTCTTGAGTTACAAGCATCTACTTGGCCAAAGCATCTACTAGTAACGGAAAGCATGCAAGATCATAAATAACATATAAGATAGATTGATAATCAACTTGACATAGTATTCAATATTCATCGGATCCCAGCAAACACAACATGTAGCATTACAATAAGATGATCTTGATCATGATAGGCAGCTCACAAGATCTAAACATGATAGCATAAAGTGGAGAGACAACCATCTAGCTACTGCTATGGACCCGTAGTCCAAAGATGAACTACTCACGCATCACTCCGGAGGCAGGCATGGTGATGTAGAGCCCTCCGGTGATGATTCCCTCTCCGGCAGGGTGCCGGGAAGAGCTTCAGAACCCTCCCGAGCTAGGGTTGACGACGGCGGCGGCTACGGAACTTTTCGTAATGGAGGCTCGGTGTTTAGGGTTTTCCCGTGAAGATGAATAAATAGGCGAAAGGGCGGCGGCTGGAGCGACCCGAGGGGCCCACACCCCACCACGGCGCGGTTGGAGGGGGGCCGCGCCGCCCTAGGGTGTGGCGCCCTCCTCGGTCGCCTCCGTCTCTCCTTCGGACTTCGTGTACGTGTTGGAAAAATAGGAGGTTCTGTCCAGGTTTCGTCCAATTCCGAGAATATTTCCAGAACAGATTTTCTGAAATACAAAAACAGCAGAAAACAGGAACTGGCACTGTGGCATCTTGTTAATAGGTTAGTCCCAGAAAATGCATAAAAATGCTATGAAGTGTATGTAAAACATGTAACAATTGGTATAATATCAACATGGAACATCAGAAATTATAGATACGTTTGAGACGTATCAAGCATCCCCAAGCTTAGTTCTACTCGTCCTCGAGTAGGTAAAACGATAAAAACAAAATAATTTCTGAGGTGACATGCTACAATCATAATCTTGATCAAATAGTATTGTAAAGCACATGTTATGAATGAAGTGATCCAGGTCAATGGTCTATAGTTTGCTAGCAAGTAGATAATGAGCAAACAACTGAATCATATAAGCAAAAACTTTTCATGAATAGTACTTTTGAGACAAGCATCAAAGAGTTTTGCATAAGATTTAACTCATAAAGCAATAGATTCTAAGTAAAAGGTATTTAACCAACACAAAGGAAGATTTAAGCTTCAGCAATTGCTTTCAACTTTCAACATATATATCTCATGGATATTTGTCAACACAAAGCAATATAATAAGTGCAATATACAAGCATATAAAAATTGTTGCACCAAAGTTGACACTAGTGTTTGCTTCTGAGATAGAAAGAAGTAGGAAAACTGACTCAACATAAAAGTAAAAGAAAGGCCCTTCGCAGAGGGAAGCAGGGATTAAATCATGTGCTAGAGCTTTTTAAGTTTTTGAAATCATATAGAGAGTAAAAATAAGTTTTGGGAGGTGTTTGTTAATTGTCAACGAATCAGAAAATGGAAAGTACAATATGACCCCTGCCAACCAGACTTTTAAGAGCGGCTCCCATGAAGGACGTTATTTCTACCAGCAAGGCAGATCATCCCTCTTCTCTTTTGTTTACACATGCAGATATTTCACTGTTTGTCATTGCTTGACTGATAAATCAGGGCAAAAATGTGAAGAGAATTAAGCGGTTAAAGTTGTAATTAATTGGGACTGGGCACCCCATTTGCCAGCTCTTTTTGCAAAATTAATGGATAAGCGGATGTATATGCCGCTAGTCCGGTGGTAAAGTCTGTTTGACAGTTGACATAAAGACATCCACCCCGTCCTCATGAGCTTGGTAAACATTGACACAAAATAGGAGTAATAATTTTTGAATAGTTTAAAGGTAGCACATGAAAAATTTACTTGGAGTGGCAAGGAAATACACATATAGGTAGTTATGGTGGACACAGATGGCATGGATTTTGGCTCAAGGTTTTGGATGCACGAGAAGCATTCCCTCTCAGTACAGAGTTTAGGCTAGCAAGGTTATTTGAAGCAAACACAGGATATCAACCGACACAGCAAGACTTATATGAAAACATATTGCAAGCATTATAAGACTCTACACTGTCTTCCTTGTTAACCAAACCCTTTTACTAGAAAATATCTAGACCTTAGAGATACCAATCATGCAAACCAAATTTCAACGAGCTTTACGGTAGTTCTTCATTAATAGGTTTTAACTACATGATACAAAAGCTTAAACATGAACTACTTGATAACTCAAAACAATTGACAAGTATCAAATTATCCAATACAGTGATCTACAAGAATATGTAAGCTTTTTCCATTATACCATCTACCACATGCAACATTTTCTGTTCCAACCAAACACCAATCAACTTATTTCAACATAAACTCTCCAAACAATTATAAGTGAAGCAAGAGAGTACTTTCTTTAAAAGAACTAACAGCTCTGAATAAGAGATGCATGCAAAACAGGAGCTAAAAGCATAGCAATAGCTAGATAAGAATACTCAACAAGTATAAGTGAAGAATAGGAGTATTCATATGAAAAAGCGGAGCGTGTCTCTCTCCCAATCAAGAATGCTAGGGTCCAATCAAGTTGACCATAAGAAAAATAAAATACTGAAAATAAAAGGCACACAGACGCTCCAAGTAAAGCACATATGATGTGAAAGAATTAAAATATAGTTTCACTAGAGATGACCTGATAAGTTGCTGATGAAGAAGGGGATGCCTTGGGCATCCCCAAGCTTAGACGCTTGAGTCTTCTTGAAATATGCTGGGGTGATCCATGGGAGCATCCCCAAGCTTAAGCTCTTCACTCTTCTTGATCACATTATATCATCCTTCTCTCTTGACCCTTGAAAACTTCGCCACACCAAACTCAGAGTAATTCTCATTAGAGGGTTAGTGCACAATCAAAAACTCACATGTTCTATAAGGACACAAACATGACCGTTACTTTTAACATTAACTACTGCCACTGATGTTATGTGAAGCTCTTCACCCTAAAAAGAATTCCACTCAACACAAGTAAAAGAGAGAATGCGAAAAATAAAAGACATAATCTGTCTATACAGAACAGTCTGTAAAGACGAATTTTTTCGAGGCACTTACGTTGCTCAGATCGAAAAACTCAAAACTAACGAAAGATGCGTACATATCTTAGGATCACGCACAACAATTGCAGATTTAAATAATGTTTCTATGATTTTACAGAAGTAAAACGGTGAACAGCAGAAATCTGTTCCTGCGCAGAAATCCAAATCTAGCATCATCTTCCTATTAGAGGCTCCACTTGGCACAACAATGCGATAAAATAAAGATACAAAGGAATTGTTACAGAATTAAACAACTCCTTGACTCAAAAAGAAAAGAAAAATTGCAGAAATAAAAAATGGGTTGTCTCCCATAAGCACTTTTCTTTAACGCATTTCAGCTAGGCGCAGAAAGTAAGAATCAAGTGTTTCCAAGTGAAGAAGCATCAATAGAAAGGTTGGAAGTTTTCTCAACAATGCATTGTATCTTATCTATATAAGTTTTAGAAACTCCTCTTTCATTACTTTTAGGCACACTATCCTCATCAAATAAATTTTCAGGAACAATCCAACCAAAATTCTTTTCTAGTGCCTCATGCATTCCTACAAGCTTAAAAGGTATTGGTATTTTGACTTCTCCCTCATAATTGGGTTCATTAGTGTACTTGAGCCTATCTTTTTCAAGCTTCTCAAGTGTATTAGCAATATCAATAAAATAGCCAAGCATCTTATAACGAATGAAAACTTTTCTAGCCTCCCCAGCAACATCACCAAATTCTTTAAGAAGAGTTTCTAAAACAAAATCTTTCTTTTCACCCTCTTTCATATCATGAAGTTTAAGAAACATTTTCTGCATTATAGGATTAAGATTAACAAACCTAGCTTCCAACATGTGAACCAAAGAGGCAGCAGCAATTTCATAATTAGGGGCAAGTTCTACCAAGGATCTGTCTTCAAAATCTTTAAGTCTACTAACATGACTAAAGAATTCTTCAATGTTATCTCTTCCAATGATAGACCCACTTCCCACCGGTATATCTTTTAAAGTAAACTTAGGGAGAAGCATGATGAAATAAAAAGAAAGTAAACCGAAATAAGGTAAATGCAAGTAACTATTTTTTGTGTTTTTAATAAATAAAGCAAACAAGACTAGATAAAAATAAACTAAGCAAGATAATAACAAAGTAAAGAGATTGGAAGCGTGAAAACCCCTTGCAGAAATATTCTTGCTCCCCGGCAACGGCGCCAGAAAAATGCTTGATGACGTGGGACACACGTTCGTTGGGAGACCCCAAGAGGAAGGTATGAAACAGTGCAGCAGCAAGTTTCCCTCAGTAAGATACCAAGGTTATCAGATCCAGTAGGAGCAAGAAGCACTTCTGAAGGTTGTCAACGGTGCCAGAAAAGTACTTGCGTGTGGAAGGGAGTTCGGCTGTTGACGTGGAACCTGCACACAACACAATCAAACTACTTTGCCCCAACGAAACAAGAAGGGTGTCAATCTTCCTGGCTTGCTGAAAACAAAGGATTAAACGTATGGTGTGAAAATAGTGTTTAATTGCAGAGAATGAAAAGGAACAATGATTGCAGTTGGTTGTATTATCAGTGTAAAAGAATGGACCGGGGTCCACAGTTCACTAGTGGTGTCTCTCCATATAAGATAACTAACATGCTGGGTGAACAAATTACAGCTGGGCAATTGACAAAATATTGAGCGCATGACAATGCATATATGACATGATGATTACTATGATATTCACGTGGGTATTACGACAAAATACATAGATCGTTATCCAACAGCGTCTGTGACTAATAATCCACCTCCAGGTTGTCATACCGAGTTCCCCGTTGGTATTAAGTTGCAAGCAACGGATAATCGCATTAAGTAATGTGCGTAATGTAAACAAATGCATTAGACCTAACGGCGCACCCTTAAGCTAAGCATCGGTTATTTTATCCCTAGTGGCAACAGCACATCCACAATCTTAGAAGTTGATGTCACTCTCTCAGATTACGGAGGCATGAACCCACTATCTAGCATAAATACTAACTCTTGGAGTTACAAGCATCTACTTGGCCAAACATCTACTAGTAACGGAAAGCATGCAAGATCATAAATAACATATAAGATAGATTGATAATCAACTTGACATAGTATTCAATATTCATCGGATCCCAGCAAACACAACATGTAGCATTACAATAAGATGATCTTGATCATGATAGGCAGCTCACAAGATCTAAACATGATAGCATAAAGTGGAGAGACAACCATCTAGCTACTGCTATGGACCCGTAGTCCAAAGATGAAGTACTCACGCATCACTCCGGAGGCAGGCATGGCGATGTAGAGCCCTCCGGTGATAATTCCCCTCTCCGGCAGGGTGCCGGGAAGAGATTCAGAACCCTCTCGAGCTAGGTTTGACGACGGCGGCGGCTACGGAACTTTTCGTGGATGGAGGCTCGGGTGTCTAGGGTTTTCCCGTGAAGATGAATAAATAGGCGAAAGGGCGGCAGCTGGAGCGACCCGAGGGGCCCACACCCACCATGGCACGGTTGGAGGGGGCCGCGCCGACCTAGGGTGTGGCGCCCTCCTCGGTCGCCTCCGTCTCTCCTTCGGACTTCATGTACGTGTTGGAAAAATAGGAGGTCATGTTCAGGTTCGTCAATTCCGAGAATATTTCCAGAACAGCTTTTCTGAAATACAAAAACTGCAGAAAACAGGAACTGGCACTGTGGCATCTTGTTAATAGGTTAGTCCCAGAAAATGCATAAAAATGCTATGAAGTGTATGTAAAACATGTAACAATTGATATAATATCAACATGGAACATCAGAAATTATATATACGTTTGAGACGTATCAATCAACTTTCCTGATAATTCTCGTCTATTAATTAGAATAACAGTTGTTCTTTTAATTTTCCGAAATATAATCACCGGCGTGCCCCCCTCGCCGGTAATCCAAACCTTACCGGCGGGACTAACACTCGCCGGTGATCCCAAACTAATCACCGGCATGGCCGCGCACTCGCCGGTGATCTCAAATAGCACTGGCGTGAGGTTACCGGCGTGGGCGTTTCTCGCCGGTGATCCCAAAAACGTCACGCCGGTGATTAGCTGTTTCCTTGTAGTGATTGGCTTTTGGTGAAAGCTTAGCATCAGTTCTAGCGTTGAGCGAGGTCCAAAGACCACCACCTCTCTCTCGGTATATCCAAGAGTGGTGGGTTTCCTACCTATCCATCGGTGAATGATACAAATCTTCTTCCCGCTATACAGATGCCCCATATTAACCAGTCCGTCCCTCCATTCGTCTTGAACTGAACACATCTGAAAGAGCATACTTGCTCAAAAATCTATTTTGGGCGTCTAATGACAACACATCATCTGGTCTAATGTGTGCTTGACAATTGCAGATAAGTAGTGTCAAAACATTGTGTCAAGTTGGAGCTAGTGGCCCTGGAAATCAGCTCAGTAGAGCTTTTCTGTGTCTGGCGGTAGTACTGATGTCGCAGCGGTAGTACCGCTCCACCTGGAGCGGGACTCCTGCAGCACAGCTGGTACTCCTCCTGGCGGTGGTACCGTGTGGTACCGCTGGTTTCAACCAGCGGTACTACCGCTGGTGGTAACGCCAGGGGTACCGCTAGGTCGGAAATGCTCTCTGGACTCGCTACGGTACCCAGCGGTAGTCGCCTCGTACTACCGCTGGATTCCTTCCTTTTTAATCGAAGGATCCCAGCGGTACTACCGGCAGCGCCGCGGTTGTACCGCCGTACCTGGCAGCTCCGGTACCTCTGCGAGGTACCGCCGCAGCTGGGCGGTGCAGTACACTGGGTACCGCAGGGAGACCAGGAGCGGTAGTACCGATGTGCAGTTTTTCTGCACATAACGGTTGGATTTTCAGAGGCCCCTATTTAAAGACCGCTTCTTCTCCAAAGAAAGCCAGCTCGCCCAAAAAGAAGAACACCATTGTTGCAAGCTCAAGAATCACTAGATCTCCCAATCCCTCCACCCAAACTTGTTGATACTTGGAGGATTGAAGGAGAAGGCCGGATCTACATCTTCACCAAGCCGTTCTTCATTTCCCCCTCATTTACTTGAGGGCCCTTGGCTAGGATTTCCATTAGGAAAACCTAGCTTCTTGTTGTACTCACTTGTTGTCTTTGTGACAGATTTGTAGCTGTTCGGGAGCCCCCGATCCTCTTGTGGGTTGTGCCCGGATCGTTGTTGTAAGGGCTCCGGATTACGCCTTGAAGGATTCTGATAGTGGAAGGTGAACCAAACCTTTGTGGTGCGGTTCATCGGAGAAGAAGGTGCGTCCGCCTTTGTGGCGGTTGAGTTTTGACCTTCGTGGTAGCTCACACCTCTCCAACGAGACGTACTCCCCTAAAAAGGAGGAACTCGGGATTACATCCGTGTCTCCGCGTGCTTTCACTTCGGTTACTTCTATCTTTGTTTACCATCTTTACTTATTGTACCGTGCTTAGTTGCTAGCTTGTCATATAGGTAAATTCACCATAGTTGCATATCTAGAGAATTTACCTTTTGTGTCAAGCCTAAATTTAAAAAGTACTAAAATTGAAGTAGCACCTATTCACCCCCCCCCTCTAGGTGTCATACGATCATTTCAATTGGTATCAGAGCCTCGGCTCTCTTGTTGGGCTTAACCGCCTAAGAGAAGTATGACAAAAAGTGCGGGTGATCCCGTGGATGACGAAGCCACTACGGCATCCATGGCCGATCTCAAATTGATGGAGACATCTTTGATATCGTCCATGGATACCAAATTTGCCGAGATGCGTGAGTTGATCACACAACTCGCAAGTGGCAAGGCTCCTAAGGAGACCACCCCACTAGAGGACTCCGCTAACTCCAATGACGGTGAAACCGAGGAGGAATTAGTGAAAAAGAAAGGGGTTGAAGATAAAGAAACCGACCCTAAGAAATCTTCCACTTCTACTACCACTCCCGAAGGTGGGAAGCCGGAGTACCATGGGGTTCCCTTTGTGTACTCTCCCGACCCACCTATCCATCATACTCGCATAAACCCTTTGGGTCCACCTCCTAAACTTAATGCATCGGCTTTTGCTACTTGGCAACACTTAATGAAATCTCATATCAACAGTTCCTCTATCGAGCTTTGGAGAATCATTCAAGAGGGATACAAGGCCGTGAATCCTAACAACTTGACAAGAAGAGAGGTGGCCGAGAAACAACTCAATGCTTCCGCTCTTCACATGATTGAACTTGCCGTCGGAGAAAGTGGTCTTCATCACATTCAAAACGTCTCCACCGAAAAAGAAGCTTGGGAGTGCTTGAGGTGGCATTTCTTGGAAATGAAAGCATGAAGAGGAATAGATTTGATGCTTTGAACAATGAAGTCGAAGGCTTCTACATGCTTGATAGTGAAACTCATGAAGAGATGTATGCAAGACTCAAGATTCTTGCCCAAGCTTTCTTCAATGTTGAGGCAACCTATGTGTTGGATGATGCTTGGATCAAGAGGAAGTATGTGAATGCACTCATGCCCTTCGAGCCCGTTGACTTGAAGGCCCTTCAAGGAAAATTCAACTACCTTGAGATGACATCCAATGAAGTTATGCAAGAGATACAAGCCTCCAAGATTGCCACCAAGAATGCTCTAGACAACCGTGCTTGGGCCATGGGAATGAAGCAAGGTCCCTCTCTTGCTTTGAAGGCCAAGGTTGTGTGCCTTGATGAAAATAATGAAGTTGAAGCATGCCCGAACAACCTTCCTCCCGATGAACTTGAACCAGCCCTCCATGGTCACATAGCTCTTGCAACAAGGACATTTTGGAATGACCCGGCCAAGGCAAAGGCTCAACTTGATCGAACAAACAATCCAAGTGGGAAGAAGGAGTTTGCTAATAGGATAAAGACTTGCTACAATTGTCATAACAAGCATCACTTCATCAAAGATTGCCCATATGAGAATAGAGAGCAAAACGGTGGAAGGCTAGTCCTCAAGGGTCCATCTAACATGATTCAAAAGAAGCCTTTTGTCAAGAGGAAGCCATTCTTCAAGAAAGCACCAAGAATTGTGTGATGACTCAAGAAGAATATCCTTCCGAGGATTCCGAAGAAGAAGAAGAACCCACTCGTGAGGTGGCCGCTTTGGCCATTGTATCAACTACATCTCCTTCTCTCTTCGAATCCCCCAATGAGAACCTCTCCATCAAATCCCCAATGAGAACCCCTCCATCAACACCGCTCGTTGCCTCATGGCTTCCGTCACCGAGGTATCATCTTCTACTCCCAAGACTATGCATGAAATAGATGATAAAACTAGTCTTGTGATTAAGAAAGAACTTGTTGCTTCCGATACTATTGTGGCTAACTTGCAAGGTGAAGCTAAGGCATATGTTGAGTCTCTCTTGAGACAACTTGATGCGGCCGAAGAAATCCTTGATGACAAGGGAAAGATTGAGAGAGAAGATGCTCTCACCATTGCATCCTTGAATGCCTCTCTTCAAGAAGAGAGTGAATATAGAACCTCTCTTGAGGAAAGAATTGAGTCCCTTGATGATAAAAATGATGAAAAAATTGCTAAAATAATTAAGGATAGAGACCATGTCTTTGCTAAATATAAAGTGACTAAAAGGAGAAAGCCGAGTTTGTGGTTGCTAATGCTAGACTCCTTGAAGATATGGAGAAACTTGACAAGGCTCACAAGGCCTTGGAAAGTACCCACTCTCTTCTAGTCAAGTCTCATGAGCAACTTCAAACTCAACTTTCTAAGTCTAACTCACCTAGCACCTCTACTCCCTCTTGTGATCATGCAAATGTTATTGAGGAAAATGCTAGGTTGAAGGTTGAGCTTGCCAAGGCCACTAGTGCCAAGACCTCTATTCCTAAAGGTAAAGAAAAGGTTGTTGCTCAAGTGTTTGAGCAAAAGCCACACAAAGGGAAGGAGGGTCTTGGTTATGTAGCCAAGGCAAAGAAGAAGAAGAGCAACACCAAGGCCAAACCCGCACAAGCCAAGACTCCCATTGCGAGTGGGAATGCCACAAGGGGCAAGACCACTCGTAGTGACTTTGCGGGAGAGGCTAACCCCAACTATATTCTTTATGTTGATTATTATGGGGATGTCTATGCTAAATATGTTGGTCCTTATGATGGTTACATTGCTTATTCTATTTGGGTTCCTAAGACCCTTGTTGCTAACAAAAGAGGACCCATTGAGAAATGGGTACCTAAAACCAAGCAATGATTTCTTGTAGGACTATGCTTCCGGTGGGTCTAAATGGGTGGTTGATAGTGGATGTACTAGTCATATGACCGGAAGCAAGGAGATCATGACGGAGTTGGGACCAAATATAAATCAAGCATCCGTCTCCTATGGTGATAAATCAAAAGCGGAGGTAAAGGGTCTCGGCAAGGTGGTAGTTGCAAAGGATATCACCCTTGTAAATGTCATGCTTGTCGAGTCCCTCGGTTACAATCTTATGTCCGTTCGTGCACTTAATAAGATGAATTTTGATGTCCATTTTACTATTTATATGGTGGTACTCTTGAGGAGCAAGACTCTAAAGGTCATGTTCGTTGGGTATGTTGAAAATGAGTTGTTTGTGGTGGACTTTTCGGGGTCTACCAACACTCAAGCAATATGCCTATTCGAAAAGGCCGACGTGGGATGGTTGTGGCATCGCCGCTTGTCCCATGTCAACATGAGAACTTTGCAAAGTCTTCACAAGGGTGGCCACATTCTTGGACTAAAAGACAATGTTTCTTTTTCTAGAGATCGTTGATACGTCCATTTTGCATCACTATTTTATATCATAATTTGTCATTATCTATCCTTATATTTCATATTAATACATGATACTTATGTTATTTTGCCTTATTTTGCATGTTTGATGATTATTGGGAATTATCCTTCCGGAGTCAGGTTTCTGCTGGAAAAAGCGTCGTCAAGTCAACATATCAGCGGAACTCCAAAAATCACGAAACCAATTCTGGGGGTCTTATAATGTCAGATGCCGGAGGCAGCCAAAAGGAGGCAGCCAGGTGGGCCCCACGCCACACCTGGGCGCGGCTGGCCTGTGGGCCGCGCCCAGCTATGGCGTGGCCACCTGGGTCCACCCCCCAGGTTGCCTCTTCGCGTATATCTGCCTCCCGAAAACCTAAGCACGGGGGGTACGTCCACGAAATATTCCGCCGCCTCCACGGGACGGAAACCACCGAGAGAGAAAGAGCTCTCTGGCAGGGAGATCCTGCCGGGGAAATTCCCTCCCGGAGAGGGGAAATCATCGCCATCGTCATCGTCATCACGCTGGACTTCATCGGGATCATCATCACCACCATCCACTGCGCCATCACCATCATCTCCACCGACTCCACATCCATCTTGCTGTAACATCTAGGGCTGTACCTTGTCTAGTTCATTGGGGAGACTCTCCCGGTGTTGATTACTCCTTGTTATTGATGCTATTGAGTTTGTTTGGTGGATTAGTGTTCATGTCCAGATTGTTATTCATTGCCATATCATCTCTGATCATGATCCATATGATGTCTTGTGAGTAGTTTGTAGTTCTTGAGGACATGGGGAAGTCATGTTGTTAGTAGTGAAATAATGCTGCGTTAATATTTAATGGTTTGATATTTAAGTTGTGGTGTCATTCTTCTAGTGGTGTCATGTGAACGTCGACTACATGACACTTCACCTTTATGGGCCTAGGGGAATGCATCGTGTACCTAGCTTGCTAGTTGAGGGGTTGCCGGAGTGACAGAAACCTGAACCCCCGTTAGTAAGATAGTGCACGAGGGAGCGTAGGGTCTCAGAGTTTAAAGCTGTGGTTAGATTTATCTTAATTACTTTTCTGCATTCGCGGATGCTTGCAGGGGGTATAATCACAAGTGCGTATTAGTCCTAGGAAGGGCGGTGCGTTAGCATAGATTCACCCACACAACACTTATCAAAACAATGAAGATTAACCAGTTGCACGAAGCGAAAGCACTTGACGAAATTCCCATGTGTCCTCAGGAACATTTGTCTCTTATAAGTAACACACTCGGCTTGTCCTTTGCACTCAAAAGGATTGGGCCACTCGCTGCATTTGTTGCCGCGCTCGTTTATTTACTTGCACTGTTTTTACCTGCTGTTTCGAATACTACTGAAAACCTGTCTGCTAGCTTTTACAGTGAATTCTTGATCAAAACTACTTGCCAGCACCTTCTGCTCCTCGTTGGGTTCGACACTCTTATTTATCGAAAGTACTGCGATACACCCCCTATACTTGTGGGTCATCAAGACTATTTTCTGGCGCCGTTGCCGGGGAGTGAAGCGCTATTGGTAAGGAAATTGGTAAGGAAATTATTTACTGTAATGACTGTTATGGAGTCAAATCCATTTGGTTCGCTGTTTGGGAGGACTACTACCACTGCTACGGTAGTAGATGATCCTCCATCTGCTGAGATTGTTCCATTTAAAATACCTACGAAAATTGTTGGACGTATTATGGATAACCGCTATGATGGAACTGTTCATCCTGGTAATCATTTGCTTTATATACATGAACTATGCGGTTTGTTCAAGTGTGCAGGTATTTCGATGGACATTATTAAAAGGAAATTATTTACTCTGTCGCTGGATGGCAGAGCTGCTGAATGGTATAGTCTGCTGAAGAATGGTCCTTCATTGAGCTGGGCTGAAATTGTCCCTCTCTTTTATTACAAGTTTTATCCTCCAAGTGAGATTCATAAGGATCGGAATTCTATATTCACTTTTTGGCCTTATGAGGGAGAAAGTATTGCCCAAGCTTGGGGGAGATTGAAATTATTAATGCTCAAATGCCCTGTTCATGGGATTCCAAGTAATATTGTCATCAATAACTTTTATGCAAGACTTTCCTATCATGATAAAGATTTATTGGACACTTCTTGTTCTTGGTCATTCACTCGTATGAAGGATGAAGATAAATGGGATCTTCTTGATCGTATCCAGGAAAATACTGAAGGATGGGAGAACGACAAAGGTAGGGAGTCAGGTATAAATTATGATTTCGAATGCATTAAATCCTTTATGGAGACTGATAGTTTTCGTAATTTTAATGCTACTTATGGTCTTGATTCTCAAGTTGTTGTTAATTACTTTAAGGCCTTTGCCTCGTATCTCGATATTCCTAGACAAGGTTGGGAAAAGTATCATGAACCTTATGAAGATAATGCTAATTTTGCTCTTGCTAAAAATGTTGAAGTTCAAACTGTTGATCGCATTATACCAGAACCCTATATTGAAAAAATACCTTTTCCTGTTAAAGTAAAAGAACACTCTATTTTGGCTAGTGTGGTTAGCAAAAGTGAACGTAAACCTAGGGAACCTGATGAGCAAATTAGTGTAGAACATGAAGTAGCTATGGTTAAGGAACTTGTAACTGAAAATGTAGAAGGAGGTCATATTGTGTTTTGTGAAGAAGCTTCTAACATGGTTACACATCCTAAAAGAGCTCGAAAGCCTAGTGTTCCTGTGCTTTCTGTTAAAATAGGTGAGCATTGTTATTATGGTCTCTGTGATATTGGTGCTAGTTCCAGCGCTATCCCTTATGCTCTCTACAAGGAAATCAGGAAGGAAATTGATCCTTGCGAATTGGAAGATATTGATGTGGTTATTCAGCTTGCTAATAGGGAAACTATCTGTCCAGTTGGCATTGTCAGAGATGTTGAAGTTTTATGTGGTAAGACTAAATACCCTGCTGATTTCTTAGTTCTCGGTTCTGCTGCTAGTGACTCTTGTCCTATTATTTTTGGTAGACCTTTCCTGAATACTTGTGGTGCTATTATTGACTGTCAAAAAGAGAAAAATTTACTAGATTCGATGGAGAGTCTTATGAGTTTAATTTTTCAAAATTTGCTAAGAATCATTATGAACCTGAAATGCCTAATGAGAACTTTCAAGTTGAACAGCTTGCTTCTATTGCTGTTGGTCCTAACAATGCTTTGCAGCAATTTTTGGAAGACCACGAAAGTGAAGTTTTTGCAGAAGAAAGAAGGGAGATTGACGACATCTTTCTGCGTCAACCTCAAATGCTTAGGCATGATTTACCTGTGGAGGACCTGGGAATTGCGCCCCCTCCTAAAGAAGACCCTGTTTTTGATCTTAAGCCTTTACCTGATAATCTTAAGTATGTTCATATTGATGATAAGAAAATATATCCTGTTATTATTAGTTCTAAACTTTCAGGAGATGAAGAAGCAAAATTATTGCAAGTTCTGAAGAAACATAGAGGCGCAATGGGCTATACTCTTGATGATTTAAAAGGGATTTCTCCTGCTATATGTCAGCATGCTATTAATATTGAGCCTGATGCCAAGCCTGTTGTTGAGCATCAACGTCGTTTAATTCCTAAGATGAAGGAAGTGGTAAGAAATGAGGTATTAAAACTTCTTGAAGCAGGTATAATTTATCCTATTGCTGATAGTAGATGGGTTAGTCCTGTTCATTGTGTTCCTAAGAAAGGAGGAATAACTGTTGTGCCTAATGAAAATGATGAGCTTATTCCTCAGAGAGTTGTAGTTGGTTATAGAATGTGCATTGATTTTCGTAAGGTCAATAAGGTTACTAAGAAAGATCATTATCCTTTGCCTTTTATTGATCAGATGTTAGAAAGGTTGTCTAAGAAAACTCATTTTTGTTTCCTTGATGGTTATTCTGGTTTTTCCCAAATAGCTGTTAGAAAGGAAGATCAGGAGAAAACCACTTTTACCTGTCCTTATGGTACTTATGCTTATAGACGTATGCCTTTTGGTTTATGTAATGCTCCTGCTACTTTTCAGAGATGCATGTCTGCTATTTTTCACGGTTTTTGTGAAGAAATTGTGGAAGTCTTCATGGACGATTTCTCCGTCTATGGAACTTCTTTTGATAACTGTTTGCACAATCTTGACAAAGTTTTGCAGAGATGTGAAGAAACCAATCTTGTTCTTAATTGGGAGAAATGCCATTTTATGGTTAATGAAGGCATTGTTCTTGGGCATAAAATTTCTGAAAGAGGTATTGAAGTTGATAGAGCTAAAGTGGAAGCAATTGAGAAAATGCCATGCCCCCGAGATGTGAAAGGTATTCGTAGTGTTCTTGGTCATGCTGGTTTTTATAGAAGGTTTATTAAAGATTTCTCTAAAATTTCAAAGCCACTTACCAATCTTCTTCAAAAGGATGTTCCATTTGTTTTTGATGACGAGTGTAAAGAGGCATTCGAAATTTTGAAGAAGGCTTTAATAACTGCTCCTATTGTTCAACCACCAGACTGGACTTTACCATTTGAAATTATGTGTGATGCTAGTGATTTTGCTGTAGGTGCTGTTTTAGGACAGCGAGTAGATAAAAAGTTAAATGTTATTCATTATGCTAGTAAGACTCTTGATGCAGCTCAAAAGAATTATGCTACTACTGAGAAGGAATTTTTAGCAGTAGTGTTTGCTTGTGATAAGTTTAGACCTTATATTGTTGATTCTAAGGTAACTATTCATACTGATCATGCTGCTATTAAATACCTTATGGATAAGAAGGATGCTAAGCCTAGACTTATTAGATGGGTTCTCCTGTTACAAGAGTTCGATTTGCATATTGTTGATAGAAAAGGTGCTGAAAATCCTGTTGCTGATAATCTGTCTAGATTAGAAAATATAATGCATGATCCTATTCCTGTTGATGACAATTTTCGAAATGAGCAGTTGGCTTCTATAAAGGTAAATTCGAATGATTGTCCCTGGTATGCTGATTATGCTAACTTTATTGTTGCCAAGTATTTGCCTCCAACTTTTACTTATCAGCAAAGGAGGAAATTCTTCTGTGACTTGAGGCATTATTTTTGGGATGACCCACATTTATATAGAGAAGGAGTTGATGGTATTATGAGAAGATGTGTTCCAGAGCATGAGCAGAAGGAAATATTGGATAAATGCCATGGTAGTGCTTATGGAGGACATCACGCCGGAGACAGAACTGCACAAAAGGTTCTACAATCAGGTTTTTATTGGCCTACTCTTTTTAAAGATGCAAGAAAATTTGTTTTGACCTGTGATCAATGTCAGAGAGTTGGGAATATTAGTAGACGTAATGAGATGCCTATGAATTATTCTCTTGTTATTGAACCTTTTGATTGTTGGGGATTTGACTTTATGGGTCCTTTTCCCGCTTCAGATGGTTATACTCATATTCTAGTTGCTGTTGATTATGTTACTAAGTGGGTAGAGGCTATACCAACCTCTAGTGCTGATGGTAAGACTTCCTTAAAAATGCTTAAGGATGTTATTTTCTCGAGGTTTGGTGTGCCTAGATATCTCATGACTGATGGTGGTTCACACTTTATTCATGGTGGTTTTAGAAAAACTCTTGCTAAATATGGTGTCAATCACAGAATTGCTTCACCGTATCATCCTCAAACTAGTGGTCAAGTAGAGTTATCAAATAGAGAAATTAAGTTGATTTTGCAAAAGACTGTCAATAGGTCTAGAAAGAATTGGGCTAGAAAGCTTAATGATGCTTTGTGGGCTTATAGAACAGCATATAAAAATCCTATGGGCATGTCTCCTTATAAAATGGTTTATGGAAAAGCTTGTCATTTACCTCTAGAATTAGAACACAAGGCCTATTGGGCAATCAAAGAGCTTAATAGAGATTTCAAATTAGCTGGTGAGAAAAGGTTGCTAGAGTTAAGCTCTCTAGATGAATGGAGAAGTGAAGCATATGAAAATGCTAAACTTTTCAAAGAGAAAGTTAAGAGATGGCATGACAAGAGAATTTTAAAAAGAGAATTTTGCATAGGTGATAAAGTTTTATTGTATAGGTCTCGTCTCAGATTTTTTGCAGGAAAATTACTCTCAAAATGGGAAGGACCTTACATTGTGGAAGAAGTTTATCGTTCTGGTGCAATAAAAATTAATTCACTTGACGGTGACAAACCTCAAGTTGTTAATGGGCAGAGACTTAAACATTATATTTCTGGAGAATCTTATAATGAAAATGTTGATATTATTCAAATGGTATCTCCGGAGGAATTTATTAAAACTCAGAAACAGGAAACTGCAGAGTCTGATTTGAAGTAGGTATGAGTTTCGGTAAGAAAAAGTCCGCGTTTTACTTCGAAACTTTTATATTAGTTATTTTTATACAATTTTGGAAATATCAAGACGAATAAGTGCCGGAGGAGGTGCCCGAGGGCACCACGCCACAGCAGGGCGCGGGCCCCACCTGGGCCGCGCCCAGCTATGGCGTGGTCGCCTCGGAGACCCCCTCCGACTCCGCTTCGCCCTGTGCTTTCCTTTTCACGCGTTATTTTCTGCTATATATTTACCCGGATCTCCCGAGGTCCGTATCTCGTGTTTTCGTCGCGTTTGTTTTCGAGCTGTTTCTGCCAGGGTTGTAGAAGTCTAGAGCACCATGGTCGCCTCCAACAACCCTGACAAGGAGGGCCTGAAGAAAGATCTGAAAGACCAAGATGCTGAGGAGGAGAAGGAGAAGACTGAAGCTGTCGGTGAAGAAGAGGAAGATCCAAGTCCTATTCCCACCGCTACCGTTGCAAGCATCGGAGTGGTGCAGAACAAGCCCAGGGCCAGGCAGGGCGCGAGGATGAGCACTGGTGGGAGAGTTCCTCGTCGCTTCCTAGCTCCAAGAACACTTCCTTCAGATACCAAAAGGCCTTTTCACACTCTCATCCATAAGTATCCCTTTGAAAAAGTTCCAGAATCAGAATTGCCCAGTAGCTGGGATATGGATCGTTCTGACCATGCAGGAAAAGGGAGCTCCAAAGCTGAAGAGAAGTGGGGTAACAACTCCAAAAGCTGGGATTCACCCTCTGACAGGATGATGAACCGCATTGAGCAGAATTCAGAGCTTGTCCGCACCCTCATTGGTAGAGTTGATGAGTTAATGGAGCTTGCCGAGAAGCTCATTAGAGGGGCGCCACCACCATCACCGCCAAGGGAGTAATTCACCATGGGTAACAACACACTCCCAGCTTGTTTCAAGCTTGGGGGGGGGTGTTTTCAGTATCACCATCTTTATCTTTATCTTTATCTTTATATTTTTGCTTAGTACCATGAGTAGAGAAGTTATCATATGAGATAGTTTGCAATGTGGAGTATCACTCCTTAGTTGGTTATCGTTGTATCCGTTGGTGTGAGGTTTATTGTGATGGAATATTAATGAGAAGCTTTATCTTTACTTTCTGCACACTTTATTTTAGCCAGCAAGTCCTTTGTCATATGCTGATCTTGTTACATTAGTATTGGCATCACTTTGGGTGCAGCAAGTAAATTTAGTTGGTTGTGGCAAACTTAGACTGGTCAGTAGTATCAATACTTTTTACACTTAAGTAGAAAAGAGGGAACTGGTTGCAATAACATTATCCCTATTGTTTTCCTCTTTGTTGGCCAATGAGTTTATTATTCTTGAATTAAAGTGTTTTGTGCCCACAAAGTAGATAGCATGGTTGTTCTATTAGATCTATAAGTGTTTGTCTCTCTCAATTCTTGTGCTTGCTACTAAACCTTGCTAGCCTAAAACCTTGTACTGAGAGGAGATACTTCTCGTGCATCCAAAACCCTGAACCAAAGCACTCCATTCGTGTCCACCATAACTACCTATCATGTAGTGTTCGCACTACTCCAAGTACATTTTCTCGTGTGCTACCTTTAACTATTCAAAACTATTATTATATCCCTTTTTGTGTCACTGTTCACCAAGCTCATAAGGACGTGGTAGCAGATGTGTCATCTTCCATGCTAACTGATTTACAAGGATTGGCAGCTTCATCTGCTTCTCCACCTTTTATTTTGCATTAAAAGAGCTGGTTAGTCCACCCTATAAATAAATAAATAAATAGACACTCCTCCACGGTGATTGTTGGTCGGCAACCGAGGATTCGGTCAAGCCATGGTTTGTGGAAAGAAATGGTTGGGAGGAGTGTCATCAATAAGTGCTTGTTACAAGTGCAGTTCTATAAACTCTCGGAACCGCTCTAAAAGTTAATTAGTATGGAAGATGACAAGGATTCTACCACTGATTTGTTGACCAATAGCATACACCTCTCAAAGCAATATTTTTACACTCTCTATGCCTTCGGGAACTAAAAAGCTCTAGCACACGTTTTAATCCCTGCTTCCCTCTGCGAAGGGCCTATCATTTATTTATTGTTGAGTCAGTAAACCTATTCCCTCTATCCCGAGCAAGCACTCGAATTGTTATAGATACAATCATTTATAGTTCATAATATTTCCTATCATGTTTTGTCTACTTTGCTTGAGCACATGAAGTTTTATCTTTGAGAATATGACTTTGACAGTTTTCTTTGGAATGTGAAAGGAACAGTGATGATTGAGCAACTCTATTTCTGCAATATAGCTCTAGTATAAAGACTCTTCTTGAAAGATAAGTTAGAATGTTGATTGTTCTCTGACCAAGAACACAGTTTGCCACATCCAATTGGTTTGCTTAATGTACCTTTATTTGTGGTTGTTCCATTACTTGTTCCAAGTTAAGTAGAATGTGTAGAGACTGCTGTTTAAAATGACTTGTTTAGCTGAGTAAATACTGATGCTTCTTGTCCGTATTCTTTATTATCGACACTTCACTCCATAAACATGTGGACTTGTTTACTGAGCTCAGTTTTCGCTTGGGGACAAGCGAGTCTAAGCTTGGGGGGAGTTGATACGTCCATTTTGCATCACTATTTTATATCATAATTTGTCATTATCTATCCTTATATTTCATATTAATACATGATACTTATGTTATTTTGCCTTATTTTGCATGTTTGATGATTATTGGGAATTATCCTTCCGGAGTCAGGTTTCTGCTGGAAAAAGCGTCGTCAAGTCACATATCAGCGGAACTCCAAAAATCACGAAACCAATTCTGGGGGTCTTATAATGTCAGATGCCGGAGGCAGCCAAAAGGAGGCAGCCAGGTGGGCCAGGTGGGCCCCACGCCACACCTGGGCGCGGCTGGCCTGTG
This sequence comes from Poa pratensis, assembly GCA_947311845.1. Lineage (NCBI taxonomy): Eukaryota > Viridiplantae > Streptophyta > Magnoliopsida > Poales > Poaceae > Poa > Poa pratensis. The sequence goes on along the minus strand of CAMZMU010000117.1, from coordinate 99,436,155 downwards.
GGCCGCGCCCAGCTATGGCGTGGCCACCTGGGTCCACCCCCCAGGTTGCCTCTTCGCGTATATCTGCCTCCCGAAAACCTAAGCACGGGGGGTACGTCCACGAAATATTCCGCCGCCTCCACGGGACGGAAACCACCGAGAGAGAAAGAGCTCTCTGGCAGGGAGATCCTGCCGGGGAAATTCCCTCCCGGAGAGGGGAAATCATCGCCATCGTCATCGTCATCACGCTGGACTTCATCGGGATCATCATCACCACATCCACTGCGCCATCACCATCATCTCCACCGACTCCACATCCATCTTGCTGTAACATCTAGGGCTGTACCTTGTCTAGTTCATTGGGGAGACTCTCCCGGTGTTGATTACTCCTTGTTATTGATGCTATTGAGTTTGTTTGGTGGATTAGTGTTCATGTCCAGATTGTTATTCATTGCCATATCATCTCTGATCATGATCCATATGATGTCTTGTGAGTAGTTTGTAGTTCTTGAGGACATGGGGAAGTCATGTTGTTAGTAGTGAAATAATGCTGCGTTAATATTTAATGGTTTGATATTTAAGTTGTGGTGTCATTCTTCTAGTGGTGTCATGTGAACGTCGACTACATGACACTTCACCTTTATGGGCCTAGGGGAATGCATCGTGTACCTAGCTTGCTAGTTGAGGGGTTGCCGGAGTGACAGAAACCTGAACCCCCGTTAGTAAGATAGTGCACGAGGGAGCGTAGGGTCTCAGAGTTTAAAGCTGTGGTTAGATTTATCTTAATTACTTTTCTGCATTCGCGGATGCTTGCAGGGGGTATAATCACAAGTGCGTATTAGTCCTAGGAAGGGCGGTGCGTTAGCATAGATTCACCCACACAACACTTATCAAAACAATGAAGATTAACCAGTTGCACGAAGCGAAAGCACTTGACGAAATTCCCATGTGTCCTCAGGAACATTTGTCTCTTATAAGTAACACACTCGGCTTGTCCTTTGCACTCAAAAGGATTGGGCCACTCGCTGCATTTGTTGCCGCGCTCGTTTATTTACTTGCACTGTTTTTACCTGCTGTTTCGAATACTACTGAAAACCTGTCTGCTAGCTTTTACAGTGAATTCTTGATCAAAACTACTTGCCAGCACCTTCTGCTCCTCGTTGGGTTCGACACTCTTATTTATCGAAAGTACTGCGATACACCCCCTATACTTGTGGGTCATCAATCGTCTTTGTAGGGCTTGTGTGGAAGGAAAGATGCATGATTCTCCCCATCCAAGCAAGACCATCATTTCATCAAAGAGTATATTGGAACTTCTTCATGTTGATCTCTTTGGTGCCGTGCCTCAACCTAGTCTTGGTGGGAAGAAATATTGTTTGGTGATTGTTGATGACTATTCAAGATTTACTTGGGTTTATTTCTTCAAGACGAAGGATGAGACCCAACAAGCCGTCATCGACTTTTCCAATGAAGTTCAACGCCAATACAATGTCCCTATATTGGTCATTAGGAGTGATAATGGCTCCGAGTTCAAGAACTACACCTTAAATGAGTTTCTTAGTGAAGAGGGGATTCGTCATCAATATTCCGCTGCATATACCCCTCAACAAAATGGTGTAGCCGAAAGGAAGAACCGGACTCTCATGGATATGGCAAGGTCTATGTTGGCGGAGTTTAAGTCTCCGCTATACTTATGGGCCGAGGCTATCTCCACGGCGTGTCATTCATCTAACCGGCTATTCTTTCGAGTTGGCAAGAAGCTTACATCTTATGAGATGCTCACCGGCAACAAGCCCAATGTCTCCTACTACCGAGTATTTGGTTGTAACTGTTTCTATAAGAACAAAAGTGTTCGTTTGTCTAAATTTGAATCTAAAGCTTTAGAGGGTGTTTTTGTTGGGTACGGTGCCGAATCTCACACCTATAGAGTCTATGACAAAATCGTTGGGAAAGTCATAGAATCTTGTGATGTGAGGTTCGATGAGAATGACGGCTCCCAAGTGGCGCAATTTCATGTTTGTGATGTAGATAATGAAGAGCCTCAAGATGCTATAAGAAGAATGGGCATTGGTTTCCATTGTCCCGTTGAGATTCATTACGAGTCTCCTCAAGCAAGTCCAAGCTCCATTCAAGTGGAGGCCTCTTCGTCACAAGTTGAAACGTCGCCTATCATGGAAGCAAATGATGCACCACCCCAAGAACATGTTCAAGACCCTCCTCATGTTGACCAAGTTGCCATGCAAGAACCAAATTCTCCTATTGTTGATGCTAGCCAAGGTCATGACCAAGATCAACCCTCTCCTTCCTTTGTTGAAGATGTGCTTCAAGATGATCAAGGTCAACATTCCGGTCAAGACGGGGACTCAAATGATCAAGATGATCAAGAGATACCTCCAAGATGCAATCGAGATATCGAAGCCCGTCGTATAGCAAGAGTTGAAAAGGATTTTAAAATAAAGAGTCACTATCTTGAAAACATCATTGGTGACCACAAGAGAGGTGTTTCCACAAGAAGGCAATTGGCAAGCTTTAGTAAACATCAAGCTCATATTTCCATGGTGGAACCAAAGAAAGTGTTTGAAGCTCTTGAAGATCCGGATTGGCTAGAAGCTATGCATGATGAACTCAATAACTTCAAGCGCAACAAAGTGTGGAATCTAGTTGAGAAGCCAAAAGATTGCCGCAATGTTATAGGCACAAAGTGGATATTCAAGAACAAGCAAGATGAGTTTAGAATGGTTGTGAGGAACAAGGCAAGATTGGTTGCACAAGGGTACTCTCAAGTTGAAGGCATTGATTTTGGAGAGACTTATGCACCCGTGGCTCGCCTTGAGTCCATCCGTATCCTTCTTGCATATGCAACTCATCATAACTTTAAATTACAACAAATGGATGTGAAAAGTGTCTTTCTTAATAGTCCTTTAAAGGAGTTGGTATATGTTAAGCAACCACCGGGTTTCTAGGACCCTAAATTCCCTAACCATGTCTACAAGCTTGATAAGGCGCTCTATGGTCTCAAACAAGCACCTCGTGCTTGGTATGAGCACCTAAGAGAGCTATTGCTAGACCGTGGATTTGAATTGGGGCAAATCGATCCCACTCTTTTTACCAAGAGGGTTAAAGGGGAGCTTTTCATATGCCAACTTTATGTTGATGATATTATATTTGGCTCATCTAACAAAGCTTTCAATGATGAATTTTCAAAGCTTATGACCGATAGGTTCGAGATGTCTATGATGGGCGAATTGAAGTTTTTTCTCAGTTTTGAGATCAAGCAATTGAATGAAGGGACTTTCATCTCTCAAACCAAATATACCCAAGACATGCTCAAGAGGTTCAATATGCACAATGCTAAGGGGAAGCGGTTTCCCATGGACACCAAATGCCATCTTGAACTTAACCCCGACGGTATCGATGTTGATCAAAAACTTTATCGCTCTATGATTGGTTCTTTGCTTTATCTTTGTGCATCTAGAACCGATATTGTGTTGAGTGTAGGGGTGTGTGCAAGGTATCAAGCCGCTCCTAAAGAAAGGCACATGGTGTCGGTCAATAGAATCCTTCGATATTTGGTTGATACCCCAAGGTTTGGTTTGTGGTACCCAAAGGGCACTAATTTCTCTCTTGCCGGGTACACGGATTCGGATTGGGCCGGTTGCAAGGATGATAGGAAATCAACTTCCGGGGCATGCCAATTTCTTGGTAGGTCCTTGGTGAGTTGGTCTTCTAAGAAGCAAAATTGCATATCTCTATCCTCCGCCGAAGCCGAGTATGTGGCGGCCGCTAGTGCATGCACTCAATTGTTATGGATGAGGCAAACTTTAAAGGAATACGGTGTCAATTGTGACAAAGTGCCTCTTTTGTGTGACAATGAAAGTGCTATCAAGATTGGCCACAATCCGGTGCAACACTCAAGAACGAAGCATATTGAGATTCGTCATCATTTTATTCGGGATCATATTGCTCGTGGTGATATTGAGCTTGGCTATATTCCAACCAAAGATCAACTTGCCGACATTTTCACGAAGCCAGTTGATGAAGCAAGATTCACCTTCTTGAGGCACGAGCTAAATATCGTGGATTCTAGGAGCTTGACTTGACCATCTTGCATACACACCTATATTTTGACTATTGATAACCCACAAGTATAGGGGATCGCGTGTAGCCTTTTCGATAAGTAAGAGTGTCGAACCCAACGAGGAGCTAAAGGTAGGATAAGTATTCTCTCAAGTTCTATCAACCGCTGATACAACTCTACGCACACTAAACGTTTACTTTATCTAGGAAATAATACTAGACTATAATACGGGTATGAGAGATAGCTTTGCGAGATAATAAATGCAAGAAAGTAAATGTTAGTGCTGCAGCAATAAAGTACACTAAGTAACCATATACTAACAGTACCATGAGTGTGGAAAAGTGGTGGTAATTGTGGTGGCTTTGTCCAAGATTAATTAGTGAAGGTACTTGGTTCATTGTCTTCGATGCAGTTTTCTATGTGGGAGAGGCCAAATATACATGCACTCCACTACTTGGGATTACAAGTAATATATGATTGGATTGTTAGCAAGCATCCGCGAATACTAACAATACATTAAGGTTTCCCCAACCATAGCATTAAGATAATGGTCCTCTTACTCCCATACGTGCTACCATCCGGTTCGTGTCCTCAGGTTTCTGTCACTCCGGCAGAACTTCCCCCTTCCTCTTACACATACTACAAACCCTATGATGTTGATCCATGTGCACACAAATATAATGGACACCAAAGGACTGTACCATATCAACATACAACTCTAATGAACCAAAGACATTCAACCATTCAATCTAAGAACAAAGAAACTACACAAACATGACATAGATCATAGGATTATAACTTATAGCATCAAACACCATGTTTACATAGGACGGTACAGAGGTTTGTGGGAGGATGAACCACTGAATACAAGGAGGAGATGGTGATGGAGATGGCGGTGAAGACGGGGAGAGGGGCAGCGCGGCGGCGCAGGGCGGCGGCGCCGCCGGCGGTGCGGGGAACTCCTTTCCCCGCCACCGGCAAGCTTGGGGAGCGCCGCCCCTTAGCCTCCCTCCTTCATGGCTTCTTGGGAGCCCTCCCCCATGGAGATGGGATCCATGGGGTAGGCAAAAACGTGGCTTTTGGTGGCTGAAATTCGTGGGTGGAGGAGTCCTCCACGAGTTAGGTTTCCTCCCTTTATATATCTTCTCGGATTTCCGTCACCCCCTTTTAGGGTTCCACCAAAACGGACCTCCAGGCCGCGTCCGAACTCCGATTGGGCTGATCTCGGGCTTAAAATCTTCGTATGGAAAATTGTGACAACTTTGTTTTCGGGAGACTTCCGTTGGACGTCATCTTCGAGGGTCAAACTGACAATCTCCGTAAAAAGTTCTCAGACAGATTTCAGGAAAGTCCCAATTCGACCCCAACAAGGTTTCCTCTTGTATTCTTGATAATTTCTACACATCAAATAGTAAAACAAGAACATTGTGAACATTGTGCACTTTTGCAACTATTAGTAGGTTAGTCCAAATAAATAATAAACTTTATATAAAAACAAGTGCTAAAAGCATAAAAATGGCATGAAACAATCAAAAATTATAGATACGTTTTGGACGTATCAACTATCTATTTGGTTTAGGTGTAGGCATGGACATAGGGGGAGTGCGGTCCTAATCCATTGGACCATCCCTCCCCCCATTATGCCGACATTAAGAATTCATTTGCCTCTCTATATTCGTGCTATGAATTGTGAGCTTAAATGATGAGTAGTGGCCGTGGACCCAAGATATATCTTCGCGGTGTCACACCACACACTCATACATGGTGGCCTAGGCCACCGCCCTCTTCCTTGTGAAGAGTTGATCCGAGTTGATCTTATTTGAGTTTATTTGGGTTCTTTAGACCTCCTATTGCATTTTGTGGAGAGTACCAAGTTTGGCCTTTACTTTTGATTCTTGCAAACTTGGGTTGTCTCTCTTCCCCCAGTTACATCGTCTATCCTAAGCCAATGACTTATCCTTTAAACCTCTCTCTCTATTTGTAAAAACTTTGTGACCAACCCGTCGATGTTTTGTGGCAAAAGCGCCCGGTACTACCGGTGCCCTCTTGGTACTACCTCTGCCTGGAGTTTCCCAGGCACCGCAGTCCCTCGAACGGTGCCGTAGTTACCAGGTGCCTAGTACTACCATTGATTTCCAGCAACACTGTGCTGGGAGCCAATAGTACCGGCAGCGGTACTACCGCTAGTCTGGCGGTACTACCGCTCCCTCCCAGGAGCGTTACCACCGCTGACTACTGTCAGTACCAGCGCTGGCGGTACTACCGCTGGGTCAGCGGTACTACCGCTGGGCACTTTTTCACCAGGGGTTAAGTTGGGCGTGGAGGGTAGTTATTCATTCTATCTCCTCCACCCCCGACCCCCACTCTCGAAAAAGCACTCAAAGCAGCCGCCGCCGCCACATTCATCGCCGGGGAGCCCTCCTCCGGCCTGGACAGCCCCTCTCCGGCCAGAGGGACGCTCAAGCACCCTCTCCTTCCTCCTCTCCTCCACGATGAGCTCCGGTAATCTCTCTCTCCTACCTCTCAACCTAGTCGATTCGTTGAGATGCAATGGAGTTAGGTTTTTCCGTAGTTCTAGTGGTAGAAGTTGTAGGAAATAGATGGTACTTAGTCTAGGATCCTTTTGCAAAGTTTTATTGGAAGTTTCTTTAGATCGAGCGAGTACCGGAAAGTCAACCGGTAGATCTGAAAGTAGCGGTACTACCGCCCGCCGTGGCGGTACTACCGCTCTAACGGTACTACCGGTGGACCAGCGGTACTACCGCTGGAACTGGGTTTTTCCAGAACTGTGCAGTTTGGATTCTTCTCGTTTGGTCTCTGATGTTTTTGCAATACTTATCCTCCCTGCTATCCTCCTTTTGCTGTCACAGGTGCTGGCAAGCAGGCTAGTGGGAGTCACATCAAGCGGGCTGCTAAGCGTGCTCGTTCAGGTAAAGGCATTCGTGAAGAAGATGATGAACCTGAAGTTATGCCTGAGAAGACCACTCGCCGTCAGAAGTCTAATGCTGCAAAGGCCAAAGCTGCTCAAAGCAAGTCTCTCAACCTTATGTCATCCAAGGATTTTGTTCGAGAAAGGCGGATGAATCCCTATGCCACTCCTAGGCTCAGCACTTTCACCACTCCGGGGTTTCACAATCTATTTCAAGAGAAAATTTTCTATGAAGTCCTTCCCAAGCACAAGACCAAGGTTGTTGAACAGTTTTGCATTGACACCGATTACATGGAGAGGCACCTTGAGTACTTTGGAGAAGCTATTGAAATTTGCAAGGAGTTTGGGATTTATGACTATATTGGGCTGCAACAGAATTTCAATGATCACCTTGTCATGCAGTTCTTTGCCACTGTTCACTTCTTCTCCGACGAGCCAAGGCGGATCAAATGGATGTCAAAAGATGTAATTCTTGAGGCCAAGTGGAGTGAGTTTGCTTCTCTTCTTGGCTTAGTTGACAATGGCTTTGTGTTGGATGAAGCTGCTCAACAACAATTCTTCCGCATCAACTATAACTCACATCCGATGAAGCCCGAGGTCCTCTATGATCAGTACATCCAAGGACGTGCCTTGGTGGGGTTCCAAAAGAACTTGCTAAAGGTTTGGGACATCATGCACAGGATCTTCCGCAACACCGTTGCGCCCCGTGTGGGCAACTTTGGCCAAATCCATGGAAAACTTATTAATCTCTTGTTTGAATCCTCTATCATGGTTGGGCAAGGCAAGAAACTTGATGTGATGGACATCATATGGCATGAGATGTATGCTGTGGTGATGAAAAGGAGACCTTCCATTTTTGGTGCTCACATTATGCAGTTGATCATTCACTCGTGGACTAGGAAGAAACTTCCTTTGGCTCTCTTGGACAATGAGGAGGACCCCACTGAGCACAAGGTCAAGGAGCTGAGCATAAAGAAACATCTAACGCCACTCATTCCCGATGTAGAAGAAAGCTCCTCCAATGATGAAGATGATCCCTTGTTTGAGCTTCCTCCCAAGGCAAATGCTCAAGATAAAGGGTTCAAGAAGTGGGTGGCTGGTGCTATGAAGACCATCTTTTGCCGCCAAGAAGATGCTGACATCAGGGCCTATAAGGAACATGTCAGGAACAAGAAAGAGCGTCAACTCACCCGTCAGCGTTTTGAGCACTTAGGCGTCCCGGTTAAGCCCGGGTCTGAGGATAAAATCACTGCAGAAGCTGATTGGCTCAAGCACCGTTACAATTGGGTGGATCCAGATCTTCAGGATGATGCCTCCTCGTCTCGGCCAGAGGTTCCTTGGTCTCGCACTCAGATTGGTCCCTCCGCTGCTCATGCTAATGCAGAAGTTTTTGTTGATGATAATGAGGATGGTGATGGTACAGATTCTGCCGAGAAAAGTGATGAGGTCGCCCCGGCCTCTACCTCCGATGAAGACTCCGATGAAGAGTGACTCCTACATGGGACGTTAGCATCGCCTCTCCCTTTTTGGTGTCATGATGCCAAAGGGGGAGAGAGTTCTATTAGGTTTTCCGGGGAGTTGCATGGTTGAGGGCACAAGCTTGCTTTTCTATTTGGTGTTGTTTGTCTTTCGCTTGTGCTCCTCTATCCTCCAGTATCTTTATTTGTTTTAGTTGAACTCATGGGGTAAGACATGTGAGAACTTTAAATTCTTGTAAGACTTTGTGTCCAAGACTTTGTGTGCTTTTATCTCTTGTCTTACCTTTGTGCAAGTTGTGCCTTATTGTTTATGTATGAACTTGCTCGTTTACAAAATCTAGGGGAGTGTTGATCCTAACCTATATGCATTTTGCATTCAAACGCAAATTCTACTAATGCATAGAGTTAGGGGGAGCCCGTCTATATTTTGTGAACCTTTTTGATGTGTTGTCATCATACTCCAAAAAGGGGGAGATTGAAAGAGCATACTTGCTCAAAAATCTATTTTGGGAGTCTAATGACAACACATCATCTGGTCTAATGTGTGCTTGACAATTGCAGATAAGTATTGTCGAAACATTGTGTCAAGTTGGAGCTAGTGGCCCTGGAAATCAGCTCAGTAGAGCTTTTCTGTGTCTGGCGGTAGTACCGCTGTCGCAGCGGTAGTACCGCTCCACCTGGAGCGGGACTCCTGCAGCACAGCTGGTACTCCTCCTGGCGGTGGTACCGTGTGGTACCGCTGGTTTCAGCCAGCGGTACTACCGCTGGTGGTACCGCCAGGGGTACCGCTAGGTCGGAAATGCTCTCTGGACTCGCTACGGTACCCAGCGGTAGTCGCCTCGTACTACCGCTGGATTCTTTCCTTTTTAATCGAAGGATCCCAGCGGTACTACCGGCAGCGCCGCGGTAGTACCGCCGTACCTGGCAGCTCCGGTACCTCTGCGAGGTACCGCCGCAGCTGGGCGTGCAGTACACTGGGTACGGCAGGGAGACCAGGAGCGGTAGTACCGCTATCCCAGCGGTAGTACCGCTGTGCAGTTTTTCTGCACATAACGGTTAGATTTTCAGAGGCCCCTATTTAAAGACCGCTTCTTCTCCAAAGAAAGCCAGCTCGCCCAAAAAGAAGAACACCATTGTTGCAAGCTCAAGAATCACTAGATCTCCCAATCCCTCCACCCAAACTTGTTGATACTTGGAGGATTGAAGGAGAAGGCCCGGATCTACATCTTCACCAAGCCGTTCTTCATTTCCCCCTCATTTACTTGAGGGCCCCTTGGCTAGGATTTCCATTAGGAAAACCTAGCTTCTTGTTGTACTCACTTGTTGTCTTTGTGACAGATTTGTAGCTGTTCGGGAGCCCCCAATCCTCTTGTGGGTTGTGCCCCGGATCGTTGTTGTAAGGGCTCCGGATTCCACCTTGAAGGATTCCGATAGTGGAAGGTGATCCAAACCTTTGTGGTGCGGTTCATCGGAGAAGAAGGTGCGTCCGCCTTTGTGGCGGTTGAGTTTTGACTTTCGTGGTAGCTCACACCTCTCCAACGAGACGTACTCCCCTAAAAAGGAGGAACTCGGGATTACATCCGTGTCTCCACGTGCTTTCACTTCGGTTACTTCTATCTTTGTTTACCGTCTTTACTTATTGTACCGTGCTTAGTTGCTAGCTTGTCATATAGGTAAATTCACCATAGTTGCATATCTAGAGAATTTACCTTTTGTGTCAAGCCTAAATTTAAAAAGTACTAAAATTGAAGTAGCACCTATTCACCCCCCCCCCCTCTAGGTGTCATACGATCCTTTCAACATCTCCTTTGTTGGAAATCTTGCATGTGAACTGTCGCCGCGGCCGCCCATGGTCCGTGTCGCTTCTGATTCGTTCATCCACGAAAAGCTAAAGGAAAGGCTTCTGATCACACACTTATCGCCTGGGGCCGCCCACATACATTCATTCAGTCATTCATTGTTCTGTTGTGGATTCGAACCACTATCACAAATTGAATTTCGAGTCCAGGGCGCTAAACAAGGTTCCTGTCCTTTTACTGTTTTGAACCACTCTTTCTAAGTTATCTTTTTATTGTTGTCATTTTCCATCCGTTTAGTACCGGATCGCTTCACACCTCACGGCGCTTACACCTCTCGCCTATCAAAGTTATGTTCAAAAAACTTGTATAGAGAAGGATTTCCCATTCCATACCAACTTACCTGCCTGGCACTGCTATCGGCATAACAACCGTTACACCATAGATTGACCCAACTCAGTCCCCTCGTGCTAGCATTGGCTCCTCCTGTGAGGCGCCTAACATCCCTCTAATCTCCCCCGCCCCTTTTCTTATTCGGTGACGACATCCATCCTACACCGCAAAATTATATATTTATTCCCCGTCGAAATTTGAGCCGCCGCATCGCCCCGACTTTGGCTCGATGGAGTTTGCCACCTTTCAATCGCTGGAGAACGAGTGGTGGGGGGGGGGGGGGGGGGGCATGGAAGAAGATATTGCATCCCGTGCGAGGAGTGTGCTGCCACGATTACGAAAGAGCGAGAGCACGTAGCTCATGCAACTCCGTAACAATGGAGTCGTCGCCTTAGTTTTACGTGCACAAATTTTGACCAACAATTTAACCATTAATCTATGAGAATTATGATATAAAGTTATATCATTAGAAACTTTATTTGAATACGAATCCAATGATATAATTTGAAAACACGCCAACACAAATTTTGTCGGTCAAAATGATAGTCAAACTTGGTGCACGCAAAACAAGGACGCCACTTAATTTGGGACCGAGGCCGTGGCGGAGACGGGGGGACCAGCATGCCCCCCCCCCCCCCCCCCCCCCCCCCCCCCCCCTAACATGCTGAAATTTGTGTTATACTCCCTAATTTCATTGCAAAAACGCCCCTAAAAATTCGTATTTTTGTACTTCGGCCCTCTCTATCACTTGGCAAGAGGAATAAATCTTCCATCGGCCCCCCTCGTAAAAAAATTCTGCCTCCGCCCCTGGACCGAGGGAGTACCATATGTCATCCACAACAGTTCTTCAGTTTAAGGATAGCAACCCACAGATGGTGTTTTTATTGATGCTTATGTACCCACAAATTGAGGAAACAAGGCCCCGTCACCAAAACAGCAACGAAACGAAACATGTCCAAAACCGTCCATGAAGAGGTACAGCAACACGTCCGGTTCATCTGCCCCGGAAGATCATACCAAATCACCGCGGGAAACATTTACGCGACGAATCATAAAAACAACAGACGGAACCAGAGCAGCGACGGGCCAAACCGACGGTGGTAAACGTTCTAAAAGATCATCGTCACCAGGGCCCAGACTGGGTAGATGAAGAGGAGGACGATGCCGATGGTGTTGGAGACGCCATTGGCCTTGCTGAAGGCCGCCTTGAAGCCACCTGACGCCCTGATGTGCTCCTGGAGCAGGTAGCAGCCGACGACGAGGCATATGCCGACGCCGACGAAGTTGTTCCTGAAGGTGTCTGCGATCAGGCTGGGGGCGACCACCGTGAGCAGAATCAGAGCGGAGGGCATCTCTAGCCATTCTGATGCAGAGGATGAAAATCATCGTCAGATCCATGTAAATAAAATAAAATTAACCAGCGTATTGAGTAGCTGACAAAAGAAGGCATATTTGGAAACAGAGAAACAATACCACGGAAGTGTTGTGGGAAGAAGAGCTGCAGGATGACAGCAACGAATGCGATCCAGGCACCGATCTCTCCCCTGCAACGAATTATGCAGTAGTTTTTGGTTTTTGTCAGCTCGTCTTTCAAACTGTTAATCTTCCACAGCAACGCAGCAACCCCGTAGTTCATTGCAGTTCCACTCAATTTTAAAACATGATGGGATGCTGCAGTAGAGGATTCGCGACGATGCTCACCTGACCAGATTAAACAGTATATCAGGCAGCGTGAAGAAGATGTAAGGGATGAGGAGGCCCGTCAGCATCTTGGTCTTCCAGTTTGTCCGGTCCAATACCAGGAGGTATCTGCAGCAGAAGAGAGCAGGGAGGGTTCAGTCAAGGCATTTTGCAGTGATAACAATCTTCAACAAGTGCTAATGGCAGGCGAGCTGGAGAGTACTGAGTCTGGACACATAAGTCTTCTCAACTTCAGTTTCAATTTCATCAGAAGTATAGATGCTGTAACAACTTCCGAATAACTTAACAGCACACCATAAATTCAGCCGAGGAGCAAGTGAGCAACCCATTCCTAACCTTGTGAAGTGGTAACGACTACCCAAACTAGACCGGGATACTTCACCAATACACATCTTTAGTTTTCAGCTTACTACTACCATGTTTTCGCACGAATCTGACTTCTGATAGCGCCTCTGCCAAGAACACGACAGCCAAAACTACTTCTAAGCTAGCGATCCTAGTTGACCATCGTTGTATCTCCTACTTCCCCCACAATCTCCCGCGACATGATCGGGATTAACTATCTCAGATGGCGAGAACGGGATCTCTCTGCACTGCACTGTGGCCTTTTCTTCTCTTAATTAGCGACTGAACAATGATAAAGTGAGGTTGGTACTCACACGGCTGCGGCGAAGGCGAGCCACTTGAAGATGTTTCCGAGGAAGCCGAGGCCGAGGCCGCCGCTGAGGCCGATGATCGCGTGGTTGACGAGCTTCCTCGCCGCCATGGCCAGCTCACTCAGGTCCGACTGCATCAGCGCCTCCGACGCGCTGCCGGCCGACGGCATCTTCCCTGACGCCGAGCGCGCGAGACCTCACGAATTACTCACAAGCTGCGGATCGAGCTCTGCTTAGGAGGGTGGGTTTGATTTGCCCTTGGCTGCTAGGATATTATGCCCCTATATATAAAAGTTGGTGTGATTCACTCCCTCTCGCGCTATCCACGTCACCGAAAAATTCTGGCCGTCCGATCGACCGCACGGACGACCCAGATCACGCCAACAATCGTGCTGCTACAGTATTACTGTAGCGGATGAATTTCTTCCAATCACGCGACGACACGTCGCTCCGCACGATATTTGGCGCAACGATTTTTGTAGAAAACCGCCCGCAAAGGACCTAACCGAAATTTCCGGAAAATCCATGGACATTTTTGCAAAATCAACCGCAGAAAACGCCCTCCCTCCTCTTCCTCTCTCTCTCTCTCCCGCGACGCCGCGGGTCGCCGTCGGCGCCGGCGCGCATCGCCGCCACCTCGCGCCTCCCCGGCCAAATCCGCGGCCACGGAGGGCTCCGCCGCGCCGCCCTCCACCTCCTCGCCGAGGGATGCGTGCCGGAGCGCCGCATCCGCGCGGGAATCTCCGCCGCCGCACGGGAGGGCTCCCCCGACGCCGTCGACGGAGAGGCCGCCGCTGGAGCGAAGACCCGGACGCCGCGCCGATCTCGCAGGCCGCCGCGGACAACGGCTGGTGGCTGCCGCGGCCAACGTCTCCAAGCCCTCCGCCAAGCGCCTCTTCCGCGACACACTACCCCTGCTCCTCGCGAACGGCTGGTGGCTGCCGCGGCCGAGGTCTTCACTACCCCTGCTCGCGAAGGCGTCCGCCAAGGCCGTCTTCCTCTCTCCCCGCAACTTTGTCGGCCTCCACCTCGCCGCCAAGCGCCTCTTCCGCGAGACCCTACCCCGGCCCTGCTGCTCGCGAAGGCGTCCACCAAAGCCGTCTTCCTCTCTCCCCACAACTTTGTCGGCCTCCGCCTCGCTGCCAAGCGCCACTTCTAACCTCAACTCCAACGCCTTCGCCTCCCTCTTGACCGACTTCTTCACCGGCCTCGCCGGCCTCGACGACCTCGAGGAGATATCGCTCCACCACAACCCGCTCCTCAACGTCTCCTCCCCAAACGGCGGCCGGGTCTGTAACCCAGAAAAGCGGGTCACCGCTGTGGTCATGGAGGAGAGGCCGCCCCATGATCTGGCCAGCCAGTAGGACGAAAGAGAGGAGGTGGAAGAGGAGGAGGAGGAGGAAGTGTAGGACCAGCAGACAGAGGAGGTTGAAGAGGAGCAGCAGTAGGCGATCCCCGCCTCGATTCAGGCGCTGTGCCGGACTGCAGGAATTAGTACTACCCTGCCATCCAGTTAGTGAAATCGTGAAGGTTTTCTTTTGCCATCCAGTTAGTGAAATCGTAAAGGTTTTCTTTTGCAGAAGATGCTTGCTCCTATATATGGTAAGCGATGATTCTTACAATCTTACTTAAATAATCCATTAGTCTGTGTGCCTCAAAATCATAGGAAAGCATTGATGCCTCTCACACTGAAAAGCTATGCTCTCTCCGATGCTAAAGCTAGCATGTTCAGCTACAACTGCTACGAGTTTGTTAGAATTAGTATTCTGGTGTATTACTAATTTGTTGTTTGTCCTTTTATTTGCACAATTTATAATGCTGTATTGTTCTGATTTAAATAAACTTTTCCTTTTCGGATCTCAAACTGCAACTAGGTGTTTCAGAGCTATGAGCTCCTAAAACTAGCTTCTATTTTGTTTCAGACTTGGTTGTACTGTAAGACTAATCCTGAGGGCGTATTTTCTCAAGTAATTTGACCAGATGTATATTAGCGTAAGAAACTTAATTCAATGGCATTTGCTACTTGTGTTGTAATATTTAGTTAGAGGGTAGTTTGTAATTCGATGCATATTGCTAATGATTTCGCCATTTTGTTTTCAGAGGTTGTCCTTCCAAATTTCTTCTGATAGATGATTGCTCTTTTGTGAAGATCAATTGTTGAAATCAAATTACTATCCAGCCTGTATTATCACCGATTGTATATTTCTAAAATGATCTATTTGTTTTAAATCATCAGGTTCTATGGACTCTGGATGTCTGGACGCCATGTGTGTCATAGGTGTATTCTTAGTTCTGTTTGCAATTAATATCTGCATTGCTTTTCAGCACACATTTTCCTATACTCCCTCTGATCCCAAATACCTGTCGCAAGTTGTTCTATGATATTTACATGCCCATTTGTTTACCTACAAAATTTAAAAGGGATCAGAGGGAGTATTTGATATCTCTTCAGATGGTAAACAATTGAATATGTGGAATGTCTGGTAGTTTGTTTTGAGTTTAATCCCCTGCTTCATCAGTCAGGAATAGGATTTAAATCTGGCTTGACAATCTCAATTAAAAATTCAAGAACTACATCCAAACGAGATGAAAATTTGCTACTAAGAATATATTTTGCCAAACCTGTGTGCAGCCCAGTCCTTTTTTTCTTTTTTACCGATGAAACTTGAAACATCTCAAAGGAAGCACCAAGTGTTTTAAGTTCCTCAAATACATGAATGCCTGCAGGCTTTTGTCGCATCTCATCCTTCCACAAAGTTTCAACCTGTAGGCAATCAACTTGCAGATCCAGTGTGCCACTATTTCACAGTCTCACGTTTGACTTTCTCCAGACCCTATCAGCAAACCAACAGTTCGCTGATGTATGGGCCAATCACTCTCAACTGCAAATCACAACACAGGGAAATAAAAAACCATGCTATCTTGAATAATACCAGAACCAGCTTATCTGCTTGAGAGATTCAGAGGTCCATCAGTGTTCACCATTGCACAACTCGGTGCAAGAGGTCTGGACTGCTGTGAGAGTGGCTTTTCAAGGCAGCTCCAGGGTGGCCCGCCTGGTATTTTTCTTAGAAAGTTGATTCTCCTATTTCACTGCTAATTATTATGTGATTTATATTTAGTACTGCATGGAAATTGGTGACGATGGTGCCATCATATATAGTGCCTCTTAGGTTACCATTGTCACATTTTCGGTTTGGTTCATTTACTAGATGGCACATGTACTACATATAGTAACTAGATAATATCAGCAGCTTAGTTTGTACTTTCTTATGTGAAGAGACATGGCGATTCTACTGTATAAACATAGTCTTTTTACTTTCTTATGTGCAGAAAAAGTTGTATCAAATTCTGTTCGTAGATGGAGACTAGAGTTCCATCAAATGTACTTAACCTGTAGAATGCTGATCTATGCAGATGGAGAAGAAAAAGGCTTGGGCTCATTCATGCTTGGTTCCACTCCTTTGCGCTGCACCAGTGGAGGTCATATTTTCCTATCTCTGTATGTTGTAATACTGCAATAGGGCTACATGTTACATCTTCAGGTTCAATGCAGATAGCCTAGGTTCTATTGGTCGATAGCCATGTAGACCTTTTTTTAATGTAACTTTAACCTCAATAAGCATGTCCAGTTGTTTGACCAATTTTATATTTTCCATATCATCTCTTCAAAATAGTGACCCAAAGATTCAAAGATTTACTGTTTAGTGTACATGTATTTTCTATATATATTGCATGGCTCGGATCAATGTTCTTCGTAATATAACGTCCACGACTGCCAGTACTTCTACATTAGGACGGAGATCTGCCATGTGAAATATGCGTAGTGTATATGCATTTTTGTTTAAATCTTGCCTTAGGTTAAGTTGAGCACATTATCTTTCGGCACAGCATGCCATTTCCCACTGAACCTACTGGCTACAGAAATATGTTGAGGCTTCTTTCATCAAATCATTTTAATATATTTTGTAGGACTGTAATTCTTAAAAAATATTTTGAATAGGTTGTTTGATTTGTAGGATTTCAAGACATACAAATTTGTCCTTGGAGTTAATCTTCACTACATTTTACATGAGTTTCCATGGCATGAGACTTTAAAGTTATCCGGCGAAAGAAAATGTAACTTAATTGTGCGGAGCACCATTTGTTTTACTGAAAATATATGGCGTTTCAATTTAGTGTTAACCCAATTTATTCCCATATATGATCATTTTATCTTTTTCATTATTATAACATTCATGTGTATAGAAAAATACATTCTACATCTACATCTACAGTTCCAATAGTCTTCTAACGAATCACCGATTAACAGAAGATCTCGGCCACACCGTCACACTACCAGCAGGAACAACTCTGGGAATGGGCTGAAAAGTTTCAGGGTTTAGTCTCATGCATATGGATTTAATTTTTCTCCTTTACCTTGCCAGGCTGTAACACTGACTGTAAATTTGAACATGTAACTAATCCGCATGGGCTATTTTCCTAATATATTGACTTTTAACAAATTAATGTAATATACTCCCTCCTTAAAAATGTATAAGACGTTATGTGAAGGTAGTTTTGGCTATCTAAATGTCTTATAAAACAATAATTAAAGTTATGTGAGTCGCAGTTCTAAGTTTTCTATTTTAAAATTTACTTATACATGCAAGTGCCATAATTTTAGAAAATTCATGTATTCTCAGCTATTCTTCAAAAAGCTTAAATATTAAATGCACGTGTATGCAGTTTGTTCCTTAAAAACATTAAATCATATCACCGCGGTTGTTTCATAAAAAGTTATATCCCTACTGCAGTAATCTCTCACAGTATGAGTTCTTTTTTGAAGGAAAACTTAGATGACTGTCTACCTTAGATCCCGAATCTGAAAAATATGTTCAACCTATCAAAATATTCATAAATATTATCCTATATAATGATGTTGACTTCAATGTCCTGTTTTTATAATTTCAAATAGTTTTCGAAATTGCAAAAAAAAAAACATAATTTGAGTTAAACTTCCAATTAAAATGTAATAAATGTTCAGTATATCAAATTGTTGCGGCAAATGATTTAATCAAAGGGTGCGGCGTGTCGCCGCGCCGAGTTACCTAGTGTGGTTATGTACAGGCAGCTCAGCGGGACAGCCTGGTCTGCCGGGGTGTCGACGGAACAGGTGGCCTTCGATCTTTTGAGGGCAAACGTCTACGGCCCCACGGGACACGTGGGGTCTATCAGTAGACTGTAGTGCACTATTGCATGCAGTGTTATTTCAAGCTTATTCTATATACGGTATCAAGGTTTTAACTTATTTTTTCTGAAAATTTTGAGTACAGCTTACGCATGGACACACGCGGATCAACCATAGCTCCTAGCACGTCATCTATACTAAGAGCATCTCCACTCGCGTCGTCCAAATGGCCGACCAAAGAGACTGGGATCACTGACGTAGCGTAACAATGACATGGGGGACACTGACATGTGGGCCATCCGGACGTGGGGCTGACCCCATGACAGGGTGCGGTACGTTAGGGGAGTTGCGTCCCCGACCAATGGCCGTCCAGGCAGGACATTTGGGCGCCATTCGGACGACCTGCCGGCTATGGGCGACGGCGCTCCCTACCCACTGCGCCCAAACATTTTTTTCAAATCGACATTTAAACATGAAAACACATAGATTTCATTGAAATTTCGTTCAAACTAGACATAATTCATTTAAACTAGACATATTTTATACGAACTAGGCGGACACGCCGGGCACCGACAGTTCGGACAGGAGTCTGCCAATGCGGCCAGAGGAGCCCGGTGGCAGCCGGCGCAGAGGCAGTTGAGGTAGCCGGGCGCGGGGGCGGCGGAGGACGGGCCAAGGACGACTAGTCAATGGTGAGCTACATCTCGCGGCCGTCGCCGACATCTCGCGGCCGTCCCACTGCGGCGACGGCCAGTCCTCGGCATCATCACCATCAACCTCCTCCGCCTCTTGTTGAGGTTGCGGCAGAGGAGGTTGTACGCGGCCATGTTCTTCACTTTCGCGTCGTGCCGCCTCCGCCGCCTCGTACCTCACTCTCTCCCTTTCAATGCCCGCCCAAAACTCACAACGGGGAGGCATGGCTGTGGTGGTGGTGGTGGAGAAGCTGTGGTGGCGATTAAAACTTTTCCGGTTTAGGCTTGCTAATTGCGAAATAAAACTAGGTGTTTAAATTAACAAGCCAACAATCTAAGTAAACTAGGCTCACCTATGTGTACCAACAACTTATGCTAAGCAAGACAAGCAACAAGGTGATAGCAACAAGAATATTTCAAGCACGAAGGCTACCACAATGTAAAGTGCATAAGTAAAGAGCTCGGGTATAGAAATAACCGAGGCACACGGAGACGAAGATGTATTCCCAAGTTTCTCCTTTTTAGGGGAGTACGTCTCGTTGGAGAGGTGTGAACCAACACAATGGTTCAACAACCACAAAGGTTTCACCTTCTTCTCCGATGAACCGCACCACAAAGGTTTGGTTCACCTTCCAATATCGAAATCCTTCGAGGCGGAAATCCGGAGCCTTTCAACAACGATCCGGGGCACAACCCACAACGGGATTGGGGGCTCCCGAACAGCTACAAGTGACCACCAAGGGTCTCAACCACCACACGGGCGTCTAGGGTCCAAGGACCCAAGAGTAACAAGTTCACAAGCTTTCAACTTCCACGAATCCTCGTGGAGAGCACAAACCGATGCACAAAGCAATGACAAGAGCACAAGGCTCAAATCCTTCACTCTCGAATCCCACCACAAGCAACTAATGCTTATGGGGGGAGAAGAGAGGAAGAACAACAAAGAACACAACAAAAGGAACTTCAAGAACTAGATCGAAAGGGTTCCACTCACTTAGAGGAGAAATGGATCAGTGGAAATGTAGATCTTGGTCTCCTCCTTCAATCCTCCAAAGATCAACAAGTTTGGGTGGAGGGATTGAGAGTAATCAAAGAAATGAGCTTTCAACAATGGAGGAGAGAGGAAAAACGTGCTCAAGTTCTTGTTAAAACCATTGGGGAAGAAAACCCCTTAAATAGGTACCGTTAAAAAGTGACCGTTAGGCAGAAATCGCGGGGCCGGCCTTGGGCCGGGCCTGGGCTGGCCTAGGGGCCGGGCCTGGGCCGGCCTGGGGGGCCGGCCTGCACACAGACCAGCCCGGCCTGGAGCCCGGCCTGGGCCGGCCTGGGGGCTGGCCTGCACACAGACCAGCCCGGCCTGGAGCCCGGCCTAGGGCCCGACCTGGGGGCTGGCCACCCAGCAGAGCCGGCCGGCCTGGGAGCCGGCCTAGGCTGGCCACCCAGAAACCAAAAATGTAACGCTCACAACTTTTTCATCCGGACTCCGATTTCGATGATCTTGGGCTCGTTGGAATCGTAACGAAGAGCCCTTCAAGATTATGCAGAGAAACATCATAGTCCATCATGTGGGGATAAAACCAAATGTAGAAAGGTAAACCTTCTCTAAATAAGAACAACCGGTAAATCCTGAAATGCAATAACTTTCTCGTTCGAACTCCAAAACAGGTGAATCCAATTTCGTTGGAAAGGTAACGACAAGAGATTTCCTACAAATATTAAGGGTCACAAATATAGAGGGGATACCACACATGGGAAGGTGTGGACCCTATCTCGAAGGTGGACCGGTAATATTTCCAATGCCGAGAACGAACAAGTTTCCAAACAAAATCCATTTTCGAATAACTTGGGCTTGTCATGAGGATCACAACAAGCACCAAAACCCAACAAGGAGAAGAACCAAATAAGAACCAAGAAAGATGATATGCCAAGTATGCAAAGGTTTGAGCTCTCCACAAAGATGCGATCAAATTACTCACTTGAGAGCCCCTCTTGATAGTACGCCGTCTATCCTATAACCCGGTCTCCCACTACCGAGAGACCGATAAAATAGAAAAACCTATCAAGGTCATACCTTTGCCTTGCGCATTCCACTTGAGCTAGATGATGATGATCTTGATCTCTTCAAGTGGACCACCTTTCTTGATTGCGCTTTGCTTGGTGAAGACATCTCCAAATGCTCCCCCATACTCCATTATGGGAGAGCCTCGCTAAGCTCCGTCTTCATGTCTTGATTGCAAGCTTCAATCAAATGATATCTTCCGAGATGGATCATATTGGACTTGCACTTCATCTTCTTCTCTTGATATATATATGATGGCTTGGAGATAACATGAAAGTTCACTCAATCTTCTTTCCAAGCCAGGCTTGCAATAAGCTCAACTCTTCACAAGACCATTCTTCATAACCCTTGGTCATCATGTAATCTTCTAGAGTCCAACACATGAACTCCAATATTTTCCTATGGACAAGATCTACAAGAATATCTCAATGCAAACATTAGTCCATAAGGATTGTCATTAATTACCAAAACCACGCATGGAGCAACACATGCACTTTCAGAGACAGCGAGACGCCTGCTCTATATAGCAGCTGGGGGAGACGAGCGGGTGGCACGCCTTAACTCCAGCCACCCGCCCGCCTGCCGCCCATTTACGGCGACACTTCAAAAGGTGCGCCTTCTGCATTGACGCCGCCGTGGCACAGACGCTTCCTCGTCGCAGAGAGGCGAAGCAATGCCTCGTTGTACCCGGCTGAGAAACCGAGGCGCAGCCCGCCATTAATTCAGGTGATCGGCCGCATGCAGCTTCATGTCTCTATGACAGACGTGATCCGCGCATCGGAGCCCTACGTGGCGTCACGCGCGGTTTGGTCCGGCGTAGCCCAGCTGCTCCCAAGTGGAGGGTGTGGGCTGGGTTTGTTGGACCAAACTTTGGGCCGCGCCGGACCAAAATCTTGTTTGGGTGCCGTGAGTGGGAGCCGTTTTTGGTCCGGCGCGCCCCAAAGGCCTTTGAGCGGATGTTTGGGCACCCCGAGTGGAGATGCTCTAAAGATCGGAGTCGGCAAAATTAAGTTTAGAATTGACCAAGTAACTGAGCATCGTCTTCATCTTCTACACTAGAATAACAGACTACTAAGGAGACACGCATGACATAAACTTGTGGTTTAGTTCTTGATAAGCTAGGTATAAAATCACCTCAGTCGCCACCATTACAAACAATTGAAATTCACAGTGAATTTTGAATTCAAAATAGATAGGAGAATGTGAGTAGTTTCAATTCTTGTTTCTCCCTCTAGTGTCTGAATTGTTTGGTCAGGTTTCCTACTTTAAATACATGGTTTTGATGGCATTTATATATAAACGCGTGATTTAAACGTATTGTGTAAATGTGTAAACGAGGGTCTCCTTCTTTCCCCTCCCCTCCCCTCCCCTGTTTCGCCCGTCGGGTAGAGCGGGTACGGGCATGGGGTTGTATAACTCATATCGGCGTACCAATATGAAATCACCTCTATATTTTGTCGTGAGTTTGTGAATTGAAAGTGTATAACTATGTGTCTGTTTGTGACTCCGTGATGTTTATCATTTATCGTGAGTTTGTGAATTGAAAGTGTATAACTATGTGTCTGTTTCTGACTCTGTGATGTTTATCATTTATGATAAGTTGTGCTTTATAGGCAAGTATTGTTGTTATTTGTCTCATAGGTACGTGTTGTTGTTTATAAATTATGCTTATATGTTGTTGTTTATGACAATTTTTTAGCTCAATTGGATGTATATTTTTACCGTCAGGTACCCATTTACCCTGTTAAATGCAAGTTATACCCACCGTTAATGACTTAATGTTACATGTGACAGGTAAGAATTGAGAGGCGGGTAAGGGGCTCAACCCTTGCCCATACATACCCTGCGAGAGGCGTGGCCACGATCACCACAAAGAGAGATTTCGCGTTGCATGATACGATTTGTCCAACGGTTCTTTAGTTTTAAGACAGCGACCAACATATGGTGTTTTTTATTGATGGTTATGTTGCCCACAATTGAGGAAACAAGCCCCGTCACTAAAACAGCAACGAAATGAAACCGTCCATCAACAGGTACAACAACACATCCGGTTCATCATACCAAACCACCGCGGGAAACATCTGCACGGAGAATCATAAAAACAACACACGGAACCCGGCCAGCGACGGACCAAACTGATGGTGGTAAATGTTCTAAAAGATCATCGTCACCAGGGCCCAGACTGGGTAGATGAAGAGCAAGGCGATGCCAATGCTGTTGGACACGCCATTGGCCCTGCTGAAGGCCGGCTTGAAGCCACCGGACGCCCTGATGTGCTCCTGGAGCAGGTAGCAGCCGATGACGAGGCATACGCCGACGCCGACGAAGTCGTTCCTGAAGGTGTCTGCGATCAGGCTGGGGCGACCACCGTGAGCAGGATCAGAGCGGACGGCATCTCTAGATAGTCTGATGCAGAGGATGAAAATCATCGTCAGATCCATCCATGTAAAAACAATAATAACCAGCGTATTGAGTAGCTGACAAAAAATAAGGCATGTTTGGAAACAGAGAAACAATACCACGGAAGTGTTGTGGGAAGAAGAGCTGCACGATGACAGCAACGAATGCGATCCAGGCACCGATCTCTCCCCTGATGATATTGAACAGCACAGAAGGCAGGGTGAAGAAGATGTAAGGGATGAGGAGGCCCGTCAGCATTTTGGTCTTCCAGTTTGTCCGGTCCAATACCAGGAGGTATCTGCAGCAGAAGAGGAACAAGGAGTGTTCAGTCAAAGACATTTTGCGGTGATATGAAGCTTCAACAAGTATTAGTGTATTACTGCAGGCGAACTGGAGAGCACTGCACACAGAAATCCTCTCAATTTCAGTTTAACTTCAAGGAAACTATAGATGCTGTAAGAGATTCCGAATAGCTTGACAGCATACAGGAAATTCGGCAGAGGTTCAAAGACATTTTGCGGTGATATGAAGCTTCAACAAGTATTAGTGTATTACTGCAGGCGAACTGGAGAGCACTGCACACAGAAATCCTCTCAATTTCAGTTTAACTTCAAGGAAACTATAGATGCTGTAAGAGATTCCGAATAGCTTGACAGCATACAGGAAATTCGGCAGAGGAGTAGGTGAGTAACCCATTCCTCACCTTGGAAAGTACTAACGACTACCTAAAATAGTCCGGGATACTTCTCCAGTTTACTGAACATTCCCTTCAGATCGTTATTTTTCAGTTAACGGAATGATGATAAATGAGAGGCTGGCACTCACACGGCGGCGGCGAAGGCGAGCCACTTGAAGATGGAGCCGAGGGTACCGAGGCCGAGGCCGCCGCTGAGGAGGATCGCGTGGTTGGCGAGCTTCCTGGCCGCCAAGCCCAGCTCTTGCATGTCCGCCTGCATCAGCGCCTGCGCCGCCTCCGACGACTGGTCCGTCTTCATCGCCAGGAACGAGGACATCTTCCCCATCGCCGAGAGCGTGAGACCTCACGAATCACTCACAAGCTGCGGATCGAGCTCTGCTTAGAGGGGACGGTAGTGTTGGGTTTGAGTTTGATTCTGGTTGTGAGGATATTTATCTGGCTATGTACAGGCAGCTCAGCTGGACAGCCTGGACTGCCGGTGGGGTCGACGGAACAGGTGGCCTTCGATCTGGACGATTGCGGGAAACGTCTACGGCCCCACGGGACACGTGGGGGACTACCAGTTGTGCACTATTGCATGCAGTGTCATTTCAAGCTTTATTCTATCGGAGTCGCAAAGGTCAGTTTAGAATTGACCAAGTAACTGAAAATAGCAGTCTCTATTAAGATTAAGGAGACACGCATTACATAAACTTGTGGTTTGATCGTTGATAAGCAAAGTATAAAACCACCTCAGTCGTAACAATTATAAACATTGCTATTCGCTGTGGATTTTGAGTTCATAATAATACGTATAGTATGTACTCCCTCTGTTCATAATAATTATAAGACGTTTTAGCTATGTCACATGTTGTCTAGATACATATTGCAATGAGTGAACATGCACACTAAATTATGTTTAGATATATAGATATATATAGAGATACATGTGAATGTGGTAAACAACTAAAACATCTTATATTAAAAATCGGAGGGAGTAACAGGTAACACCGTAACAGAATGCGAGTTGTGTCAACTCTTGTTTTGCCAAATACATGTTTTCTGCTTAAACACATGATTTTGATGACGTTTTAATGGCAAAAACATGTGATTTACATATCGTGTAAATGTATAAATTGGGATGTCCTTCTTTTCCCCTCGTCTCCCCTCCCTTGCTTCGGCCGTTGAGAGTCGCTCCGATCTCTTTACTTGCTCCTCCTCCTTCGTCGGTAGTGTTGCCGGCTAGAGTCAAGGGGGTAGCGCAGCGCGGGCTGTATAGAGTAGTGTTAGATTAAGAAATAGTTTTGACATGTGTGTCTTTTGGCGTTGCTAGAAGCTACCGGTCGATGTTCAGAAGCAATGGAGCAATGGTCGCAGGTCACCTAAAAGCTTTCCTGCCGCCTCTCCATGGCCGAGACCGAGCCAATAAGCTCAACGCTGCTCTCGGTTATATGTTCATCGTGGAGATGAATGGCCGGTGAAGGGTGAGGGCTCTATAGATTCTAGAATGTTCTGTGAAGCTCCCTCTCGCGGAGATCGGCAACCAAGTGGGGGCGTTCAGCGCCTGGGTGTGCTTTGCGCCTATGGCTCCTCTTTCTCCTCGCCAGCGTGCCAATTTCGAGGATCTTAAGTGATCTCAACATGACGCTCATCGTCTTCTACAATGACCCAAGTGGTCTCAAGGTCCAAGCGCAGCGGCGGTGCCAAGGGACCTGATTTTGTTTCTTGTTTCGGTTTCAAGGTTCTTTTTGCACTTTTGTGAAGGTTGGTTTGTAATTTCAGTTTCTTTCAGTGTCCTCTATGTAAATGTATGCTTACTGCAATAATTAATTGAAGCTTCCAGGTCCATCGCGACCCTATCGCGGTTTTAAAAAAAAGCATATCGTGTACAAATAGATGCAGCTTGGAGATCATGTTGGTGATTGTATCCAAGAAAATACCATTCGAGCTCCAGTCCTCCCTTTTTACACCACAACACCCAAAACGCCCCTGCGTGAAAACTGCGTTTTTTCATGAGATGTACTTGCTCAGAGTCAGAGGGGCGGAGCACGTGTTTGGTGGTAGTGTGCATTTCTTCTCGTCTAGTTTTAGCAAGCACCGACAGTTCTTGTAATCGCGAGACACCACTCAGATCCTGATTGATCTAAACGAAGCAGGAGTAGTACTATTTCTACGTGGAATCGTACGTGTCTGCCGTATCCTCCACTCAAGCAGAAGCAGGATATTATGGGACATCCACAGATATCCGGCAACTTGCATAGGCATCTAGCTTCTCGATGATAAACAATAACGGGGTTGCTCTCAAAGATCGTTGTCGACGTGGTCACACCACGTACGTGGACGCGTGGCCAGCAGCGGCGGACTGTATCGGCCAGCTAATCCCGATTAGGCCCTCCGTCGACCATGTTTAAGCATCTATCGCTGTCTCCTTCGCCCTGATCCACATGCTGTGAGAGGAGACTGAATCGCTCGATTTTTATTATGTTTATCTGGTGGGGTCCGGGTGACTCGGCCGGCAACGTGAAGCCGCACGGTGGTCACGTCGAGAGGTCGGCAGGAGGCCCCAACGCGAGTATCACGTGGACACGTGGATGGAGCCCGCGCGCGCTTAGTGTCCTTGCCGCGTGACCCTACGAACTTAACCGAAGCTTTTAGTTAGTTTTTCGAGGGACAGACAGCTCTAGGAATCCCCCGTGCAAAAATCCCCCGTCTCTCCAATCGTATGATCTCACTTACAAACAAAATCTCGACCGCCCGATCAATTTAGCATACTTCAATCCCGCGGCAGCATAAGTTTTGTGCTATTGTGACATCCTTGTAGCATTTTCTTCCGCGGTGGGTCAAAACTGTAAGAAAAATTAGAACATTTTGAAAACACCGATACAACGACAAAAATATCTGTATGTAGAAATAAATGTGTGTGTAGCAAATTCGCGCTAATCGTAACAAATCCACATGCCCTCGCAAAAAAAGAAGTAAACACATGTGTGTAGCATAGAAGGTTTTAGTTAGTTTTTCGAGTGACAGACAGCTCTAGGGATCCCCGTGCAAAATTCTCCGGCCTCCTCCACCCTACGATCTCACTCAAAAACAAAATCTGGTCCGTCCAATCAGTTTAGGATACTCCAATTCCGTGGCAGCACAAAAATTGTGCTTTTATAACATCGTTGTAACAGTTTAAAAAAAACATCGTTGTAACATTTTCTTCCACGTTAAATAAAATTGTAAGAAAGAAAACATTTTTGAAAACACTGATGGAGCAACAGAAATATTTGTACATAGCAAAAAAAAATGTGTATGTAGTAAATCCGCACTAATTGTAGCAAATCCACATCCTTCGTACAGTAGCAAAACCAAAAAAAAAGTCAACACATTTATGTAGCATAGGAGCACAAAGTTCGTAGCTTCTCACAAATACATTCACAACATTGAGCCAACATTTACATCATCGACTCAGAATTTTCCTAGCATCTCGGTCATGCTTCCACAGCAAAACACGTGCGAGTTTGAAGCATTTAAAACACACCCGTGCAACACAACTGGCCTTGTCTTGGAACACGGACTTCGTCGGATCGGACTTGTCGACGACGAATCCGACTCACCGAACCATCATCGGTACTAGATCCGGTTAGTCTAGACCCACTTTCTCACCTATGCCATTTCCCGTGCGGTCTAACACAAATCTCCACATTAAAGTCAATCATGGAAGTAAACTCCATGGCTCGATCTGAACTGGATAGGAGGACTAGCGATGAGGAGGAGAGAAACTAGCGGAGCAATCGGTCTCATTTGGGAGGAGCTAGAAGGGGACACCTGTGAACCATGGAAATTATAATGGGTCAGCGCATGGGAGAAGCTAGCAGCTAAAGGGCCGACCCATAGACCGGGCAAAGAGGGCGACAACTTTTTTTTTTGAATTTTTTTTTAATTTGAAGAGGGTGACAACCTTGGGACCTAGCAGAAAAGAGCCATAAACGAAAAATATATGTAACCATTGTAATATTTTCCATTACTTTCAAACAATATTGAATACCTAAGATATCAATTTGCAATTGCAGGACCAAGTCAAAAACAATGGTCCAATATCGTGGAACACATAGGAACAAACCAATCCGGTTAGCGATGACATATTTCAGTTATGATGGTAGTCTCTTTCATGTGGATGTTTTAAACTCAAATTTGTGTTAATAAGATTTTCATGTTTAATTTTGTGCCTGGCCTCTTGTTTGAGAAATATATATACTTTGCTACATACACGGATGATAGAATCGCATTTCAGACAAGCAAATCGAATAAATCATATGTAAAATACGCTAGCATAACTGCGATCGGTCATATTTCAATAGTGCAATGCATGCGTATAATTTTAATTTATATCACGAAACCAAACTTGTCAGAACACACTATCGATGTTTCAATTTATATTTTAGAAGTTTATATGAATGTGAAAGCATGGAGGAATCGGGATTCCAGATGTAGTATATTAAGAGACGTGACATGCTTACATCCTGAGAGAAATACATGTAATGAGTTTATCCTATTTAGCTACTATAGATGAGCTTAAGTAACTATACACGAGAAACAACTATTATTATATTTATTTATTAGACTGTACATGCTAGAGATGTTTACTATCATCATATTACACTACAGAAATTCAGGTATATTGCAACAAAATTTATTGCTACAGCTATCTTTCGTTGCAATAAAATGTGATATTACCACAAAATTCCAGTTCGTGGTGATATGATCTACATATTGCCACAGTTTCGTTTAGTCGCGGTAAGTACTCCTTTTGTTGCAATATAAGCCACGTATTGCCACAAGCCGTATCAGCGTTGTAATATGGTAGTGATATTGCGACAGTTGGGTTGCGTTGCGTAAATTAGTCATTTTGTTGCAATAAAGACTTGGTATCGCAACAAAGTAAATCTTTGTGGTAATATTCGGACATATATTGCAACAATTCTGGCATGTGGCGCTAGTCATAGATATTGTTGCAAAAAAGTGGCTTCGTATTGCAACAAAACATATATTGGTTGTAATATGGGGTCTTTTTGCCTCACATTCATTGTGTTGCAATAACTATTACATGTTGCGACAAATTGTGCATCCATGGTAATATGCACAACATATTGCAACAATCTCCTAGTGTTGCGGAAAAGGAGCAACAAATCATTTATGCATTTTCTGATAATTATAGACATAATTTATATTATTTGGATTTATAGATATTAAGTTATGATTTTTGCAAGTTTTAAGGAGTAATTAAATATTTATTGATTGAACCAAATTTAATTAACGAAAACCGAAAAAAAATGGAGTCTTCGCCTCCGCGTGGATTCGAACTCGCGCGCCTACGTAACGCAGATCTCGGTTCAGACCGATGGTTGTGCATGCGTTGGAGAAGGGTCTGAAGTTACATATTGTGTACCTGCGAGGTAAACAGTAAAGGGAAAAACTAAGGAGAGGCGCCGCTCCGCGCGTCCTCCGTGCGGCGGCTCGTCAAGATTCGTGTGCTCAAATCGTACGACTCCTGCACGTCGCGTCGCCCCGGACACGCGGTCCCACTTGGGAGCCAAGGGAGCTGGCCTCGCGCAACCGCACCACGACGCACGTTCTCGCTCGTTCTCTTCTAGCCTGTGCTCAGCGGAATTTTTTTCCCCTGCTTCCCTCTCGGGCTCTCGGCTCCGGCGACTGGGTCGCGATCTGCCAGTTTCGGCAGCGCTGACCGCAGTTCGGCGGTTCGTCGCCGGCGGAGAGCCCCGTAGTTGCATCCCCGCGCGTGGTGAGCCCCTCTCTCTCCTGCTTTCCACTCTCGTTATCCGCTCCCGGCGATTTCGTCGGTGATTCCGGATTTGTCGCCGTGCTAGCCGCAGTCCGGCGGTTCTTCGCCGGTGGAGAGGCTCCTCGTCGTTCTACCCGCTCTGGTTAACCCTGTAATCTCTGAATTTGCTTGGTTTTTTGTTGTCCATTTCATCTCTCGCGGTGTAGTTTTGGTCCGATTCGGCCACCGTTGCAGTCTCGTCTCCGTCGGGCAGGCGGGGATGGAGGGGCGAAGGCGGCGGCGGCTGTGCCTGGTAGCTCGTCTCCGTCGGGCGGCAACTGTGAGGTCGTGAGGATGGTTCGGCGGCAGAGAGGACACGGGAGATGGATTAGCCTATTTTTGTTCCGTTCGCTCCGTGCTGAGCTCGCGTAAAACACGGTTTAGACAGTAACCCTTGGATAGGGCCCAGCCCAGATGTCCTTTTCACCCGCAGCATGGCGGCGGACCCCTTCGGGCAAAGTAGGACGGCCGCCCTTCATTAATTTTTCACGAAAAATCAAGTATATCTTAATTAAGGATATTTAAATAGACTCATACACAAAACCACGTGTATACGCACATAAAAATAACACTCTATAAGTTACGTAATATGAAAACTATATTTCATGGACATTTTTTTACAACAAAAGATTTAAATAATTAAATTCCCACATCACACAAATTTTTATTGATAGACATTAGAAAAGTATAACAAAGAATGATACCGTAAGTATTTGCAACATTCAAATATGGTTGACAATGATAAATAATTGATCGAATACTATACTAGTTAAGATTATAGTTTGATATAAGTAATTAATAAATAAGTATAAAATTTTAGTATAAACACATTTATTTTAATCGCCTTGCTTCCCAAATATTTTTGGACGAAAAATCTGCTACTGTCGCGATTGCAGTGGGAATTAGCGGTGCTAAGTAAAAAATGTCAGCTAGTTGGAATAATATGTGAAACAACAGACTAAGGCCGAATCAGCCCGACACGGAGCAACAGGTAATTACGGTGTCTATGTCACCGCCAAGTGAAGAAAAACTCTTCGCTCCATATAACCCCCTCCCAAGCGAACACAAGTCGTTGCCTTCACAATCCCTCTGCTATTCCATCCGCATGCCCTAGCCGCCGCCACGGGCTCCTGACCCGCCGCGCCCCCCGACTCCGGCCGCCCGCTGCCTCCGACTCTGGCCGCCAGCGCAGCGACCTCGCCGACCGCCGGAGTTACCTCCTCGAGTACCGGCGCTGCAGCCCGAGCTGCTTCCCTGACTCGGCTCCCCTGCCAGAACGAGGCTTCATCCACGACCATCTCTTCGTCCTCGGTGAGCATATCCTGCTCGTGGCTTCATTTTCTTGCCGCACATGTGAGCAGCTCGTGGGGATTTGCTATGGAAAATGTGGTACGGGTGTACTTGCTAGATTTCCTTTTTTTGTTCAAATGGTGATGTTCCTGGTTAATTTGGGAGACAAGTGCACTTCTTTTCTTTGTATAGTAGAGTGATTTTGCTGGTTACTAGAGTTGTGCTATGTAAAAAATAGTAGAATGTTCGTGTTCAATTTGTAGAATGTGCTATGGGTTGGAGTAGTGCTATGTACATGTGCACTGTTTTTTTTAGTTAGCTATGTAAATTTGTGCACTGTTTTTTTTGTAGTAAGCGATGTAATTTTCCTGTTAAAAACATTGTATGGGAAGTTTGTATTTTCTATATTCATTTGCTATCAATATTATAGTGGTATAGAAGTCACACCTATTTTGTAGACTTGTGTCAACAATGGCTGTTCAATGGACTGAGGACAATACTAGGATAATCGCTGATTTGTTTGCGAAGCAAGTGCGTGCGGGTAATAGGCCAAACACTCACTTCAAACCTAGAGCATACGAGGATGTCACTAAAATTTGAAATGATAACCAGATTGGACTATAATCAGCCCCAACTTAAAAACAAATGGGACAAGCTGAAAGCTGATTTCATCATATTCAAGAAACTCCGATTGAGGGAGACTGGAGGGGGATGGGACATAGAGCAGAATACTGTAAGACAAGATCCCGAGTGGTGGAAGAAGGCAACAAAAGTGAGTTGTCATGCCTATGTTTTACTTCCTATAATTTAATTAACTTATCTTATTGACAATGTTGTTTGTGTTGTTGTATAACATGACATTCCAGGTTGTGGCAAGTTCAAGAAGCATGAGCTTCGCAATGAAGCAAACTTGAAGGTGATGTTTGAAGAAATAACTAGTGATGGTAGTAATCATTGGAACCCTTTTTCGGGCGTACCACCTCCTTCAGTTGAAGTGTTACCAGATGCTTGAACATTTATGCCATCCAAGATCTTGATAATGAGGATATTGAAGCGCATCCAAGTTGATAACCCACAAGTGTAGGGGATCGGGGCAGTCTTCGAGGGTAGTAAAACCCAAATTTATTGATTCGACACAAGGGGAGCCAAAGAATACTTATAAGTCTTAGCAGCGGACTTGTCAATTCCACCACACCTGGGAAAGCACTAGTAACAAACGTGATGTGAAAGCAGCAGTAATTTGATAACAATAGTAACAGTAACGTAGCAGCAGCAAAAGAAACAACGGAGGCAATGGCGCAGAAAATAGTTGGTGTGTGAATATGGACCGGGGTTCATAGCTATCTTCACTAGAGATAACTCTCTAAAAGAACAAGTGTTGGGTGAACAAATTACAGTTGGGCAATTGATAAAAGTGCAACTAAATCATGATAGACATCTAGTTTATAAATCATACATAGGCATGTTTTCCATATATAATCATACGTGCTTGAAACAAGAAACTTGAATGACATCTTTTGTCCAACCATCCCGTTTCAACAGGCCGATCCAGGAACCTAACTGGTAATTAAGCTACTCCTTTTACAGAGCACCGGAGCAAAGCATTAACACTTAATGAAAACATGTGATCCTCAAGTCACAGCCATCCCCTTTGGTTGTCCCAAATGTTGTCACTTTGGGGCCTCGGGGTCCGGACAGCAACAGGTGCAACAACTTGTAGATACAATCTAAAGCAACAAATATTTTTTAAATCTAAGATCATGCCACTCGCACTAGTGACAAGCAATGAACACAACAAGATTGCAGCAACAATGACTAACAAATATCATGGATAGACTGATCATAATGTAACAATTCAACGGATCCCAACAAACACAACACCGATTACATCAGATGGATCTCAATCATGTAAGGCAGCTCATGAGATCATTGTATTGAAGTACATGGGAGAGAGAGAGTACCAACTAGCTACAACTAGAACCCGTAGTCCATGGGGGAACTACTCACGGAGCATCATGGAGGCGGTGGCGGTGAAGGAGATGGCTTCGGGGGTCGATCCCCGTCTTGGCAGGGTGCTGGAACAGGAACTTCTGCCCCCCGAAACTAGGTTTCGTTGGCGGCAGAGCTCTGGTGTGTTTCAGGGAAAATCCTTCGACGTGCGTGACTTTTAGGTCAGGGAGGTATTTATGGGCGAAGAGGCGACGCGAGGCGGTGGACGAGGCGGCGAGGTGGGGCCAAGGCGCGGTTGACGTTGGGCCGCGCCTGGGGGTCTCCTGGGGGCTGTAGGCCTCCCCTGCAGCTCCCCTTCTGGCTCCCGAGGTCTTCTGGCGAAATATAATTTCGGTATTTTTTTTGGATTTTTCTGAACACTTTGAATTTTGGACCTTTTCTGCAATGCACAGACATAATAAATAGAAACTGGCACTGGGCACTGGGTTAATAGGTTAGTCCAATAAAATATGCCAAAATGATATAAAAACATAATAAACACATGTGGCATTGTTATAAAATAAGCATGGAACATCAAACATTATAGATATGTTTGAGACGTATCACAAGTCCAGGTGATGTAGGAGCTAGTTATTCGGGAGTCAAGCGGCTTGGAAAGTTTGTGCATGATGGAAACAAGAAACCCAAAAGTGCACTAGTGATGCAGGAGCGGATTACAAGGATTGGTGACAATGCTGAGAGATCCCAATCCTCTTTTGAGTCTTTCATAAAGAGTGATGACAATGCATCTATCAAGACTACCATGGATGTGGTTTTAGCATGTGGCGCTGAAGAAGGAAGTGACGAGCACTATATTCCCACCGATTTGATGACCAAGAGACCAAAGGGAGATTTTTATGCACATGAGGGAGGGGGTCTCATAAGGGTTAGCTCCATAGGAAGTTTGATTACACGTATCTGAAGTAGATGGTTCATTTTTATGTATGTGTGTTCGTTGTTTACCATTATTGTTATTTGTCTTGTATCAACTATTTGGATAATATTTATGCATGATGGCAATTGCTATATGTCTTTGTATTATATCATTGTATATGATGCTAACTATTTAAACCTTGTTCATTGTGTATGTTCAGATGTCGTCTGACAGTGACATTGATGATGAAAATGCTTATGAAATGAAGAGAAGGTTGGTTTTCCATCATGCAAAGCAAATATACATCACTTGTTCAAATGCAGCACACATTGCTGCGAAATTTAGTGAAATTGGTTGTTGAATGCCGAGGCTACAACATCTATGTTGAGTGTGTTTGGATGGCTGCAAGAGACTATTGATACACCACGAGAGACTCACAATGCTAAGAATGAGTGCAAGGGTATTCTTTCATCTTCATGACTTGTTGGTCGATCAGTATGGCCTCACACACTCCTCCTTTGTTAGCAGTTATGAGTCTCTTGCTATGTTCCTCTGGACAGTTATGAGTCTCTTGCTTTGTTCCTCTGGACGTTGGGTGGTTGTGAATCAAATAGGAGAACACATAACCGTTTCACACATTCAGTCGGCACCGTGCACCGCAAAATTCCTGAGATCCTAAATTGTGTAGTTCGTATGTCCTCTCACTACTTGAAGCCTAAGGATCCAAATTTCCATACCGTGCATCTTAGGATTAGGACTGATAGACGGGTCTACCCACATTTTAAAATCTGCATTGGTGCAATAGATGGGACTCACATTAGGGCGGTCATTTTCCCGACCCAGCAAGTGAGATAAATTGGTAGAACCGGCGCAGTAACTCAGAATGTGATGGCGCTATGTGACTTTGATATGCATTTCACTTATGCTTCAATTGGACAACCTGGTGCAATGCATGACACAAGTGTCCTTTATCATGCACTTCACAAGGATAGGCTCACCTTCCTCCATCCTCCAGAGGGTGAACATTTAACAAGTACTATCTTGTAATAATTCACATGATGTAATATATGTCACAAGTAATGTTCAATATTCTCTTTGTTTTGTTTAGGCAAGTACTACCTTGTTGATGACTGGCTATCCTAATATAAATGGATATCTTGTACCATACATGGGAGAAAGTATCATGTTCCTGAGTTCCCTAGAGGTGTTGAGCCAAATACTGCTATCGAGAAGTTCAACATGATTCACTCGTCCAAGCGCAATCATATTGAGAAAGCCTTCGAGGTATTGAAGATGAAGTTTCAGATCCTTCTCAAGATGCCAACGTATGACATGGCTACCCAGAAGATGATTGTTGTTGCAACTATGACATTGCACAACTATATCCGTGCCCATGATAGAGAAGATATCCATTTTCACAATTGTGTTAGGGATTCAGATTATGTGCCAGAAATTCCGGAACAATATTAGCGGTATGTTGTTCCTTCCGTTGCTTCGGATTCGTCAACTCCGAAAGCAAACGGTGCTGACATGGATGCGTCAGGTATGAACTAGCTACCGACATTGCTCTAGGCAGGGGGTGTTCATGCCATGTTAGATATATTTGCCCATGTGATGCTTTTGGATGTGATACCGCCATTGAACTTATGCTTATATGAGACTTGATGCCACTATAATATTGTTATATATTCCTGTTCAAATTACGTAAATATTTCAATGTTCAAATACAAATTGCATCAAAACTCACACAAGCACAGCAAAAACTGCTCTCCTGTAGCCTCTGAAGCCAAAAACAGCTATTTGTTAGCCTCTGTATAGCATAAAATCGGGAAAAAAGGAGCCAGACGTGGAATTTGTTGCTTTTGAATGTACCAGCCCACCCAACACAACAACCCGCCCAAATATAGGCGCTCCTGCTCACAGGCTTACTAAAACTGACCGGGCAGGCTGGAAGTTCACTTCCTAAGGAGGCTAAGTTTCGCGAAAATAGGCTTTGTCCGCGAAGGGGAGAAGTTGCGCCGAATGAATCGTGCTCCCCGCGAGACGTAGGAATAGCTGCTCCGAGCAGATCAGAGGAGTTTCACGGGAGAGGACCACTTCCGAACAAGCCCTAAACAATGAGCGCAACCGCAAATTGGCAAAATAAATGGGAAAATGTCTCATTTTCATAACATAAGACACAAGTCAAATCTTTAACATGCTGACACTTTATGAAGTTATCCCTAGTCAACAATCTGTTATGGATCAGTACTTAGTGCCACAGAAAAACATGGATACAGTCAGGAACAGAAATCCTCAAATATGTTGAGAGTGGGTAGGAATAATTCCACCAAAATTAACAATTTTATTGAAATAGGACGAAGTATAAACTCGAGAGCTGGAATTTTTCAGATATGCAAACTTTTAGTAAAATACATTTTCCCCATAGGATAGAGTCTTCCCTCTCGAGGCAGAGAGTTTGGACATAATCTATCAACAATGGTTGTATATCTTCTTGGAGAATTCGACAAGTGTACTACAATACCAGGATATTTCAAAGGCAAAGAGCCAAGTTTGGATTAAAAATATATCAGTATAAAGTCTTTCCAATTCAGCAGATAAATTCATTGTAAAAAGAATTGTTTTGTGAAAAGTAATTGAGTCCCAACATTGCTCAAAGCAAGAGAGCATTTATTTTAAATGTCAAGCTTTTAATTTATTTTTCTAAAGAATAAGAAGAGTATCATCCGCGTACTGAAACCTAATAAATTTTTTGAGGGTATTGAAGGCTAATAATGCCATCAGGACAAACTCTAGTTAAAAGGCCAGAAATAATCCCATCTCGTCTCATCTAGGTTTAAGCCCATGGATCGCCAGCACTATAGATAGATCGCCTTCTGCGAGTCGTATCTTCGCTCGTGTATTTTTCTTCTCGGGTCGTGCTACCTCCTTTTCCCGTTTCCTTTTTATGTTTTTTTTTATGTTTTTCCCTTTTTTCTATTTCACTTCTTCCTTTTTTTATTAAAGTTTACCTTTTTTCTTTTTGCTTATTTTGGAAAGGTTAAGATTTAAAAATGGTATAGTTTTTAAAAAATGTTCATCTTTAAAATGGTTGAGATATTTAAAATGTCCAAATATGAAAATGTTCATTTTTTTGAAAATAGTTCAGATTTGAAAAAAATAAAAAATGGTTCAGATTTCAAAAGGTTCCCTTTTTATTTATTTTATTTTTTAAAAAATATTCAGAGTTAAATTTTTTATTTTTTAAAATGTTGCAGATTGTTTTATAAAATATTTTTTAAAACATTTCCACAAATAGAAAAAAAATGTAAAACAAAAACACACGAGTCTGTGCACCTGCCCGCTTAACGCGCGCATCACTAGCTGGGCCAGGCCCATGTATCGTCCCACGTGAGCGAGGTGGGGCTTCCGCTCGCAACAAGCGACGTTTAAAACAAGGCTCGGCCTTATAAAAGATGAAAGTAGTCCTTGTTTGTATAGGCCATTTATCAGCCCAAGAAACGCATTGTCGCATCAGCCTGCGACCTCGTCGTCGTTCTCGCTCGCTCGAGCGGTTGCCTTCATATCCATCCATACACTTCCACGCTGTCCCTCTCTTTCGCGGCTTGCGTCGCCGGCAGACATGCTTATCTCTCCGAGGCTCGCAGCACCGGCGCCCTCACACCCTTCCCCTTCTCCCACCGCCGCCGGCCTAGGCGGCCCCATCCGACCAACCACCAACACGTCGATGACCCGCTACCGCTCTTCTCATAGCCGCCCGCTGCTCCACTCAGCTCCTGCTCAAGCCGCTGCCATCACGACTAGCTTATCGAATATACACGCCGAGTGCCGCCTCGACCGCGACGAGCTCCGGAGAGTGTGCCAAGAACCCGACCTAGAGGGCGCAGTTAACCTGCTCGACGAAATGCTCCGCCAGAGAGGCAGCGCCGGCGCGTCGGCCAACTCGCGCCAGAAGATCAGGCTGCGGTTCTCCAGTGCTACGCCGACGCGCTCTCGCTGGCCTCTCTCAGACGAGGCCACCGCCTGCTCTCCAAGTCCATGTCCCGTCCCAGCGGCCCGGGATCGCCACGCCCATCTTGCACAGGATCGCCACGCTGTACTGCAAGCTCGGCGCCCCCGGCGACGCGCGGCGCGTCCTCGAGGGAGCGTCGAGGCCGCCGCCGGGAAAGGCTGACGGGGCGCAGGCGAAGCGGCAGGAGGCCTATGAGAAGGTGCGCGAGCTGCACGAGGAGATACGTGCGGTTGGGTACGTGCCGGACACCCGGTTCGTGCTGCACGACATCGACGAGGGCGCCAAGGAGCGAGCGCTAATGTACCACAGCGAGCGCCTGGCCATCGCGTTCGGGCTGGTGAGCACGCCTTCCAGCACACCATTGCGGGTTATGAAGAACCTCCGCATCTGCGGGGACTGCCACAACGCCGTCAAGCTCATCGCCAAGGTGACCGGCCGCGAGATCATCGTCAGGGACAACAAGCGGTTCCACCATTTCAAGGACGGCGTCTGCTCCTGCGGGGATTACTGGTGAGACGCCTTCGCCACAGCTGTCATTGACATCCATTCTTCACATAGTATAGTTCAGTGTCTTCACCAGGCCTGTAAATTTTAGCGAAGGCTTGTGTAGCCTTTGTGTACGTGAAGAGAGAGCAATGAAGCACTCTGTTTAGCCAACATGTGATCTGATGCATTATCCAGCAAAATGACATCGAACTATTGTGCATTCTACAATGAAATTTGATAGATCAATATGCTGAACCTCACAGTTCTGCCAAGGAAAACCCCTCGTATTTTCACAAATCGAAGTAAAGAATCAAGAGAACAGAGCAAGGAAATCAAATCTATCATGTGCAGCGGGAGGAGGGAGGTATCAGGGGCTCTGTTCAATCCGTGCTCGGCGTGGCCGTGCTACAACGGACCGTGGCTGTGACTGGCAGACCTGTGCCGGGAACTTGCATCCAAACCTCTTCGTCACCATCGAACCCCATCTGCCCTCTGCAGCCGGTGCTGCTCCTCTATCCCCAGCAGCGCCGCCTCGGCGGTCTATCTTCTGGATGGCTTTCCTCATTGTCGTGCACTCGCGCTCGAGCTCCTGCACTCGGTTTCGCATGCTGTCCATGTCCAGCCTGAGCATTTGGTTTCCCCTCGTCGCCACCCGCCATGTCCGACCACCATCACTATCTCCCTCTTCCTCTCCTTGTCCTGCCATGCCACCTTCATTTGCCACAATCGTCCGTGCTATGGCCCGTCGCAGCTGGAGTTGCTCGAAGAAGAGAACCTGAACGACTGTCCGCAGCGGCAGCCGCTCGTTTTGCGCCGCGTGGGTGCACGCCTCTAGCGTCAGCTTGCGCCCGTCTATCACGCCGCTCACCTTCTCCTTCTCCTCTTCCCTCAGGGCTGGATGAGCCTGCACAAAGAACATCTACCTGTCAGCACCGGCATTGTGCAGCAAACATCAAGATGACATTCAGAATGTGTTCCTTTACCTTGATATAGATGTCGACGGCACGGTAAAGGCCATCGTCGTAGACGCGGGCGCTGTCTGGCAACGCCCAAGCAAGGTCGCAGAACTTGTCCGTCTTCAGGTTGGCATCCGTCGCGATTTCCCCCAAGTAGGCGTCCATTAGCCTGCCCACGGCCAGCATTGCTCGTCTGCTAGCCTGTCTTCCCGGTGTCTCTGCCTCGCTGCCCTCCTCGTCGACCTCCTCGGTGCTTCGGCCTTCGAGGAAGTACCGCACAATGCGCTCGACGCAGTCCACGTCGTAGAGCGTCTCCACGAGGTACGAGTAACTCGGGATGAGCAGGTCATCGACGGCGGCATCGGGTAACCTGGAGGCTATGCGGTGCTCCAGCATGTCACGGGAAGCCTCTGATGCCTGGAGAATGTTTGCCGTGCGCAAAAGGCCAAATAGAACACGAGCGGTGGTGGCACCCACTGCCGTGCCAATGTGGGCAGTGCTCTTGATGGTCTCTTCGGGCAGGTTGGCAATGACGGTCTCGAGAAGGGCCTTCTGGTCGCCATCCGCTGACCGCGGTGCGGCGGCGGTAGCGGCGCCGCCACCGCCGGCATGCCGGTCAGAGCGTGACAGCCCGGGGATGGACCGCTTGGCGTAGGTAATGAGAGCGCCCTCGATGACCTCAGGGCCGACGCCTCGGTCCTTCATAGCGGCAATGACGCGGGTGAACGTGACCAAGGACAAGCCGGCGAGGTCGTCAAGCAACGTGGACGTGTCCCCGGCGCCGCCGGCCTTGTTCTTGCGGCGCGGACGGTCGCCTCCTCCGGCTGCATCGGCGACGGGCCAGCCGAAGAGCGCGGTGGGCGCGGACGCGGCGGCCTTGGCCGCGACGGCGTCCACACAGCGGGACACGAGGCCGAGGTCGTCAGCGAGCGGGAGGAGGGCCTCGCAGGACTTGAGGGCGCGGATGGCGTCCCTGGGGTTCCTCAGGACGGTGTGCGAGATGAACCGGTCGGCGCGGGAGACGAGGTTGTCCTCGCAGTGGTCGTCGGACATGCCCAGGCGCTCGGCGGCGCAGCGCAGCGGCGCGGCGTTGGCCGGCGTGAGGTCGAGCTTGACGCCGTAGCAGAACTTGGCGGCCAGCTCGAACGCCTCGGCGCCGCCGGGGAAGTCCGGGAGGCGGATGCGGTGCGCGTCGGCCTCCTCGTCCGCCTCCAGCACCACTTGCTCCTCTCTGATCTCCTCCTCTGCTTCTTCCTCATCGTGCTCCCCTCCTTCTCCGCCCCCGGCCTGCTTGACCAGGCCCGATTCCCTGTTGGTGATGAGGTCGTGAATCTTCTTGCTCTTCGACATTAGCGGGAACTGCAAGGAAGGGATCGAATTTAGCCGTGGCTACTTTCCAGATCGACATTAGCGGGGACGGAGCAGCTCGAGACAGAGATACGCGCAAGATTGGCAGCAGACAGACACCAAGACAACAGAAATGTGCACGCACCCAACTCCTGGTCTGGTACTGGTACCAAAGAGAAATGGGGAAAAGCTTTGGAGAATTGGTAGTAGAGTGGAGACAAGATTCAGCAACCCGACCTTGTGGAGATGGAATGTCATGTCGCCGACCTCGATCACGACGTCGCTGGGCAGCCCCGTGGTGCAGAACCTGATGACGAACACAACAAAGCGCGAGACATTAGAGATCACATCACGGGAACAGCGAATCGCCCGCGGAGATAGGCCGGGAGAAGAGACAAGGAGCAGTTCAGTCGCTTGCCATGCTTGGCCTTTCGGGCTGGGCTGCTGCTTCTCCTCCTCCTGAGGAGCAGCCATCTCCCTCTTGCCCTTCGTCTTCCTGCTCCCCTGCATCTTAACGATCCTCGCAGACACGAAGCAATGGAGAGAGATTCTACTTTACTCTCTGCTATGGCATTTCCTCCAGAGCAACGGAGGGATGGGAAACAGAGGAAATGGGGGCAGGGAGCTCGCTCGGTCGCAATAATGGTGCGCTATTCCGGTGTTCGTATTATTCTTTGAACTTCTGCCTGCTTGCTTGCCTCGAAAGCACGTATCCTCCTCACTCCATACATTAGCTTAGCTACCCTCATTAGTTTATTCGACCATCCATTCGTACCAGCTTTCTCGTTAACTAGTGTTTTGGCTGCCTCGCTCTGCAAGACTGCCACTCCACTCTACTGACCGAAATTTATATATTGTCTGAACATTCAGTATCGCCATCAAAATCGGTCGCTAACATAAGATAGAGTGAAATTCACGTAGAGTGCTGAGCCGTTCACGTGTTCGGTATGCTTCGAGCTGGCCCTCTCAACCACCTCGCAGAAAACTTGTGCTCCTACTGGCTAGTGTAGTAATTTTTCAAAGAAAGATGGCCGTGGATCAGTTTCCCTCCCGGGAATTTTGTAGAAAACGCATGGCCATTTCTGCAACGGTTACACCGTTCAGGGAACGAGATAACTCGTCCGGAATTCCTCCATTTGTAAACCCAGCTCTTGTAGCGCTCCATATTTATCCAGACGGACGCTGGGGCTTGTCTGCCTGGATCACGCGAGGCCGAAAGCGGGTTTAGTTTAACCCAAATGGCAGCGAGCCGGGTTAACAGTGCTCACAACGAGAAGAATGAAGGAATCTCGCGGCACGAGACCAGGTAAAGACTGTTCTTTTCCCTGAAACCAACATTAGCGTCCATAGAATATGATCCACTCTCACTGATCCGGCCATCTCTCTTCGCCAGGTCAAGAAGACCAAGAACAGCAGCAAGTGCTCTGCAGCAAGTTTGAACTTTGAACCGGCGCTGCTGCCCTTAAGAAAAAACATGCCGATCGCCTGACTGGGCAGTAGTGAATGAGGATGCATGATCCGGCCATGAATTCTGGAGGTGCTGCTGCCGGTGGACCGCCATTTATTGCGTAGAGAGAGCTACATACATACATGTGCAGGCAGGTTTACAGTGGACAGTGGTAGATGGATCACGACGTACAAACCGCCGGTGATGTCCGTCTCGTGTCCTGTTTATAGTGTAGGCGCTCTTTGGTTGCAGGTCGTCGGCGTTCTGGAGGTGGAGGCGCGGCGGCTGGTGTTTGCGGGCGGTGGATCTCCTCTCCGGCGTCGGCGTTCTGCGGAGCGTCGTCTTCGATCCACTGCCACTGGCGCCCTCGCATCTCCGCGGAGGTGCCGTGGGCGTCTTCTCCATGGTCGGCTCCGAGGACGGCGGAGCCTCCACATCGAGTTCAAGAATCGAGCTCTTCGGCTTCTACCGGCGGAGGCTCCGAAGGCGGCCGAGGCAACGTGGTGTGGCTGGGACAGGGGGGGCGCTTGCCCTGGTCGTTCATCGACAGAAGCTCCGTCGCGGCGCGGCGGACGGGCTAGGCAGCGTCTTTCATAGGGAAAAGTTCTCCCTGGCAGCGGCAAGGTGGCGGCTGGTGGTCTTCGTCTCCGACGCCGGTGATGTTGGTGCTCTCGATGCTTGCTCAGTTTCCTCTACGTATTGTTTTCCTGTATTTCTACCGTGTACTGTGTATGTGGTTATCTGTTGAATATACGTGGTGAAAAATGCAAAAAAAAAAACCGCCGGCCCCAGGTACTCCGGCCGGTCACCTGCTCCCTCGGCGTCGCCGCCTGGAAAGAAGAGGCTTCTGCATGTGTCATCAGTTCAGCACTCGTGGCTGTGTCAGCGGGCGTGCCTGCGCCGTGTGCTGGAGACGGAGGACCTGCTCACCTGGCACTGGCAGTGTGTGCCATGCCATGGCATGAAAAAATGGACCAGGGCACCTGGCAGTGTGCCATGGCACCAAGGATACACACGAAAAGCTGATATGTGTGTGTTCACTTTTGTCTGGGTTATGGGCAATTTGGGCATGGCCGATCTGTCCCTCGATTTTCAGTGTAAAAAACAGTAGTATCCCCTAGAGCTTGTGTGAGTTGTGGATGGTCAGTTTGCAGAGACCCAGGGAATCGACCCAGTAGCGCAACGAGATGCGAAAGCGGGCGAGTGCATGCCTTTGAGCAAAACCATACTAGCTTGCTTCAACTTTTCTGAGAGCGTTGGATGGTGTTCGAGAAAAAAGGCTACGGTCAAGGGGGTAACTCGAGTGCTTTTTTGCTCTGCCTTTGGAGGTTTTCGATGGCTTCAGGCTTCAGGCCTCAGGCCAGGTGGAGTTGCTTCTGTCTTGAGTTTAGCCTTGGGAGTGTCTCAGACGGACTGGGATTCGGTGACTTCCCTCTGGACAGTCACGTGGTAACAATCGCCCCACATCCACCGTTCACTCACCATCCAACGGTTAAGATTAGCCCAAAAAGTGAAGTCAAAATTTAAATATTTCAGAAAAAATTGACAAAATTCTAGTAAGTTCTTTATGGACCGATCTGTATTCTGAGAAAGTTTTGCTTCATTTGGACAA
This sequence comes from Poa pratensis, assembly GCA_947311845.1. Taxonomy (NCBI): domain Eukaryota; kingdom Viridiplantae; phylum Streptophyta; class Magnoliopsida; order Poales; family Poaceae; genus Poa; species Poa pratensis. Next base: position 99,392,308 of record CAMZMU010000117.1, on the reverse strand, counting down.
CTGGTTAATTTTTAAATAGCTTTTCATATTTTGATCTTAAAATGCTATTAAATCATAAATGGGTTCTCCAAATGAAGCGAAACTTTGTCAAAATACAGATCGGTCTATATACAACTTATTAGAATTTTTTCAATTTTTTCTGAAATGTTTGAATTTTGAATTCACTTTTTGAGTTGATATTAACCGTTGGATGGTGAGTGAACGGTGGATGTGGGGCGATTGTTACCACGTGACTGTCCAGAGGGAAGTCACCGAATCCCAGTCCGTCTCAGACTCAGGTGATCGATGTTCGGGACTGCTGCTTCCCATCATCAAACTTACAACCCACAATCTGCTGTTGGTGTTCCTTTTGTTTCATATCTCCTCCGAGTTCTGATCACAACTCTGAATTTTGTATGATCGATCCGTCGAGCGAAATGAATGCATAGATGGATGAGCGGTGAGGCTGTGCCACCTCCAACGGGCTGGCGCAAACGGACATCAAAATGTGTACGGTTTGGTCCGTTTGGGGCGGACAGCGGACACATTTTGGGCCTTTGTCCGTTTGGGGTGAAGGTGCCCCCAACGGCCTGGCGCATGTTTGCCCATGGTCTGAATTTTGATTATGTTTTTCACCAAATAGCTAAACTAGTCCACAAATTAGAAGAAAATAGTCCACAAATAATAAATAACATGGTTTATTACAATAAAGTGCACAGACTGAAATAAATAGTTTGTTCAATGAAATAAAATTAAACAGGGCACAACTACTGGTTTCCAAAATGAGTCCACACATGCTCCACCAAGTCATTCTGGAGCTGGATGTGCGTAAGCTTGTCTTGCATCTCATCAAGCACGTGGAGATACTGCTGGAACGACGACGGCCCAGGGGTCGGCTCAACCAATTGTCCCTGAAATTCCCATCCTTGATCGAATAGCCTCGCGTCATCCCGCTCATCCTCGACGATCATGTTGTGCATGATCACACAACATGTCATGACCTACCACATCATCTCCTTGCTCCATGTCCTAGCAGGATGCCGAGCAATGGCAAAACGAGATTGGAGCACACCAAATGCTCGCTCCACATCCTTCCGACATGCTTCTTGGTGTTGAGCAAACCTGCGAGTCTTCTCTTGGTCAGGTCTCCGGATGGTCTTCACAAAAACTGGCCATGAAGGGTAGATACCATCAGCTAGGTAATACCCCTTGTTGTATTCAGTGGTGGAGCAACCTTGTGACCTGTGTGGTCAATTGACCACACATGATTTTGACAAATCCTTTGTATACAAGCAAAATTTATCAAGAATTTTTTTTAAAATTAGTTAAAACGCATGCATTTGACATCACAGATTTGAAATGACATCGCAAGCTTCACATCCTGGCTCCGCCACTGGTTGTATTCATGGCCATTCACCTCATAGTTGATAAGTGGAGCATCGCCCTCGGCAACTCTGTCGAATACCGTTGACCGCTGTAGTACATTGATATCATTGTGGGAGCCGGCCATACCAAAGAATGAGTGCCAAATCCATAGATCCTGGGAAGCCACTGCCTCAAGTATGACCGTGCACTCGCCAACATGGCCCTGGTACTGTCCCTGCCAAGCAAAAGGACAGTTCTTCCACTCCCAATGCATACAATCTATGCATCCAAGCATTCCAGGAAAGCCCCTGCTCTCGTTCATCTTTAGAAGATGGGCAGTGTCTTCAAAGTTGGGTTCCCTCAAGTACTCCTTGCCAAACACCTGAACCAGAGCTTGGCAGAAACGATACATCGATTCCAGGTAAGTGCTCTCGCTCATGCGCAGATACTCATCCACAAGATCACCAGCCACTCCATATGCAAGCATCCGGATAGCTGCAGTGCACTTTGGTATGAGGAGAAGCCATACGTACCAGTTGCATCCGGCTTCGCCTCAAAGTAGTCATCATATGCCCTCACCCCTTCCAGCAGACGCATGAACAATGGCCTCGCCATACGAAAACGGCGACGAAAATCAAAGGCCGGATATGTTGTCTTCACCGGGTTGAAGTAGTCCTTCCAAAGTTGGAGGTGGCCATTTTCTCGTTCACGATCCAACGTGGGTGCTCGCCCAATGACAGACCCGACATGCCGAGGCAGTGCACTCTCGTTGAAGTTGTGGATGAGAGTGGTCGCGGCCATCATGATATCGCTATCATCGTCCGATGATTCATCGGAAGTATCGATGAAGGTGTGGTAGAAGAACTCATCATCGCTATCCATCTACATGAAACGAATAATAAAAACATGCTACCACCATTTGCACCGGCCAAATGCAAAGAAGGGACAGAAATTGTCCATACCTTGTTCGGTCAATCCGTCGAACACCTTCGGGCGGTGGACTTCGCGGCCGAGTCCGAGACGAAGGCCGAGGGCGGCCGGTGCTGGAGAAGAGGGCGAGGGCGGCAGGTGCTGGAGAAGAGGCCAGGGCTGCAGAAGGGAGCGTGGGCGGCCGGGGCTAGAGAAGAAGGCGAGGGCGGCCAAACGACGTCGCGGCTTGGCCAGAGCTCTCCTGGGGAAGATGGTCGGGCCGGCGAATAGATCCGGCCACGCCAGAGAGGGTAGGTGCGGCTGCGGCGGATGTACAGATGGGCCGGCGACGGCTAGGTCCAGGGCAGGAGCGGCGGTCGCGGGAGGCAATGGGACGGGGAGGTGGGTGGGGGTGGAAGGAGGGGTTTGTGTGGCTGGCCGATGGGCCCGACACGGACAGGGAGGACAAAGAGACGGACCGAGAGGCTGTCCGTCCCGCCCCAAAGCTGGACCAAAGTTGGGCCGCGTTTGGGGTGAAATCAGCTGTCCGGGCGGACACATGCCCCTATGCGCCAGCCCGTTGGAGCACCGCCCATGTTCGTTCGGACAAAAAGGGACTGGGCTGGTCCGTTTGCGCCCGCCCAGCATGGTAAATTTTTGTAGATATCCATGCGGATGCTGGCGATCTTGGCATGGCAGAGAGCATGGGACTACTGTGGGAGTATGTCTGCGGTGGTGGCAAGCAACTGGTGGTGTGCCTCAGCTTTGTTCAAACCTTGGCTTTATGGAACTTTTTACCGAGCCTTTCGTGTCTATCCACTACTGCCTTTTCGTAATCTTCATGCAATGAGTGTGCAAGCCATGACGAGTTAACCGGAGTGGCCTCGGCCCTTTTGCATGTGTTCACGATCTCAATTCTCACGAGGGGAAAGTAAGTATTTCGTGGTGGTTTCGAGCAGCTTGTATAGATGTCTCTCGCAATTGCCTGCGCAAATGTTAACTCCTCAGGTCAGGGGTCACTGAAAAAAGGAAAAAAATATTTCAAGCTGTTGAACAAACATGATTTGAGCTCTACTCTTCCGTTCATGCTTAATTTGCCTCTTGAACAGTGCGGGGTCAGCACAGTTCTGAACTATTGTTATGCCGGCAGGCAGGAAGTGGATCGGAAGTCACAGTGGAACAGTGCGGAGCAAAGGACAAGGTAGCCAGCCGTGCTTAAACAAAACCCTCTGAGCTGCGCTTACATTCCCTCCGCATCTATCATCAGAAGCTTGTGTAATCGATCGATACACCTCACTCACATGCCCGGTAGTAGCACACGACAATATAATTAGCCCAGTGTGTTGGCTGTATTTGCTGGAAACCAGCATCATATATTGTAGCTAGACGAATGCGCCAAGATCTAGCAAATGCTGGTTCCCTCTTGACCCCAGCACCTAATTCGTCCTAGTTATTAGATGATGTAATATCTCAATGTAATATGTCTCGTATAGGGTACGGAGTAGTACTCCGACCCGTATACGTACAACTTTGTATTCACCACATTGGGGGTTTTTCCCATTATATAACATGTAACCGAGGCCTCTAACGAGGTCATCGTTCCCACTAGGGTTTTAACATGGTATCAGAGCCCCTCCCTTCGTGACCTAGCTGCCTCGAAGGAGATCGCCGCCGCCGCCGCTCTCTGTAGCCGCCGCCGCCGCCATAGACTACAACCACAACCCACAAACACAAAACACGTTGCCGCCGCCGCCTTGTAGCCGCCGCCGCCGCTAAAACCCAAGAACACAACCACATCTGCCGCCGCCGCCTTGTAGCCGCCGCCGCATCACAAACACAAACAAAAACCACAACTTGCCGCCGCCGCCTTGCTGCCGCCGCCGCCGCCCTACAAAACAAACTAGAATACCTACAACACAACTCCAAAACCCTCGCCGCCGCCATGAGTTCGTCATCGACTTCCTCTCTGGCGTCCGCGCTCGGATCTCCACCGACTCAAGCACTGACAAGAGGCAACTTCCTGCTTTGGAAGGCCCTCGTGCTGCCAGCCTTCCGTGGAGCAAACGTCATGGGCTTGTTGGATGGCTCAGATCGCATGCCGTCCAAAACTCTGGAAGTGGAGGACTCGGAGAAGAAGAAGAGCATCGTCGAGAACCCTGCCTACCTCGCCTGGATGTCACGTGATCAACAGGTGCTTCGTTTTTTGCTGAATTCCTTGTCACCAGATATTCTCTCGCATGTACTTGGGATGGATTCCACTGCCGAGGTTTGGGCTGCTATCAATGGTATGTTCTCCACTGCCTCGCGCACGAAGGTGCAGCACCTTCGTTCAGCTCTCAATGACACCAAGAAAGACACCATGACTGCACACCAATACTTCACCAAGATGAAAGGGTTCGCATCCGAGTTAGCTGCTGCAGGCAAACCCCTCGAGGATGATGAACTTATCGGGTATCTCCTCCATGGCTTAGATGCGTCCTATAATGCTCTCGTTGTTGCTGTGGACAGCAACCCTGCAACAACTTTAGATGATCTTTTTGGCCTTCTTTCATCATATGATATGCGCAATGATAGCACAGATGAGCCGCCTGTTCCTTTTGTTTCCTCGGCAAATGCAGCTGGCCGAGGCCGTGATGACCGCTCCCGTAGCCGTGGAGGTGATCTGCGTGATGCTCGTGACAGGCGTGATGATGGACGTGACTGGCGTGATCGCCGTGATGATGGTCGGCGTGACAACCGTGATGGAGGACGTCGTGACAATTGGTCTGATTGGCGTCGTGATGGGCGCGGCCGCGACGGTGGTGACCGTGGTGATCGTCGCACTCGCCGTGATGATGGAGGACAAGGCAGAAACCGTCAGTACCGTGGTCGTGCTCCCACGCCATATGTGGATGTTACTTGTCAGATATGCAAGATTCATGGTCACCCTGCTAGTGACTGCTGGTGGCGCTATCAAGGTGACTCTGATGATGATAGTGACCGTGGTAATAAAGGTGACAAAGGTGCTCATGTTGCGTCCTATGGTGTTGATACAAATTGGTACCCTGATACTGGAGCTACAGATCACATTACTGGGGAGCTGAACAAGCTTTCTACGCATGACAAGTACAAAGGACGTGACTGTGTCCGCACCGCTGATGGTAAAGGTATGCACATTAGTCATATTGGTCACTCTTATTTGCACACCCCACATAGTTCTTTTCATCTCAAAAATATTCTACATGTTCCTGATGCATCTAAAAATCTGCTGTCTGTTCATAAGCTTACACTTGATAACAATGTTTTTCTGGAATTTCACCCTTCTTTCTTTTTGATAAAGGACCAAGCCACACGAAGGACTCTGTTTAAAGGTCCCTGTCATGGTGGCCTATATCCCTTGGTGCCCGTCTCTGATGTGTCTACCAAGCATGCCTTCATCACAATAAAGCCGTCGTCTTCCACATGGCACCGCCGCTTAGGACATCCTTCTTCGTTTGTGGTTCAGCAAATTCTTAGGAAAAACAATCTCTCTTATTCCCCAGAAATAAATCCATATGTTTGTGATGCTTGTCAATTAGCAAAGAGTCATCAATTGCCATATCCTGTATCCACTAGTGTTTCCACTGTTCCTTTGGAACAAGTGTTCTCTGATGTATGGGGTCCTGCACCTCTTTCTGTTGGCAAACATGCATACTATGTAAGCTTTATCGATGATTTTAGTAAATTCACTTGGATCTATTTACTTAAGAAGCGTTCTGATGTTTATCAAGTCTTTCTTAATTTTCAACAATTGGTTGAACGTAAGTTTGCTAGAAAATTGTTACTATGCAAACAGATTGGGGAGGAGAGTATGAAAAGTTGCATGGTTTCTTTCAAAAAGTAGGCATCACACATCATGTATCATGTCCACATGCTCACCAACAAAATGGTTCTGCTGAACGAAAACACCGCCACATTGTTGAAGTTGGTTTTTCCTTGCTTGCTCATGCCTCTATGCCTCTCAAATTCTGGGACGAAGCCTTTCTCACAGCCACTTTCCTCATTAATCAACTTCCTAGCAAAGTTATCAATCATGAAACTCCTACAGAACGTCTTCTCCATGTCAAACCGAATTATGATGCTTTACGCATTTTTGGTTGCGCTTGTTGGCCTAATCTTCGTCCCTATAATAAACGCAAGCTTGCTTTTCGTTCTAAACGGTGTGTGTTTTTAGGTTATAGCCCTCTCCATAAAGGTGTTAAATGCCTAGATATTTCCACAGGACGTGTCTATATATCCCGGGATGTTGTCTTTGATGAGAATGTTTTCCCTTTGCCTCCCTACACCCCAATGCCGGCGCTCGTCTCCAACGTGAAATTTTGCTTCTTCCATCATCGACACATTCCTCTCATGTGGGTGTACAAAATAATGATGACCATATGTCTCCTATTGTGCCTGTTACTAATGTGTTACAGGAAACTACAACTCCTGGTGAAAATCCCAGTGAAAACGGTGCTGAAAATGCTTCAGAAATTGATGATCAAAGTACTTCAGAAAGTGACAAAATAGCTGATTCTGGTGATGATTGGTCGGAACATTCCTCTGATCCGGCCGATCCCGAGGCGCCTTTTTCTGATGAAGATGCTCCTGGTGCTTCAGATCCCGAGGTGGATCCTTCCTCCACCCGCGCCATGCACGCGCTGGCCCCGCGCCGGTCCCCGACAGCGCCATGCATGCGACGCCAAATGCTACACCGACGACGCGCGTGCACACGCTGGTCCCGTGCTGGCCTCCGACCGCACCATGCAGGCCACGCCGCTGTCGTCACCTGCACCTGATGCCAGCGCGTCAGGATCTTCTGCGGCTAGTTTCCCAGCTGCCAGCTCGCCTGGATCTACTGCAGATGCTGCTGACTCGGCAGATTCCGGAGCTGATCCCGAGGCAGATTCTGATTTGTCTCCTGGATCATCTCCTCCACACAGTCCTGTGGCTCCGCCTGTGGCTCCACAACATGAAGGGGTTCGCACTCGTCTACAAAAAGGTATACGTCAGCCCCGTAAATATACAGATGGTACTATTCGATATGGTAGAAGGTTTGGTCTTCTTTCTGCTACAGGTGAGCCGTCCACACTCAATGAAGCACTTGAGGATAAAAATTGGCGTCCTGCGATGGAGGAGGAGTATAATGCGCTTATTGAGAACAAGACTTGGCATCTTGTTCCTCCTAGTTCAAGCACAAATTTGATTGACTGCAAATGGGTATATCGAATAAAAAGAAGAGCAGATGGCACTATTGACAGATATAAGGCCAGGTTAGTGGCAAAGGGATTTAAACAAAGGTATGGCATTGATTATGAAGATACATTCAGTCCTGTTGTCAAAATAGCTACTATCAGAACTGTTTTATCTCTCTCTGTTTCTCGTGGATGGAGTTTAAGGCAGCTAGATGTCAAGAACGCGTTTCTTCATGGTGTTCTTGAAGAGGAGGTGTATATGAAACAACCCCCAGGTTTTGAAAATCCTCACGCTCCGCACTATATTTGCAAACTTGACAAGGCTCTTTATGGGTTAAAACAAGCACCTCGAGCTTGGTACTCCAGGTTAAGTTCAAAATTATGTGCACTCGGTTTTGTTCCATCCAAGGCAGACACTTCACTTTTTCTTTATCATCAGTCAGACATTACTGTGTTTGTTTTGATTTACGTTGATGATATCATAGTCACCAGCTCCTCCGATGATGCTATCTCTGCATTGCTTCGGGATTTGACTCATGAGTTTGCTATAAAAGACTTGGGGGATCTACATTTCTTTCTAGGCATTGAGGTAACCAAGATACATAATGGTCTGCTTTTGACACAAGAAAAATATGCTGCTGATTTGCTTGATAAGGTTGGTATGTGTGGTTGCAAACCAGCACCTACTCCCTTGTCCTCTACAGAACATTTGTCTCTTACTGATGGTACACCCCTTGGCCCTGATGATAGCACACAATATAGAAGCATTGTTGGAGCATTGCAATATTTGACTCTCACCCGTCCAGATTTATGCTACTCGGTTAATCGAGTCTGTCAGTATTTACATGCTCCTACTACCACGCATTGGACTGCAGTAAAACGCATTCTTCGATATGTCCAAGATACTCTGAATATTGGTACCACATTTGTTAAGTCGTCATCTACACTTTTGAGTGCTTTTTCTGATGCTGATTGGGCAGGATGTCCAGATGATCGACGTTCTACAGGAGGGTTTGCAATATTTGTTGGTCCCAATTTAGTTTCATGGAGTGCTAGAAAACAGGCCACTGTTTCTCGCTCTAGCACTGAGGCAGAATATAAAGCTCTTGCAAATGCTACAACAGAGTTAATATGGGTAGAAGCTCTCCTCAATGAACTTGGTGTTAAGTTATCAGCTAACCCTTGCCTATGGTGTGATAATCTTGGTGCCACCTATCTTTCTGCAAATCCAGTTTTTCATGCTCGTACTAAGCATATAGAGATTGATTTTCATTTTGTTCGAGAAAGAGTGGCAAATAATCAGTTAGATATCAAGTTTATCTCCAGCAAAGATCAAGTTGCAGATGGTTTTACCAAGGCTCTTCCAGTCAAGAATCTGAATGAGTTCAAGCGTAATCTCAACCTTAGAAAGGTTTAGATTAAGGGGGGCTATTAGATGATGTAATATCTCAATGTAATATGTCTCGTATAGGGTACGGAGTAGTACTCCGACCCGTATACGTACAACTTTGTATTCACCACATTGGGGGTTTTTCCCATTATATAACATGTAACCGAGGCCTCTAACGAGGTCATCGTTCCCACTAGGGTTTTAACACTAGTAAATAAATAGGACCAATAACACGACAAACCACGTCACATCATTGCTCGTGCATCCAGATCGCTGTGCTATCTGGAGTACGATCAGTGTGTACGTGCTTCCTTCCACTTCTTCTTTCTGCACGAAGCTGATGATTCATGGTGGAGTCGTCGCCCGGGGACAGGCGATCGGACAAAGCAAAGGGGATCGAAGAAGCAGGGCCACCCATAGAACATTTTAGATTCAGAAACAAACAAATAGAACACACTGAGATCACATCATGTTAAAAACTTAAAACTTCTCTGTGCCACACCCTTCAGATGGTCACACAAAGATAGCAATTCCAATATAGAAGTCATATCCATCGTTGACTCTCCGCATGCAAGCTCCCGATGTACAGTTCCTTTGTCCTTATTGCATCTCTTCAATTGCCAGCTATCTGATATGCCCAATTAATTGGCAGTGGATCCTTCAAAACCTTAACTAAGACGTCACCAAAATGTCTCATTTTCTCTAAGACTGCAACCCTGATCTGACAACGAAATACTATTATCGCAGGATTTCATAGACTATGAGCTACACAAATAGTAAACATAGACAAACTAATGTTCTACCAAGCCAATATTTAGAAAAGGTTGCATAAGTTGACCCAAAGGTAATTATAACCATCCGAGCTCTACATTAATTAATTGCAGGTACGAGTATTTGTGCATGTCTTAATACACACTACATCTACTATATAACACCCGAAATGATTGTCAAAGGTAAATTCAAGGGACATTTTGTATGAACGTATGTCTAAGCTGTATAAATATTTCAGAACTGCAGTATGAGAACCGGTTGCGCCCCTGGCGCAAATGCCGGGCGCGATACTGTATTCCATCCATAAGTGTTACATTATTTGTATGTATATTATTGTCATGTGTCGAGCCATTTCTAAGAAGGTTGATTCAATCTTATAAAAATTGTGCTAAAAAATACTTTGTCCTCTTATGGCGTTTGAGCTAAAGATATGCCACATGAAACCGGTGTCGAAAATCACTGCATGTAAATTAAGACCAGAGATGAAGATAATAGGGGAAATCTTACCCAAAAGAAAAAATAAAACGGCTCAACGTTGTAGGGAGGGTCAGGGAAAGTGTACTAAGCAAGATATTCGATGCCACAAGCCTGATTTCGATAGTTTCGATAGTACTTTTTGTCTGCACGAAACCCACTGCCTGATGAATGAGAACAGCAGCAAGGTTAAGGTTTGAAACGTGCGTCTCGCTCCCAGCTCACTATCAGACGACGTCGCTTGAGCCGCTGGCTGTACGCTTTATCCCGACAGATGCGCTGCACGCTATGAAACAACACCTAAAGAAACAGGTAGTGGTACTGCAATTAAAAGGAAAGGAGCGGTATTCCTTTTGATTCAGTTTTGGAACGACATCACGCAAGATCATGCGACACAAAGACAAAGCAGCCAAGGCACTCAGAGCTGAAACATGTGGGTTTGGACCCAAAAAACAATGATAAAATCTTACTCCATCATTGTTGTAATATAAATCTCATATGTTACAAATTTCATCAAGCAGTTCGTTTTCTTGCCTAAAATCAAGTATGACAAAAGGGGAATATCACTACCAGTGAATTCACCAAGTATAGAAAATCTGCAAGATTATGACGAGGAAACGCTATAATTCATATGTTACAAGATTCATCAAGCAGCTAGAGCCTGCCAGCAACCAGAGTTACAAATTCAAATTGACAGAAGCATCTTTTGTTCCTAAGCAAGATTTATGAAATGGCTCTGCATCTCACTGGTAGTCAGTCAACACATTTTTAACTCAGACATGGAAACACCATTCTAACAAAGTAACAAACGCATACCTAACAGTAGGGCTGAACACAAAGCAAAGAGTTGTTATCTGCTTAGGGAAGTAAATATCTAAATGCTTTACATCCCAAAGGAACACACCGGTATGGATCGAGACCGTTTTTCTTTGAAATGCTAGGAAATTCCCAAGAAATTGTGCAAATAAGAGAATAGAAATAGAGTATTTACCTAGGGCTTCGACGTTTTTCAAATTATGGAATGTGTCGAATGAGGGGTGAAGGAAGCTGATATGCATTCTAGGAGGGCTCAAGACCTCACCTCAATGAAACAAACAGAGAGGGAGATACACTTGGGGCTTGAAGGCCTCACCTAAGAGCAACCAACAGAAGACTTGAGAGGACAACCCTGAGCAAAACCACCAGTCATCTCAACAATTAGTACAAGTCAGTAATCTACTTTAACATGATGCAGCCACAAACTGATTCATGCAAGCATCAGTAGGTTTGAGTGGAAATATGAAAAAGAGAATTTAAAAAATGTCTTATAAGCATCATATTTATTTGATTTAACATCATTGTTCAAACATATAAACTCAATCAAAATAACAAATACTACAAATTTAATCCCCTTTTAGATATAAAAGTCTGGATTCTGCAAGAAAAACTCATACGCTAAAGATAACCAAGCATGCTATACCTCTAAATAATTGCGTAAATTAACCAGAGGGATTCAACTTCTTGATGGAAAAATTGTTAGCAACCACCAGAGTTTCATACTCATTTAATTTCAGTACCAACCAAATGGCAGGGACCACAAACTCATTAAATAGCTAAATTTGATTATGACCTCTAGAAAATAATCTGAGGAGAAAAAATGATCATGACTAAATGCTAGAGCAAATCTACTGCAAACTGTATCAACCAATTATACTCGACAGCGAACCAAAATAAAAATACGAAGATATCTCAAGCATGTATATTCACCGCTATACTGGACCTCTAAATCATTGCCTAAATTAACCAGAGGAATTCAACTTATGGATGAAAAAATTGCCACCAACCACCAGAGTTTCATACTCATTTAATTTCAGCATCAAACAAATGACAGGGACCACAAACTCAATTAAATAGCTAAATTTGATTATGAGCTCTGACAAATAGTTCGAGGAGAAAATTTGATCATGACTAAATGCTAGAGCAAAGCTACAACAAACTGTATTAACCAAATGTACTCGACAATGAACTAAAATAAAAATAGGAAGATATCTCAAGCATGTACATTCACTCTAGAACGCTACAGGTGTATTGACTAATTCTGGAGCTGCCTGTTTATCACCTAATCACATCTCAGGTATTATAGTATGACAACCTCCATCAGTCATCTTCCTGGCCTTGTTCGTTCGTTCACTCAAAGCACACATGGACACACTTCGCATATAAGTAATTAATCTCATTTCAAACCACAAGGGGAATTTGCGTGAAAAACTAATACTCTGGTAATCAATATTTAAGCTTTAAAAAACACCACTTCTATACATGTTTACTTCGAAGTGAGGGTAGTTGCTTTAAAGCATATTTGCTTTCATTCAATAAATCCTGCTAAGAAGATTTAAACAAATTATAGTAAGCAGGATAGAAAATGAGTGTCTAATTTAATAAACAATCTGGCAGAAACTTTCAGGCAAAGCATCATCCAAGAACTGTTCCGTAAACTACATCAGCAAGAAAACATAAAATTGGTTGCCTTCAGCTAAATATAGTTGAGTAAGTCATGTGCAGTCCGATATAAGCTACATATTAGAAAGTATATAAGCGGAACAGTAGGACTACACATATAAGTGTATATGTGCAATAATTTGTTCCTACTTTTAAAATTAACATGGGGCATTCCTTTTTATCTTAACCCAATGAAAACAACTTAAAGACTACACATATCATTGCTGCAATTCATCATCAAGAAAGTAGATGGACCAAGATTTTAAATTGCATCCTACTTCCATTTTACCGACGAATAGCAGAAGAACCTACAAGCTGATAGATAACCCAGGCCCAGGGCATTCTGCTAGTACTCGAAGGAGCTCGACCCAAACTTTATCAAGAAGAAAGTGAGCTACAAAGGGCAGTTCAGCAATCTTCTGTAGAACTTCATCTTCTTCCATAGAACACCCGAACCAAAAAATAGAGATGAATGACAATCCTGCACCAATAGATTAGCAGGCATGAGAACAGAGCAGATTTCACGGCAAATTGGGTACTTCTCTAATAATTTCTCAATCTTGATAAGAGAGAACAAAATTTCTGCAGGCAATGTTCGGATTGCGGTACTTCCAGATTTCATGGATGTGCAAGCACCAAGGAGTAAAATGGCACGATCTTTCTAGTCCCACTACAAATAATACCCTTCTTTTTAGTTAATTAGCAACTACATATATGGTTATTTATAGAATAAGAACATTTCTTGAATTTTAGAACTAAACATATTCACATTAATAAGGTGCACTATATGCTCACATACATGAGTAAAACTATGAAAAACAAGAGAGGGAGTGAGTTAGGGAATGAGAGAAGAGATGACCTCATCTCACCTAGCTACTGGTCGTCGCCGGCATCGGCGAACACAAAGTTGGCCAAGGCATCAGAGACGTCCTTCTCGCGCATGAGGTCGCCACCAGCGCCCACTGCTCCACTTTCCCTGATTTTGCTGAAAATTCTTAGGCAATTGCAATGCCTGTTACCATGGTTTCAAACTTAGCTCATGTTTTACCTTTGCATATGGCCGGACAATGCTATTCCCTGAACCCTGTAGTAAAACCAGAGAGCAAGCTTGACAGCAGTATGCCCGGACAATGCTATTCCCTTAACTTCATAAAAAACTGAATCCTGCAACATGACAACCGAAGAAAATTAGTTTTTTCATATTTCTTGTCCAGTTCCATATCTGAACACACAAGCTTCAAGTAAAAAACAGCATTGAGTGCTATGTAGCTAATGCAGGAACTTCACATTATGTGCTTTGTTTAGTAAAACACACAACTCAACAATTAACAACCTGCGACACATAGCTTCACAAATATAAAACCCAATTTTCTTTTTGCTGTTGCTTTTTATAAATCTACCCGCAAGCAGATCATGAAGCACTTGGTGAGCATAAATGAAAAAAATCCATATACCACTCAATCCCTGCAGCAATTGGGAAACCATGCTAGCCTCCTGGAATCACAATCATTACTACTTCACGTCTAAGCTGGTGAAATGCAGCTTCACAATCAACACTGAACTATGACATGCTGCATCCTTGTTCTCATGTGCCTTCTTGCTTTTTTCATTCCTCAGATTAACTATGACATGCTGATAAAGCTACTTATCCCAAAGTGTTCTAGAATTACACAATCAAATACCTGAAGGATAATAAGAAAAGATCCTTGTGATATGCATCAATTGTGACGAAGAATTTTTAGATTCAGATTGCTAGCAAGGATCAAAAGAAAAATCGCATATAACCAATGTGACATTATCCATGCTGATCCCTGTACTTCGATCAAAAGTACATAGTTGGGGAAATTCAGCAAAACATGTTGCAGTAGATACAACTGATTGAAGAAAAACACGCACCGATGCATCAATTTTACATCTCCAGCTCCTCCTTCTATCCATCCATTCCGCTATGAGGTATTGTTGTAAATAGCAAAATTATAAACCTTGCTGACTGCCCTATAGCTTTAATCTGTTAATAGGAAGAGCAAAGTAGAGTAAATTTCAAATGGAAAACTGAACTGCCCGACAACGAATGACTATTAGATTATCAGCACATGAGGATCTAATGAAAATATTTTGTTTAATGATAATGATAAATATGTCAATACTAAAATGCTATGCAATGCTCGGAATTTTTAGAATACTGTGCTTCATTACTTCTGAAATTTTGAGCATAATTTAGCAAACCATCCTGCAAATTCTCTCTGAGAGCATCTTTCTCAAATATCTGAGGCACAGAAGATGGTGAAAATATCATTAGAGTTAAGATATCGCACACAAAAGGACTGTAATCTAATTATATTTAAGAGGATAAAGTTAGTTTCGTTCTCCACCACAGGTTGTATTCCTTCCGCAGAAAAGCCAATACAAATTGCACCCCTGCTATTAATGTTCATTACTGGAAATGAATAAGATGATTAAATGGCAAAATGCTAATATACCCCTATGACTACCTAAGAGTAACCAGGACCAAAATTTGCATCGTTTAGTGACTGAACAATCTATTAAAACAGAATGCATAGCTCAATAGCTCTCAAAATTGATTAAATAAAGGGATTCTAACCATTATTCTGTACATACATATAGATCAAACAAAATAAGGAAATTGGATTAAGAGAAGAATGGGGAGAAAGAGAAATCATGACTCACCTTTCAAGGGAAACCGACAGCATACACAGCAACACACCACGAGCAGCTTCCCCACCACTTCCCCGGCACAGCAGGGCAGGCACAACACTGCCATCACGGCCTTGTGTGTCATCCTGCCCCCGCCCGGAGGAGGGTGCAGCTGACAAGGCCAGCGCGAGCCCGGGGAGAGCACTGGCCCAGACCATCGACAAACGGACCGGGCGCCTCCAACAAATAGTTGCCGGGGATGCAATCAAACCACAACTTTGAAGTAAAGTTCTTGGGACAGCAGCTTCATTAGGCCACTGATAAAAATAAACATAAAGTACTCAGAGACTGAAAACGTATGATAATCGCAATAGAAAGCTGATCTTCAGCAGCAAAATGGCTTAGTCAAGATATGCAAATGGAGAATGGTTGAAGTGGAGAACAAATATTATTCGATGAATCATAAATTCGAGTATATTTAGCGTCATACAAAATTAATCAAGCGTGAGTGGTAAGCACTTTCATGATTTCATCTAGGAAGTAACATAAAAACAAAGATATAAATATACCAGTTCGCATCGAGCCTCCTCTTGTGCTTATGAGCTATTTAAATTGCCGCCTGAAGAGAAGAAGCAAAGCACCAACATAAATTGGAATATTGGAGTTTAGAGCAATTCGGGAAGCAAAGTGAGTATTCAAATTCAAGTACAGCTCCATAAAATTCACTATGGTGTACACCTTGGTCCCTGCAGGGTCAATCAACCAAAAGAACCACAACTCAATTCTTGAGCAGCAATATTATGCATGATGTGTTGTGCTTCGTGTTAACTCAAGCGCACACAACTGCTGTCCTCCGCCCTTGCTGCGAGTTGCCACCATGACCAAGCACCAATGAACCAAGAAAATATTGACCTGCACCAAGAGAGAAGAAATCATTAAAATAGATACCGTTACCCCTGATGCAATACAGATGTACCTCAAAACATGAAACAGGTTGAAGGCCGACAAAGAGTATACGAACCAAAGCAAGACAATGAAGCTTAACTTTAGACCTGAGGGGAACCATCTCATCGGGTGTTTCTGCGGCAACGGTAGTGCATCTTATCGAGGGTTTCTTCAGTAACGACAGCAGTTGGTACCTGCAAGATAAGTCTGTCAACAAATCTAGCACACCACAGTAGGAGCAGGGGAATGTTGTTAAATCATGCATCAAGTTTTTTGCTAGGACTATCCAATGCAAGCCATAAAACTAAGCTGAGCATCGTTTTTACCAGGAATAAAACAAGGATAGAGCCATAGAGGAACATTTGTTCTTGTCAGGACTCATGACCCAAAGGAGTAGGAAAAAACAAGCCCTCTCTATACACAACATGCTTGCCACCTGTACAAATCTACCGAACACCCAAACGATTGCTGTAAAACTGAAATTAAATTGAGGGAAAACAGAGGAATGATGAGCTCACGTGAGGAAGTGCAACCAGAAGCACAGGGCATCTCAACGCTGGCCGCCAGCTCTTGATGCTCTCACCAGGCCTGCACATAATAGAGAGAGATCAGAAGCGGATGGGAATAACCGAAAAAGGATCAGGAGAAAACTCACCTTGGCGTCGTCCACATCAGATGTGCTTGCCGC
The DNA here is from genome assembly GCA_947311845.1 of Poa pratensis. Taxonomy (NCBI): domain Eukaryota; kingdom Viridiplantae; phylum Streptophyta; class Magnoliopsida; order Poales; family Poaceae; genus Poa; species Poa pratensis. The sequence goes on along the minus strand of CAMZMU010000117.1, from coordinate 99,375,462 downwards.
CGCTCACGGCCGCATCTCTCTCCAAGCAGCGCCGTCCAGCTTTGCCTCCCGTTCTGCCGCGCCTGTGCAGCTCAGCCGCCACCAACTCCTGCTCGACTTCTTCCTCTCTTCCCGTCTTCCTCGCCGCCAGGTCGCCGGTCATCCGAGCCGCCGTCGAGCCGCCCATCGAGGACGACCCGTTCCTCCAGATGCGTCGCCGCTGCCGTCCTCGTCGCCGCCAGGTCGCCGGCCATCCCCACCGTCCTCCTTGCCGTCCGAGCCGCCGTCGAGCCGAGCTCCTACGTGGCTTGGCTGCAGCCGCTCCTCACCGGTGAGGTCCGGCAGTTCCAGCTCTAGCGCCCATCCGGGAGAAGGACGACCCGTTCCTCCAGATGCGCCGCCGCAATGAAGAGGCCGACCTGCTGCCACCGCTGCAGGGGGCGACGACTGGCTGCTGCGCGCCGTTGGGTCGAGGAGCTGGAGGAGGAGAAGGAGGAGCAGCTGGCGAGTGGGGAGGGGCGGCGGCGGCGGACGTGGCCGCGAGCTGGAGGAGAAAAGGCAGGGAGGGGATTGGAGAGGGAGACGCGAGCGCGATTGGGTCGTGCTAGGGTTTTCACCCGAGCGAAGCACACCTGCCCTTTCGCGGTGTGAAGAGACGCGCGCGGGTCGTCGCTTGCCCTTTCGCCCGGAGGTGAAAAAGCCCAGAAAGAAAGGGCGACGCAGGGCGCGCGGTGCAACTGGGGCCGCCCTCCGAATAGGCCCACATGTCATCGACGTACCACGGCGGGCAGGAAGTGAAAAACGTAAAGCAAACGCATCCAACGGCTGCAGTGAATTGGGCGGTGGAAAAAATTCACTGTGCGAGGGTGAACGCTCAAGATAAGCTGCCTTCGGGCGATCGCTGAAATGGCTGAGAAGCAGGGTAGTGTTCTATCGTTTATAGGTTTAATTACTCACCGTCATCACCGTACACAGTTATATGCGAGTTACGGTCACCGAATACCGAATACGCGAGAGTGTGTCGTAGATGGTCATCGGAGCGTGTAGAGCGTCGTATTTGCTGATGTGGCACCGGGTTGACCAGTCTCCAGCAGTTACATGTTTACAAAAAGCCCCCTCTCAATCCTGCTTTCCTATTCAAAGACTAGAGACACACCTGTTGTTGGATTGACCTGCTGATGTGGCACACTCCGTCGATTTGGAGGCGCGTGGGCTCGCCGGAGTGTCCTCCTCTGCTTCGTAATCGTCTCCACCTAGCAACAGTGAGGAAAGGCGCTGCACATACACTGCTCACGCACCGACCACGCGACCAGCCGAGCCACCGCCTCCCGTCCTGCACGCGCCCCGCCATGGTCACCTCCACCTACGCCGGCGAGCTCGTCGGCACCGTGCCCAAGGGTGTCGTCCCGCGCGCTCCTGTCCGAGTTGGGAGGGGTGGCCGCTGCTCGCCGTCCCATCGTGCCTGGACAACCCGCCAGCGAAAAGGTGCAGGACGGGGCCAACAATGGTGGCCGGCAGTGCAAGCCAACGCGGCGGGGCGGCTTGGAGACGTGCACGTGCTCGGGGAGGCCTTCAACGTGCTCATTTGGACTCCTCGGAGCTGACGAAGATGAGAACGAGGTGGGGGACGGAGCTACGAGGGAGATCGATGTGTCGGCGGCGGACATTGGAGGAGGGGAAGATGGGCTCGTATGGCTTTGTTAATTCAAAGCCGGGCTCATCCCGAGCCTTCCGTCTGAAGATGGGCTCGTCGACAACAGAATAGGGACTCTCGCGTTTAATTGGACAGGAAAGACCACCGAGACGAGTCAGAGCGAAATGGCAAGGTCTAGATGCTTGGATAGGCCTACGATGGCGACGAACAGCGACGTCGGCGGCATGAACTGGATGCCGGCGCGCGTTCTTGATACACAAGGCACGGCGGCAAGCAATGCTGTCGGCCACAACATGTGCATACAAACCACAAGTAGGATGGTCCATGAACTCGCAACACACGGTGGCGAGTTTGCTATCTCGCCGGAACACACGCACGCGTGAAAACACGGAGCTGCCACTGGTGGTGCTCGACATTGTCGGCGAAGTTGGGCAGCTTCAGCTCCCGCATGCAGCAGCTCCAAAGGCAGCATACTGGGCAGCTTATGCTCCCGCAACCTCGTCTCCGCGACGCCCGTTTGTTAGACTACATGTAATATAAATACGTAGCAGGTACGGTATAGTATACCGACCTGTATACGTACCTTGTACGAGCCACGGTAGGGGTCTTTTCCTACCCTATATCAACACGAACCACGATCCTCGGAGAGGTATCGTTTCCGCCTACGTACTTTGACATGGTATCAGAGCATACGATCCCTAAGACCTAAAGCCGCCGCCGCCGCCGCCGCCGCTCCACAAAAATTCCTCACGATCTTCTTGATCGGAAATCAACAAATCCCCACGATCCCTAGATCGGAAAACCCAAAAACCCTCACGATCCCTGATCGGAAAAACCAAAATCCTACCACGATCTACTAGATCGGAAAACCCAAAAACCTACCACGATCCTCGATCGGAAGAACTCACCGCGACGTTACTATGGCGTCCTCCTCGTCAGCGACTCCATTGTCTGCGTCTCTGGGAAACCCTCCATCTCAAAAGCTGACTAGAGCGAACTACTTGTTCTGGAAAACCCTAGTCTCCCCTGCTCTGCGCACTGCTCAGGTCCAAGACCTCCTTGATGGGACCGAGGTGGTGCCGGCGAAACTTGTGGAGGTGGAAGATGAAGAGAAGAAGAAGATCATGGTCTCCAACCCAGCCTACGCCGCTTGGGTTCAGCGAGACGCCACGATGTTAACTTGGATCATAAACTCCTTGTCACCGGAAATCCTTGCCCATGTCGTCGGTGTGGATTCGACGGCAGGTGTTTGGGCTATCATCACCAAGATGTTCAGTGCCGGCTCTCGTGCAAGAATCAACCAGCTACGTGGAGAGCTCAACGGCACGAGGAAGAACGACCTCACCGCATCTGAATACTTTGCGAAGATGAAGGGCTTTGCTTCGGAACTTGCAGCTGTGGGCAAGCCAGTAGATGAGGATGAGATGATTGGATACATCACCAATGGCCTTGATGGAAGCTACAACAACGTGGTGGCCGCTGTCAACAACAATAGTGCCATCACACTTGATGATTTGTATGCGCAAGTTTGTGCTCACGACATGCGGCAAAACATGCTTGAAGCAACATGACAGGAGTCCGCCTTCGTGTCTTCGGCCAATGCTGCTACTCGAGGTGGACATGACCGTGGGCGCGGTGATCGTGGTTACTCCGCTGAACGTGATGATCGCGGTGACTGTGGTGATCGCAGCCGTGGTGATCGTGGTGACCGCAGCCGTGGTGATCGCGGCTAAGATTCTTAACGACGCCTAGATCGTCGTGATGGAGGGTACAAGGATGACAGGCGCTGGGATGCCGATCGCCGTCCTCGCACTGATGATCGTCGTGACCGCAAAGATGGTGGTCGCAAAGGTGATCGCCGTGATGGAGGCCGTCGCCGAGGCCATGGACGTGCCCCCACACCATATGTTAACATAACATGCCAGATCTGCAAAATACATGGACATCCTGCCTCGGACTGCTGGTGGCGCTTCAAGGATGATTCCAGATCAGATGATGAGTCCGATGATGATAGAGAAGAGAAAGAAGCCAATGTTGCTGCTGCTTATGGATTTGATACAAATTGGTATCCAGATTCTGGAGCTACAGATCATATCACCGGTGAGCTGCACAAGCTGACCACACATGACAAATACAAGGGGCGTGATCGCGTACACACTGCAAACGGCAAGGGTATGTGCATTAGTCATATTGGTCATTCAATGTTGCATACTCCCCATAGTAGTTTACATCTAAACAATATTCTTCATGTTCCCAATGCATCTAAAAATCTCATATCTGTTCATAAGTTTACATTAGATAATGATGTTTTTCTTGAGTTTCACCCATACTTCTTTTGATTAAGGATCAGGCCACTCGAAGAATCCTGTTTAAAGGGCCGTGTCATGGTGGTCTCTACCCGCTAGTGCCGTTGTCTACCGGGTCTTCCAAGCAAGCTTTTGTTACAATAAAGCCATCATCTTCCACATGGCATCGCCGTTTAGGACATCCTTCCTCTTTTGTGGTGCAGCAAATTCTTAGGAAGCATCAAATTTCGCATACTCCTGAAATAAATCCATATGTTTGTGATTCATGTCAATTAGCTAAGAGTCATCAGTTGCCATACCCTGTATCCACCAGTGTTTCCACTGTTCCTTTGGAACAAGTTTTCTCTGATGTATGGGGTCCTACACCTGGCTCCGTTGGCAAACACTTATATTATGTAAGCTTTATTGATGATTTTAGTAAATTCACTTGGATATATTTGCTTAAGAATCGTTCTGAGGTCTATCAAGTCTTTCAAAATTTTCAAGCCTTGGTTGAGCGAAAATTCAATAAGAAAATAATTACCATGCAAACTGATTGGGGGTGGTGAGTATGAAAAACTCCATAGTTTTTTCCAGAAAATTGGTATCACCCATCATGTCTCATGTCCCCATGCTCATCAACAGAACGGTTCTGCTGAACGCAAACATCGTCATATTGTTGAGGTTGGCCTTGCTTTACTTGCACATGCGTCCATGCCTTTGAAATTCTGGGATGAAGCCTTTCTTACAGCCACTTTTCTTATCAATTTACTTCCTAGCAAAGTGATTGGTTTTGAAACTCCTGTAGAGCGTCTTCTTCAAACCAAACCCAACTATGAGTCTCTTCTTATTTTTGGGTGTGCTTGTTGGCCCAATCTCCGACCCTACAACAAAAGAAAATTGGCCTATCGCTCCACACAATGTGTCTTTCTTGGCTATAGTCCTCGTCATAAAGGAGTCAAATGTTTGGATATTAAAACTGGTCGTGTGTATGTTTCTCGCGATGTAGTTTTTGATGAGAATGTGTTCCCTTTTGCTGCCTTACATCCCAATGCTGGTCGTCGCCTTAGAAACGACATCCTTTTGTTACCTCATGATAAACCTATTTCTACTAATGGGGATGCACTTGATGATCATATGCCTATTATTCCTGTTGTTACTAATCATGACCAGGATAATGCCTCCAATGATGGTTCAGATAATAGTACTTCTGAAGATGATCACAGCAGTGAAAATCTTAGTCAAAATGGTGAAGAAATTGAGCAGAACCATGAAGAACAAGATGCTATGCAAGATGACGAAACAAGCACCCAAACCGATGCTGATTCTGAGCATGTCTCGGATCAGGAGCCTTTCGATCCCGAGGCTGATCCGCATGCAGATGTGGACATCGACGCGTCAGAGGAATCCAGCGCCGGGTCCATGCCGTCCGGGTCCATGCCGTCGGGCAGCGATGCTGCATCGTCTCCGTCCGGGTCCATGCCGCTGGCCAGCGATGCTGCCCAGTCCAGCGTTGCCACGTCGCCGCAATCATCACCACAATCATCACCTAATCATTCGCTGCATGCAGAAGACCATGATGCCAGCCAGTCTGATCCTTCCACGTCACCGACAAAATCGCTGTCTCCGACAGCTGCTGCTGGAGCGGATCATGCTACTGATTCTCCCGGATCTTCTGTGCCTTCTCCTGCTGCTGATCCTCCTGTGGCTGGGGTTCGCACACGTCTCTCCAAAGGTATAAAACAACCGAAAAAATTTAAAGATGGCACTGACCGATATACTGTCAAAAGAGGTGTTGTTCGCTTTGGTCTTCTTGCCTCTACAGATGAACCTCGTTCTCTCACTGAAGCTCTTGAAGATTCGAAGTGGCGCAAAGCTATGGGGGAAGAGTATGATGCTTTGCTTCAAAACAAAACATGGCACCTGGTGCCGTCCAGTAAAAATAAAAATGTGATTGATTGCAAGTGGGTATATCGTGTCAAGAAAAATGCAGATGGTACTATTGACAGATATAAAGCTCGTCTTGTTGCCAAAGGATTCAAGCAAAGGTATGGAATTGATTATGAAGATACCTTCAGTCCCGTCGTTAAGATTGCCACTATTAGAACTGTTCTGGCTATTTCCGTTTCTCGTGGTTGGAGTTTGCGACAGCTTGATGTCAAAAATGCTTTCTTACACGGTGTTCTAGAAGAAGAAGTGTACATGAAACAGCCACCTGGCTATGAAGATCCAAATACACCTGATTATGTTTGCAAACTTGACAAAGCTTTATATGGTCTTAAACAGGCTCCCAGGGCATGGTACTCTCGCCTTAGTTCCAAGTTAAATGCTTTAGGTTTTATACCATCAAAGGCAGACACATCCTTATTCCTTTATCAAAAGTCAGATATCACTATATACATGTTGATTTATGTTGATGATATTATTGTGACAAGTTCTTCAGATCATGCAATTTCTGCCCTGCTTCAAGATCTCAATGACAGCTTTGCTATTAAGGATCTTGGTGATTTGCATTTCTTTCTTGGTATTGAGGTGAAGAAAATAAAAGATGGTCTGATTTTGACACAAGAAAAGTATGCCACAGAGTTACTTGAAAAAACTGACATGAGTAAGAGCAAGGGCGTGGCTACACCCTTGTCTCCTTCCGATCCATTATCTCTGGTTGAAGGAGAGCCTCTCAGTTCAGAAGATAGTACAAGGTATCGTAGCATTGTTGGTGCATTACAATATCTTACACTTACTAGGCCGGATCTGTCTTTTTCGGTCAACAAAATTTGTCAGTTTCTGCATGCACCAACTACAGCACATTGGACAACAGTTAAAAGAATTTTGAGATATGTAAAAGACACTGTAAAACTTGGTATCACATTTCAGCCCTCTACATCAACTCTCTTGAGTGCCTTTTCAGATGCAGATTGGGCTGGTTGTCCTGATGACAGACGCTCCACTGGAGGATTTGCAATATTCATTGGACCAAATCTAGTTTCTTGGAGTGCCAGGAAACAGGCCACAGTTTCACGATCAAGTACAGAAGCAGAATACAAAGCTTTAGCAAATGCCACAGCTGAAATAATATGGGTTGAAGCACTTCTTAATGAGCTTGGAGTTCAGTTAAAGGAAAAACCTTGCTTGTGGTGTGATAACATTGGTGCGACATATTTATCTGCAAACCCAGTTTTTCATGCTCGCACCAAACATATTGAGATCGATTTTCACTTTGTTCGTGAACGTGTGGCAGATAAAAGGCTGGATATCTGGTTTATCTCAAGTAAAGATCAGGTTGCTGATGGTTTCACAAAGGCTCTTCCTGTTAGAAATCTTCATAAGTTTAGGCGTAATCTAAATCTTTGTAAAGTTTAGATTAAGGGGGGCTGTTAGACTACATGTAATATAAATACGTAGCAGGTACGGTATAGTATACCGACCTGTATACGTACCTTGTACGAGCCACGGTAGGGGTCTTTTCCTACCCTATATTAACACGAACCACGAGCCTCGGAGAGGCATCGTTTCCGCCTACGTACTTTGACACCGTTCTCCAGCGCCAGCTCGAGGCCTCGTCGGAGCGTCGCGACCTCGGCCACGGAGCTCGTGGCCTTCCCAAGCCAGTCCGCGTAGCCCAGCACGAATCCTCCCTCTAGATCGTTTTGGATTTGGAGGTGTATGTGAAAGTGCAGCTGCCGACCTGCCGTGCTAACCATTTGTACATGCCGACAGCATGGCCGCAGTCGCCTCCGTTTGTGCCCGTCGCGTTCAGTGGCCTGCAAGCACAGCTCAGCGGCCGAGCAGCAGCCCGCGTACCGCCATGACGCCGCATGGAAGGAGACGCGGAGCACGGCCAGCACGAACCCGCCCTCGTGGTCCCGGTACGTTCCGTCGATGCTCGTGCAGCAGAGGAAGCGCGGGGATGCTGGAGCTCGCCTCGGTCATCGTCGGCAGCGGAGGGAGACGGAGGCGGGGAGGTTCATGTCGTTTCCACGGCGGCCATTTTTCAATTTAGTCCTTTAGTTTTTATTATTCAAAATTTGTCCCTGTGGACAGCTGCTGGGCTGACGGATGGGATCCACCACTTGCCACATCAGCAAATACGGCGCTCTACAGGCTCCAGTGACCATCTACGACACACTCGCGTATTCGGTGACCGTAACTCGCGTATAGCTGTGTACGGTGATGACGGCGAGTAACGAGCTCAAATATGGTGACATTTGATGGATTTTACTCGGCGTTTTGCGGCCGAGAAATGCCAACTCGATCCACCACCTGGCCGAGGAGAGTTTTCCGGGGAGGGGGAAGGACGAAGCCCTCGGCCGCTGGCAACGGCTGTGCTGAGGGCCCTTTTGTTTGGGCTGGCTGTGGCTGGCTGTGAGTGCTGTGCAGAAAAGCTGCTGTCCACGAGAAGTTGCTTTTCTGAGTGGAGCTCTTTGGCAAACCAGCTGACTGTTTGACTGTAAATTGTGAAATTGTCTGAAACACCCTTTACATTCATAAAAAGTTGTACTGTTGCTGCTCAGTGCAATAAATAACATATGTATCTAAAATTCAAATCGAACTTCATATACATACAATTACGGTTACACTCGAATATATATTTATCCAATATATATTTTCCATTATATTATACCGCCTCCATTTCAAAATACTAGACATGGATTTTGGAGTGGATTATTTTCTATATTACAAATTAATAACAACCTTCTCCATTGCAAATTAATAACAAGCTATAACACAAAAAACTACACAATTACTATATGAAATTATTTTCCAATCTAATCGATGTAGCGAGCAAGCATCACCAAGTATGTACAACCAATAGGTATGCACAGTTGCTACGGCCAGCAGCAAGTATCCACCAAATAATCATGCACTAACAGCTAGCATATCCATCTAGCACCAAAACTAGATCAAGAATCACACAGATGCGGGCAGGCCGGATTTGTCCAGATCAATAATCATGCACTCCTGTACAGATCGAATCACGGGGTCGGCCGGCCGGGATGGAACAAGGCAGGCCGGACTTGTCCTCCCCTTGCTGAACCAGATGCGGGCAGGGCCGGCCGGGAGGACGGCGCGCGAATCCGGCTGCCTGGTCTCCGCCGGTTGAAGGGAAGCTGGAGGTGGCGGGGACGAGCTCCGGCGGCACGGGCTCCGGCGGCGCGGGTGTGGGTTGGTGAGGATGGCGCACGGTCGACGACGGCGTGGTGTGGCGGCGCGGGGTGATGAGGACGGCGGCCACCTGGTCGAGCACGGCGCGGGCTCCGGCGGCGTAGGAGCCTGGAGGAGCGGTCGCCGTCGGGGGATGGCGGCGGAGAGTCGCCGGCGAGTGGAGGCGGGTGGTGTGGGCGTCTGGCGGCACGGTCTGCTGTGAGGAGCGGAGGAAAGAAAAGAAAAGAAAAGGAATCGGGTGGGGGCACGCTCGGGCTTGCCTGTCGACCCGCGGGTGGCAGTTTTTTGGTAATTAGGAGCAACGAAATGACTAAATACGAATGTGGATGACTCGGGGGAAGCTCGGGAAGCATTTCCCGTATGAAGGAAAACGAGGTGCTTTTGGAAAAGCCCACCGCAACGCCAACTCCTTTGGTTCGTTTTGCCTGCTTTTTTTCGTGGAAAGCAGGTAGAAGCCCAAACAAAAGGGCCCTCAGAGAGAGGCAGCTTTGGTGGAGAACCCGCCGTTTTTTTGCCGGTTTGGTGGGCGTATTGGTGAGCCGGAGAGGTTGGGGCCTCCTCGTTCTGGTTCAGAGACAGGATGGGCCAACGGTCTCTCTTTCCTTGTTGGGTCGTGGCTCACCTTTTTTTTCTTCCAAAAAGGGGAGTTACCCGGTCTCTACCTACATCGAGGAGATGTATACGGCGTTTGTTATCAAGTGATTTCACCTTTTTATACAACTGTTTCGCTATCCGTACGTCCATTGACATAGCTCTGCCCTTGCTACGCACCTCACTCGTGGTGGAAGGGGACCAGGGCCAGCGCATAGGCCGGGCAAGGAAGGCGACCGCCCAGGGGCCTGAGAAGGGAAGGGTCCAATATGCTAATGTATACATTCCCTCGCTTTCGCTGCTTCATATCAGTATATAACACAGAAGTAATACCATTACAAAATATATATGTTTGTAATGATGTTTTTTTTTGCAGCATATACCTCATATTATGTTGGTCACATTGCCTGTAAACCGCAAGTGAGAATGTATAATCACTATGCTACTAGTATAATATATATTTTTATATGTAAATTATGTACTCTATAAGTTTATACTTAAGTTTCTATATATACGCTTACTCACACTTCTAACTAGTATTGAGAAAGTTGGTAGACCGCACTCTTTTTTACAGATAAATTATATAGATTATATATTGTGGAAAAATTGTACTAGAACAAAAATTTGTTATAAAATACAATTTACTATCTTTTAATATTGTAATATTGTCAATTATGTGGTTAACCAACATGAACTAATAGAAAATTATATTTGTAATATTGTAACATGCTAAAAATAAGATGTAGAGAAGTATAAAAGTTTAGTAAAAATTGTATTATTTTGATTCGTCCGGGACCAAAGTTTCGTGGGACCGACCCTGAGGGGGGACCACCATGTTGCCGTCGCGGCAGGGAAATCGATTAGATCATGTGGACGAGGATGCTACATACTGTAAAAAACAATGTTGTTTAGATCTATTAAACAATTCTGAATATTTTTGTTTTTGAAGGATGTGGTTGATGCTATCATGCATCTTCATTCAGAGTTATTGTGTGATTTTATTGTGTTGCATACAGTAAGAAACAATGTTGTTTAGATTTATTCAACAATTCTGAATAGAGTTTGTGTCGAGGGAAATTAGAGTGCGTACACATTGGGTTGGCCATCACGGTGAAAAGGTGTGAGGCGAGGTAATAGTAATTAAGGGCATCACGGTGAAAAGGTGTGAGGCGAGGTAATAACAATGTCACACTCTAGAGTACTGATTTTGATCTTGCACCTAAGGGCATCACCTCACAGACATGATGTCTTTCACAAATTGAAATTTCTTTTTTTTGGTCCTAGGGACATGTACACATACCATGGCGGCATTAGGGGCAAGCCAAGAGTCATGTCCAAACTTTGTAAGTTTATTGGCCGAGTGAGCCCATTTAATGGAATGAGTGTGTTCCACGTAAGTAACAGATTACTCGGGTATGGACCCTCATGGTGGAGGTAAAGATCTACTCCTTGTCTTGAATAATGTGTTTCGCATTACAATAGATGTGTTTGTGTTGCGAAGAAATTTGCGGATGTGTGTGATTGTGCCTAGATGGATGCCAGGTCGGCTAGCACCCTTTCACCCGGCGCTCCACCTTGTATGTGTGTACCACCCTTTCACAAGGCGTCATACCATCGGTGTTTGGCTCACTGGTGAGGCGAGGTGGCGAGGTTGAGGCGGAGCACCAGCAAGCCGGCAACGACCAGGAGCGGTCGAGCTGTGCAAGACGAGGTAAGTGCCATAACCTATCTCAATGGATGGATCTTGTTGTGTCCGTGTTAGTATTTTTTTGGTGTGCAGCAGTTCCACCCGATGCAACCCAACACTCTTCCATACTCAAGCGGCATTTCCACCGAGATTATTGATAAGGGAGATGGTCTCCTTCCTTTTCCTTCTCTCCATGCGCTTACTCAACTCACACTCTCCGCGATATACATATGCACACCAGAAGCAAGGGATCGAGAAACCAAGTGATGGGGATTGCCATGGATGGGTGTGAAGGTGCATCCCCAAATTCGACAGTTCTAAATGAAAATTTTGGGCAGATCAATGTTTGGCCTTCTTCTAGCAGTGCCATCTGGCGGAATCCCTCTGGTTGACATCAGCTAATATCAACATGATTTTGTGAGAAGTCTTATTCTATCACCAATCTTTTTTACACGCGCCAGAAGAAATATTGATTGTTCGTGAAGTGACTTTGTGAGAACACAATGAGTGTGATGTATCCGCGAAATTTATTTCGTAATTTTTTGATATTACAAAATGTGTTTTTCAAATACATATGCACCCCGGTGCCAAAGTGGACTTAACCAATCCTTACGTAATAATGTTTTCATTTAGTTATATTGGAAGAGATTTTTCATAGGCAATGCTTGAAAACCACGTGTTAGATTCAATGTTGTATCTGAAGATATGGGTATGCATTGTGGCATCCAGATCTAGAGTTCTTATGTGAAACTCAAAGATTGCTATGTTCTACCTTATGAGTTAAGCCACACGGTATTGAAATCTTGAGAAGATGATTACAAGAGAACTTAAGCCACACAAAGTTAAGCCACTTGATCACAAAGCAACACAAAAATTTCTATATATAGAAGCTTCCAAGGACGAGTGGTCGAGCACGACCAGGTCTTGCGGTCAGAATAAATATTTGAATGACCACTTCTTCCTCCTTGCTAATAATTTTGTATGTACTAATTTTAATTTATTAACTACATTATTCAACCGTACAGTACTTAGCCTATGAACTTCAAACATAAACAAGTTAAGTAACTCGTTTTTTCTAAGGCAGAACAAACGACAGTATCACTGAGTCCACAAAGGAGAGTGGCCTTCCAAATTTCCATGTTCTGAATGTTACAGAGTATAGACAAAGTTCTCACTTCTGTGCACATGATCACTGAGCGTACTTAGGATTAGGGACGATTGATCTATCTTAGGGGATTGTATAATGTATACTACTGTCTTGATGCTTTACAACTTCAGCTGGCAAAATAAAATTACCTGATCATGACATGCATGATATGTCTGGTGTGCCAGCTAGCAGATGGAAATAGGGACACTCTTCTTTCCTATGGATCATTGGCCCTTCTATTAAACATCCAAGGGCTACAATCAGACAGTAAATACTTTCCACTTACACAGGTAAATGTTCTGATTTTCTTTGGTTCTGCCTTACAGATGTTTCGACTAGTAGTTCTGTAGCTTCTATTAATTTTAATGATAATACCAGAAAGCATTCGGGACCCTGAACTATCATTTTGTTTGCACTTCTTCGTCGTCGTCCTTCAGATGCTCCTTGAGGCTCTGAATCTGAGGTTGGCAATCGACATTCTCCCAGATTGAATCAGTGCATGGAAATTCGTACCCTTCAGGTCTAAGCGACAGTGGAAACTCCGGAAGATCAGGCAAAGATTGAAGTGCACTGCACCAGCAAATGAGAGGTGTGAGTAAAAGAAAGATGCACAAAATGATCGTTTGGGCGTGTCCTTGAACCAAAGTACTTCAAATGAACATATTTGTCCTGAGTTACCTTGTCTTGTCTTGTTCAAAAAGATGTCCATAAATTTGGAACTTCTTGTACGCGACATCTGGAATTTTTTTGTGCATGTTTTTCATGATACCCCAAGGAGGAGGCACCCTACATTCAAGTGAAAACGAACCCATATAAACATGTATCGACTCAAATTTAGTATTTCTGATGATTTATCTTGCAGTAATCTCAGACCTTGTGACAGGATTTGCCAGGCAAAAGCTCAGACAAGCTCTCTTGCTCTCTGCAAGGAGGTCATCAGCTGCAGAGAGGCAGGAGACTGCGCATATATGGTTGCTCGGTTCGCCGCCTTTGTCAAGTACTAGAGCATGATAGTAATATGCCACTGCCTGGTGACAAGATGCAACATTGTGTTAATACCGTAAATGAAGCATTTTGGAAGCTTCAGGAATTGAGTTGTACTTCGGCCCACCTTAGCGTCCATGCATTTCCACTTAAGGAACAGCAGAAGCTTCTTTGCATACGAGTCGCTTGTGTCGCATCCCGACAGACAATAGTGAGCCTGTGGAAAGGGAGAGATCAGGAAGGAAGTACCAAAACAAGGTCAGTAGGAATGATAGAAGATGCTGATGACATGTACTATGGGGTTTGAGCTTAATCATGAACTGCGGACCTGTGAAAAATAGCTGACTTGCTCACAGGCTAACCGCCTCTTTACCGACAATGATGCCTTATCACATTCAGAAGCCAATCCAAGCTGTATTTCTACACACTGTTTTTTAGAGTAGATATAGAATATGGATTATTATTATTATTAGAATCATACAGTACAAGCAAATTAGGCTTCATGTTATGCATAATATATCTAAGTAGAATTGAAGGCTGCACTACCTGGGCCAATGCCTGAATTGAGATGGCTTCAAGCATACCTTCCTGCAGGTAACTAGGAAAACTTTTCCTGTAATTCAAAGGTGAGCTGAAGTGAGTACTTGATCAATGGTAGTACAAGATGATGTTTTTTCACAGGTTTTGTGCATTTCAGGTGGGTGCATACTTGGTTTGTGCAGGTATCTGAAAAAGTAAGCGATGCACGGAGTAGTCTAAGCATCCTGATGCCCTGAGCAGAGACTCGACAACAACCTTCTTTGAATCTGATAAGCATAAGACGAGTCATTTCAATCTCAGTTTAACAAAAACAAACACATATATCACCGTGGCCTAACTATGTAACCCAAGTAATATTCCATAATCTCCTTGAACTGAAAGTAAATGCGTTGAACTGACCTTCTGATACTTTCCTTTCAATTCCATACTGCGCGTTCCTCGGAATGAGTTTCAGATTTGCCTCGAACAATGCAAGCATGGCCAGCATGTGGACAACAGAGAGAACTTCGTACCAGGCACTCGCAAGACAGCACTCCTTGATTCAGCACTTGATCATCAACCAATAAGAACATCACCGCAACCGGAATTATAATGACTAGAATTATAGACTCTTTATTGATTACCTGGTCATCATCCAAGGTCCTCCACCTGAATTGCACAGATGCTTCAAGACGGCTCTCTGCCAAAAGCAGCATCAGTTGAGTACTAACTTCAGCATAGTCATGTAAAATTACAAAGAAGGGATCGATGGGCTAAACAAGTTGAGACCTTTCGCTGTTAAACCAGAACGACCGGCAGGTACTCCTCGAGGGCCCGTTGTAATTCAGAGACAGCCGACATATCCCCATGATCTTCATAGAAAATCAGCAAGATAACATGAGGATTAACTCACTCGTCACTGGTCTAGTAATCCGAGTGATGGATGGGTAACCAGGAAACACAAAAGAAGCAGCACTGATCAACATACAGATTTCTTCGGCCAGCAGGACGACGTTGGAACGGAGCGCGGCGAGACGATCGAGGAGCTCCTTGGAGACCAGACCCCTGAGCGGATGGACGATGTCCGTGGTCACCGGAACGCGGATGGTCGGGACGAAGACGGCGACCTCCTGTATGACGCTCCGGCGCTTCCGGCCCTTACCGCCGAGCTTGCCAGGGATGGACGAGCCGCACCCCATTTCTGGGGTAATTTGGACCAGAAATCATCCCAGTTCACATCAGTAATTCAGTATCGATCATAGACGCGTATTGTCAGAAGTCAGAACTAGAATGTAGATGCGCCCCATGAGTATATGGATCAAAAACTGTAAACTGCTACTGATCGTCTGATTTTCCAACAGCAAATTCTGGATCTCCGAAAACAAAACTTGAGCAATGCAAAAGCAATAGTAAGGTTGCCAAAAAGGTTAAGATGGGAGTATACAAGAACCATCATGAACTCGACCAAATCGATGATCCTCAGCCCCCAACACTTACAATATGAGCAAGGCCCGATGCAGCCAGGCAGGCAATCCAGTTGGAGGCTCCTGGGCAGGAGGAGCAGAGGCGTTTGACCTTGCCTGCGCTGCGCACCGGTAGAAAAGGGCTTTATACCTGGCGAAACAAAGGAGAAAGAGGAGGAGACGCGGACGAGCCAATGGCGGGCAGCAGTACAGTTACAGATACAGTAGCCTTTTGCAGATCGCATAGATCTTTGGCGTGGAGATACCGAGGAGGAGGAGGAGAAGGAGAAGATCACATGGGAGGGGAGCCAGTCAGCCAGCTAATCCATGCTCACCGTCCTGCATGGGAACGTGCGCAGTTAACTGCTGCAGATATAAAACTCTGAAACGTCAAAGGGACCAGGTTTCATGGATGGTCTGTGCAAGGTGCAGCGAACGGAGTAATAGTGGGATCACCAAGTTTTCTAATAGTGAGCTAATATTTCATAACACAGTGATGTTGTGACCAAAAAAAAATAATAGTATAGCATTTGGTAAGGGGCCGCCTGCAGGGACAGGTTTTTGAATTATTGTGCTTAGTTTGAGTTTCCGCTTCGTATAAACACAAATGACTTCCACCTGTACTGGCATAGAGAGCCCGCCTGACTCGTAAAGATGCATTTATATGTGGCGACTTAGGACATGATTGTTGCATCAGTTGAAAGAAAGCTTTCCAAAAAGTTGAATTTGTTGAAGAACCATTTGAGATTTGTGATATCCCAAGAGAGGTTAAATGGTTTTAACTCAATGCATCGAGAATAAGTTATTGGACGAGGTTGATGTTGATTCCATCATCACTGACTTTGCTTCTAGAAATGTAAGGAGAAAATTTTAGGGTAATCTGTATACATTATTTCATATGAATATTGCTATTAGATACACATAAGTCTTTATTTTTGGATGGTGCACCATCTGTGTACGTATCAACATGCATGTGCATGCTTGACACGACAGATTCAGAACTCTAACTCTCGCACGCTCCTTCCTGTCTCTCACTGTGTAGTTTTTTTTTGTGCTACTTACAGGATTCTCCATCTCAATGACCGCGTGCACGGTCATCCTGAAGAGCAGGTCTCTGAAACCGGTTCTTGAGATCTTGCACCAGGAGAGGACCAATAAGGTTTTTCGTGGAGCGACTCGGTGTGACTATTTGCTTCCATTCGATTACATCTGTGCTGATCGTTGGCTTGTTTCCTCGTCACTGCATGGTTGACGCTGATAATACTGTGGTGGGGACCTTCCCGGTCAATACGTATGTACTACTTCTCTCTATTTGCACTAGTACTTGATACATATATAGATCTGCAAGATATGTCTAGTTTATCGTATGTGGTTAGATCTGCTAGTGCATATGTGATGTTGATTTCAGTAATTAATCTCATATGGAAATTGCCCTAATTTTCAACATACAACTTTAGTCTAAGCAAGATCTATATATAATACAACCCACGATGGTTTCTGCTAAGAAATCATAAATAATACAAAATCAATACTTTCATATCTTTTTTTTTGTATGGTAGATGCTGATATTTTTTCAATAAACTTGGATAAATTTAAATTTAAGTAAAGATGAAACTAATATGCGCGATATTTTATAATTGAGGAAGTATTATTTTGGTGACCGAGGTTTGCCAAAAATTCACGCAATTGAGAACTCCTTCACACGATTGCGGGCGATGTGGCGCCGCGCTCGCCACCCACATCATCATCTTCTCTCCAGGCTTTGACCCGGCACCCGGCGGCTCGTCGTCAGTTCGTCCCTCCCTCCCTCCTTCCCTCCTCTGCCATCCCGAACCTTAACTAAAATGGCGAGTGTGGTCTCGAGGTGCTCCGGCCTCCTCCTCCCCGACCTGCGGCCGGGCCTCGCTGCGTCCCACCGCCGCTCGCCTCCGTCTTCGCCTCTCGTCCATTTGCGCCGGAGCCATCGCCGGCCGAGAACCCTGTCCTGCGTCGCGCCGCCCGACTCCGCGGAGCCGAAGACGGTGAGTCCTCGTATCCCACCAAGACAACATCGTACTCATACTGATTCGGGACAGAAGACGAACTGTGCTTCCTTTGCTTGAAAATCTTTAGTACCGTGAACTCTCAAGCGATTCCTGCTCCCGCCCTCTTGCTTCCACAGGACGAGCAGGATGTCAAACCTGATTTGGTTGAAGAAAAGCCTCAGCCAAGTAGCAGCAGCACATCCCAGGAGCCTACTGCAGTACCACCTGTCCCAGATAAGGATCTCAACAGGAGGGTGGCTTTGTTCTCTACTCTTGGAGCTGTGGGCTTCTTTGCATCTCAGAGGTTCAAACTAGGCGGGTTTTCTCTCAAAGATCTAGCAGCCAATGCTGTAACATATGAAGAGGTTAGCGCTCCTGGCCCTTTGCCCCTCCATGAGCGTCGTGCTCAACTAACTGAACAAATAGATAGTTGATGCAGAATATTCTGCTTCCCTGCCACTTTATGTACTTGAAATTAGCTAGTTCAACCCACTGCAAGAGGGTTACATCAAATACCCATAAATAAAAACTAGCAAGCCAAGGAGTAGATCAGTAGATGGGATTAACTATGAAAATTACAAAGCAGCGGGACCTCTTTTGTGCCAGATTATGGTAGTCGTTCGCTGTACTCGTTTTGTAAAGAAAACACCGTCCATTGCAGATTATGATAGAAGTACAACCCACAGGAAAAGGATATTGTAATAAATAAAAGCATTTTTTATCTGTAATATGACATTGCAACCTTGCTACGGTTCTGCAAACTTGATCGGAACTTTTTATCATCTAATTCGTAACATAGAACTCATTTATTCACTTCCATGGTGTCTCTAACATTTGATAGATTAAGTTGAACATCCAATTATTGTTTATACGCCTACCAATTTTTCTGTTGATCCAAAAAGTGTTTTCTTTAGTTTATATTTAGTCAAGTTGCAAGGTTTTAGCTTTTTGTGGGAACATACCACCAAAAGATGAATTTGTGTAATTACAATTCATAGATTTAGTACCGTTTCGTGTGAAAGCTTCTCCTGTATGAGTTGCCCATTAGTTAACTAGTGTTCACAGAATTTGTGCACTATGATGAGTGTCTTTCATGTAAAATTGACAAGCGACCATAGTATGATAGAGCCTCATATTTGTCTGATTCTTCTGACTACGTTTCCTTCTCATACTTTTCTTTGAATTACATGCCTAATGGCCTTCGAAATCTAAATAACCTGATAAGGGCGTCTGCAGGCTCTCTCAAATGGCAAACCCACTGTTGTTGAGTTTTACGCGGACTGGTGTGAAGTCTGTCGAGAATTAGCTCCAGATATCTACAAAGTTGAGCAGCAGTACAGGTAAACTCTCTTTAAACGTTTGCTCTCCATTGGACCTTCTCTGAATCCCCTGGCAATAACATCAATTCCTTCATTGAAGAATTGATGGGGTTTTATGCTTTCTTACTGATCCTAATATGCACCTCCTGTAGAATATGACCTTGTAGCTGTGAGATTTCTTCTGATAAGTACTCATGGACCACAGTTCCAGTGAGTCTAGAAGTCGATGATTCTGATATACACCCAGTGCATGTGCATTTCAGTTTCTTTTTTTTGAAACGAGGCAAAAGCTTTGCCTTTATATTGGAAAGGATCCTAATATGCATTTCAGTTTCTTTTGGAAAGGAACATAATTGTACATCATTTTAGAAGAGTACTTCTAGTTATAAACTGATTACTCTAGTTTCCATACTTAAAGGCATTATACCAACAACTCGAGATACAAATACTGACTGGACAAAGTATGTTTACTCAAATTCTAGTTAACTTACCTTAAGAATTCTTTGTAGGGACCGTATCAACTTTGTCATGTTGAATGTTGACAATACAAAGTGGGAACAAGAGCTTGACGAATTTGGAGTAGAAGGTATTCCTCATTTTGCCTTCCTGGATAAGGAAGGAAACGAAGAAGGCAATGTTGTTGGGAAGCTCCCAAGACAATACTTCCTCGATAACGTGGTTGCTCTGGCTTCTGGTGATACCACGATACCTCATGCACGAGCCGTTGGTCAATACTCGAGTGCACAATTCAGAAAAGTTAAACAAGTTGCCGATCCCAGAAGCCATGGCTAGTAATAACTCTTCGTGGCTACCAGTTTTAGTTATAATTCCAACATTCATTGACAAGTAAGCATTCTTTTCTCCTGAAGTATAGTCCTCAAGTACTAGCATGCCTATTCTACTTTTTATAGGAGAAGTGGACATGCAGTTAATTATTGCCTTATCGTAAATACTTTTAGTACACAATGTCCCACGGATTTCACTAAATAGATACATCTTTCGGCAGTGTCCTTTTGAGGGCTGTGGAAACATAGCTCTTTGCCAAGATAGAAAAGTAGGTTGCCATAACCTGTCAGTTGCTTGTATACACTGAAATGTCCGGATTTGTAACCGAGTTGATATAGATAATTTGAACAGTTTGTTAACTGGCAATTCATGATTATCAGGTATTTCCATGTTCTGATCTGTATCGACTGTTTTATCTGATTCCTGCAGGACGCCGGTATATGTTTTGCATGTTCAGTCTCGGAATCAAGAATGTGGGCGTTAGGCAGAGAAGGGCGACTGCAGAAAATCACATCTAAAAGGGAAAATATAGCATCAATTGCTCATGTATATGATTGTGCAAGTGGCTTCCTTATCTGATTCAGGCGTTCGATTACAACATTAATCTGTTATTAGTGATATGGGTATCAGTGGATGCATACTGCAAATTCAGGCGTTTGTTACAGGCGCGAGCACGTACGCTGTACATTGTTAGTACATATACTAGTTATTACTCTTGCAGATTACAAGATATGACAATTTTTCCATAGGATCTTCCTGGAGTTGCTATGGTACACATACTTCTGTTTCTCCTGGCTCCTGGGTTTTGACCCAAAAAATATGTATATTGATATTAACTGACTATCTGGAGTAGTCACTGGGATGAAAACGGATACGGAGTAAAAACAAGAAAACAGTCGGAATTCCACGGAAGAACGGGAACATAGATGTATTTTGTTTTTTTGGCGGAAACGTTATGACAATTTTTTTGAGCTTAAAACGTTATGACAATATTTTGGCAGAACAAACGTACCGTTTATCTAAGGTGTTATTTGAGCCCGTTGGCAAAATCAGAAAAGGTGGCCCAACACAAGCTGTAAACCCATTAGCACTTCTCTAATGGCAGTGCTAGGCGTCCTCCGGGGATGAAACCCTAGGTCAGTCCGCCTCCGGCCTCCCCACCATTTGATCATCATAAAACATGAAATCTCAGCAGTCCGACCTTAGCAGTATACCTCATGTTGCATACAATTGTAACATCGTTTGCAGCATTTCATCACGCGGTCCCTTAAAAAAGTACAAAAAGCATGATCATGAAAGTAGCTATGCATCAAAAAGTACGAGTATGCAACAAACAAATATGGGTAGACAGCATAATTCCCATTTGTCATAACAAATCTCCATGGACCCCATCCGTCGAAGCAAATTTTTGGAAAAAAAGTAACACATGTATGCAGTTTGCAGCAGTTTACTATTTTTTTTGCAGTGTTGAAGCAAATTTTGCATTAGAGGCTCGGAATCATCACAACATCTCGTTCGTGCGTTCGCGGCAAAATACACGCGAGTTTGCAATATTTAAAAACACTCATGCATAAATTGACATTGTGTTGGAGCACCGACTTCGTCACATCAGTCTTGACGGAGCTCCACCGGCGCTGAATCCGGCCAGTATGCTCCATAGGAACGGCTTGGGAATAGATGAGGAAAGGGCCTACTGGGGATTAAGACCTCGCCAGCGAGGAGCTAGCAGGGGAGGAGGAGATTGGCGGCGTCCACGATTGCACTAGAAAGCAAGCAACGCTTGGGTGGCTTTTTTTTTTAGGCCAACCCGGCTAAGGTACAGTCTAGGTTTGCTTGTGCTTTTATGCGGTATTTAAGGGAAAAATTATGTTTTCCGATAAAGAGCACTCTATGACTCAAAAAACAAGGGGACAACTTACTTCCTGCAAACATCTGCTTTTGTATTTGTAACTCGGTTTGTATATGTGTTCGACAATATTTGTTTTCGTATTTGTTTATAGAGTTCATGCATGTGTTTCCACTTCCGCAACAAAATATGAAAACAAATTGGGGTATCACTTAGTTCCGTCCGTTTTCGCGCTTAGTAGTCAAGTCCCAATAATGCTACCCCAACAACATGGCCAAAGCAATACCTTTAACTATATCTTCCGTACTTCATCACATGGCCGATACCTTTAACAGTGATGAGTATCAAGCTGACACACTAACAAATAATCCTGAAAAGAAATGTGCCCTCTTGACTCATGAGGTCTTACTTTTCAATTTGCATGGAGTTGGCTGCCAATTTACCAGGACTAATGAAGGTCATTCTTGAAGCAGGTCAAACTAGAAATGTTGGCCTACTCTACGATCTAGTCAGACAGACCTCTAGCCGCTGCAGTGTGAAACAGATAGCGCGCACGGGCGGTTGACGACGTGGCTCGTCTGAGGTCAAACAGGAGAAATTCCCCGCGCGCCGAATCGGAGCTGCAAAAAAAGTCGCTTTGCGAGCGGGGTCAACTACTCTACTCGAATCCACCGATTATTCCAGGGAATGCTAGTACTACTATTCCACAGAACATCCAATCTTCGGAAAAAATAACAATACCATTATTTTTTTCTTTCATTCGTGTGATTCAAAAATCATAGGAGGAGCTCCCCTCGCCCCTCTACGGGTTTTGAGTTTAACAAAAACGTTATTTGTCGGAAAAGTCATGGCATTTTTCATCATGCATGAATAGGAGAGGCTCCCCTCCCCCCCTCTGCCGATTTTGCGGCCTGAGGGCGTATCTCGGTTGCGGTCTCTATGTCCGCGCGTGGGCTAGCAAGGTAGATGTTTTGACTTGTGTTGGCTTTAGCAACGACGTCTCATGGTGTCATTTCCTTCCTTGGAAGCTTAACACGGGTCTTAATCCGCCCGACAGTGTTGGCTCTGGTGGTAGGCGAGCTCTGATCATCTCGTAGTCTCTAACTTAAGTAGAGTGAAGAAATTTGCATTTTGTGGCGTGTTCACAAAAGAAAACAACGCCTACATCAAAATTCAGCATCAACCACCAATGGTGGTAACCCGAGGCCGAGGGTAACAAGAGGGATGTTTCAACAAAATACGCCCACAGGAAGGGATTGGCACCGGACGTTTACATCGTTGATCAAACACACCGAGGCTATATCATGATTTTTTAATCCGTAGAGAGGTATGAGCAAACTCCACGCAATGTTTTCAACAATGGAACGCCACGTGAACGTTGCCATTACCAGGTTCAACAGATAAAGATCATGCCTAGAGTTTTCACTATTCAATCTTGAAACCCAACACTAAAAGAGTGATAAGCAACTGAAGTTGCACTGTGTGGCCACCACCTCTAGATCCATCATCGCACAACCACACATCTTGTAGGGCTATATCAAGCACTCAAACCCTTGCACCGAGCGGGTGGCGGCCAATCACCGTAGTGGGCCTAGGGAACCTCCGTTACATACGTAGTAACCTAATACCCGTGTAACCTAATGGCCTTGCACCCGTTAGAGACTACATGGGTTCCCGTCGTTAGACAAAGTGCACAAACACCACGGAGGCGACATGCATTCAACTAGATCGGCCGCAGCAAATTGCCTCTTGCCATCGATTGGGAAGATGTGTTGTCATCGTCGCCACCGGGAAATGAGAACCAAGAAGATCCATTGTGTCCACGAATCAAATTTCAAAAAAGCCTCCGTCGTAGGCTGTCGCACTGCCCCAACAACACACCGGCACAACTACCGCCACATAGCCGCTTCATCGGCGTATGAGCTATGTCGATATGCGACATCCAGTGTTGTTCCGAAGCGCCAATTGCGAGGGCTCCTGCAGCGTAAAGAGACAACTTCGCTGCCATCGTCTGGCAGGCAGGCCCACCTTCCTCTGACACCGGCAAGGTGGGAGGGGAAAGGGGAAAAACGAGGCGGCGTCTAAGGTTTCACTCGGTTCCCCTAAGAGCGACTCGGGCGAGAGGGTCTAGAAAATTCCACGGTCAAGAATATCAAATGTGGGTACAGTATGAATCATATTATCCATTTTTTTCTACTCCCTCCGATCCATATTAGTGGGCATAACTTTGTCTAAATTCATATGTATCTAGTTAAGTATTTAGACTAGATACATGTGTATCTAGACAAAGTTGTGCCCACTAATATGGATCGGAGGTAGTACTAAAATTTAGACAATGAGTATTCTCTTGGTCTTGTTTTAAATGCGACACGAGGGAGTTAAACTTTAGTGATCGGATCATCACCGGGTTGTGTGTACGGGTACGGCCTATGCGTCGAGTGACTGAACTAGCCACCTTTTACGACCCTGCACGCTCATAACCCCTTTTCTGATTCTACACGTGCACGGCGCCGCGCCGGCCGCCGGGGTGGGTCAGTGGACCTGAGGGAACACGAAGCTACCACCATAGCCACCACCGGCCGGCCGGCGGGGCTCGCGAGCGGCGCCGCGCCCGAAATGCCCCACGTTTCCCACTCGCTCCACGCGCTGTCGAGATGCACCACCTGCCGCTGCTCCAACTTTTAAAACGCCGCCCCCACACACGAACCCAGTTATTATTCTGCCACCACCTGCCGCTGCCGTGGACTTCGCTGAAGCAGCCGCCTGTGTTACAGTGGTTCTGCCTCACACAGACCGATCAAGAAAATGGCCACGGTGACCTACCAGCTCTCCCTCTCGTCCCCGATCGCCGGCCGCCGGCGGCAGACCCGCGCGTCGGCGTCCGCGACGGACCGGCACGAGGTGGTGTCCCCGAAGCGGCGCCTGCCGCTGCGCAAGGTGCCGGGCGACCACGGCCCGCCGCTGGTGGGCGCGCTCAAGGACCGACTCGAGTACTTCTACGGTCCCGGCGGCCGCGACGGCTTCTTCGCGTCCCGCGTCCGCGCGCACCGCTCCACGGTGGTGCGCCTCAACATGCCCCCCGGCCCCTTCGTGGCCAAGGACCCGCGCGTGGTGGCGCTCCTCGACGCCGCCTCCTTCCCGGTCCTCTTCGACACCTCCCTCGTCGACAAGACCGACCTCTTCACCGGCACCTTCATGCCCTCCACCGACCTCACCGGCGGCTACCGCGTGCTCTCCTACGTCGACCCCGCCGAGCCCAACCACGCGCCGCTCAAGCAGCTCCTCTTCCACCTCCTCACCCACCGCCGCCACCACGTCATCCCCACCTTCCGCGAGGTCTACGGCGACCTCTTCGGCCTCATGGAGAACGACCTCGCGCGCGCGGGGAAGTCCGACTTCGGCAACCACAACGACGCCGCCGCCTTCGGCTTCCTCTGCCAGGCGCTCCTGGGGCGCGACCCGTCCGACTCGCCGCTCCGGGACGAGGCGCCCAAGCTGATCACCAAGTGGGTGCTGTTCCAGATCAGCCCGCTGCTCAACCTCGGCCTGCCCACGCTCGTCGAGGACGGCCTCCTCCACACCTTCCGCCTCCCGCCGGCGCTCGTCAAGAAGGACTACGGTCGCCTCGCCGACTTCTTCCGCGACGCCGGGAGGGCCGTCATCGACGAGGGCGAGCGGCTGGGCATCGCGCGGGAGGAGGCCGTGCACAACATCCTCTTCGCCATGTGCTTCAACTCCTTCGGCGGGATGAAGATCCTGTTCCCGTCCATGGTGAAGTGGCTGGGCCGCGCGGGGGGCCGGACGCACGGCAGGCTCGCCACGGAGGTGCGCGCCGCCGTGCGGGCCAACGGCGGGGAGGTGACGATGCAGGCGCTGGCGGAGATGCCGCTGGTGAAGTCGGCGGTGTACGAGGCGCTGCGGATCGAGCCACCCGTGGCGATGCAGTACGGGCGGGCGAAGCGGGACATGGTGGTGGAGAGCCACGACTACGGGTACGAGGTGCGGGAGGGGGAGCTGCTCTTCGGCTACCAGCCCATGGCGACCAAGGACCCGCGCGTGTTCGCACGGCCCGAGGAGTACGTCCCCGACAGGTTCCTCGGCGAGGACGGCGCGCGGCTGCTCCGCCACGTCGTCTGGTCCAACGGGCCCGAGACGGCGTCGCCCACGCTGCAGGACAAGCAGTGCGCCGGCAAGGACTTCGTCGTCCTCATAGCGCGCCTCCTCGTCGCCGAGATCTTCCTCCGCTACGACTCCTTCGACGTCCAGGTTGGCTCCGGCCCGCTCGGGTCGTCCGTCACCGTCACCTCGCTCAAGAGAGCCACCTTCTGAGAGCTCTGATGACCCACGGTCAAAGCAGCCAGAGCCGCGCCACGTGTACCTTTTTATTTCTCACTTCTCTTCCTGGTACTCTATTTCCCAGTACTATTTCACCATGCATGTGCATGGAGGCCTGGAGGTGTAACAGATTTTCTTTTCTTAGTAAAGATAAGGCATTTTTTTCTCCAGCCATCTTTGCTGTCTGGAGATGTTTGTGGTAAGATCAGGGAATTGTACTGTTGGTGGCCCAGAGAGTAGGTCGATGGTGATGGCAAGTAGGAGTACCATGTTCGTGTGCTGTTATTATTAAAGGAAAGTACTAGGCGTCCCCGGATCTTTCCTTCCGATCCCCCGGGTCGCCAGCCGTCGGATCAAGTGATCTGGAGCCGTCAGATTCCGCGTCACCCTTCCCAATCCCGCTTTTGCTACCGTGTAGCAAATAATCGCCCGCTTTTGCTCCCTATGTAGCAAAAAACGGTTCGCCCAGAAAACAGAAAAGAAAAGACCGATTTCGCCGGAGACCTCACCGGACTCGCTGGACCTCACCGGAGACCTCGCCGGAGATCCCGTAGCAAAAAAATATGCCATTGTAGCAAAATCGATTTCGCCGGAGACATCGACGGAGACCTCGCTGGAAACATCGTAGCAAAATCTTTATCCTATTGTAGCAAAACACATAACAATAATAGCAAAAAATGATGCAAAAATCACAGAACGTTTGTAGCAAACAAATTCTTCAAATAATGCAAAATCACACAACGTTTGTAGCAAGAAAATTCTTGAAATAATGCAAAAACACACAATGTTTGTAGCAAAGCAATTCTTCAAATAATGCAAAATCACACAACGTTTGTAGCAAAACAATTCTTCAAATAATGCAAAATCACACAACATTTGTAGCAGAAAAATTCTTCCAATGATGCAAAATAACACAAGGACGGCACCCCCACTCGTAGCACCCGACTTTGGTGCGCAGCACCTTTGCTACACTCCTCCTAGGCAGAAGCACAGGATGTCGACGCTGGCGACCTCGCATCGGAAGCACCGCCGCCCTCCTATGAGAGCGCCGCCGTGCTCCTTCGGCAGCACCGCCTTTGACAAAAGGCAACCCCTCAACCGTCCAGGCTCGGTGATGATAATCGATGGGTGACAACCGCATCGGAAGCACCGCTGCCTCCCATGGCAGCACCGCCTTGAGCACAGGTAGCACCGCCGCCGACCAACCGGAGCACCGTCGCTCCCCATGGTAGCACCGCCGCCAACGTGCAGGAGCACCCCTGCCTCCCGTGGTAGCTCCGCCTTGAGCGCAGGCAGCACCGCCGCTGACCTACGGGAGCAACGCCGCTCCCCCATGGCAGCACCGTCGCCGACCTACAAGAGAACCGCTGCCTCCCATGGTAGCACCGCTGCCAATGGCCGGTAGCACCGCCGCTGACCTACGGGAGCAACGCCGCTCCCCCATGGCAGCATCGTCTCCGACCTACGAGCGCACCACTGCCTCCCATGGTAGCACCACCGTCGCGCCTCCGCCTGCCCTTGATATACACCAACGGCGAAATGCTCCTTCCCTCACCAACCGCACCAGTGGAGCACCGAGCAGATGCTTCCCGCATCCGGCACCCGCCATGGCGGTAGGATGGGCTTGGAGGACGAGCTCGACGACGAAGAGGACGGAAGCTTGGGCCCCGGCCATGGCGGTAGGACCTTGAGGCCTCGGCCATGGCGCCGAGGGCAAGCATCTCCATCCCCGGGCCATGCCCTGCAGCGCCGGCTCGACGTCGTGGTAGATGACGCGACACCGACGAGCTCGGGCCTCCGCAGCCGCGTCGTCCGCCCGCTCAGGTAGGCCATGGCGGCGTGGTGGTGCCGTGGGGCGCAGATCGGTGAGACCGTGAGAGGAGAGATCGAGAGGAAAGGGGAATAGGAGGGGGAAACACGACCGACGGGATAAGGTCGCGATGGGTCCCACTACACGTTTCTGGGACACACGGCGAGTCAAGGAGGCGGATGCGTGGGCGTTGTGCTGGTGGTCTGCGTCCCGCACGATGGCGTCTCATCCGACGGCTGCGCGTCCGGAGGATGCGAGCGCCCGATCCCCCGGGGGACTACAAACCTTTTCCATTATTAAATTAGATTAGATGGATGGGTGCAATTATTGGGAATAATTTAACAAGAAACCTACCTCAATGGCTGCATTTTATGGTGTCTGGGTCCATGCTGTGCACTAACACTTTTTTTAAGCCTACACTGGGTCCAGGCTCTTATATATTTTTGTAAAATAATCGAAGCACAAAATATAATTGTTTGTATGACGGGTCGTTGTCGTGTCAATTAGCTAAAACTTGATGGCTTGCATTTATGCACTATTAGCGATAGTTTCAAGAGGAAGTTGATTGGTGAACTGAAAATGATCCCAAAACCAATTGTTCCCAGCCGAACATGATGGAAGGTGCCAACGACCACTTCAAACCGTAAGAAAGTAAACATAAGGCTAAAATGCATTTTGAACCCATTTCAACCTGTTTAAAAAATTGAAAAAAAAAGTACACGCATACTCCCTCCATTTCTAAGTGTAAGATGTTTTAGATATTTCAAATGTTGTCGAGATACATACTGAAATGGATGAACATACATACTAAAACATATGCATGACATGATTGCATAATCCTACAGGACCACCCTGTTCATAGTTAAACCTCGCCTAGCGTAAAATCCGCAATACCATCTCGTACAGATATATACGATGCTACGACGGCATGTCCTTTGATCCTGCCAACCCTAAAACAACCTTGATCCCGTCAACCCCAATCGGGCAGGTTAGCAGCGAGCCTGTTATGACGTTAACAGCACATCCTGTTCTCGCCCTCAAATTAAAAACATTCTGCCTAACATCTTTCGTTGTGTTAATAAGATTTATATACGTCACAGCTCAAGAGACGGCAATACTTACTACTTGGGCTCGGCAGCTTGACAATCACAGGGAAAAGATCATGGAGAACGCATAGTCACAGGCATGTGCACACATAGATATATAGATTAAAAGACGTAATCATTGTGTGCCGTTGGCGCGAGTCCGCGACAAAAGATATGAAACGGGCAACACCTAAGCAATTGCCTCGCCAGCAGTCCAACCTTTTGGTAGGAGTTAATAGCACCAGCGGTCACACAACTCGTCGTCGATGTGCACTTAAGTCACACATCTGGATAACTGAATTTTTTGGTCACACAACTCGTCATCTGGTGCACTTAAGTCACTGGCCCCACCTGTCAGTCCGTTTTCCGTTGAAGTTGATGCTGACTGGACACGTAATTTTGCAAAAACCCCCTGTACTTTTGAACATTTGCAAAAACCCCCCTGTATTTTTGCAAAAAACCCCTGAATTTTTGAAATGTCCAAAAATACAGGGGGTTTTTTGCAAATGTCCAAAAATACAGGGGGGTTTTTGCAAAATTACGTGTCCAGTCGTAATTTTGCAAAAACCCCCCTGTATTTTTGAACATTTGCAAAAACCCCCCTGTATTTTTGCAAAAAACCCCTGAATTTTGAAATGTCCAAAAATACAGGGGGTTTTTTGCAAATGTTCAAAAGTACAGGGGGGTTTTTGCAAAATTACGTGTCCAGTCAGCATCAACTTCAACGGAAAACGGACTGACAGGTGGGGCCAGTGACTTAAGTGCACCAGATGACGAGTTGTGTGACCAAAAAATTCAGTTATCCAGATGTGTGACTTAAGTGCACATCGACGACGAGTTGTGTGACCACCGGTGCAAATAACTCTTTTGGTAGCTCCTTTTTAATAAAGCAGTGCGCACTAACACGGCAAAGAATCTTGCACCAGATCAAAATCAATCTAACAAACGTGCAAAAACGTAAGCTGCTGCTGGTAAGAATCACCGCAAATTGGAGACTGGAATTCTGTAACAGATTAAGACTGGTGCTGCTACAATGAAAGCTGCAGGTTGAATGACATACGACTTTGTAAAGACATGAGCTACCAGTCGCATAAATATTAGTCACTGGAGTCCAGGTTCAAGTACCATGATGCCGCCTCGAGTTCTAGAGGAAAACTGGAAACTGTTTGTCACTGGACCAAAGAGCGCCTACTACTCACCTTCCTTTCCTGGATATTTCTGATACTCGTACAACTCATGCTAAAAGCTTGACCTCTTCAATTCTAAATACAGCATTGTCCATGATAGCTACGTCACCTGTCAAATCAAGAGGAAAAAACTTCACGAACCAACCGAAAAGATGCATAATTGAAGTGTTTGAAATCAGGGCTGACAGACGAACTCAGAGATGCAACATAGAAGTAAATTGAACTCTGACAGACGAGCTTGACAAACCAACCCAAAGATGGAAAATGTAAGTGATTGGAATCAGGGTTGAGAGACTTAAGTGCAAGAAAACATAATGTGGGGAGGCTAGCTTTAATGGATGTTAAGGAAAGAAACCTTCCAGTTTTCAGCCAATTAGCTATCTATAGTTAAACTGAACTAGTATAGGCCTACTTAGGTATCCAACCATAGGACGTTCAAAGAAATTTCAATTGGCGGGTAGCTAGCTAAAACGCCACCATACAATTCAGCAAGAAAATTATAAGATTTTCTGTTACTGTATCTTCAGTGATGCAGAAGGACTAATATCACATCAAACTATGGAGTAGAACTCAAGAACCAATTCCCTTTGTTTAATATGATGGGTCACATGGAATAATTTGCAGGCACCTGCCTTATTGTCCTATAATAACAAACACGAGCTTCAAAGCGGCGGAAATCCATATCGGCTCATAGGTCTAGAACTCTAGATGCACCCACTGCTCGGAAAGCATTTTTCAGAATGTCAAAAAATTCCAAATAAATTTTCGGATAAATTACATGACATTTTTTGTTAGCGCAAAAAGTTTCGCGAAGAAAAGACATTTTTTGTGAGATGTGCAAAAAACACAAATCTGGTGTTTTCAAAATGACTTTGTACGCGATTTTTTTTGTCTTTTTTGCACAGGTAAAAAAAAATGTGTATTCTTCGGAAACCTTTTGTGCTAACATAAAATGTCACGATGTATATCCAAAATTCTATTTGTCTTTTTTTTACATAACGGGTGCATCCGCACCAGTGACCCGAAACGCCCGTGTCCTTCAAAGTGACCCATAACAAATGGGGCTGCTATTGCTTGGTTGCGTATGTTAGTTCATACCTAAGTGTTTTGCGCAGCCTATAACTGCATACTTTACTAGGTTTTTGTAGCGGACTTGCACTTAGAAAATTGGCAAGATCCCTGTGTATAGTGCAAACCCCTGGATCGATTCATTTGCACACACAGTTTACGATGAATATCACAACAAAGTATCAATTATTACACGCGGATCCAGTACTTAGGAAAATATTCATTACAAATTGCATAGCACGAAGCTAGCTTTGAAAGAGTAAAGCAGCGGAAATTTATTCTTCATGGAGTCTCCATCATCTTCATGCGCCACAGGCGAACATGTTGGTTGCAGACTCGAAACCCTTAACGTAAACTCACTCGTCGTCAGAACAATCTGCAACAAATAAAATTTTGCAACAGAGTGGGTCAGAACCATTAAAAATGCAACTGGCAAGTGACACTATGTGGACACTTAGTGGAATGACTCTAATAACCTATATGCATATTTGGCTGGTGGAGTTCATGGCTATTTTGCATAAAGCCAATTTTTTTCCTAACACTTTGTAAAACATTTTCTTCAAATTGAGATAAGTATGGCATGAAAACCATAGTCTCCTCTACCCTTGTTCACCCTTCAATTTTTACTTCTTAAGTTGGAATGTTGGGAGCCTCCGTTGACGTCCTTGATCAGCTGCTCAGAATTGTCCGTAACCGGGGACAAGGCTAAGTACTTAGTTTTACACTCTCGAGAGGTTGTGCACTTTCACCATTAGACCCAATCAGCCCAAACTATCCTATGCACTCATTTAGTGCTAAGGAAAAGGAGAAGATTGATACGAGACTTTTCAGAAGCATTTTCCCACCCCATACTGGCCTGACGCGCTCCACCTACAAACCTCTACCACCACCTGTCAAGCCGGGATGAGTCCACACAACTTAATCCATCAAGACAGAGCCCATATGACCAATGGCCGCACTGGAAGCAATCTTCACTTGGAGAAAACTTTGGTCCCTTTGTTCCTGGGTGGCAATCCACAAGTGAATATCCCATCGGTAGAACCCCTAGGGACAACACTCAACTCATACATCCAAAAAGCCCAAATCCACCCAGGTGTTCATTTTAATTTAGTAAATCTAAGCTTTTCAATAAAACACTTTTGCATAGCATCAATAATTCTACTAAGTTATAATAGGATTCTAGACAACTATTAAAAGGAGATAGTGTAGTTTCAGCATAGCAATACTATCCAACACATGCTTATAGAAAAATACACTAAGTCATGCATAGAAAATACTTAGAAAATTTATGGGGGTGTGCCACTTGCCTTGGTAACAAGGAGAGCAGGAGTAGCCGGTGCAAAAGCCTTCGTCTCTCTCCGAAATTTCTAACACATCAAACAAGTCACAATGAACATACAAGCAAAACAACACTTAAGAAAATATGATATGCATGAGATGCAAATAAAATCACAAGTCAATAATTTTTTTTAACTTCTCTAACTTTGCTAGTTCATACATAGACCAAATAACTTAGACAAGTTGGCTAGGTCAAGGTTGGAAAAAATAATCTTGATATAAAATAACTTGAATAGGTTGTATGGTTGCTTCAAGTCTTCACATGTTTAGTCTTCAAAGAATCTTCAACTCCCTTGTAGTTTCATTGATCTTCAATGATCTTCAATTAGTACTTTAGGGTCTTAGTCATAACCACTAAGGACTTGGTCTATGTCCACAGTTAAGGAGGGATAGGAAGAGCAGAAAAAGATAGAGAGAAAGATGTAATTGGTCTTCCCAAGAATCATATCCAGGCTTCCTTGTAGTTTTCTCCTTGGTGTGATGACTTCATTGAAATTTTGTAGAGTTGATGGTTTTGGTATCACCAGGGCTGGTCTTGGATAAACTTAGCCACCATAAAGTCTAAGGGAGAAGAAAAGAAAAGGGAGAAAGACTTAGAGAATAAAGGTAGTTGGTCTTCTTGAAGTTCCTCTTGATTTTCTTCTAAGTGCTTTTACTTCTTGGAGATGCTTCTGGAGTCTGTTTTCTTGGCTAAGTACTTCATTGGTCTTCATTGTAGTTGCTTCTTGTTGCCTTCAAAGATGGACGAATTCAACATCTTCTTGTCCTTCATGGTTTTCACTAGTTCTAACTTGGTGATTTTCAACTTGGAGGGTCAAATAGGGCTAACATACAAGCATATCAAATTTTGCTAAGGAAAAGTCAACCATTTCGAGATGCCTAATATTTCTAAGAAAAGTTTTAACAAAACAAGTGACAAAATAATTTCTAAGGAAAGTAAGTTTAACAAAACAAGGTAACAAACTAATTTCTAAGGATACACAATTAATTTTTTTGAAACTTATTATAGTATATTGATGTGATGTTTAATAGGTTTTAATGGTTGGTCTTTAATCAAAAATTTATTACACGTTAATTGGGTCAAGATATTTAACACAAATTATTTCTGTTATTAATTTGTCCATGAAAACATAGGTCAAGTTTTTAATTAGCTTTAATTAAATTAAAACACTATTAAGACACTTTAAAGGCATTAACACCAGATTTAATGTTTTCTGTAACTAAATTTTTATTCAAAACTGAAAAATAATACTACTGGACAGATGTGTTAATATATAAACAGTAGCGAAAATATTTAATCAATTTCGAGTTACGAATATTAAATTATACGCAAAATATACCGTACCGTATTTCTGCGATCAGAAAATAATACTTTATCAAAAGTTAAATATTTTTAAAGATTTGGCTAGATATGAATTTTCTGAATCCATAGACATAAAGATCATATGATTTGGAGTTGTAAAAGTAGAGTTATGAATTTTACAACTCCAAATCATGTCGTAAAATTCATGACTCTACTTTTACAACTCCAAATCAAATGATCTTTATGTCTATGGATTCAGAAAATTCATATCTAGCCAAATCTTTAAAAATATTTAACTTTTGATAAAGTATTATTTTCTGATCGCAGAAATACGGTACGGTATATTTTGCGTATAATTTAATATTCGTAACTCGAAATTGATTAAATATTTTCGCTACTGTTTATATATTAACACATCTGTCCAGTAGTATTATTTTTCAGTTTTGAATAAAAATTTAGTTACAGAAAACATTAAATCTGGTGTTAATGCCTTTAAAGTGTCTTAATAGTGTTTTAATTTAATTAAAGCTAATTAAAAACTTGACCTATGTTTTCATGGACAAATTAATAACAGAAATAATTTGTGTTAAATATCTTGACCCAATTAACGTGTAATAAATTTTTGATTAAAGACCAACCATTAAAACCTATTAAACATCACATCAATATACTATAATAAGTTTCAAAAAAATTAATTGTGTATCCTTAGAAATTAGTTTGTTACCTTGTTTTGTTAAACTTACTTTCCTTAGAAATTATTTTGTCACTTGTTTTGTTAAAACTTTTCTTAGAAATATTAGGCATCTCGAAATGGTTGACTTTTCCTTAGCAAAATTTGATATGCTTGTATGTTAGCCCTATTTGACCCTCCAAGTTGAAAATCACCAAGTTAGAACTAGTGAAAACCATGAAGGACAAGAAGATGTTGAATTCGTCCATCTTTGAAGGCAACAAGAAGCAACTACAATGAAGACCAATGAAGTACTTAGCCAAGAAAACAGACTCCAGAAGCATCTCCAAGAAGTAAAAGCACTTAGAAGAAAATCAAGAGGAACTTCAAGAAGACCAACTACCTTTATTCTCTAAGTCTTTCTCCCTTTTCTTTTCTTCTCCCTTAGACTTTATGGTGGCTAAGTTTATCCAAGACCAGCCCTGGTGATACCAAAACCATCAACTCTACAAAATTTCAATGAAGTCATCACACCAAGGAGAAAACTACAAGGAAGCCTGGATATGATTCTTGGGAAGACCAATTACATCTTTCTCTCTATCTTTTTCTGCTCTTCCTATCCCTCCTTAACTGTGGACATAGACCAAGTCCTTAGTGGTTATGACTAAGACCCTAAAGTACTAATTGAAGATCATTGAAGATCAATGAAACTACAAGGGAGTTGAAGATTCTTTGAAGACTAAACATGTGAAGACTTGAAGCAACCATACAACCTATTCAAGTTATTTTATATCAAGATTATTTTGTCCAACCTTGACCTAGCCAACTTGTCTAAGTTATTTGGTCTATGTATGAACTAGCAAAGTTAGAGAAGTTAAAAAAATTTATTGACTTGTGATTTTATTTGCATCTCATGCATATCATATTTTCTTAAGTGTTGTTTTGCTTGTATGTTCATTGTGACTTGTTTGATGTGTTAGAAATTTCGGAGAGAGACGAAGGCTTTTGCACCGGCTACTCCTGCTCTCCTTGTTACCAAGGCAAGTGGCACACCCCCATAAATTTTCTAAGTATTTTCTATGCATGATTTAGTGTATTTTTCTATAAGCATGTGTTGGATAGTATTGCTATGCTGAAACTACACTATCTCCTTTTAATAGTTGTCTAGAATCCTATTATAACTTAGTAGAATTATTGATGCTATGCAAAAGTGTTTTATTGAAAAGCTTAGATTTACTAAATTAAAATGAACACCTGGGTGGATTTGGGCTTTTTGGATGTATGAGTTGAGTGTTGTCCCTAGGGGTTCTACCGATGGGATATTCACTTGTGGATTGCCACCCAGGAACAAAGGGACCAAAGTTTTCTCCAAGTGAAGATTGCTTCCAGTGCGGCAATTGGTCATATGGGCTCTGTCTTGATGGATTAAGTTGCGTGGACTCATCCCGGCTTGACAGGTGGTGGTAGAGGTTTGTAGGTGGAGCGCGTCAGGCCAGTATGGGGTGGGAAAATGCTTCTGAAAAGTCTCGTATCAATCTTCTCCTTTTCCTTAGCACTAAATGAGTGTATAGGATAGTTTGGGCTGATTGGGTCTAATGGTGAAAGTGCACAACCTCTCGAGAGTGTAAAACTAATTACTTAGGCTTGTCCCCGGTTACGGACAATTCTGAGCAGCTGATCAAGGACGTCAACGGAGTCTCCCAACATTCCAACTTATGAAGTAAAAATTGAAGGGTGAACAAGGGTAGAGGAGACTATGGTTTTCATGCCATACTTATCTCAATTTGAAGAAAATGTTTTACAAAGTGTTAGGAAAAAAATTGGCTTTATGCAAAATAGCCATGAACTCCACCAGCCAAATATGCATATAGGTTATTAGAGTCATTCCACTAAGTGTCCACATAGTGTCACTTGCCAGTTGCATTTTTAATGGTTCTGACCCACTCTGTTGCAAAATTTTATTTGTTGCAGATTGTTCTGACGACGAGTGAGTTTATGTTAAGGGTTTCGAGTCTGCAACCAACATGTTCGCCTGTGGCGCATGAAGATGATGGAGACTCCATGAAGAATAAATTTCCGCTGCTTTACTCTTTCAAAGCTAGCTTCGTGCTATGCAATTTGTAATGAATATTTTCCTAAGTACTGGATCCGCGTGTAATAATTGATACTTTGTTGTGATATTTATCGTAAACTGTGTGTGCAAATGAATCGATCCAGGGGTTTGCACTATACACAGGGATCTTGCCAATTTTCTAAGTGCAGGTCCGCTACAGTTTTCTGCACATGTCAATGGGTCTAGAGCTCTAGATACAACTCGCCCTTGATATAATTTGTTTTTTGTTGAGAAAATTTGGTCTTAATATAATGGATTACTGAGATACATGGAATAATTGGCTATGGTAACATGAAAGCTGACAAACTGATAACGCTGACATTACTGTACAATAGCAAACAAGGGCTTCAAAGAAACCCATTCAGAAGGCGCTGGTTATTAGGTAGTTGACCAGTTTTATTCCAGCAAACATCGACAAATCATTGTTCACAAACCATTTCCTGCCAAATTATTCTGTTATTGTAAAATGAGATATATGCATGGTTGGTCACTGAACTTGGCCGAGATGAGTACTTTGGTCACTGAAGTTGCAAGATGTTGCCGCGGGTCACTCAACTTGGCAGAGATGAGTAAACTGGTCACAATCGTGAAGTGGCACATTGACGGGGCCGTTGACCGCATACTTTGACCAATTTTTTTTGCTAAACAACCCTATATAATTAATTCGTAAGCGAGACAAACATAAAAAGAAAT
The DNA here is from genome assembly GCA_947311845.1 of Poa pratensis. Lineage (NCBI taxonomy): Eukaryota > Viridiplantae > Streptophyta > Magnoliopsida > Poales > Poaceae > Poa > Poa pratensis. The sequence continues at coordinate 99,338,413 of CAMZMU010000117.1, read as the reverse complement.
AGGTCAATTCGATTTTGTGATTTCATAGGGTTGTTTTAGCAAAAAAATGGTCAAAGTATGCGGTCAACGGCCCAATCAGTGTGTCACTTCACGATTGTGACCAGTTTACTCATCTCTGCCAAGTTGAGTGACCCGCAGGCAACATCTTGCAACTTCAGTGACCAAAGTACTCATCTCGACCAAGTTCAGTGACCAACCATGCATATATCTCTTGTAAAATATACTGCTTTCAGGAAAGGATGACAAAAACCTCAGCCAGATGTCTAGAATACACTAGTTTCCTCCATGACATGATTAACTTGACCTAACATGAGGTTTGAGCGATCACTTTATGGCATTTATTTAAGCATTAATTGGTTTCTGACAGAGTGCAAACTGTCCACCTTGCTTTATTTCCCTAGCACACACTTGGTAGTCTATGGTAGACACAGGTTCAGTAAGAGCTCATTGAACTTGACTTGTAGGGTGAGACATATGGTCAATATGGCTAACTTATGTGCTCTTCCTTTTGGTTCACCACATGCTCTTTCTCATGTAGGTTTGGTATGGGTATCAGTGTAGGCTCATCACTGAATTGAAGTGGTAGAGTGGTAACCTGGCTGAGGTCTACATATTTCTTATGCCTGACATTAGTTCCTTTTCATTATTTAAATATATGTGCACAACAAGCTTCTCTTTATATCCTATCTACAGAGGATCAAACGCTCCACGCCAAGTTCGATATCTACGGAATTATTTTTCTTATAAAAAAAGAAGACCTATATATGTCGTAAGAGTTTGCTTATTTATATTCGTGCAACTAGGTAAACCACATCAGGTATAGCCTATTCTAAGCCCACATTGCCTCTTTTTCCTTCCCTCTTTAGACCCATACCCAGTATGCCTCTCTCTCTCAATTACCTTCCTCATTAACACAATGAACTCAAAATGTAGCATACAATACAAATATAAGGTACCTAGCACTAATAACCAAAAAATGAAAGGCAGGATATATCATCAACTCTTGTGATAAAAACTATAATTTCTAACAAGAAAGATCATTTCATTCAAAAAGAAGACGAACAAAGCTAATGTACGAGAAATCTAGAGAATTTGAAATTATAGCTAACATGTTCTCGATATGAAATTGACTTACTAGATCAGCCCTTTAGACTAGAAGATAGACATATCAGGTGGAGGCCCATAAACTGATTTCCACGACAAGGGAATAGTCCATCCATTTGCCCCATTTCCTGTAAGTTCAGAGAAACAATCGTTTACACAGAAACCCAACCATCTACTATGGTCACAGAATACTGAATGCGGGCATTCCTAAAAGAGTATTACAAACAAAAAATAGTTACTACAAGGGAAGTTAGGCACTTTGACGACAAATGAATAATCAGGAATAGATATTCAGATTTTGGTGGGTTCATTCCAGAGTAACACGGGGATAAGTGCTCAATGTGATATAGAGATATACCATGGAATTGTTCAGGGTCTTGACCTAGAAGTTTGCATACTGCCTCTGCCAAGTAGAAAGATTCTGGCATATTGTCCCCTTCTGAGCAGTAGCATAGTAAACAGCTAACTTTCAAACCTTTCGCCTAAAATATAAGAGTGAGATGTTATCACAGTAGCTTCAAATGAGAAAACCATTTAGAGCTGAAATAAAACCAGATACCTTGCATGCAAAGAATAGAGCTGCAAATGGCAAGGTCGCATAGTAATCACTTAATGTCATCTCTTCAGAATCATCAGACATATCTTCTGAAAGAACACCACCCTCAATTAGATTAGCAAGAGATTTCCACAGTCGTTGAGATGGATCATACTCCTCAAGTTTCTTCCACCCTAACTTCTCATATTCTGGATCAGAACCATCCTCGTTGCAACTTGAAAGGTAATACAGCATATCACTGCATGATGAAATATGTCAATGATGACTATCGTGATAAAACATTTAAACATAAAAACATAATCTGTGCAGAAGACATCAATTACCTGGATGCATCAATTAGTCTTCTCTTGCCAGAGTCTAAACTTGAAAGAATAACAACATGGTCCTTTCCAATGCTACTGACGAAATTAGCAACATTTTTTGCAAATGAAATCATCATCCCCTGCATTTGTAACGAGAAATCGAAGTGGTCGTATTATTTTCAGCAATTATACATTCTAATTTTTTAGATGATACTTCATAACAATGCCAAACAAAGCACAAAGAGCCTCAAGCATCCCAAATATGAGTCTCTCTCCAATATACCTCTTTAAATAAAAGGTCGAATGAATCATAAGAATTGAGAACTTTGTACTCCATCATTTGATTCATTTCAATGCAAATGTTCCATTCAACTTTAAGTTAACAAGGAACAACGTATATTGTGACCCATATGAGTGCCAAGATTATGGAACATGGTGTTTCCAAAAGGAACGTATATAAAAGGGAAGGTTGTGCTTTGGCATTGCTATGCATGTGACGCAGGATCATATCTCAGAACCATAGGGGTTAATATCTAACTTAGACTGAAAATTGGTTCTCAAACTGGACACTGCAAAGTAACATATCAAAACAAGGTTCCTTTTTTATGTTACTGGAAGCGCAACCCAACGAAGCTCTCAAACATAGTCAGATCGGTGTTACATGAAGATCCCTTTTTTCCTTTAGTACAAGGATTTCAGAATTCAGACACATAAGCCCATAATTGCCTAAAACAAATACTCCCTCCATGGCTCCATATCACAAACAAATGACATTTTATACATGTCTTCAGTCAAGCTTTTAAAACTTGGACCAAAAATATCATTTCAGTTATTCAGATTGGAAATTTGAAAATCAGGTGTATAGAAATGTATCAGAAAGTATTCCTAAATCTTATAATTTTCTTGACTTTTATACACACATATTACAACAGAAATTAGTACTCCAAGGTACATTTTAAAGACTGTGTCAATGTCCAAAACATCATCTATTTGTGATATGGAGGGAGTACTAAGCAACCCCAGCAAGTTCAAAGAAATATAGCTACCACTATAGATTCTTAAATTATATAAAGATGCCAGCATGGTACAACCGACATACTGTAATGATTGGAGATCTTTGCTGAATGAAAGCCAGCCCATTAGATGGAGATTCATACTCTGCACACAAAAATGATAAATCAGGTGAGTCTGCATGACATACTGATATTCCACTTACTAGACCAGTAGGACAAACCATATTCCAATACTAACTCATATGTTAGCTCATCATTGACTCATTGCATATATCCCTCCAGCGAGAAAACATGTACGCTTTTCATCAAACAGTTGACGTTGTCTTGTCTAGAAGATACAATACATGTGGAATTGTGACACATTTCATCAAACGGTGGTGTGCATAGCTTATCTCTACTATTAAAGGGGAGTTGGTGAATGAATGATGTTGTCACAGCCTCAATCTCCTCAGAGTGCAACACCCTCATCCCATTCCTCCTATTTTTTGTTGCTCATATACCACATAAACATTAACCGAATCACAATCTCAACAACCCCTAACAAACTTGGCGTTACGGGTATGAGCCATAAAATTGGTGCCCTGACGCCACAAACGCCGCGAGTGTTCGGTCGTTCTCAAGGTATAGCTCGGTGAGGTCCTGGCCCCCAGGTACCGACACGTAATGGATCTCCTCTGGCGCCCTTAAGTGTTCGCCCGTAGTTCTTCCCTTCTGCCGGTGGCTGACCCACTGCTACTACAACTCACCGAGATCCGACCGACCAGGCCCGGCACCCCCAACACACCTCCACCTGGCAGACACGGCTCCGTCCACACTGCTTGCCTCTTCCACTTTGCATCCACAGTGTGGTACTCTCCCCCAACCAAGTTTGTATCCTCCAACAAAATTATTGTCAAAAGCGAGGGATGTAACCGAACCTTCTGTTGCCACCAAGGTACTGAGAATAGAAAAGGCAGGTATATTTTTAACCTTGTGCATGTTCATCACTTGCTCCTGGTGATGTGTGATTCTTATGTGTGTGTTTAGTTGTTAATTAATCAGGGTTATTGTTAGCCAGCTACTGTGTTGATCTCCGGAGCAGTTTATCCAAACAGTCAAGATGGGAGCCAGGGACAGCCTGCAGATCAAGTCTACTATTGCTCAACATGTATAAGCTAAGCCAAAGGTGGGGCAACATGTCCAAGGTGCAGAAATGCATGTGAACTCTGGTATAATCGTTATAATGCTACAAGATCTTATCATCATGGTGAAGATATATATTGCCACGGTACTTGTGTTTACAGATTGTGCATTATGGAATTGCATACGAGCAGACTATAGGAAAAAATCTTATGGTTTTAAATCCTGCAAGCAAACAAGCTCTAGACGAAAAATTCCCAAGATGCATTCCTCCAAAATTCCTATGGAATTCCTTTGAACCAAACAAACCTTAAGGTGAGAAATATCAGCCATCACTTATTAATGTGTGTGCGAATGGTAGGAGTGTTTATCTTCTAAGTTTGTCATCACGGGCGACATAAACCATTACAAGATATACCAGAATTAGATAATAAGCTGACATGTGACACGTCGTGGAGCAGGGCTGAAGGGCACCAACTTGCGAATAGATGATGGCATCCCGGCAAAGTCAGAGTTGGAGCAAAGGGGTAGACAAAGAGGATTCGATAGAGGGAAGTGGGAGAAGAAAGAAATATCTTTCTCTTCTTGCCATCGTTGTTTATGTAGGATCCGCACTAATATCCTCCATGGGGTAACGAAATAGCCGCAAAGACAGAAGAAGGTAAAAATTATGGCGCGCCGTGTTCTTACAATCTCAGTATCTACTTAAGGCATGGAAGCATTACATGGGTTCCTAACCACGCATCTTTTGTTGACCCATTGCAGCGCAAGGGCACTATACTAGTAGACTACACGCAGCCGTCACGCATTTCATCAAACAGTTGGCGTGCCCAGACTAAGGGCCAAGAGTACAAGCAAGAAGCACCACCCACCAACGCGACAAATCAAACAGAGGGTACGTCACAGGGAGGGGGAAGGATGATGATTCGAGAACCAAACCTTCGAGGGGGAGCGCGAGGTCCCCGACGGCGTTGGGGCCGAAGGCGTCGTTGCCGACGCAGGGCAGCACGGAGGGCTCGTCGAGGTACGCCACGCGCCTCGCTTTGGACGACGGTATCAGCAGGTCCACGGCGAGCTGCCCCACGTTGCCTATCGAGAGGGCGGGCTGCAAGCGGCCGAGGAAGCGGATCAGCAACGTCAGACAGCAGAGCGAGCTACCAAAGCTGGATTTCAGCGGAAATTAGAATCCTGACCATGACGAGCGTGGAGCAGGAGGGCGAGAATTTCTCGCCGTCGACGAGGGCGAACTCCATCGCTTCGGCTGGATCGGCGCCTGTCGCGGCTGATGGTTTCAACTTGCGGCGGAAGTTGAAGAACCGGTGAGAGTCTGACAGAGACGACGAGCAGAGACGCCGCCGCCCTTCTCTGGCCTTCTATGGACTGGACTACTGGAGAGTGGAGACGACGGATTTGTTCTTTGGGCCCAATCGTCCGAGTTGGATGGGTCGTCCACTTGTATCTTACCAGGCTTCTAAACTGATGAACGAATTGGATCGAGTTCGATAAAAGGCTGGGCGAGACAACGGGGAGCTCCTGTACATCGCCTTACGGCGACGGCTACTACCCACGTCGCCTACTAAAAAGCTTAATGGGCCGGCCTTCGCACGGTTGGTACGTTCGACTGTTTCCTACTTACGCTGGGCGCATGCGGATCGATCAAGATATTAGCTAGCTAGATCGCTCTCACGGTCACTCGAGCCAAGAGACCTAACTAGCTAGCTCAGCAGCGTGGTATATTTCTGGTACGTTCTGACATTGACAGTTCAATACACGCTAGATAAAAAGTATGAAAATAATTCTCCCGAAAGTAAAAAGCATTTTTTGAACGATTTTAAAAAGTGAACAGAAAAAGGTCGATGAACAAAAATTATTTCTGAACAGATTTAAAAAGTGAATAGAAAAAGGTTTATGAACGAAAGTTATTTTTGAACGATTTTAAAAGTGAACGAAAATTATTTTTGAACGATTTTAAAAAGTGAACAGAAAAAGATCGGTGAACAATAATTATTTTTAACAGATTTAAAAAGTGACATAAAAATGTTTATGAACAAACGTTATTTTTGAACGATTTTAAAAGTGATTTTTTTTATTTTTGAACGATTTTTAAAAAGTGAACAAAAAAAGGTCGGTGAATTTTTTTAAAAAGTGAACAGAAAAAGGTTTATGAATGAAAGTTATTTTTGAATGATTGTAAAAGTGAACGAAAATTATTTTTGAATGATTTTAAAAAGTAAAAAAAGGTTGTGAACAAAAATTATTTTTGAATAGATTTAAAAGTGAGCAGAAAAAATTTATGAACGAAAATTATTTTAAACGATTTTAAAAGTGAACGAAAACTATTTTTGAATGATTTTAAAAGTGAACAGAAAAGGCCAGTAAACGGAAACTATTTTTGAACGATTTAAAAAATGAACAAAAATGGGGTGAAAGGAAACTATTTTTGAAAGATTTCAAAAGTGAACAGAAAAAGCCGGTGCAACAAAAACTATTTTTGAACGATTTTAAAAGTGAACAGAAATGGACGAAAACTATTTTTGCACGATTTTTAAAAACTAGAAATGGGGTGAAAAACAAAAGGAAAAATAAAATAAAAAGAAAAACAGAAAATAAATAGTGAAAAACGAGAAAAAGAAAGAAATAGGAAAAGACAAAATTATAAGAACAAAAAGAAAAAGAAAATGAAAACATAAAAGAAAACGAAAAAAGAAAAAGAAAACGTAAAAAGAAAAGAAAAAGTAAAACGAACACTAGGAAAAAGAAAAAAGGAAGCAGCGTGTATCTCCCTATTCTCCTCGCTTCTAAACCGGTAAAGGAAAAAGAAGCTCGCGAACTAAAATGGGCCCGGCCCAGTATAGAATCCTTCAGGCGACGCGAGCAGAAGCCATCGCTAACGGGCGATGTATAGGATTCGCCGAGACAACGGGCTCAACCGCTCAAGTGATGAACCTCATAATTGAGGGAAAACTTTTCTAGAAAATAAAATAAAATAACTACGCAATTGCAAAAACAAAATAGCGGAAGTTTTCCTATAAATTCACGTGCAATTAGCTTTTTGGGTAATCTAAGGCCAGGCTATTAAATGCCCTAAAATCTAATGACATTTTCCTTTCATTTATCCCTCCAGCGACGACGCATGAGGGTTCCACTCCAAATGTGTCTCTTCTTTTCTCTCTATCCTCCAATGCATGTTGTTTCTTACTCTCAACTATTAGTGCATGCACTAATTAATAAGGGGAGTAATTAAACTCATCGGCCCACTTGATTTGCCTCTCTTACGAAGAGAGTACCGGCGCCCAAACATACAAATTTCAAGGCCCAAACAATGGGCCAATAATGAAAAATAGTTGAAACATACTACTCCAATCCAACATCTAAAACCTACAAAAGACGTCAGAGGAGGGGATCATCGGGCGTGCACACAACAAAGATGTACAAATTAGTAAAGCATAATTCTTGCTACAATAAGAAGCAAAAACTCCAGACAGAGAGGACATCAAGTGCTACGATGTAAAGACTAGATTGCATGTTCAGTAAGTGGGTCACTAACAACACGCGAGGTGCCTCCAAGGCTCTGGCGACTATAATTTTGGCAAGAAATGCTTCTCTGTATAATAAGCAAAATCATCCATCATACACATGTAATTTTTCATTCTCCTAAATTACTTATTTTCTTTATATGTATAATAGTATTGCTCTCATTCCTTGTGCCATGCAAAATGTACACCAATATACAAATGGTCATCGTCCACCGATGCCTTGTATCATGGATCACCACCGTGTCGGCCTTTGTCGATGTTTTTTCTTGGATCAACGCCGTTTGCGCTTAAATATTACGGTGTTAGTAACTTTCACTCTTTGTTAATCATTTTTCCACTTACGAGTTAGACCGATTTCATCTTCACGTGAGATTTTATAGCATTTAAGTGTTTTATTGGACAAGAGTATTCACCTTCTCATGCCATATGTCTGTCCATGCAACTTTCCGTTAGAAAAGTTGCACAAATTAAAAGAAATTGCCTTATAGTACAACTATGACTTTCTTCCTTACTTTTTTCACTTAATTTAATTCTCCAAACTTACATGTGGGATATATCTTCAATTCTAGTGGTCAATCTTTTCTTTTCCAACCCGGTTCGAGAGTCTATCTTTTGTGTATGTTTATCCATGTGCATAACTTCTATTTATTTCATGCATTTGGTTACATGTTTTATACGATAAATTGTTGATTTATCGTTAATGTTTGATTTGAAGTGTTCTCTAATTTCTTTTTAAAATCATCTTTCCATCAACCGCTTGATCTCTATCATAGATAAACTACTCCTTTGGTGAAGACCAAGGACACCATCAAATGGTATCGGTGAGTCAAAATACCATCTTTTACTCTTCTCTTCCATGTACCATACTTACATGATATTATACTGCTGCTACTTTCCATGAATCAATTGATTAACCTCGACATTACTTGCTCCCGAGCTTGCTTAGCTTTTCCTAGATTAGAGGTATGGAAAATAGTTCTTTTCTCCCCACTAGTTGAAGTTGTCGTATTGTTCCTCCATAACTATTCAACAACTATGCCTTCTCCGTATCGCTCTAACTTTTAACCACGTTCCACCCATCCATTATGGTTAAGCAAGGAAACTGCAAATGGTCGCTACCTCATGACAACACGAGAGCATGGCATACAACACGTCTGAAACAACTAGCCAAGACGATCAATAGAGGGATGAGACAGGTGGATGATAGTAGAGTCCTGGCAGCGCGAGGGGAGGCATGAAGACGACGTGATATGGAAAGTTCATGTTGTAATTCCAGCTACCAATCGGTAATTCCTGATGCCTTCTATGTCCAACCCATAAAATTTATATCCCTAGTGTGTATTGTGTAGAGATTAAAAGATGATGCATGAATGGGAAAAATTCAGGGCATATAAGTAAAAGAAGTAAAATGAAAACTAAGATATCCACCCTTTGCTCAAGGAAGCCTTCTCCTTATAAACTATTGGATGGTAGGAAGTAACATGAAGTCATTGGTCCTTTGGTAGATCAACATAAGAATATTTATTTATATATATATATATAAATAAAAACCCATTAAGATGTGTTTTTTATGGTAGTCCATCTCAACATATGTAAGCTATCGACATCACTAATCCTTCCAACCATCCAATTGTCCACCTCATTTATCCTTCGAACCACCCAATTATCCACCTCACCTCACTAACATTTATTAACATGCATTATTTTAGCCGTCTAATTTTTCACAACATTTATCTATCTCTTAGATGCAAGTTATCTATATATCCATTATTTTAGCAATCTATTTTTTCACATCATCTTTTTTAGCCAGCTCGATAATTGGATCACTCCATCGTGCGACACAATTGCACAATTAAATCATGCCCAAATCAAACATCTAATTGCTATTCGAGATTATGTGCTCTTCTTTATGTAACGGTTTAAGCGATCGCCCAAAAAAATGTGCGGCAACATGCATGACATATCTTCATGGAATCTATCCCCATCATCCGTTGTTCACCCCGTTAATTTCATCTTATCTATGACTTTAACTAATCTGCATGCATCATGAAATTTAGTTGGTCAAATACACACAACAATTTCACATTGATTAAATTATCCTTTTAACTATTGACATCAATAGAATCTTGCCTGTTCATGTAGATAACTTCCTATTTCATGCATTTATGCTCTTGCATTTGCACAATAAAGTTTTAAAAGAATTGTCCTCCGCAACGCCTAGGTTATACTTCTACTTACTAACAAAGAACCAATTTTTTTATTCTACCTTCTATAAAAATTTATACTCTCAAAAAGAAAAAAAGAACAAAAAAAAGAACCGTGGTTACAACCAATATTAAATCCTCAACTTGCGACTAGGCCTCTAAATCAATTACCAAATGTCTGAGCAATGTTTCAAGGAGGGTAAATTTTGTAAGCCACCTGAACTATACACCACGAATCTCTAGTAGAAAATAATAATGAAGTAGACTCTATACTGATTCGTCTTGCGTAATCACCAGCACCAAACCTCATAGCTCTTGGGTGCAACTCTCCTAGTTGATTTGATATATTAAATCACATCAAAAGGCAACATCCAATGAACACCTACCTCCAAAATGTTGGAACACCTTATAAACCTCTGGTTCTTTTTTTTACAAAATCGGGAGAAGATGTGGCAAATTCATGGTATATGACCAGAAGGAAAGAATCAAAAGGAGAGCAAGACGCCAGTGGATGAACAATCCTTTCAGATAACACAACCATAAATGATATGATATAGTCGATTCAACAATCCACATATATTCATCTTTTCCTGAACGGATTGCAGGAGCACTATTGCTCAATTAAGCGATGAAAAGAGAGAGTTATGTACAAGATAGAACAACCCACGAGATTCACAGGCAGCACGGTGTAGTTTTCTGCGTGCTCCTATCAACGACATCTGCTAGCTAAGCTCGATCACACTGGCCTGTCAAGCCGGGGCGAAGCGGTCCATGAGCAGGCACACCGTGGCCTCGGAGTTGGAGAGGACGCCGCTGTTCCTCCTCGTCCTCCTCTCCTGGATCTGCACGGCACCCTTCTTCACGCTCTCCACCTCGAGCATCGCGTCGCCCTGGTGACGCCGGGCGCCCACGACGACCTCGGCGTCGGCCGCCGGTGCCGTCTCCCGGCCGAACTTGGCGAACCAAACACCGACGGAACCAGCCATTGTTCAGCTTACAGACTAGAGCTTGAGGTAGCTTTAGCTTTTCTCTCTTTCACTGCTGCTAGCTTGAGTGGGTGTTCCATTAACTGGGGGAGATGGGCTCTACATATACTCGCAGGTCTGAAGGCACCCGAGGTGCCAGTGGGAAAGGGTAGGAAACTACGTGGGGCATGCGTGAGCCGATGAATGGTCTCGTCGTCGAGAGAGAGGGGCCGGCGGGCGGGCCGGTGTTTTGTTCTGTGCCATGATTTCCCATGTGACGCACAGCGCGGCGCGACGCGCGCTCGGAAGCTAAGCTGCTAACGTGAGGCCACCGTCGCGCGCGAAGGTCCGAAGGATATCCTCGTGCCGTATACCCACCGCCGCGTGGAGAGGGGGTATTTCCTGACGATTCCGGGGCGCGGATCCGGATTCTGGAGAGATGCCAGGATGCTGCTGCGCGCGCGGTGACTACCCAGGGGCGGGTGCAACGGTCACCGCCGGAGGGAGACCGTCGCCGTCGCACTCACCGCGATAGCCCCGTGTTGTTGTGTTCTGCCGTCCAGGTTCGCCGCACCAGCGGGGCGTAGTATTTGATTCGGGGAATCGAAGGATCGAACATCGGTTTATACCCGGTGCAGTGCAGGAGCTGGAACGTATTCGATGGGCCTGCTCAGAAAAACGGTGTACAGTGTGCTAGCCTACTTGCAACGCACTTTGAAAAGGTGAAGTTCAGGGAAATCGTTGCACTAGCTAACACATGATAGATTGGTCTTCTAAATGCCATGTCTGAGCTTCTTGCCCGGAGAGAGATATTTCACATGAGTCTGACATGGAAAAATCTTACTTCAGCCGAGTGGTGGTACTGAATTACAGCTCCCCTCCCACTTGGCTACACTGCACCGTCTCGATCGCGCCCATGAAAGCGGACCTTTTTCATAGGGTCCATGAAAACGAACTAGATTGGAGATACCTGCACTGCAGCCTTCAGTAACAGAGACTTCCACAGGTCGCTGAATTTGATACTTCAGTAGCTAGGTTACAAACATAACACTTACACTCGCACGTACACACACTGATACACCTAGAGATCCTGTATATTCAGGCATTCAGCACAATCTACTGGCCGAAACAATCGACCAGGATGGACAATAATGCGTCCTCTCGGACGAATGCCGGCGACGGGGCAACCTGTTTCTTGGCCGGCGAAGCCACGACGACATGGTCGCACGGCGCCTGAGCGGTACTGCAGCGGCCATCAGATCCAGCTGCGTGTCCGCCTTCTTGTGCGCCTGCGCGGCCGAGCGAAGCCGCAACCGGCCTGAACGGCTCCTCGGCTCTCCTCGTGGCCCGGATCCTGTCCAGCTCCGCCGTCCAAATATCTATCAGGCTTGACATCGATCGATCGCCGATCCTATACGCAGCTTACAAGAAGAGGACAACTGAACCGATCTGCAACGGCGACAGGGCGAATTGCAAGATCGAACAGAGAGATCTGAAGTTGGGTGTGTAGCAAGAGCGATGCACTTTGTAGCGAGATAGGACTTAACACGATCGACTAACTGAAGAGCTTTATATTGAGAGGCGTCTAGGATCAGGATAATTTCCTGCAGTTTGTTGTAATCAGGGGAAACCTGATGCTTAGCACACGGGATTGAAGGACCTTGCCGTCCAAATGTTCTTGTCACTTCGGAAGTCCGGCACACGGGACGCAGCCTGACAGGAGATTGGCTGTTTTAGATTGCAGGAGAATCCACTAGCGAGACGTGCTTCTTCCTGATAGGCGGTGCAGCATCCCGTGGGTGGAGTACCGGCGATACCGTGGGCTCTCGCTACTGCGACGGCTACGGCGTTTATTTCAGGGGACCGTTCTGCTGTTGCAATCGCTCCTGCTGCTGAAATTGACTCTCGCTGCATCCTTTTGTGTCTCTGCTTACGAATACGGAATACCAATTCTTTTCTAGAAGGCGGTAAATTTGCGCAGCCGTAAAAATCACGCTGTTCTCTGTAAAGTTTTTGTGGTTTTAATGCTACAAGTTGAACCGAGCTAGCCAACCATACCGGTGTGGTAGCTCGTCTCTCAAGCAGACATTTTTTTTCTAACAAGTCAAAATATTTTTGTTGTTACGTTGATCACAAAAAACATAATTGACCAGTTAATAAAAAACTAATCGAAAACCGACACAACATGGTGGCATACGCTAGCCTCGAGCCCGCGCACCACAGGAGCATGCAACTCTTCTATCCGAGCGGAAAATCATGAGACTATACAGCTCAACTACAACTTTTGTTGTTGCCACTCCGACCACGAACGGAGCCTGGGGATGCGCTGGGGCCATGGGCCCCATATGGTTCCCTCCAAGTTGTTTATATGTAATCGGCCCCCCTTGTGTTGCAAACCCGGCTCTGTCCCTTGTTTTGACATTCCAACTTCTGCAACAAACACTCACCAGTCCCCAGATTGCGCCTCAGGGGAGCCGACGGCTTTTCAGGCAAGCGACCAAAACCGATATCCATCAAACCAACGGCGATTTTTTAGATTCGCACTGGCCAATGCCCAAACTTCGGTATTCACCTGGAGAGCTTTGTGACTCACCCGGCGAGGGAGATGAAGGGGTTACCTAATGAGGCCTTCAAGGAGGGGACCGACATTCGAGAATGACATCATCGCCAACATCAACAAAGAATTGTCCAATTTTTTCACCCGAGCTCACGAAACTCGTAGTCGTTGCAGTGTGTCCACCTAGATTAAAACAATGCATGCCTTACAACTCGCCGCTTTCATTTTAAAAGCTATCCATCTGCGAGCCCAAATTCTTTCAACGACTTAGCGTGGAGGTCCACATGCGCCCGTTCATAGGCTGAGGTGGAAACGAAGCGGAGCCACAACTTGGTCGGTGGGCTGGCTACTTTCAGGAACGCCGATGGCAGCTAGCATCTCTGGACTACCCGATCCGTCTGTAGAACGAGAGCCAAGCGGGTCGATCAGAATGTCCTTCTTTCGCTTCGCTATAACATTCTCGATGTTATAGCCTGACTATCTCAATCTCGTGGGGGAAAGTCTGAGCAACACATGCAAAGAGACCAAAGTCGATGCAGGAGAACACGTCCCAAAAGAACAGGATTTTCCAACAGCAGTGCGAAATATCTTTGAAAATCGGCATGATTGTTGGTACTAGGACATGTTTCAGTATCTAGAATTCTCTTGATTCCAAACATAATTAATTTTCTTAACATATTTATTTGCTTGGAGTTTTGAGGAAGGCTATTACGTCTATTCGTTCTTATTTTTGCATCATTCGCTGACAGAAAATATTTCCGTGACACCTTTACTATCGATGAGCTGATATGTGATGAGCTTTGCTGAATTAAAGGTATAGAGAAGTTGATTTGGAAGACCAAACCTGGACCTAAAACAAGGAAATCTTAAAACGGGAACACACAAATAAAGCTATAATTCTGATTTGAATTTACTTCTTCCATGCGTACTGAATATTTCCTGGGATATTACCATGCCACAGTGTTTTGTAAGAGACAGTTTGCATGCCATCAGTCTGTACTGAATATGTATCGGAGTAGGGGCTGATTTGAGTGGGATTTGATGGTCGATCTTTTTGTTCTTTGAAAAAATGCTTACAAGTTCAAATTCAGATCAGTGAAGTATTTGCTTTGTGTGATTAAAAAGGAAGTGTATACTAGTTCTAGATCGAAATTCTAGACATAGTTTGCTTACCACATTTTAAAAACTTCAGTTCTGCATATAGTTGCAAGGAAGTAGAAGATTTCACTTCCCAACATTTAGAACATATGGTCGACAAAATTTAAGTACTTAGTGCATTTTCAAACAATTATAAAAAAGTGTCATTACGGGCGCAGCGTGCCGCTGGTCCGAAGCTGTAGGTCCATGTCACGGACCTACCGGCTACACCTACGTTACACACAAAAACAGAAGGGAGCAGGAGAAGATCATCAGGAGGACGGGCACACCTGAAGAACAAAAGCTGCTGCGTCGATCTAAGCGAGAGATCTGGCTTATTTCGCTGTCATAGCCACATTCTTAAATTCGACACATGGGCCGGCCCATGGCATCCAATTGGCTTAGCAGTATGACCCGATGCCACTGCCGGCGCCGTTATTTCCCCGATCAAAAATTCGAAATAGCCATCCATACCGCTCCACTCTCCGTTCCCCTTTCGAGTTTCGTGCAGGAAACCCTAGATCAGGTCGTGGCGACTGGGAGTGTTCTCAATGGAGTCCACCGACGAAGAGAGAGCCGATAGACTGTACATGGCTTCGTTCATCAAATTTCTGCTAGATGCGGATTATATCAGCAGTGTACCGCCCACACGATCCTCATGTACCCAGGTAATCTCAATGTCGTTGCCTTCTTCTTCTTTGCATTCAGTTTATTCCACCCAATCAACCGTCTTCATCTTCTTCGTGGCTTATCTCCAACTAGATATCTTTGAGGAAGCGTGGGGTTGGGAGCGGATACTTCCACAAGACTTCTGTTCCATGCCATTCTATTTGGATTACCTCAAGGAATATCACAGGCGGAATGGCATGGACTATGTCGCCGCTGCTGATGGCACGTCCAAGCCTGAGCATTGGCCACGCAAAGTCCGACCAGTGGACGATGTTACCAAATGCCGCCGGAACGGAAGGATGCCCTCGCTGCTGCTGCCGATTTGTAAGCTCCTGCATGCCTCTACATCTATATGATGGTTGATCCGTACTAACTTGTTTGCGTTCACCCAAGTGAAGTGTCTGGACATGGAGCAGCAGTTCCTGTCCGAGTGGAAGAATCAACCGGTACGCAATGTGAATCTCCTGAGCGAAAGGATCCAGGAGCGAGCATGTTAGGATGTCTCCAACGGGACGACGCAAACGGACACCGATTTGATCCGGAATTTATCCGTTTGCGTCGCCGTCCGGCCGGGCGGACACCGCGCGGACATACGTATTTGGAGAGTGCCCCCAACGGTGGATACCGACGCAAACGGACACCGGCATCTGAGTAGCGGCGCGAAGTTCAGCTCGCTGCTCGCATGGCCAAACCCGCCCGAGCCGGAGACAACACCAGCAGCAGAAAGCAAGAGAGCAGACGCCCATTTTATTACATCTGCAATTTTATCGGCACCTAGCAGGAATTTGCCCGTTTTTGCTCGAGCGCCGGCGCCGTGGCCTGCAGCCATGTGAGCAGCTACCGTCTTCTTGCTCGTGAGTTGCTGCCGCTTCTTGTGCAATCTAGTACAAGACCGATCCGGCTCCAGGAGCAAACAGCTCGCATGGCACACAGGCGGAAAAACTAGTACCTCGAGCAGCCGCGAGGAGGCGATTGGCGGCGCCACGCGTGGATGCAGCACGGCTCGCGCCTCATCGTCAGCGCCTCCGCGTCGGCGTCCTTCGCCAGCGCCAGCAAGAGCGCGCTCGTCCGCGAGATGGCGTCCACGACGAGCCTCTGCTCAGGGCGCTCAGATCAGAACCCGACGACGGTGTGCATCTGATTCTGCCATGTAGCTAGTACGAGCTCTGGCGACGGCGGCGGGATCCGCGTACGAGCTCCTGGGCGGCGGCGAAAGAGTCGGGCTCCACGCACGAGCTCCTGTCCTCTGCTTGGCCAGAGCGGAGAAGGGAGGCGGTGGAGCTACGGCGGCGTGCTTGGGCGCGAGGACGGCGTCGAGGCGGACCGCCGCTGCCGACGGCATGGTGCAGCGGGTGCCGAGGCCAAGGCCGTGGCCGCCATGGTCTCGCCGCCATCGCCTTCGATGCGGTGGGGATTTTTTTAGGAGAGAGGGTCGGTAGGTGAGGAGAGAGGAGATTTATTTGGCTGACATATGGGCCAGCACGCGGACAGGGGGACACCACGGACCTCTTTTTCTGTCCGTTTTGTGTCCCGCCCGACGCATCGGTGGACAGAAATGCGTCGCGGCGGACAGAAAAACGGGCCGCGGTCCGTTTGCGTCGCCCCGTTGGGCCGTGTTTTTGGCTCCAGCGGACAGGGACGGACGCGCGCGGACTCGATGCGTTGGCCCGTTGGAATCATCCTTATATCATCCATATGGGGTGAGAATTCTCTGAACCTGCTGCAGCGAGCTTGGTGGTATGTATAGCCCAGTTGCAAAACCAGCATGTTATCTTTTGATATTTAACCTGCATTTATGTCTAAACTTTGTTCATGCTATTGCGATACCATGAGGTGGGTTGCAGTGTATCGCCAACGAGTCCGCTTGGCTTCTGAGCTGCTGAGACAAGGAGCTAAAGCCACTGACAAGGAGTTCACCTTATGCAACTACATCCGCCAGTGCGCGCTGAGTCTTATGTACACTGAAGGGCCGTACTCCGAAGCCTCCGCTGCTGCTATGGTGGTATGTGTGCACAGACTTGAACCTGTAGCATTCAAACTTTTGTGCTAACCATCATGTTGGTTTCTAAGGTGTTGCCAAGGAGGCCAAGAAGATATGTGAGTGAATGGTGAGAAAGAAAGAACTTTTTCTTTTCGGCACTTACACTCTATACCACGAGATGGGTCTCTGCGATCTGGTCCGGACTTCCACCTTTGGTGTTATGAAGTACATACTATCAAATTCTACATGGTATCATATACTCGCCCCGTTTCTAAATATAAGATGTTTTAGCTTTTATCCACATTCACATTTATCTAGATGTACGTGGACATGTTTTAATATGTATGTACACAGTGGCGGAGCCAGGAATTGGCCACGCCCCGGACCAAAAACCAAGGAAAAAACATCAATTTACATACGTACACATTTGTTTTCCCATTTTTAAGCCATAAAAAAGAAGCAAAGCTCAATTGCACATATAGTCAGATTTGCGAGTGATATGAAAGACCAGAAATTGGACTGGGCTGGTAGAATGTTTAATGAATTCGTGTTGGGCTGTAGTGGGAATGTGGAAGGTCTACAAAAGCAGTAAGGCTATTCAGATAAAGGTGGGCTGTGTGACTGCATAGGCTGAAACAAAAGCGTCACAGGCCAAATCTTGCACTTACGTAAGCTGATGCTTGTATAAAGTTCCATGCCCCAGGCCACGATCATTTTCTTCTTAGGTTCTCATTAGTGTCATAATTTTGTAGGCAAATCAGGTAGTTAGTGAACTGAAGAATATGATTTTTTTTAACAAAACGAGCAACATTGGCTCATTTTATTTAAAAAGTAGGAGAGGAATTGACCGGTTCATTAACGGGAACCGGCCGAAAACCATTACAAGTTCACCAATGTAGTCATGAAACACCACACTGGCAGACCCGGCCAACCTGGCTACCACACGAAACACACACGCCGCCGAGAAAAACACCATCGAGGTCTTCACCGAGCGTCATCGTCGTCACTCCTCCCCGAGCAAGGGATTCCGACTTCACCTTCGACGACCACCGACGAAGCCCTCGCCGCAGCCAACGCCGTAAACCATGTCGGCCTATGCCAAACAGTCAACCCAAAGCGTCGAGGAGAGGCAGCTCCGACTTCGACGGAGAGCTACACCGGAGAAAGTTGCACACCTTGCATCGATTGGACTGGCTTTCCAGTTAAAGACTGAGCTATCCTGACATTCCGGTTGTTTTAAACCGGATCAGTGCAATCCGGGCGTACCCCGAAGGGGAATCCGCGAGACCACTGTAGAAAAAGTGTCATCGTTGCCAGCCTGCCGCCCCACGACACGCAGCTCCGACTTCACAGCTTCACGGCGGGACACAACACAGACTGTCGGTGACGAAGGACATGCCGCGACTCGTCTCCGTTCACCATTGTCATCGTTGCCACACAGCTCGCAACGCCACGAAAGCACCCCACATCCAACCACTGGTCCCTCGACTGGTGCGCACCTCCAAGAATGATGCCCCCAAGGGAGACGACGCTAAAGCGCCGACACCATCCGATCCACGGATCAAGGGTTTCCCCCGGAGGTAGCGGAGGTGGTTGGTGGCTCTAGGTTAATAGTGCCAGAAACAATTGCTTGTACGTCACACGTCAGTTGGGAACCCCAAGAGGAAGGTATGATGAGTGCAGCAGTAAGTTTTCCCTCAGTATGAAACCAAGGTTTAATCGACCAGTAGGAAAACGAGGTTTGCTTCGAAGGTGTTGGTGAGGAGTGTAGTGCGGCGCAACACCAGGGATTCCGGTGCCAACGTGGAACCTGCACAACACAATCAAATTACTTTGCCCCAACTTAACAGTGAGGTTGTCAATCTCACCGGCTTGCTGAAAACAAAGGGTTAAACGTATCGAATGGAAATGATGTTTGTTTGCATAAAACAGTAGAGAACAATGATTGCAGTAGATTGTATTTCAGATGTAAAAGAATGGACCGGGGTCCACAGTTCACTAGTGGTGTCTCTCCAATAAGATAACTAACATGCTGGGTAAACAAATTACAGCTGGGCAATTGACAATTGATAAGTGCATATAACATGCATGTGTGAGCTGTGGTGTCTACTATGAGATTCATTTGGGCATTACGACAAAGTACATAGACCGCTATCCAGCATGCATCTATGCCTAAATAGTCCACTTTCCGGTTAACATCCGTACCCCTTCCAGTATTAAGTTGCAAGCAACAGACAATTGCATTAAGTAATGTGCGTAATGTAAACAATACATTCATCCTTGAATAAAGCATTGCTGTTTTACCCCTAGTGGCAACAACACATCTACAACCTTAGAACTTGCTGTCACTATCCCAGGTTAAATAGAGGTTGAACCCAACTATCATGCATAAATACCCCCTCTTGGAGTTACAAGTATTCACGTGGCCAAGGCTTCAACAAGTAACGGAGAGCATGCAAGATCACAAATGACATAGACATGATAATATAATATTCAGCTCCACATAGGTATCAATATAAGTCAGATCCCAGCAAACACAACATGTAGCATTACAATAAGATGATCTTGATCATGATAGGCAGCTCACAAGATCTAAACATGATGGCACAAGTGGAGAAGACAACCATCTAGCTACTGCTATGGACCCATAGTCCAAGGATGAACTACTCACGCATCACTCCGGAGGCGGGCATGGCGATGTAGAGCCCTCCGGTGATGATTCCCCTCTCCGGCAGGGTGCCGGGAAGAGCTTCAGAACCCCCCGAGTTAGGGTTGACGACGGCGGCGGCAGCGAATATGTTCTGGATGAAAGGCTCGGTGTTTTAGGGTTTTCGCGTCTCGGGGAATAAATAGGCGAAGGGGCGATGTCGGCGGACCCCCGAGGGGCCCAAACCACCAGGCGCGGCTGGGGCCCAGCCGCGCCAGGTGGTTTGGCCACCTCGTGGCCTCTTCGTCTCTCCTTCGGACTCCGTGTACGTGCTGGAAAAATAGGGACTGGCCTTTTGTTTCGTGCAATTCCGAGAATATTTCCAGAAGTAACTTTCTGAAACCAAAAACAGCAGAAAACAGGGAACTGGCACTGTGGCATCTTGTTAATAGGTTAGTCCCAGAAAATGCATAAAAGTGATACGAAGTGTATATAAAACATGTAGCAAATGGTATAATATAAGCATGGAACAGCAGAAATTATGGATACGTTGGAGACGTATCAAGCATCCCCAAGCTTAGTTCTACTCGTCCTCGAGTAGGTAAAACGATAACAACAAATAATTTCTGAGGAGACATGCTTTCACACAATCTTGATCAATATATTGCAAGGCTCATGTCATGAATGAAGTGACTCAAAGCAATGATCTATAGTTTGCTAACAAATAGATAAAGAGTAAACAATGAATCATATAAGCAAAAACTTTTCATGAATAGTACTTTCAAGACAAGCATCAAAAAGTTTTGCATAAGAGGTAACTCATAAAGCAATAGATTCAAAGTAAAAGGCATTGAAGCAACACAAAGGATGATTAAGTTTCAGCATTTGCTTTCAACTTGTAACATGTATATCTCATGGATAGTTGTCAACATAAAGCAATATAACAAGTGCAATAAGTAAATATGTAAGAATCAATGCACACAAAGTTGACACAAGTGTTTGCTTCTAAGATAGAAAGGAGTAGGTAAACTGACTCAACATAAAGTAAAAGATAGGCCCTTCGCAGAGGGAAGCAGGGATTAAATCATGTGCTAGAGCTTTTTAAGTTTTCGAAAGCATATAGAGAGCACAAAATAAGTATTTGAGAGGTGTTTGTTGTTGTCAACGAATGGTAGTGGGCACTCTAACCCCCTTGTCAACCAGACTTTCAAAGAGCGGCTCCCATGAAGGACGTTATTCTACCAGCAAGGTAGATCATCCCTCTTCTCTTTTGTTTACACATGTATTTTAGTTTCTTTATAGATGACACTCCTCCCAACCTTTTGCTTACACAAGCCATGGCTAACCGAATCCTCGGGTGCCTTCCAACATTCACATACCATGGAGGAGTGTCTATTGCAAAATTAAGTTGCTTACTGATAAATCAGGGCAAAACATGTGAAGAGAATTATTAATGAAAGTTGTAATTAATTGGGGCTGGGCACCCCGTTGCCAGCTCTTTTTGCAAATTATTGGATAAGCGGATGTATATGCCACTAGTCCATTGGTGAAAGTCTGTCAGAAGTAAATGACAAGATTGAAAGATAAAACACCACATACTTCCTCATGAGCTATAAAACATTGACACAAATAAGGAGTAATAAAGTTTTGAATAGTTTAAAGGTAGCACATGAAATATTTACTTGGAATGGCAGGAAATACCACATAGTAGGTAGGTATGGTGGACACAAATGGCATGGGTTTTGGCTCAAGTTTTGGATGCACGAGAAGCATTCCCTCTCAGTACAGAGTTTAGGCTAGCAAGGTTGTTTGAAGCAAACACAAGTATAAACCGGTACAGCAAGAATCACATAAAAACATATTGCAAGTATTATAAGACTCTACACTGTCTTCCTTGTTGCTCAAACATTTTACCAGAAAATATCTAGACCTTAGAGAGAACAAATATGCATCCCAAGTCTCAACAAGCTCTACGGTAGTTCTCCACTACTAGGCTTTAACTACATGATGCAAGAGCTTAAACATGATCTACTTGAGAGCTCAAAACAATTGCAAAGCATCAAATCAAAACAAGACAATGATCTACAAGAATGCATATGTCTTTTCCAATACCAACTACTACATGTAGCATTTTCTTTCTTCCAAACAAACACCAATAATTTATTAAACATAAACTCTCCAAATGATAATATAATGCAGCAAGAGAGTATTTATAAACAAGTGCTAACAGCTCGAAGAGATGCATGAAAAACAGGAGCTAAAAGCACTGCAGTAGCTAGTTAAGAATACTCAACAAATATAAGTGAAGAACATGAGTATTCACATG
Source organism: Poa pratensis (assembly GCA_947311845.1). NCBI lineage: Eukaryota > Viridiplantae > Streptophyta > Magnoliopsida > Poales > Poaceae > Poa > Poa pratensis. The sequence continues at coordinate 99,316,297 of CAMZMU010000117.1, read as the reverse complement.
AAAAAGCGGAGCGTGTCTCTCTCCCACACAAGGATTGCTAGGATCCGAATTTATTCAAACAAAAACAAAAATAAAAACACACAGACGCTCCAAGTAAAGCGCATAAGATGTGAAAGAATTAAAATATAGTTTCACTAGAGATGACCTGATAAGTTTGTTGATGAAGAAGGGGATGCCTTGGGCATCCCCAAGCTTAGACGCTTGAGTCTCTCTGAATATGGTTGGGATGAACCACGGGGGCATCCCCAAGCTTAGGCTTTTCACTCTTCTTGATCACATAATATCACCCTTCTCGCTTGATCCTTGAAAACTTCCTTCACACCAAACTCAAGACAGTTCTCATTAGAGGGTTAGTGCATAATCAAAAATTCTCATATTCTGTAATGATACAATCAATCCCAAAGCTTCTGGACATTAGCTACAGCCACCAATGCTTTGTGGAGCAAAGAAATCCACACAAACACAGTAAAAGAGCGAATGCAAAACAAAAGGCAGAATCTGTCAAAAACAGAACAGTCTGGAATGACGAATTTTTTCGAGGCACTTAAGTTGCTCAGATGGATCTGGCCTAAAATAATGAAAGTTGCGTACATATCTCAGGAATATGCGTGATTTTTCTCAGAATTTTTTGAATTTTCTACAGGGAGATAAGCTCAAATCCGTGACAGCTAAAAATCTGTCACTGCGCAGAAATCCAAATCTTGCATCAACTTTCAATATAGAACTTTACTTGGCACAACATTGCGATAAAATAAAGATACAAAGGAGTTGCTACAGAAGTAACAAAACTCCTTGACTCAAAGAAAACAAAAATAACAGCAAATAAAAACGATGGGTTGTCTCCCATAAGCGCTTTTCTTTAACGCCTTTCAGCTAGGCGCAGAAAGTGAAAATCAAGTGTTGTCAAGAGAAGAAGCATCAACATCATAACTTGCTCTAACAATAGAGTCAAAAGGTAACTTCATTCTCTTCCTAGGGAAGTGTTCCATACCTTTCTTGAGAGGAAATTGGTACCTTATATTACCTTCTTTCATATCAATGATGGCACCAACAGTTCGAAGAAAAGGTCTTCCCAAAACAATAGGACAAGATGCATTGCATTCAATATCCATAACAATAAAATCAACGGGGACAAGGTTATTTTTACTGTAATAAAAACATCATTAACTCGCCCCAAAGGTTTCTTCATAGCATTATCAGCGAGAAAAACATCCAAATAACAATGTTCCAAAGGTGGCAAATCAAGAATATCATAAAGCTTCTTGGGCAAAACTGAAACACTTGCACCAAGATCACACAAGGCATTGCAATAAAATCATTCACCTTTACCTTAATGATGGGTTCCCAACCATCTTCTAATTTCCTAGGAATAGAAGCTTTAAGTTTCAACTTCTCCTCCCTAGCTTGCAAAAGAGCATTTGTAATATGCTTTGTAAAAGCCAAATTAATAGTGCTAGCATTGGGACTTCTAGCTAATTTTTGCAAGAACATAATAACTTCAGAGATGTTACAATCATCAAAATCAAAATCATTATTGTCAATGGTGGTGGAACCATTGTCTCCAATAGTTTGAAAAATTTCAGCACTTTTATCAGAAAAAGTTTCAGCAGTTTTAGGCAATTTCAAACGCTTAGCAGAAGTAGTAGAGACATTACAACACCAATAACATTACCATCAATAGTAGGAGGTTACTAGCATGTGAAACATTAGCATTACTAGTGGTGGTGATAGTACAAACTCTAACTATACTATTCTCTTTTTCAAGTTCTTCCTCTTTTTCCCACCTAGCATGCAATTCAGCCAACATCCTAATATTATTATCAATTCGAACTTGGATGGCATTTGCTGTAGCAAATGACTTAATATCTTTAACTTCATTAGGCATAACTTTCAGTTTTAGAATTTCAACATCATGAGCAAGACTATCAACTTTAGAGACAAGATCATCAATTTTTTCAAACTTTTCCTCAACAGTTTTATTGAAAGCTTTTTGTGTGCTAATAAATTCTTTAAGCATAGCTTCAAGATCAGAGGACACACTTCTATTGTTGCTGTAGGAATTACCATAAGAATTGCCATAACCATTTGAAGGATAAGGCTTATAATTGTTGCTACCAAAATTATTCCTATAAGCATTGTTGTTGAAGTTGTTGTTTTTAATGAAGTTTACATCAACATGCTCTTCTTGAGCAACCAATGAAGCTAAAGGAACATTATTAGGATCAACATGAGATCTACCATTCACAAGCATAGACATAATAGCATCAATCTTATCACTCAAAGAGGAGGTTTCTTCAACAGAATTTACCTTCTTACCTTGAGGAGCTCTTTCGGTGTGCCATTCGGAATAGTTGATCATCATATCATCAAGTAGCTTTGTTGCTGCACCTAAAGTGATGGACATAAAGGTTCCTCCAGAGGCTGAATCCAATAAGTTCCTTGAGGAAAAATTTAATCCTGCATAAAAGGTTTGGATGATCATCCAAGTAGTCAGTCCATGAGTGGGACAATTCTTCACCAAAGATTTCATTCTTTCCCAAGCTTGAGCAACATGTTCATTATCAAGTTGTTTAAAATTCATAATGCTACTTCTCAAGGATATAATCTTAGCAGGAGGATAATATTTCCCTATGAAAGCATCTTTGCATTTTGTCCAAGAATTAATACTATTTCTAGGCAAAGAAAGCAACCATTCTTTAGCTCTTCCTCTCAAGGAGAAAGGAAAAAGTTTCAGTTTTATAATATCCCCATCCATATCCTTATACTTTTGCATTTCACAAAGTTCAACAAAGTTATTAAGATGGGCAGCAGCATCATCAGTACTAACACCAGAAAATTGCTCTTTCATAACAAGATTTAATAGAGCAGGTTTAATTTCATAAAATTCTGCTGTAGAAGCAGGTGGAGCAATAGGAGTGCATATGAAATCATTGTTGTTTGTGCTAGTGAAGTCACACAACTTAGTGTTCTCAGGAGTACTCATTTTGAAAAACAAAATCAAACTGAATTAAACAAGTAACTAATTTTTTTGTGTTTTTGATAAAGAGCAAACAAACTAAATAAAAATAAACTAAGCAAGACAAATAACAAAGTAAAGAGATTGGGTGTGAGAGACTCCCCTTGCAGAAGCAATTCGTTTTCCCCGGCAACGGCGCCAGAAAACGTGTTGGTGGCTCTAGGTTAATAGTGCCAGAAACAATGCTTGTACGTCACACGTCAGTTGGGAACCCCAAGAGGAAGGTATGATGAGTGCAGCAGTAAGTTTTCCCTCAGTATGAAACCAAGGTTTAATCGACCAGTAGGAAAACGAGGTTTGCTTCGAAGGTGTTGGTGAAGGAGTGTAGTGCGGCGCAACACCAGGGATTCCGGTGCCAACGTGGAACCTGCACAACACAATCAAATTACTTTGCCCCAACTTAACAGTGAGGTTGTCAATCTCACCGGCTTGCTGAAAACAAAGGGTTAAACGTATCGAATGGAAATGATGTTTGTTTGCATAAAACAGTAGAGAACAATGATTGCAGTAGATTGTATTTCAGATGTAAAAGAATGGACCGGGGTCCACAGTTCACTAGTGGTGTCTCTCCAATAAGATAACTAACATGCTGGGTAAACAAATTACAGCTGGGCAATTGACAATTGATAAGTGCATATAACATGCATGTGTGAGCTGTGGTGTCTACTATGAGATTCATTTGGGCATTACGACAAAGTACATAGACCGCTATCCAGCATGCATCTATGCCTAAATAGTCCACTTTCCGGTTAACATCCGTACCCCTTCCAGTATTAAGTTGCAAGCAACAGACAATTGCATTAAGTAATGTGCGTAATGTAAACAATACATTCATCCTTGAATAAAGCATTGCTGTTTTACCCCTAGTGGCAACAACACATCTACAACCTTAGAACTTGCTGTCACTATCCCAGGTTAAATAGAGGTTGAACCCAACTATCATGCATAAATACCCCCTCTTGGAGTTACAAGTATTCACTGGCCAAGGCTTCAACAAGTAACGGAGAGCATGCAAGATCACAAATGACATAGACATGATAATATAATATTCAGCTCCACATAGGTATCAATATAAGTCAGATCCCAGCAAACACAACATGTAGCATTACAATAAGATGATCTTGATCATGATAGGCAGCTCACAAGATCTAAACATGATGGCACAAGTGGAGAAGACAACCATCTAGCTACTGCTATGGACCCATAGTCCAAGGATGAACTACTCACGCATCACTCCGGAGGCGGGCATGGCGATGTAGAGCCCTCCGGTGATGATTCCCCTCTCCGGCAGGGTGCCGGGAAGAGCTTCAGAACCCCCCGAGTTAGGGTTGACGACGGCGGCGGCAGCGAATATGTTCTGGATGAAAGGCTCGGTGTTTTAGGGTTTTCGCGTCTCGGGGAATAAATAGGCGAAGGGGCGATGTCGGCGGACCCCCGAGGGGCCCAAACCACCAGGCGCGGCTGTGGGCCCAGCCGCGCCAGGTGGTTTGGCCACCTCGTGGCTCTCTTCGTCTCTCCTTCGGACTCCGTGTATGCTGGAAAAATAGGGACTGGCCTTTTGTTTCGTGCAATTCCGAGAATATTTCCAGAAGTAACTTTCTGAAACCAAAAACAGCAGAAAACAGGGAACTGGCACTGTGGCATCTTGTTAATAGGTTAGTCCCAGAAAATGCATAAAAGTGATACGAAGTGTATATAAAACATGTAGCAAATGGTATAATATAAGCATGGAACAGCAGAAATTATGGATACGTTGGAGACGTATCATGGTGCAATCGCTTCACCTTGTTGATGCCTT